>CM041777.1:313178115-313778115 GCA_023374045.1 Limonium bicolor | reverse complement strand
ACAGTCATTGTTATTATTGTGACATGTGTATACCGGTACCATTAACCTCGCATACGTGCTAACCAGTTGGTTAACCAAACTCGGATAGAGCGGTACCCGGTTTTAACGTTTCAACTTAAGGATCGTTCTAACTACGGCTATGTATGAGCTAGTTGTGGTTTGTGCTGTTAAAGTGTATCTCATCTCCCCTGTGTGTCTAACTGGACCTAAACACCTACTTGTGATTTAATGTGTTGAGTTCCAACAATGGGACTTCTAACAAGTGTTAACCGGAGGGTGAGGAGTCCGGTCGTTCCGGCCACGTGTGTATGTACGGGGGTCGATATCTGTATCAGGTTCGACTCTCTCTCTCTCTCTCTTTATGTAATGGTGGTTTTCCTTCTTGGACTACAATCACCCTCAAGCTTAACCAAGGCTACTTATCTAACTGATGTACGGACTAGGGGGAATTTAATGTACGGTGTGCTTGGATCACTATATCCGACGCACCTTGGGGTTAAGTTATCCGTTCATGCAACAGAACGGTAACGAGTTGTGTAACGAGCTTAACATGAGTTTGACATCATTCTCTAGGCTCTCCAAGTTGACTAACTATGTTCAGTTCGGTTCCTAAAGAGAACTGTTCCCGTTATGTTATGTGTTGATGTCTGTGTTGCAATGATAATTGCTATGTTATGTAAGTTGTATGTTAAAATCAATGCCATGTTATCATGACAATTGGTTGCGTGTATCCCGGTAGCCGACGGGCTGCATGTTAGCCATACCAGCCATGGGTTGCTAAGCCCTTTGGGGCACCATATTTCATTTTATAGGATGAGGATCGAGGAAGCGGAGTGGCTTTAGATCCTAGGAGTTATGAAGTACTTTTGTTAACCTTTGGATTATGGACCCGGGATGCGCCTGTGCTTCTGATAACTCAGCAATTTACCTACTTCTGCATGGTCTTTTGATACCTAATTTGTTATCATTTACTGCTAAATTCCTGTCTTATGAGCATTTTTTATGTTTCTTGTTGCAATTGTCTTCTTTTATGGTTTTTGTGTGCTTTTTCAGGTTTTAATCTCAAGGAAACACATTCCTATCATTGTTGGAACACATGGCAAATCAAATAAGCTAAATGGAATCAAGAAATTCACCCTCGACCTAAATTCAAGCTTGGTCCGGGACTTGATGCTGGAGCTAAGTCCCGGACCACAATGTCGCTCAACTCTCGAATCAATTTCAGACATGGTCCGGGACATCCTACATGGCCTAAGTCCCGGACCACACCATAGCAGAATTCTCGATTTGTTTTCAGTAATGGTCCGGGACTTCAACCAGGGCCTAAGTCCCGGACCAAGTAGTTGAATCCGACAATCAGCAGCGCGCGAACGTCTTCATATTAAACTACCGCCCCATAATATTCCCTGCATGATTAAGTTTGTCTTAAACTGCCACCCCACTTCATTCCACCCTTCACAGCACTAATCCCTCTTTCCAGCATTAATCCCTTTCCAGTACTATTATTGTACACCCTTGTCCTCCACGATCATTCTCCTTTCCACTCACAAATTCCAGCATCATATCCACCACACCATGCTGCTACGTACTCATCCATGAGTCCTATAAATAGAACTCATTCTCACATATTTTAGACACACAATTCTGGAGAGCATAACACCACAACTCCATCCCATTCACACTCATCTATCACTCCATCCATTTCCATTTCATATACCACGTTCCATTCATATCATCCACCTCATTATACACCTGCATACATCCACAGGGGTCTGGAGTGCACAAAGCAGTTGAAGACTTCACCATCTTTTCTAGAGAAAGAGCAAAAGAAAGCATTGATCACACACCGAGACTCCATTAAAGAGTCTTAAATTGGAGTTTCTTCTTCTCTTCCTCTTTAATTTTATTTACATATTTTTACAGTATTTTCATTTCCAAGGCTGAGTAGTTTTTATAAATTTCGGTTTGCTATGTAATCCAAATTCAAGGTTCCATTATCTTTGTGATTTACCATTTTAATAGATTAAAGTATTGTTCCTTATTAATTTTATAAATCTTGTGATTTGGCCAATTACTTGATTTTATCAGTTTATCTGCTTATAAGTGAGAACTGCGGTAGATAATAGACAACAGGAACGATACCGGTTAATTTAGAGATGGTAATTCCTCTAGGATATTAACTGATCAGTAAACTGGATTTTTCTTAAAGCTGTTAGCAATTAGTAAATTTGTAACGAGAGTTAAAATTTATTAGCTGTTAATTAGATTCCAACAGGAACGGTAACGAGTTGTGTAACGAGCTTAACATGAGTTTGACATCATTCTCTAGGCTCTCCAAGTTGACTAACTATGTTCGGTTCGGTTCCTAAAGAGAACCGTTCCCGTTATGTTATGTGTTGATGTCTGTGTTGCAATGCTAATTGCTATGTAATGTAAGTTGTATGTTAAAATCAATGCCATGTTATCATGACAATTGGTTGCGTGTATCCCAGTAGCCGACGGGCTACATGTTAGCCATACCAGCCATGGGTTGCTAAGCCCCTTTGGGGCACCATATTTCATTGTATAGGATGAGGATCAAGGAAGCGGAGTGGCTTTAGATCCTAGGAGTTATGAAGTACTTTTGTTAACCTTTGGATTATGGACCCAGGATGCGCCTGTGCTTCCGTGGTCGAATATTTGATGTCATTAGAATTACAGTGACGGTATATTTTGGCAGTGACAGATTTACAGTGACGGTTTATATATAAATACTCGGTATTATTGGTTTATGAAAAAATATGTGGATGTTAGTACCTATTGCTCGGGAGTCCGTGTCCATCAGACTGATACACATGTGCGTAGTTAGCCTTGTTAGCCACGTGGGTGGCTAACTGCATGTAACACCAACTCGTCTAGTTATCGTTTAAGTTATATATTTTCCGCTGCAGTTTTGGTTTATCGTTAAGTTTACAGTAGGGGTGTTACAAAAAGTGGTATTAGAGCGAAGTATCGCTTTGATGACCGGAATACCGAGCTTAGGAACATACCGAGTTAGGAAATCTAACCGTAGTTATGTGAGTGATCAGTTGTAGGAAGGTTAACCACTAATTAGGGGTGGATTTACCTTGTTTTCGGAAAGGCATTACAACCGTTGGAACCGATAAGTTTGTAAGCACAATGCTAATACATGTTCGTGTGAAATCAGATGGCAGGTAGAGCACGTGGAAGAGGCCGTGGGAGCAGTATTGGAGACCAAGGGGAGAACACTACGGCACAAGTTATGGCTGACGCGTAGTAGTAGCGGCCGCCGTAGCGCAGATGGTCCCACAGTTGGTGGCTGCGATGCAACAGGGGCAGCAGCAGCAAGGCGGTGTGGACCAACAAGGCCCACAACCGCAACCACAGCCGCGCGAGACCAACTAGGTTAAAGCGTTGGCAGATCTGAGACCACCATCATTCACGGGGGAGACTGACCCGAGTAAGCTGGAGGCGTATATCTCCGAGCTGGAGACCGCCTACAAGACCTTGGATGTGCCTGCTGGTGCCAAGGTTCATCTTGCTGCTTACTATCTGAAGGGTTCGGCAAGGAGTTGGTGGAAGCTTGTGCGGGATGGGCAGAGTTGTTGATCCTACTTTTGAATAGAGGGAGCACACGGCTCTACTACGAGCCAAGTACTACCCGGTGCATGTACAAGAGGCTAAACGCCTAGAGCTGGATAGTCTGAGGCAAGAGGACAAGATGTCGGTAGACGAGTACTACACCGCCTTCACCGACCTTATCCACCTGCTACCAGACCTGGGTTACTCGAACTGGGTTCTAGTAAACCATTTTACAACGGACTCAGCCACCGCCAGCGCTACGGGATGGGGCCAGCTGAGTATAATACCTTGTAGGTAATTAAAATACAGTGTGATGAGAATAAGTGTGTATGATGTGTAAGTGTGAATTTAATTTGTGGGGCATGACTGACATCCTGAATTCAGGAGTGCTACCATGCCGCTGCTAAGGTTGAGATCACCGTCCGTCTGAGGGACGAGGAAAATGCGCACAAGCGCAAGGCTTCGAGCGAGGGCCAGAACACGCAAGGGTACAAGGGAGGAAAGAAGAAGAAACCTTACCCCCAATCCCAGAAAGGCCAGCACCAGGGTGGCAAAGGCCAAGCCTAGACCACCACTGTTGAGGAGCCACTGCAGCTCACGTATGCTTATGTGGCTAAGCCCTTACGCTCTCACCCGCCCAGGGGTAACTACCTAATTACGAGTACCGGATTTAGTGTGTGTGTTGTTAAGTTGTGAAGTATGTATTTATGATGTTATGTGATAGCAGCCAGTACGGGCTCTGGACCGGAGAGCCACTACTACTGCAAGTGGTGCAAAGGAGACCACCCCGGCAAGGACTGTAAGGGAAATGATGTGCAGTGTCGCTACTGCACGAAGTTGGGGCATCGTGACTACGAGTGCTTCCAGAACCCCAACGGCAGAAACTTCAGGCCTAAGGGACAATGGAAGGGTAAGGCTGCCGCGACCACTGAAGGCCCGAAGGAGATTAACCAGCCAACCTTGGATCAGGGAAACACTAACTCCTAGAAGGGGAAAGGGTCGAGAGCTGGCAAGGCCGCCCTGAATGTGGTAAACCGATCAGAGGCTGCTGGAACCTCTTCTAGACCAGGTACTACTTAAACCACTGAGTGAAGTAATTGACTGCTTACCGCATTTCATGCATGAGTGTTAGCAAGTCCAAATGTACAATTATATAAGTAAAGAGTTAAAGTATAATGTGAAATTTACCTGAATTAGATAATTCTAAACCTTAGGAACCTTCAATATTTGTTATCTAATCCCTCCCACACCAAACCCCGAAGAAACCACCATCAGCATCACCGAATTCCCGATGGAGCAATGTCAGGTTATCCAGCCAGGTATGATATTATTAAATGGATACCTGACATCCGAAGTACAAATCCACATCATACGACGATGCGACGAACTGGGAGCAGCACCTGGAGGCTTCTACACACCGGAATACTCAAGTGGATCGAGGAAGAAGTTGAAGATGATGTGCATGGGTAAGGACTGGAATCCTTACACCAAGACATATCATGACAAACGAGCGGAAGACAGAGCAATAGTACCGAGGATACTTGAGGAATTCCTTGTGATCGCTAACCACGTCGTGGGAATTGCTCAGCGAGTTGAACCGGATCCAATTCTAAGTGTTAAAGCAGATTTGTGTATTGTGAACTTCTACCAGAAAGGTGGACGGTTGGGTTTACACCAAGATAAGGACGAAACACCCGAGTCTCTGAGTAAGGGAGTACCCATGGTGTCTTGGTCCATTGGTGATACCGCAGTGTTTGTGTATGGTGAGTAGAAGCGTGCAGACCTCGCAAAGAAGTGGTGTTGAAGTCAGGAGATGTACTAATCATGGGTGGGCAGTCGAGGATGCTGTATCACGGTATCAAGAAGATCAAACTGAATACCGCACCTTCGACAGTAATCAATGCCACACACATGAAACCCAGACGTTTAAATTTGACATTTCGGCAATTCTAAAGCCTTGTGTAACCTTGTAATGGGTGAACCCAGTTTATGCTAAAGATGCTATATATTTAGCTATATCGACAATGTAAATCGACTTGTGGTGTAAAGGAGTATGTTAATGAATAAAACGGCGTTGTTTTGAAGTATGTCAGCCGTGTTGTTACTGTGTACTTATAAGTTTGTGAACTGAATTAGGCTATGCACTTGGAACGAGGGGTATACTGGGTGTATGTAATGAGGCAGAAGCCGGCAAAAGCGGCACCATCCTCACCGGTATCTTCCCAGTGAATGGCGTGGACGCATCGATCCTGTTTGACTCTGGAGCCTCACATACATTTATCTCGCTTTCTTTTCCGAAGAGGCTGGGGTTTGACGGTGAAGAGATGCCTGAATTTCTAGTCACTCTCCCGTCGAAAGAGCAGATCAAGTGTACCCGCTATCACCGAGATGCAATTGTACGAATCAAAGATGAAGAGTTTCCGATCGACATGATAGAGTTCGAGGGACTCGGATTCGAATTGTGGGGATGAACTGGTTGGAGCGGTACAAGGGTCGAATCCTATGTGCCGAGCATCGACTGCTTCTTCGGAGTCCGACTTGGGTTACCATCTCATACCGCCAGAGGCCCAGGGAGCCTTCGACTCAGATTATCTCCGCTATGTCCATGTATCGTGAGTTGTGAAGAAAGAATGATGTATACCTCTGCTATGTCCAAGACATAGAGAGAGAGATCTAGAGTTTAGCCCAGATGTGCCGGTAGTGTCGGAGTTTCCTGATGTCTTTCCTAAGGAACTGCCGGGCATGCCGCCAGCACGGGTAGTGGAGTTTGAGATTGAATTGGTGCCGGGAACCAGACCAATAGCGAAGGCGCCCTACCGTATGGCTCCAGCTGAGATGACTGAGCTCAAGGAGCAGCTGCGAGACCTACTCGACAAGGGATTCATACGCCCGAGCGTTTCACCATGGGGAGCGCCGGTCCTCTTCGTGAAGAAGAAGGACGGTAGCCTCCGCCTCTGCATCGACTACAGAGAGCTGAATGCTGTTACGATGAAGAACCGTTATCTTTTACCATGCATTGACAATTTATTCGACCAGTTGAAAGGAGCATTAGTATTCTCCAAGATCGACTTACGATCCGGTTAGCACTAGATTGTTATTCGAGAGGGTGACATTGAGAAGACCGCATTCAGAACCAGATATGGTCACTATGAATTCACGGTTAAGCTGTTTGGTCTATCTAATGCACCAGCCAAGTTTATGGATTTAATGAACTGCTTGTTTCGAGATCAGTTGGACAAGTCAGTAGTAGTCTTCATCGACGATATTCTAGTATATTCGAAGTCAAGGGGTGAGCATGAAAGCCACCTGAGATGTGTGTTGCAAACGTTGAGAGTGAATCAGTTGTATGCCAAATTCTCTAAGTGTGAATTCTGGTTGAACCAAGTTTCATTCCTTGGTCATGTTATTTCCGAGGCTGGGATCGCTGTTGATCCGGCCAAGATAGATGCAGTGCGCACCTGGCCTAGACCGAAGACGGTTACTGACATCAGGAGCTTCCTCGGCCTGGTAGGATATTACAGGAGATTTGTGAAGGACTTCTCCAGTGTCTCAAAGCCGATGACTTCCTTAATGAAGAAGGATGCACCATTTGAGTGGACAGACGACTGTGAGAGTTCCTTCCAGAGTCACAAGGATGCTCTTACCTCTGCACCAGTCCTGATAATACCAGACGGTACAGATGGTTTTGAGGTCTACTGCGACGCATCCGGAAGAGGTATGGGTTGTGTTTTGATGCAACACGGGAAGGTCGTAGCATACGCCTCCCGACAGCTGAAGAAGCATGAAGAGAACTACCCGACCCACGACATCGAATTGGGTGCCATTGTCTTCGCTTTGAAGATATGGCGACATCATTTGTATGGGGTAAGCGTGACAATTTATTCTGACCACAAGAGTTTGAAGTACTTGTTCACCCAGAAAGAGTTGAACATGAGGCAAAGAAGGTTGGTCGAGTTCCTAAACGACTACGACATCAACCTACAGTACAAAGAAGGTAAAGCAAATGTGGTAGCTGACGCATTGAGTCGCTGAGCACACTCTCTCCATTCGCTAGTCTCTCACTCTAGCTTGGTTGAAGATGTGCGGAGTGCTCAGATAT
Source organism: Limonium bicolor (assembly GCA_023374045.1). Classification (NCBI taxonomy): domain Eukaryota; kingdom Viridiplantae; phylum Streptophyta; class Magnoliopsida; order Caryophyllales; family Plumbaginaceae; genus Limonium; species Limonium bicolor. The sequence goes on along the minus strand of CM041777.1, from coordinate 313,770,434 downwards.
CGGATCAGTACATGCAAGGGATCAGGCAGAAGCTTATTGATGGCACATTCGAGGGTCAGAAGTATGATTTCTGACTCTATGATGATGACCTGATTAGGCTGAATGGCCGACTGTGTATTCCGAGGAGTAGCGCCGAGCTGAAAGAGCGCATACTGAGTAAATCTCACTGTTCTACCACTTCGATTCACCCAGGAGCATCAAAGATGTATAAGGGCTTGAAACAGTATTTTGGTTGACCGGAATGAAAAAGGATGTTAATGATTATGTTGTAAGGTGTCTCACTTGTCAGAAAGTCAAGTTTGAGCACCGACGGCCTGGTGGTATGGTGCAGCCAATGCCAGTGCCTGAGTGGAAGTTCCATGATATTTCCATGGACTTCGTAGTAGGGTTTCCGCCTACAAGCGGAGGTCTGAACATGATATGGGTCATTGTTGACCGACTGACCAAGGTAGCCCGATTCATTCCGATGAAGGACACTTGGAAAGTGGCAAAGCTAGCAGAGCTCTTTGACCGTGAGATTGTACGACACCAAGGGGTACCGAAGACTATCGTGTCTGATAGGGATACCAGATTCCTCTCGAGGTACTGGAGAACTACACGGGAAGCGCTTGGTACCGAACTGAAGCTGAGTACAGCGTTCCACCCTCAGATAGATGGTCAGAGTGAGCGCACCATCCAGACGCTCGAAGATATGTTACGTGCATGTGCACTTGACTTTTAGACCAGCTGGATTGATAAGTTACATTTGATTGAGTTTAGCTACAACAACAGTTACCATGCTTCGATCAAGATGTCTCATTTCCATGCTTTGTACGGTAGATCATGCCGCACGCCATTATGCTGGGATGAGTCGAGTGAGACGGTCATTATAGAACCCGAATATCTGGAGCAAGTACAAGCAGAAGTACGCCAGATCCGAGCTAACATGAAGGCATCTCAAGACAGGCAGAAATCATACACGGATGTGCGACAACGTGACCTGGAGTTCGCCGTGGGCGACCAGGTATTTCTTAGAGTTTCCCCCATGAAGGGCGTATTTTGTTTTGGCCAGAAGGGCAAGTTGGGCCCAAAATATGTGGGGCCTTATGTTGTGACGGAGCGGATAGGCCCGATAGCTTACAAGATAGATTTGCCTGCTGAGTTGGGTAAGATACATGATGTATTTCATGTATCACAGTTGAAGAAGTATATGTCTCATCCGTCTCATGTGCTTCAGCCCGAAAGGCTAACGTTAGAGCCGACCATGCGATCAGTGGAGACTCCCGTACGGATTCTGGACACTAAGACTCGAGACACTCGCCATAAGTTTGTTCGACTGGTGAAGGTCCTCTGGTCTAACCAGGAAGTCGAGGAGGCCACTTGGGAGCTGGAAGATAGAATGAGGGCGAAGTACCCGTTGTTGCTTACTCCTTAGTTTTGTATGTATAGGGTACGGGGCGTACCCCTATTTTAAGGGGGGTAGAGCCGTTTCGGTTATGTATGTACGACATGTATTGAAATACATTGTCTATGTTGTTATGTTACAGACCTTCGTGTCTGAATGATGTTATGTTGCCCGGACTTGAGTCCGAAGGTTGATATGTAAAGTATGTTTGTTATGGAAGTGCTGTTTTATAAGTAATCCCCGTGTTCTAATTTTAAATATGCGTGGGAACTGTGAACTTTGGGGACAAAGTTCTTTTAAGGGGGGTAGATTGAAATACCCAAACCTTTATATGATGTTTAAATATTAAATTATGGTATATTAAGGCTAAAAAGTGCCTTAGAAACATTAATTAACAATTTAAACCATAGGAAACACAATAAAACACCATAAAGGCAATTAAAGCAAAAACGTGCTCTAAGCTTGGGATGACATTGGTTAAGACTCTAAGAGCCTACCAAGACTTTATTTACATGTTAATGAACATGTTAAACCAATTAATAAAGAAAACCAAGCTTGAAAACAAGTTAAAACACAGAATGTGCTTTAAGGAGTCTTAAAGCACATTTTTGAAAAATTGTCTTGGAAATGGGTTTTGAGTGGCTAAATGTCCATCATTACTCTTAAATCAACATGTGTACTACATAGTGTCACATTAGGAAGTCTAAATCAATGGGAAATCAAAAATTTCACAATTATGTGCATTAATTTATGAGTAGTGCTTAAATAGTGCTAGTTTAAGACATTAGTCTACATAAGTTATTAAATGGTCAAAAAAGACCATAAAACACCCTACGTAATAAAGGGCCGGTTTTTAAGTGTGAGTCATCACACTAGGCTGATTTGTTAAGGAAGAAAGGAAATAAAGTGTAAGTTCACTCTTTGCTTTAAGTTTAAAATATCTTATCAAACATACCTCTCATCTCATTCTCGTCTTTCTCCTTGTTCCCACCGTCTTCATCCTCTTCCTCCCTTCTCCAAATCGGTTTTGCTACAACAACTACACCATTCTCCATCTTTCCTTGCTTGTAACTCCTAGCTCCATGCTCCAAAATAATTCCAAGACCACCATTCTTCTAGTTTGATCAAGCTCTACAAACTTGTCTTTTCAAATCTTCAAAAGCTCCATTTTGGTGCCATGGAGATTCACCATTGAAGGAGCAAGAACACATCTTTTTACACATCATTGTTCTCCTTTGCTTCAAGGTAAGGAAAACCAAAGAAAATCTACATGTCCTCTTGTTTTTGTTCATGACCGAGAATCACCATTTAATGGTGTCTTCTCTTGATCTTTCATAGCTTCATTTCAAACTTCAAAGGACTAGGTGGAGTCCTCTCTTGCTACTTGATCCAATTCTCATTCAATTCCAAGGTAAACTTCTATTTTGGTGTTTTAAAACACTTATGTAAAACTAGGGTTTATGTATGAGTTTAAGTATGAATCTTAAAGCTCATTACCCTTATATGTGTGTATGGTTAGAAGGTTGACAAGTGATCAAGTTCCTTGCTGATATTCAATCCAAGAAAACAAGGAAAGAAACCTTGAAGAAAAGAGGTAAATGACCTAACTTAATGTAGTTTATGTGTCTTAGGAAATTGAGCTTTAAAACGCTTAATAAACTACCTAAGGAGCCAATGGTAAATGAGATAGAAAACAATCCTCAAGGAGGCTATTAAAGGGCATATGTGATGTTGTGTGTATTTGCAGGTTAAAGGCAATTACTATGTGGGAAATTCAGTGTTTAAGTTTAATGCAATTTAAGGGCCTAAGAGCCATGTTATTTAAGGGCCTAAGTGCCAAGCAATTTAAGTTTATGGACTATATTGTGATGTAGTGTAGTTTAAGGTTTAGTTGTGTGTAAAGAACATTTCTTGTGTGGATGAATGTTCTTAATTGTTTAAAGGTGAAAAACTATGTGTTTTGGTGTAAGAAGATGCTAGTGAGGCTATGTCAAAATTTGAGTAGGAAACAAGAAGTTATAGGTGTTTAAATGAGGTTGGTGACCTAGGTTGTACTAGGAAGTGTTAAGGGTTGATTTGGTGAAAGAAAAGGGAATTAGAGTGCTTATAAGCATTAAGATGACTTAGGCTTTGTCTTGGAACTTTAGAGATTAAATGGGTGATTTGAGATACACCAAAGTCATGGTGGGAGTGTGTTTAAGACTTGTGCAAATTTTGGTAAACAAGAGAAGAGTAATGTCTTGTAAAAGAGTAAGAAGGAATTTGTGAGAAAGACTTGGGAAGCTTGTGAAGAGGGAATGATTGGGATGCAAGTAATGCTTTAGAATGGTTATTATGTTGTGGAGAACACTTGGGTTAGTGGATGTAATAGGTACAAAACTACCACCTAGAACCTTAAGGAAAAATGTTGCAAGGGCTAGGAATTTTGTAAGAAAGTGAGTAAGTGTTTGAGGAGTTTAGAAGTGAGTTGGAAAATGAGTTTGGTGGATGTTTTATGAAGATTAAGTGTGCCAAGTGATGTTAAAACACATTGGAAGGCTAGAGGAAAAGTTTGGAGAAAGTTAGATAAAATTTGGGAAAGTTCTGTAGTCGACCAACCCAGGGGACCGACCCTGGCTGTGTCGGTCGGACTGTAATAAGGCAGGCGGAAATGTTTCTGGAATCGACTGACCCAGGGGGTTGGGTCGGTCGGTGGGTCGGTCGGGCTAAAAACAAAGAACCAAAAATGTTTCTAGAATGGACCGACCCTATCAAGGTCGGTCGGAGTAGAATTTTCAAACCCGGAATTGTTACTGGAACGGACCGACCCAGGGGTTGTGTCGGTCGGTGGGTTGGTCAGCCCATACTTGTTAAAAAAAAAAAGAAAAGAAATGTGACTTATGCAGTAAACCCTAGTGGGTATGATGAGGATAACCAAGTGTAAGTTTGATTGTAAAACATTTAGTAAAATTGAAAGTTAACTAAGGTAATTAACCGACCTTATTAATTATGTATAGGTGTTGCATTCGTCCAGTTATCGTTTAAGTTATATATTTTCCGCTGCAGTTTCGGTTTATCGTTAAGTTTATAGTTGGGGTGTTACATAACCTCTTCCAAAACAGCATGGTAAAATCACTCTTAAATCTTGCTTAAAAACTCCTTAAACTTGTCATTTAGGAAAAATCACTAACTAAACTTTTGTTCATGATTTATATATGGCCAAATGGTCCTTATGCTGCCCATAAAGTGCTAGGCAAATTTCCAAGAGGAAAATCAAAGTTCAAAGAGGTAAAATCCTTAATTAAGCTTTAAAAGCTTGTCCTTGGTTAAGCAAAATGTCATGAAATAAAATCTAACCTAAGGTCTGTATATGTATAGTGCCGAGAGCATACAGGGGCTGTGCGGACTCCTTGGTTGATTTAATACAAGGTAAGAACACTTAAAACCACTTTTAAGACTTAAAAGACTATTACCTTGTGGTATATAGTATAGCCGAGAATGTGTAATGGTACAAGTGCTGATTAAACCTTGTAAATGTGTAGAAAATAATGGTTATATGTTTAGTTGGTGAATCAAGGTGCTAATGACTTATTAAAGTCAAGTTTATAAGTTAAAAGTGAAAGAAAAATGATTTTTAAGTGTTAAGGGAAAAATCTGAAACAGGTTGTGTATAATATATAGTTTGTGGGGATTTTAATGTCATTTTATGACTATATTTACGTTATGTTTAAGGCCATGTGTTTAGGCCATTTTTATTATAGTTATTAAAGGCTTTAAATATTTATTTATTAAATTTTTGGGTGATTAAATGTATTATTTAAGTTTCTGGTGCAAAGATGTAATTTTAGTGAACATATTCACCTAGGAACATTTTGGATGAATAATGATGAATTTAGGTGTAACATAAATTAAATATAAAGTTATATTATGGTTTATAAACTTTATAAATGTTAAAATGAACATAAGACTTGCCAAGTGGGTAAAACCGTAAATAAACAAAGTTTAGGGTGCTAAATATTAATTAAAACCGAATGGGGGTTGTTTAGGAATTTTAAAAACATAAAATGTAATTTTTATAAAGTTTAAACACTTAAATGTAAAACTAGAGAGATAATAGGGGTATTTTCATAATTACTGATAAATGGTGGTCAAAGGAGTGTTTAGAGGGTCAACCTTGACCATATATGGTGTTTGACCAAGTTGGAAGAAAATAAGTAATTGATTTGGTAACTTAAATCAAGTATTAAGTTAAAAATGAAAATTATAAAACTATTTGGGTGTTTATGTAATTTTCAAAAGTTAAGGGCTGGAATGAGGTTAATATGGCCAGTAGGGGCCTGTACATAATTTTGGTGAATTTTAGGTTGATTTTGGTGATTTAATAAACTAAGGGTTATAATATATAGTTTAACTATTAAAATGTAACATTTATAAAACTTATGGGGTTACTATGTAAATAACCGAAACTTAGGGGTGGAAAATAATATTGGAACAGCCTAGGATCTGTTCGGAAACTTTCAAAATTATTTTGGGAATTTTTGGAATTAAATAAGTTAATATGTATAATATAAAGTTTTAGGTATTAAATTATAAGTTTACATAATAAAGAGGGGTAATATGTAATAATGAGAAAGTTGTGGGTAAAAGTATAAAACTGGAAAAGAGGGGCTGCTGTTCGAATTAAACATACCTATATGTATATATGTTTGTATATTATAATATTTTGGAATCTTAGGTTATAAATTAAATAATGAAAGGAAAAGTAACAACAAATAATATTTGTGGTGGTTTTGTAAATAATCAAAAATTAAGGGGAGGAATATTAAAATATCGAAAGTATAAGGTTGGTTTGGAATTTTCAGAAACAATGAACAATATAATACAAGGTTTAAAATGATTTAAAGTGACTATATACTATAGTATAAGAGAGTATATTATAAAGGAATTATTATGGTATACATATACCTTATAAACAATCACATAAAAATGATGGAAATAAATTAGAAAGTTGGGAGTATAACACACGGTTAGAAACCTTATAAAATAAGGGCTATGACAATGTATAAAATACCTTGTACAACATTAAGGTGAATCCTTGGAAAAAGGTTGTAAGTAAATAACACAATTAAGTACGAGTGTGTCCAACAAAGAATAAAGAATCGAATTCATTATGGGAAACCTTATAATTATATTATAAATTTATAATACAAGGTAATGTGGTATAAAGCGATAAATAAATATCGACTATTATGAAATATTGACTTGAAACGTTGACCAAGTCAAACTACGTTGACCAACCAACACAACTTAGCCAAGTAAATTAATTAACCAACACACACAAGATATTATACTACTGTAAGTGAAGGCATAACTTGGCTTAATGAGTCACGATAATAAACCATATTCTATGTATGCATAAATAAGTGTATATGATTAGACATGCACACATGTAAGTGTGTATATGTAAACATGTAAAACAAATAACCATACAAGTGTATTAGGAGAATAAGTCCTACGTACTAGATACTATTACACTATTGAATACTACCTATACATAAACTGTAAATTGTCATGAAACTGTAATCCTGAGAATTAATAACAAACCCGAGTTAAACAAACAACCGACTAAGGGGTTAACTACGGGATGAAGACTAGAACCTACCTATAATACTTAAGCAGTCTCGTGAAATAGACACTGATGTTAGAACAATATATTACAGAGGTACGGGCTGCTAGATACTAGTTCGGGAGCACTAGTGGACAGACGTGACTCACCACCTTAGCGTTACTGTCGGTGAACGGTATGTGAATGTGTAGTCTGAAAGCCCTAAGGGTTTCCTTGGGTTCCGGACAAAATTGTGTGCTTGCATGTAAGATTAATAATGTATGCTTATGTTTATATGTGTTTATTTCCCGACCGTCAAGGCGTTTATTAATTGTGCGCATATGTTGTTCGGACATGTGATACTGATTATTACCCTTACTGTGTATGAACTTTCGGGAGAGACTCTGGATACTATTTTGTGAGATTAAACAACTCTTAACACACTAAGTGAGGAACTTAGTTAGAGACCCGGTATTAACCGTCTCTAGAGTGATGACTTGACCTTTGAACATCACATAGCAGACTTCTAGGTTGTGTGTAAGACCCAATAGGGCATCCAATAAAAATGTGTTTTCTCCAATAACGAGATTGAATCTCCAGGAGACTAATTAAAATACGCTAACTTATGAGAGTGTGATAACTAATTAATTAATGAAATAATGTTCTTAAATCCTGGTCTGCATACGTCCCAGCAGGTTACGCATAGTGATCACTAGAGTTCTAACACCCGTTTAGGGTCTACTCTTGTTTATTTAACGAGCCGTTAATCAGAGTGTGCTACCGTTGGCACCAAAGGCTAGGGCCTAATGGACATCTACCACTGTAGATAAGTGAGTCCGTCTACCACTATAGATGGCACCGGACTACTGTCCAAATTATTAATGTGTGAGGTAAACGAGGAATTGTCCTTAACATGACACGTGTATGACTATGTGAGATTGTTGGAAGCGGGGCTTCATATAGTGGAAATGATCAAGTGAGACTAACTGGACCTCAACTAACTATTGACCCTGCTCACTATTCGATTATGATTGTCTTAATAGCTTACCTTGTTGTGTGATTATTGAAGTGCCTGTTGTCTGTTTAAATTCTGCATTTACAGTCCTGTTATAAGCATGTAACCGGAACAGCATGTAACGAACCCCATGTTAATCAAGATGGCTAAAATGACCTAAGTGGCCTAAACGGGTCTAGGATCACATTTAGCATACCAGCAGTTGGCTGAGCCTTTATGGCACCACATTCCAGGTTTGTAGCTGCTTGAATACCGTACGCGAGAGCGGGAAACTTTCAGGGATTAGTTAGCATGATACTTCTCGACTATACCTTAGGATTTAGTATTCCGTTTTTGGACTTTTGGCATGGTTAAGTAGATTGCTCACTAGTCGGTTTTGGAATTAAATTTTGTACTTGCCGGATAACTTTGTATTCCCGCCATCACAGTGGTTATGTCATATTATGGATTGATTGTAGGATAGTCACTGCATTACTCGCATGTGCCGATAATGGCGAGTAACACCCAGTTAAACGTTTAATTTAATTTTCCGCTGTGACGTCTTTTATTTTTTGCTACGCTTGCGTTTAGTTAATATTGTATTAGGTGCGTAATTTACAAGGGGTGTTACAGACAATGTGTGACCGATCTTTTAGGTTGTTTCTTTGGTGTGAATTGGGACGGGAGGTGGGTTAGTGCGAGGGAGAGAGTTGTCGGCGGCGGGGACCATGTCTAGGAACGAGGATTTCTCAGAGATGAAGATGTTTTGGGAGTACAGAACAAACGTGTAGAAGATGAAGACCTGACATGAAGAACATAAAACATGATTTTAGGTAGTGTCGACTTCGGAGAGCAAAACTGAGAACAAAATCGGGTGGGGTTGATGGTGCCTAGTGTTCTTTGTGTTTTCCTAGCATAGATAATGAGGGAGATGAATGATGTATTGGATAAAAGGGGTAAGTGTCAATGAGGAGAATTTCCTGATTAGGGTTCTAAGATTTTTGAAGAGGATGGAAAATAATGGGAGCTGAATGAAGCAAAACAATTGACAGAGGAAGAAGAACAGAGCTTCGATCGATGGTCTAGGGATTGGTGTCGGGCCCCGTTTATGTCATGTTGCTTAATTTTATAGAAGATTGGAAAGGAAGTTAGGGTTTTTGGGAAGAGTCAGAACTCTAGGTCGGGTTTGACCCATGAAACAAAGACTAGGCGGGGCCACATTTGGCGTACGGGGCGCGAAAGGAGCAGAATCAGAACAAAAATAAAAAAAATAAAAACAAAAATGTCCAGGCCAGGTTTTGATCTTGAGTTCCATGGCCTTGCTTACTAACATGCTAACCACCAACGCTACAACAGAACTTAGTCTTAAAATGTGAGAAATAATAATAGAGTTATAACTCAAACAGAACAATTCCTTAAAAGTGCAAGTGTTCTGAATATAAATGTACGGTAAAACGTGACAGTTTACCTACAAAAATGTTTTATTCTCAAGAGTCATGAAATAAAAGTAGGTAAATAATGAAATACATAAACATAATGAAATATAAGATAATGAAATACCATAATAACAGATACATGAAATGATGAAATAATACTAGTATGATAAAATAAAAATACAGGCGAATATCCAAAATATGGAATTAAATCAAATATGTACTAATAGCAGTAAATAAGATAGAAAGAAGAAGCATCGAAATAAAATATGATGAGAGCGAGTTTAGTCGAATTAATGACAAAACACCATGCTAGTATATAATATAATAGTGAAGATGTACATAAAAGGATGAAAATAAATCTAAAAATAATAATGATAAAGACAAAATAAAAACAAGTCCTAATAAAAAAAAGTTAAAGTAAAAGTATCAATGAAACGAAATGAGATACAGTAAACTAGTAACCAAAATAAAACGAATTGGCTTAAAAATTAGTGAATAAACAGAATAGATTATCACGAAATAAATAAAAAATGAACGGTAAAATAAGTAAATAATGAAAAGGGACGTCTTTGAAAATGAATGCTTTGTAAATTGATTTTAAAAATTTGTTATAAAATAACAGTTTCGTTTTGGTATGTACATGAATAAGTTTTGAAAAGAAAGGCGACGACCCTCTTATTTTATGTATTTTTCTGAATTTATTTTATGGGATGAGAATATTTGGTGTGTACAGATGGCTCCCCTTGATTCAATTCTACAAGCCCTTGCATAATTGGATCAAGGTTGAGAGGGCGCCAAAAATTCTTACTAGGACTTTATGGCGCATTGGGATGCGACCGTGAGTGTATGAATGTAGGGGTATGACGAGAAAATTATATGATGCTCGAATGCACGAGGACTAATGACGAGTCTCGACTAGACCCAAAGGTCTAGCTCTAGGACTTATGACGAGCCTAGATGTGATTGAACGTACGAGGACATATGACGAGCCTCAATTACACCTCTTTACATCTAACCCAATGACTAATGACGATCCTAGAATACTAACAATGGGGTTAGTTTGGGCACACAAGGACTTAGAAGAGCCTTAAGTGGACCTCTTGACATCCAGTCCTAGGACTTATGATAAGCCTAGAATGCAAGTGAAAGTACGAGGACTTAGGAGAGCCTCAACTAGACCTCTTGACATCTAGCTATAGGACTTATGACGAGCCTATAATACTAACAATTAGATTGGTTTGGGGTGCACGAGGACTTAGGAGAGCCTCAATTGGACCTCTTGACATCCAGTCCTATGACTTATGACGAGCCTAGAATGCAGTTGAAAGTACGAGGACTTATGACGAGCCTCAACTAGACCTCTTAACATCTAGCTATAGGACTTATGACGAGCCTATAATACTTTTGCTTGTGTACCGTACTAGTAGCGTAATAGCTGCCTAGCAGGTGGGTGTGAAACGATCTTGCACTAGTAACGTAATAGTTGCCTAATGAAGGAATAACGACAGGAGCGCACTAGTAGTGTAATAGCTGCCTAGTGGAGGAAAATATTGGGACCGCACGAGTAGCGTAATGGTTGTCTAGCAGGTTATGATGTGAACGGTCTCACACCAGTAGCATAATAGCTGCCTAGCGGAGGAAAAATGGCGGGACCGCACTAGTAGTGTAATAGCTACCTAGTGGGTTGGGAATTGAATGATCTCGCACTAGTAGCGTAATAGCTGCCTAGTGGAGGAAAAGATTAGGACCACACTAGTAGCGTAATAGCTTCTTACCGGGTTATAAAGCGAACGATCTCGCACTAGTAGCGTAATAGCTGCCTAGTGGAGGAAAAAGGTGGGACCGCAGTTGTAGCGTAATAGTTGCCTGGCAGGTTATGAAGTAAATGATCTCGCACCAGTAGTGTAATAACTACCTAGTGGAGGAAAAGATTGGGACCGCACTAGTAGCGTAATAGCTGAGTAGGTGGAGGTGGGAAAACCGTGTGGTAACACTAGTAGAGACTTCAATGGGTGAAGAGTAACGTACTCATAGCGCCAGTATAGACCTAGCGTAGTGCCTAGGAGGAAAATATTGGGACCGCACTAGTAGCATAATAGCTACCTTGCGGGTTATGAAGCGAACGATCTCGCAACTAGTAGCGTAATAGTTGCCTAGTGGAGGAAAAACAACGTGACCACACTAGTAGTGTAATAGTTGTCTAGCGGGTTATGAAGTGAACAATCTCGCACTAGTAGTGTAATAGCTGCCTAGTGGAGGAAAAAAGAATGAACTTAATAGTGAAAGAGTTTTGTGGGTAAAAGGCCACCTGAGTGGAATGAGGATAAACTTGCAAACTTGAGTGAAATGAATGACTAGTGATTTTGTGATGACCTTTAAAAGGATTTCTACATGCAAATGAGATGAGATGTGAGGTGGTTAACAAATCCATTAATTGAATCAAAACTCCCTATTTGTGGATGTAGGTTTTTGTGTGAACAGATGGCTCTAGAGTTACATCAAAACTTTGGGATGGCTCGGGTATGGCTTCGGCATGGCTTCAAGGATCTGAGATGGCTCCAGCATGCGTTGATGGCTCCAGTATGCGTTGATGGCTCCAGTATGCACTGATGACTTCGGTGTGACCAATGTTCTCAGGGTGGTTGGTGGGTTTGATATGGTTGGTGTGTTTTCAATGGGGTGTGACCATTTTGGTTGGTTGGTGGGTTTCAGAGTGGTTGGTGAATTTTGATTTGCTTCGAGATTTTTAGGCTGGTTTGATGGGTCCAAGAATGGTGTATGCTGGTTTGATAAAGTTTTTTGTGGACCTTGTAGTGGGCTAACATGGTTGAATGACTTCGGGGTAGTCTCGGTTATGGCGCTAGGATGGCTCTAACATAAATCTGAATGGCTTCAGGTCGGCTCCAAGATGGCTCTTATTATAGTTTCAAGCTGATCTCGGGATGGCTCCATTAGTGATAGTGAGGAAGAAAGGGGAACTTTCCCCTGTGAGGTGGACGCACCCTGGGCGGGCTGCCTACGTACTCAATTTTGTATTGAGATCAGACATTTCGTAGTTCGATCACTTTGTGGGCAAGGCTTTGGTGATGATGATTGACCATAGTATGGTTTAGAGGTGATTCCTGTATGGCTCTCCAATTTTGGGGATGGATTTTGTATAACTCCAGAAATGGTTCCACTGTTTGAAGATGTCTCCCGTATGGCTCTAGCTTGGTTCGCGATGGTTTCGATGCTGCTCCGGGGCTGGTCTTAATGTGACTCGTGAATGACACTAGACGGCTCCGGGATGATCTTCATATGGCTTTGGGTGGCTCCCATTTGGTTCGATGTAGCTCAAGGATGGCCGAGAATGGCTCCAAGAAGATTCGATATAGCTTGATGATGGCCAGGGATGGCTCTAGTTGACATCTTTTGATCAAAAGTTACGCTTCAACAACTACAACTAAAGTCGACTTTCAGCGAGACTAGGTGGAGTTCTTACCAGTCGGATGTTGAAGATGAAGTGATTATGATGCAGACATTGAGTGCTAAACGAGATGCAAAATGGATATGCAATTTTGGAGAAAGGTACGGTCTTATCTCTATTAATATGAGGTTTACGAATATAAGACATCTCCATTTTGATCTTGAATGATTGTTGAACTCGAATGCGTGAATCACTTTTTTCTTCTAGAGGAATTCACGTCAATCTCTCATGAGTGTGGGTGTGTGTTAAATGGGTGATGATACTCTCGATGCTCAGAGCACTATTTTCCTAAGAATTTCTTTCTAAGGTTCTATACTTTCCAATCCTTACAAATTCCTCACCTGCAGTGGGATAGGCTGTTTATGATTTAGTGCTTCAATCATTGAGTCGCTCACGCTCAGAAGACCTTGTGAAGTAAGGTCACACTCATTCGCTCGTGGTCCCTTTGGTATGACGGGACATGTTGATAACAAGTATGAAGTTTATGATTCATGTTTCAGATCTGATACTTTTAGTTAACGCTCACCAACTTATGAGTCAGAGGTCTTGTTGGGTTATAACGGGGCCGTGGGACGTGTGTCAATTGGGACTGGAGGATTTATTTAGGAACTTTAGAGCTTTTGTGCAATAGAGGATATGTTTCGCCATCACCGTGGGGTGGAATGATTAGACGGGTTTTGATCACTTTTATTGGCTTATGAGTGTCATCATTGGTCCTGATTTTCTCTTTCTCTTGCTTTGATGCATGATTTCTCATTATTATTCTTTTTGGCGTACAATCCTCTCTTTCTTTCTTCGTGTTTTTCAAAACTTGCCTAGGCTCATCGATTTTCTTAACATTTTTTGGTGTTCTCTTTTGGTGTTTGGCTTTGAAGTTGCATTGACTCGTTGACTTCTTTGAACATTTTTATTGTTTTTATGGAAGATGGTGGGGAGGGGCCATGGCTCCGTCTCCTTCGAGATCCTCTATTGCAAGCGAAGTATGTACATGTGGGTTGGCCTGTTGTGGAGTTTCAGAAGAAAGAGTTTTTCATGCAAGGCTCAGCAGGGCTCACTAAATGAATTATGTTCAGGATAGTCAAAAGCTTTTTGGTTTTGTGAAGATTTTTGATCCTAAGTGCCTCGTCATCCTCATTAGTCAATGATTGTTTTCTTACTATTCTCGGATCTTTGCATGGATCACAATTTGTGTCTTGCTATCGACATTGATCTCACTCTGAATTATGCCTTTCATTATACTGAAGGAAAACACTAGTCTCTCGTGGCTTTACCTCCATTGGAACTCCTACCTTCCTTCATCACTCAAGGGATAGTCCAGTACCCTCATTTGAAATTCAAGGGAAAATACCACTCTTCACACACTACTCACTTTGTTTGTGGTGCTTATTATGATTAGACTCATGTGTGAATGGACGGGTTGAGAGTTTAGCGGTTCAAGCATTCTGTTCAATCAGTCTCTCAATATTTTCACCAAAATGTTGTTTCGATACGGAATTATGCAAATGCAACTATCTACAATGCATTATGTTGTGGTAATATGGAATTACTATGTATAAGATGCATGAAATGATGAGAATGAAAATGACTCATTTGGATTTTGATAGGATTTTTTTTATGTAATGCATGAGCGGTAAGGTTACACCTCGTCTCACTTGAGTCGGTTCCAGTTGATGGTCCATTAAGCTAATCCCGTCATTGGAAGCCCTGATGATGATCTATCTGTCAGGTGTGATGTGAGAGAAGCTGTTTCATAATGATATTCGGTTGATCATTGGCTCCTAGAGTTTTGGACTTTAGGGAGTGGCCACTCCCGCATGGTGGTCCCACGATATGACAGTGACTGCATTTTTTGGATTTTTGGATATATGCAGTTTTTGGATTTTTGGATGTATGCATTTTTTATGTACGATTTATTTGGATTTTCGGATTTATGCATTTCTTTTTTTTGGGATTTGCTTTTTTGTTGTTGTTGGTCTCTATGTACATGGAAGCTAAATGGGAAAAGGTTTGAATCTTTGGTATTTCTTGCTATCACATCGAAGATCATGCTTTCACTCATGGGTAAAGACAGTTGATCACCTGCAAATATAACCATCAAAATAGAAAGAATAATTTGAAAAATGTGAATATTAGCATGCTTGAAAAACGGGATGAATGCTTGTGTGAGGTGTGTTGGAAATGTAACATGTGATTATGCAATTTTTCTGAGATGAGTACGATTCATGCGTAATTAATGAATGTGAACTGACTGAAAAATGGGAAGAAGCAAGTTGTACATGCTAAAAGAAATAAAGTTTTGGAAAACAATTTTGAAAACATGTGTTTTCAAAGTGGTGGATTTTCTCAATAGGATTTTGATGCTCGGTCATTCACAAAAAAATAGGAAGTGGGGAACCTTGTACACATAACGATATAAAGAAAACTCAAAGGGGATGTTTTGACCTATACATGCAATCTATTTAGAAATGGACAAGAGAGAATATAATCATAGGGGAGAACCTATACAACAATTCTAAAAAGTTATAAAAAGGAGGATTTTGAGTTAAAACTTCTTCTGCTTTGTCTTCGAGATTCTGACTGACTGCACATCCATGTTCGGGCTCCTGATTGGCCGTTCGCTCGAGTTCGGGCTTTTGGTCGCTCACTCGTCTTTGGGCTCTTACAACAAAGCGACACTGTGATCAAGAGAAACTGGGCAGTGCTCTTCTGACCCTCAACAGCTTCAGACTCGAATGGTCGTTGCTAGTCTTCATGTTGCTCGACTTGAGTTGGTGCTCCTCTGATTTTTGGGTCGAACCGCTGTTGTCGATCTTCGTGCACTCCACCTGAGGGGCATTTTTTGATAAAAGGAAAGGTGAACGATCGAGCAAAAAATCTTTGCGAAAATCCACCACTTTCGTGAAGACATGAAATGACTAGCACGCTCCAGGGTAATGATCGTTGCTCTTGAAGGTGAGTTGAACTTCAAAAATAGCGGGACACAACTTGAGGACTAAATCATTTATTTTGAAATACGTTTGTGGAAATCACCTTGAAAATTGTTTTCAAAAACAAGTTCGAGATAATATTCGTGAAAAAAGTTGTTTGAGATTCGTTTGTAAATAGTAGGTTATTAAAATCTTTTTTTCAAATAGTTTTTGAAATAACATTTGTGAGAAATATTGATTGAAAATCATTTGTAAGTAATAGATTTTTGAAATCTGCTCTTTGCAAACCGTATGAAAAAGTTTTTTTCTGGAAGACTTTGATTGAAACCGGTTTTGAAAACTGCTTGGAAATAACAATTTTGAAATCATTATTTTTTTTGAATTCAATTGAGATGGATGACTTTGAAGATATTTAATTAGAGCATTTCGTGATCGCACAAAGACGTAAGAACGAAAGTATAAATCATGGCTGATTTTATGTGGAGCTTTAAGTGTTAATGTTGGGATAATCACTTTCCAGGTCAATTATGGTTTCATCTCACTGGGGGAACCATCGTCCCTTCACTGTTCATCTCTCAGGATTTATCTCCGTTGAGTGCTTAAGTTCAAAAGGTCAGGACACCGAGATGATAGGAAAACATACGCCATGGCTAGTGATTATCCGACAACACGCTCACTTTTCAGGAAACTCAGGGAAGTACTGCATGGGATCGGGTCTCCCTTCATCTCCACAATAAGGTGTGTCTAAAGTCCAAATTATTCATTGACTACGCTATGTCATGTATGGGTATCCAGTAAATACGGGATCCTCTATGAATTTGTAGTGTGACATTTGGCTCTAAAGATACCCGTGGTGAAGAGGAACATGGAGAACTGACCCCATGCAATCTTTAGGGTAAGACAAAGGGTGGTCAGATAGTCGTCACACAAGGGGGTGACTACCCATAAAACCTGCCCTAGACACCGGACCAAGCAGCTGGACACTAAAGGCTCGGAGTTCACTATATGCTGGCTTTGGACTTGAGGTGGGAAGATATTTTGGATCATGAGTTTTCAAGGTGTGGGTCTTGGACCGTACCACCTCGTTGTTTAACCCTTCTAGGAAGGACCCGACTCATGGGGAATCAACCGTGGACCGATCGGGATCCCGACCTGTGAATAAGGGGTGACACAAAGGAATGCATGTCCTACACTACCCAATGCAGCAATGGGTTTGCTCCTTCTAGGAAGGCCCCATTTATAAAGAGCACTAAATAAGCAATAACACTTAAAATGTTATATCATGCGTAAAGAGCAGTAAACACACAAGAAGAAGAACACAAAAAGTGAATCTTGTAAGTAGTAAAGCACACATGGGGTGCTCAAGGCCAATCTTGAACTCTAAGCTCTCATCCTAACTATCATCTCAAATATACTCTAAGTGTGGAGTAGAGTAGTCCTAGTGGCTTTGAAATGAATCTCTTGATGGTTTTGAAAGAAGTGAAGAAATCCCAACAATCTTGAATGGAGTTTAGTCTTCCTCGTCCAAGTTTTCAGGGTAAAACTTACTCAAGTTTTCTCCAGTAGAGTTTCCATTCTATGGAGGGTGATTTTTCGGTATGGGGGGGGGGGGGTTTATCTAGTTATGGTCTGACTGAGAAGCCTAGATCCTAGAAAATGCCATTCTGTGGAGGGTGAAAACCCATTATTCTGGCAGCCCTCGAATACCTATTTTATCGTGCGTCTTTCCCAGAAAGCTTAAGGGGAATGCTAGTGGGCACTACACCCGTTCTCAATAAGCTCCACGCGAACTGATGCCTCTATAAGGCAGGATTGACTAAAGTCGCCACCTAGTTTGACCTAATGAACTAGGAAGGAAGATCGAGTTCTTAGAACTGTTAATTGACTCTGAGGCTGCTGCCCATGGATAGGGCTTACTTAGTCATTGTCAGAGATTCAGTGTTGGGTTCTTACTGGGTTACACCCCTTAGCAGATTGGTGCCCGAGGAAACCTCGGTCTCCAATTGTCGGGATTTCCTTCTTTCAAAACCTTTTGGAGAGATTCATTTCTAAAGGGCCACAAGGATAGGATAGGAAGAGAGAATGAGTGTTTGGTGAGGTGAGCTTTCCTGCCAAGCTAGCACCTAATGAAACGATTGATGGGTTGAGAGCTAAATGAATGTAGAATGGAAAACCAGGGAGAGGTTTAAGGATTGATTGAATGAAGAAGACCTGAAGTCTAAAGGTGTGAGGATTCTATATGAGTCAAAAGGGATATGAATGTTCTAAGAGGTACGATCATTACAAAGGGAAAAAGGGGTTTTTTATTGGAATGGGGTCGCACCCTATGTGGGTTGCCTACGTACTCAACTTCCTGTTGAGATCAGACCTTACGTAGTTTGGAATTTTAGGGGTTTTGGAAGTTTTGACGTTTTTTGAGAAAATTGGAGTTTTAGGGAGTTGGAAATTTTGTGGAGCGTGGAAGTTTGAAGATACTTGAGTGTTGTTCGAGATTTAAGAGTTTTCTGGAGATGCTCAAATCCTCTAGATGTTTGATGTGTGAGATGTAGTAGTCTATGAGACGCTCAGGTCTGTGAGACATTTGAAACCTTGAGATGAGGAAGTCTATGAGACGCTTGGGTCTGTGAGACATTCGAATCATTAGGATGACAAAGTCTGTGAGATGCTCAGGTCTATGAGACATTCAGAGTGTGGGGGAAATTGAAATTTTGGAGATGATTTAAGTCCATGAGATATTTGGAGTTAGGGGTTCTTGAGGAGTTTTCAAGCTTTCAAAGAGCTGGAAGTTGGAATTTAAGATTTATGAAGTTTGGATTGTTTGGGATTGAAATGAATTTTTGAAATGAATCGAAATTTGAATTGGGTTTTTGAAGTGAATGAATTTTAATTGAGTTGGAATTGAATGATTCTTTGGATTGAAGTTGAATTGGAATTGAAGTTGAGTTGAATTGATTTCGGATTGAAATTGAAGTGAAATTGAAGCTGAATTGGAATTGGATGAATTTTTGAATTGGAATTGAAATGAATTTTGAATTGAACTGGAATTGAATTTTGAATAGAAATCGAAATTGAAATTGAATTTTGAATCAAAATTGGAATTAAATAGTAACTGAGTGAATTTTGAATCGAATGAATTGAATGAATTTTTAAATCAGATTGGAATTGAATTGGATTAGAATTTGAATTGAAATTGGATTGATTTTGAATTAAGATGAATTTTGAATTGAAACAGAATTTAATTGTGGATTGATTTTGAATTTGAAGTGCGTTTGGAATTTGGTTGATTTGGATTTGAAGTAGATTTGGAATTTTATTTTGGGCTGACATTGAAATTTTTATTTTGGGTTGACTTTAGAATTGAATTTTGGCCTAAATTTGGAATTAAATTTTGGACTTGAAATTGGAATGATTTGGTCATTGGGCCCAGATTCGGGTAAGCGGGCTAGAGTAAGTCTTGTAAAGTGGGCCGAATTGGGCCCTAGAAAATGGGCCAAGTTGGTCCTTGAAATATGGGCTAGATTGGGCCTTGGAAATTGGGCCTTTGAAAAGGGGGCCGAATTGGGCTTGAAATTTGGACCAAACTGGGCTTTGAAATTCGGGCCGGAATAAGCCTTGGAAAAGTGGGCTGAAATAGGCTTTTGAAATTTGGGCCAGAATAAGCCCTGGAAAAGTGGGCCAAAAGGCTTTGAAATTGGGACCAGTTTGGGCTTTTCAGCTTGGGTCGGAATGGGCCTATTAAACTAGGCCGGAATGGGCTTACTAAACTGGGCCGGAATGGGCCACAGGCAAGGGTTGATTTTGTAGACTGAATTTGGGCCTAAATTGGATTGTTTGAATTTTGGCTGATTTTGAATGACTTTGACTTTTGGGTTTTGAAATGGATGGTTGATTGTGGGTTTTATTCTGCCAATAGGGATTGTTTGGAAAAATTTGTGATTGAAGAAAATGTTTCTCACATGGGTGTGTCCAGGACCCGTCATTTATGAAGAACATTTTATTCTAAAACTTTTCTAAGTGGGGTGACCTATGAGTTATCTAGGTTTCCTATTTATTGGGCCTCTATATTGGGTTAGGCCCCACAATTACCAAGCTAATCTATAACATGAAAAATACAAATAGACCAATAATCATGAAATTAAAAACTAAGATAAGTAATCAATAAATACAACAAATATTTAAATTCAAAGTTTATTTGCATATGCATTTGTTTCTCTTCCTATATATTTTTTTTAAAGTCTTTCATAGAAAACCAAAGACATGTAGGTCACTCATCAATTTTATTTAACCCTTCCCTACTTTCCTTATCTCTTATGGCTAGATTAAAGAGTGCGACAAAAGAAAATGAACCTGAGGATTACTAGGCATGACTTTATTTTCCAAGTGAAGCAAACTACATGTACGATTAACCCAAATTTCAATCAAAAATTCTTTGGATCAATGATCAATTTGTAGAGCGAGTTAATCGTTCATAATCAGAATGACGTTAACCGAACAACAAGATACAGCTAGTGTACTGCTTGGCATGAAAGGTAAACTATGATAGGAATCAGACATGGTGTTGGAGTATTTAGAATCAGGGTTGCTTTATGTTCATACAAACCTATATCTAATTCCTCTCAGAACAACAAAAATAACCCCAAGAGCATTATCACATTGACTACCATCACAGCATGAAAGATCAGAAATGAATTCAAGTTCAAGATGACTACCAAGAGATGAACACTTAAGGATTTCCGTGCAAAATGAACAAAACACCCAAAAACAGAAGCAGTAAAACATGGATGAGAGCTACATCCACGCGGTTCATGCCATCATTTGACAAGTAAATGTAACAAAAGAAATAAAATGTTTAAAGGGTCAAGCTTCACTCCTGTAAGTTGCGGATATCACCCATTTCCTGTTGGAGACTATCATGGCTCTCCTTTGGAGTTCGCTTCACTCGTGCAGATTATCATCACCGACTGTTAGTATTTGCAAAGACCGACCTGAATCATGCCAGAAGAGAAACAAAGATGAACACCTACAATAGTTCAAGTAGAAGAACAACATATCAACGAAGTGAAGGTTAGGAGTTAGATCGAATAGAGGAAATGAATGGATTGAATAACAACCGAAACAGGAGAAACATGGTGGCGCTGAATTTTTTCACTTGGGCCAGTATCACCTGCCTCTAATCGAATTCAGAAAATCATAAGATATCATCAGTGAAAAGGGAAGTCCAGTATCATTAACCAAATCAGATTAAATTTCTCGTCCAAGGCAAAGTAAAACGAAACGAAGCAAGGTAAATGAAAGGGGGATTCAAACTCGATTACAACTCGAGTCCGGAAGTGTTTTTTTATCCCGCCAACAGAAAAATCCCTAACCCACACATGGTCTGGTTGAACCCAAAATTAAAGAATTAACGTCACACTTCTTCCAACTGGACCCATATGCATACTAAAGCAGAAACAATATTTCACAGTACAAACAACTAGACCTACCTTGCAGAGGAAACATGAACTTAATTGACAAGCATAAAGGAATGATAATGGTGCTTGAAGAAAAATTGACTGAACCAAACCGTATAGTAAAAAGAAGAAGGATGAAAAGATCAGAATGAGCTGGGTTTTGAATTGAGAACAATATTAGGCGAACCACTTATATCGGGGTCAGGTAGGCAGCCTGAAGTCCACCGACTCGTGTTCCCTGTTTTCTAAGAGAAGAAAGAAGAAGGAAACAACATCGGAAGAAGGAACAACATCGGAAGAAGAGAGGATGAGAAGTAGGTTGCTGAAAGACTAGAGGGTGACAATGTTTGACCAATCTTTTAGGTTGTTTCTTTGGTGTGAATTGGGACGGGAGGTGGTTAGGGCGAGGGAGAGAGTTGTCGGCGGCGGGGACCATGTCTAGGAACGAGGGTTTCTCGAAGATGAAGAAGTTTTGGGAGTGGAGAACAAACATGTAGAAGATGAAGACCACAGGAAGAAAAGAAAACAGGATTTTAGGTAGTGTTGACTTCGGAGAGCAAAATTTAGAACAAAATTGGGTGGGGTTGATGGTGGCTAGTGTTCTTCGGGTTTTCGTGGCATAGATAATGAGGGAGATGAACGATGTATTGGATAAAAGGGGTTAGTGTCGATAAGGAGAATTTCATGATTAGGGTTCTAAGATTTTTGAATAAGATGGAAGATAACGGGAGTTGGATGAAGCAAAAATGTTGACAAAGAAGAAGAACAGAGCTTCGATCAATGGTCTAGGGATCGTTGTCGGCCCTCGTTTCTTTTCATGTTGCTTAATTTTATAGAAGATTGGAAAAGAAGTTAGAGTTTTTGGGATGAGTCAGAACTCTTGGTCGGGTTTGACCCATGAAACAAAGACTGGGTGGGGCCACATTTGGCATATGGGGCACGAAAGGAGCAGAAACAGAACAAAAAAAAATGTCCATGCCAAGTTTTGATCTCAAGTTCCATGGACTTTCTCACTAACCTGCTAACCACCAAAGATATAACAGAACTTAGTCTTAAAATGTGAGAATAATAATAGAGTTATAACTCAAACTGATTAATTCCTTAAAAGTGCAAGTATTCTGAATATAAATGTACGGTAAAATGAGATGGTTTTATCTACAGAAATGTTTTATTCTCAAGAGTCATGAAATAAAAGAATGTAATTTTTTTTATAAGTGGGGTAGGTTTTGAACCTAGAACCTTTGGTTCAAGGATACCACTCCTTCACCGGCCAAGCCATCATGGCTTGGCAAATTAAAAATATAAATAACGAAATACATAAACATAATGAAATATAAGATAACGAAATATCATAATGACATATACATGAAATGATGAAATAGTACTAGTATGATAAAATAAAATACAGGCGAATATCCTAAAAATGGAATTAAATTAAATATGTATGAATAGCAGTAAATAAGATAGAAAGAAGAAGTATCGAAAAAAAATGTGATGAGAGGGAGTTTAGTCGAATTAACGACAAAACAAAACATGCTAGTATAGAATATAATAGTGAAGATGTACATAAAAGGATAAAAAAAACTAAAAATAATAATGATAAACAAAATCAAAACAAGTGCTAATAAAGAAAAATTAAAGTAAAAGTAACAATGAAACAAATGAGATACAGTAAACTAGTAACCAAAATAAAAACGAATATAGCGAATAAACAGAATCGATCATCACGAAATAAATTGAAAATGAACGGTAAAATAAGTAAATAATGAAAAGGGACGTGTTTGAAAACGAATGCCTTGAAAATTGATTTTAAAATTTGTTATAAAATGACAGTTTCGTTTTGGTATGTACATGAATAAGTTTTGAAAAGAAAGGCGACGACCATCTTATTTTATTTATTTTTTTGAATTTTGCTTTATGCGGTGAGAATTTTTGGTGTCTACACAGGGATGTATCTCTTCAGCTGAGACACATGGAAAACATTATGCACCTTCTCCAGTTCGCAAGGAAGCACCTATCTGTAAGCTACCTTTCCAATCCTTTCTAGAATTTCATAAGGTTCTACGAACTTGGGACTTAATTTTCCTTTCTTCCCTAATCTGGTTACCCCTCTGACAGGAGACACCTTCAAGAATACCTTATCCCCACCTCAAATTGTGCTGGCCTTCTTTTCAGATCAGCATAGGACTCCTGTCTGTCATGAGCTTCTTTCATTCGACTCTGTATATCTCAAACGTGCTCCATGGTTTCCTCTATTAATTAGGGTCCCAACACCACTGTCTCACTGATGTCACTCCAGCATAATAGGGTTCTACACTTTCTCCCATACAAGACTTGATAAGGAGCCATCTTAATACTAGCATGACAGCTATTATTATATGAGAACTCCACCAAGTGTAACATATCTGCCGAAGAACCTTGGAAATCCATTATGCATGCACGGAGCATATCCTCCAAGGTCTAGATGGTTCTCTCTATCTGCCCATCTGTAGTTGGATGGAACTTTGTGCTCAACTTCAATTTAGTACCCATAGCCCTCTGAAACTGCTACCATAAGTGAGCCAAGAACCTCGATTCCCTGTCAGAGATAATAGTCTCGGGCACACCATGGTGTCTCACCACATTCTTAATATAGGCATCCACCAACTGACTCATCGACCAAGTACTCTTCATGGGTATAAATCTAGCAATCTTAGTAAGTCGATCAATAATCACCCACATCTAGTTAACTCCACCCCTCGCCGGCGGTATTCCAACTACAAAGTCCATGACAATCGAATCTCATTTCCACTTAAGAACATCTAAAGGTTGTAGCAATCCTCTCATCCTCTTGTGCTCAAATTTTACTTTATGACAAGTAAGGCACCTGAACACAAATTCAGCCACTTCTCTCTTCATTGTAGGCCACCAAAACTACTTCTTTAAATCCTTATACAGCTTATCACCTCTTGGGTGAACTAAATAGGGCAAACTATTGGCTTCCTTCATCAACTTCCCTTCTTTCATCTTTTTCTCTAATCCTCTCTAATTTTACATCACATGGCTGTCCCTTAATGATCTCTTCATAAATTTAGAAGTGATACGCATGTTAAACAGCCTCACCTCATGGTCAACGCCTCCTCCCTCCATTACCTCTAGATTCAGCTTCTGGAAGTCACGAAATAACTCATCGGGAAGAACCCACATAGAATTCACTAAGTGGCTTCTCTTCCCACTCAAAGCATCGGCCACTAAATTAGATTTCCCTTCATGATACAGTATCTGCATATCATAATCTTTGATGAGCTCTAGCCACCTCCCCTGTCTCATATTTATCTCCTTCTGAGTGAAAATATATTTGAGGCTCTTGTGGTCTGTGAAAATTTTGCACGAACGGCCATAAAGGTAATGTCTTCAAATTTTGAGTGCAAACACTACTGCAGCCAATTCTAGATCATTGGTAGGGTATTGGGTCTCATACTCCTTCAGCTGTCTTGAAGCATAAGCTATCACCTTACCGTTCTACATCAAAACACCTAACCATACAGACCATACTAAACACTCGAACCTTCGAACCCATTGGTCCCTAAAGGCAAGGCCAATATTGGTGTCGTAGTTAACCTTTCCTTTAATGTCTGAAATGCCTTCTCGCAGTCATCATCCCACTAAAATTTCACCACCTTCTTCATAAGGTTGGTAAGCAGCATCGCTATCTTTGAAAAGTCATTCACAAACCTCCTATAGTATCCTGCTAGGCCTAGAAAACTACGAACCTCGATCAGATTACTCGGTCTCAGACACTCTTTCACCACCTGAACCTTTGACGGGTCTACAGATATACAATCTCTGGTGATGATATGACCCATGAATGCTACTCGGTCCAACCAAAATTTTCACTTGGACAACTTTGCGTATAATCGCTGCTCCCTTAGAATCTGTAACACCAGCCTCAAATGATCTTCGTGCTCCTCCTCGTCCTTGGAATAGATCAGAATATCGTCAATAAACACCACTAAGAACCGATCTAAATATACATTGAAGATCCGGTTCATCAGGTCCATAAAAATAACAGGTGCATTGGTCAACCCGAACGACATTACAAGAAATACAAAATGCCCGTATCTGGTTCTGAAGGTTGTCTTCAAGATATCCTTCTCTGTCACTCTGAGCTGATGGTAACCCGACCTCAAATCGATCTTAGAAAATAATCATGTGCCTTAAAGTTGATCGAAAAGATAATCGATCCTTGGCAATGGGTATCTGTTCTTCACTGTAATCTGGTTCAGCTCTCTGTAGTCTATACACAACCTCATGCTCCCATTTTTCTTTTTCACGAACAAGACAAGGGCTCCCCACGGTGATACACTTGGGCGAATGTATCCCTTCACCAGGAGCTCCTCCAATTGGGCTTTTAACTCCTTCATTTCTGGCGGCGCAATTTGGTATGGAGCCTTCAAAATGAGCGCGGATGTAGGCACCAAATCGATGCTGAACTCTACCTCCCTGTCTGGCCGCATGCCAAGGATCTCCTCCGGGAACACATTTGGGAATTCATTCACACCCGAATCTCCTCCATCTTATCTGACTTCCTGCTCACGTCTTGGACATAGCTGAGGTACGCATGCTGTCCCTTCTTAACTTGGGCCACGATCAACATCGTCGACACAATCTTCACCTCTGGCTTCTCCTCCACTTTCTTGTAGGAAACTCTCTGCCCCTACAGACCTTTTAGCACCATCTTCTACGCACAGCAGTTGATCCTCCTCTTATATTTGCTCAACCAGTCCATACTCAGGATTACATCAAATTCAGACAAATCAAATTTGATTAGGTCCACTACAAAATCCTCCCCCTTAATATTTATACTCACATCCTCGACCATTAAGCAGCAATTGAACACCTTCCCCGAGAGAATGGATACAAATACATATATAGTTTCACTAGTCACTAATCCCAACTTCCCCATAAAAGCAATAAGATAACAGAATACGACGCTCCAGTATCAAATAAAATTGTAACAGGAGTACCATGAATAATGAAGGTACCTGCTAGGATTTTCGCCTCAACGTCAGCTTCTGCCCGGCTCATCACCTTGATTTTCCCCGACACTCGATAGTTATTGCCTCGGCTGTCTCCCTGACCCCTGCTCCCTTCATTCGCCCCATTACCATTATCACGTTGGGAGGTGTCCCCATGCTGGTTCTAGTTCTGGCCTCTTTTCTACTGATCTTGCTGTATGTAGGGACGATCACCACCGTTGCCTCTCTGTTGGGTGCCTCCCTGAGGATTCTAGAAGCATTCAAATGCTCGGTGACCCCACTTACCACATCTGTAGCAAGTGATTAGGTTTCCTTCACAGTCTTTCCCTGGGTGGTCTCGGTTGCACTTCCTACAGTAGAAATGCCTCTCACGTCTCGTCTCCCCCTTATTGAACTGGTTCTAGGGTCGATCCCCCCACTTCTGGTCACCCTTCTAGTTCCCAGTGAACCTCTGCTACCCATCATAATTGGGCTTCCACCTCTTCTCCTGGTTTGGCCTCTGGGAATGGTCCTCACGATCCCGGGAGTCCTCCTCGTCATCGAACTTCCTCTTATTTCCTGCCTGGAGCTCCCTCCTTTTCTGTTGAGCCTTATACAGGTTAGCAGCCTTCCCATAAGTGTCCTGAAGGGTAGGGATAGTCAGAACGCTCAGGGCCTCTTGCAGGCTCCAGTTAAGCCCGCCCACAAACCTCTAACCTTAGAAGCCTTGTCAGAAACCATCGTCGGTGCGAACCTTCCAACTCTAGGAACTTGGAGTGGTACTCCTTCACACTCATAGTCAACTACTTGAGTTTGAAGAACGTCAGGTACTTCTGCATCCTGACATGCTCGGGGTAGAAGCGCCTATAGCCACCTTTAGAGCGTCCCACCCAAAATCGGGTTCAGCTAGCAGGACATCTTTGTTGGCCGTCCACCAGATATCAACCTCTCCATTGAAGTAGTACACTGCCCCATTAACTCTTCTATCAGCTGGGAAGTTAACCACATCGAAGATTTTGTCGAACTCCCGGATCCAATTCTCCAACAACACTGGATCTTCCTCACCATCAAAGGAAGTCGGCTTCAAGTGAGCAATCCACTTTGTATAGTCCTCTGGTAGGTTATCCTTCTGGGCTTGCCTCTAGACAATTTGCCCCAAGCTCATGATTAGCTCTTGCAACTGTCTCATCAGGTTATTCCCTGCCATAGCTGCTTGATGGGTTCTGCTTCTGGTGAAATATGTGAAATTGGATGTACCAGGCAGTTCTGCACCCCTAGAACTCAAAACTGAATTCCTGATCACGAACCACTAATTAATGTCAGCAATCCTTAATTCACAAGATCTAATTCTCTATATTCCCCATTATTGATTCCCAATATCACATCGTAATCTAATACTAACGATTCTTGTATAGTGTATATACTATTGTATATATATATATATATATATATATGTGTGTGTAATGTCACCCAATATCCATAACAATTGCTCCCCCACCTCTTACTAGGGAATGTGATTCTCTTTCCCCAGTACACTTTAACTCGTGACATATGACCATTGACCGATAACCAGTGAATGTTGACCGGCAATTAATGACCATTGACTGGTAGCTTGCAGCTGTTAACCATTGACTGGTAGCTTGTAGTTGTAGACCATTGACCGGTTATTTATTTTATTTCCTCAACTTAAACAAATAATCAGAAAAATCAAAAGGAATTTTTTTCCATTCTTCATTCTCTTTCCCGATTTGATTCGGTTTCCTCTGCTTGAAACAAACGCGGTTTAAATTTTCCCTAGATATTACCATCAAACAACAATGAGGATGAGGGCATCGCTGCCACCACTTGATGTATACTAATATACCATATACTTTAGTTTTTAAACAACATACTGGCATAGTATCTATATACGCTTGTGTGTATTAGCAGAAAATGAAATTTTAGTAATACATATATAAATCTGGAAAGGACTTACCGGTTCCGATGAAGACAAGCAATCGTGTTAGTTAATTAATCAAAGTCAGTCGTTACCACTTTGGACATGGTGTATTATTTATCCATTTTGTCTGTTGAACGACTAGGCCATGAGAATTACCGGTTCTCGAGATGTAATAATTTTCACTAATAATACTATATATTAATTGTTAAAATAAGTGAAAGATTCAAGTAAGATTGACATTGTCTTTAGTTTACTAGAAGTACTTCTAGAAAAATCCAGCTCTTGAGAAAGAAACCTTTTCGATATCATTGGTGACAATTGCCACTTTTTTAAGGCAAACAGTTGCCGCATTTGGGGATAAGAGATTCTGATTGAATTGCACGTATTGTAAGGTAACTGGATTCCTTAATATGCAAACACGTACGCTACATCATATTTTTGATGTGGAATCTATGATGTTATCTATTAATAGAATCTTTGACCAATATAATCCTTTCTTTAATTCGCCAATCGGTATCATACAATTATAGCTGCAGGTATGTAGAAGAATATGTATCCATGTCCGAATATATATAGTATTACCATCTTTACTTTAGATAATTACTACCCAGCAATAATGAAGTTGTTGAATTAGATTATTATTACGTGCTAACTACTGAGTGCAACAAGTTTGTTAAGGATCAATTGTCATCATTAGATATTACTACCTCCTATTCAAATATATGTAAGAAGCACAATTCAAACAAAGTAGACCACAAACACAAAAGTTCAGAACAGAAGCTTAATTAAAATAGAGGTGGGACCCTACACACCAGCTAATACATCAGAAGGACTCACATAACGTCCTATGGATCTGTAGATCCCACAACAGAAGCTGAAGAGACAGCTAACGGACCCGTCGGTCCTAAACATCCAAGGGACCCTGAGAGATGGAGCAGAAAGGAACCCGAGGGAAAAAACAAGGAATTCCTGCACAGCATGCTATGGGACAGCCCGACACGACTATCCAAGGCTTAGAAGCTAAACATCTAGGTCCCCGAAACAGAAACTTTGTAAAAACAGAGCAGGAGCTTATCAAACAGATCAGAAGTTTTAACAGAACAGAAGTCGAATAACGACCAAGACATATGAAAGCCAGACAGAAAACAGAAGCTCAAATGCTCCTTCGGAGCAAGACAGAGATCGAAAACTTAATGAAGATTCCCAAAGTAGAATATTCTTAGTCAAAGTCCAAAACACATCAAAAAGATAGTAATCATCAAAAGGAACACAACGCCATAAACGG
Organism: Limonium bicolor; assembly: GCA_023374045.1. Taxonomy (NCBI): domain Eukaryota; kingdom Viridiplantae; phylum Streptophyta; class Magnoliopsida; order Caryophyllales; family Plumbaginaceae; genus Limonium; species Limonium bicolor. The sequence continues at coordinate 313,740,972 of CM041777.1, read as the reverse complement.
CGGTCAAAACGGAGCTAAAACACAAAAGTTATGCAAAAAGGCACATGTCTGGACATGCGTCCGACCTTGCATGTTCGGACACAGGCCGAGGACAAATTAACACGCGTCTGGACTTACGTCCGGGTCACAAGTCCGGACGTAAGTCGATTTCAAAAAAATAAAGGCATCCGGACATCTGTCCGGACTTACATGTCCGGACGAAGTCTAAAAAATAGTTTACGCACGTCCGAACTTGTGTCCGAGCTCACATGTTCAGATACAAGTCGAACAGTAAACCCGGAATTCATCCTCGCATCCCGTCCGGACTTACAGGTCCCGAAGGATGTCCGGACAACACACAGAACAAAGCAAAATGGAAGCGTCCGAAGCCACGTCCGGACTTGGTCCGGACACTATAAAAACTACAGAAAAAACATGTCGAACCAAAACCAAATCATTCCTACGAATCTCCATAGCCAATGCATAATTCCTCTTAGCAAATTAGCAATACAAAACACACTTCCCACTGGGCTTTAACGCATCCAAAACATAATTTAAAAACAGAACAAAGACTTCATAAATCAGAGAGACATACAAACATATACGGAAAACGGAACGAATTTCAAAAATCCCCGTGGGCGAACACACACACCCGAATCCATCTACCACCTACCTCACATCCGACGCAACGTAATCTCTGTGGACCCGACAAAATTCTCTACTCGAATCCCCACTCAAAATCAGGAACACTTAGACCATCGAAGGAAACCAACACTAGAAGGATGAGCAAGGGACTTGGAAGAAGAATGACATCTCACACTCGGAATCCTCGCACTCGGGACTGACGGACTCGAATCATCGATGCTGAAGCTAGATCACCAGACTAATTAATTTACAAGGTGGAGGAATTATGAAGAAGAGAGCAAGGGAGGGAGAAGGATCTGTAGAACGAGAGTTGAGAGGAGGAGGAAGAAAACTGTCGTGATTAAAGAGCGAGAAATCACAATAAAAAGGAATGAAATAGGAGTTAGGAAATAATAAATATATTTAGTTTCCCAACTCCTTAATTAATAACAAAGCCAAAAGGACAAGATTAACCCTTCTTCCTTCTAACTTAAGAAATATGTCGCTGATGACATAATCCCACTAAATAAGATGAGAATGTTACAAAGAGCTCCCTTGCGAATTTGAAACAAGATGAAGTAAATAGAAAAAAAAACTGGGGCATAACAGGAACTTTTTCCTTGATAGGGCTAACAGTCCTCCAACATTCGGCCATCGATCATGAATGGATTTAACGCATCTTTTGTATCTTCTCTTCTTGAAGAGTAACACCACCAACACATATCGCTAGGCACTTTTTCATCTCTTCATCCGCTTTGACGTTTATTGATAGCCTGGATAACACCGAGATTTTCTTATTTCGAATCAAATTTCTTGTTTCCTTGTATCGTGAGCTACTCCGACCTTTGTGGCTTCACAACACACCTTGATCAAGTCTTTTCTCCTCTTTCTTTACAACCTTGGAATTCATTCTAGCCCAAAGTTTACTGCCGTTATGAACCCACCTTTTATACCTTCAATCACTCTTTTAGCATTTACATGGTTGACATCAAAAAAAGTAAAAGCTTTCTAGGACCTTTTCTCACCTTTCTGCATAGTATATTCTAGTCCATCTGGCGAATATGCTCACTGTTTTTCCAGTTGATACTCTAACACTTCTCTGCTAATGTTGTCTATGAAGATTTGTAGTAGGAGTATTTTTCTTCCAACTTCCTCGGGAGCGAAAGATCTCTCCATTTCTAGCCTGTCTTCACTTGAGAATCTGTAGCTATAGTGGTTCTCCTTCCATCTCGAACTTCTTCCTCTCTTTCTGTCTTTGGAGAAGTTTGAAACCTTGATATATCTCATCTTGCGCTTTCCCTTTTCTCTTCTCATCTCAACTTCCGGTTTCTAACTGGCGAATGCTTTCAGTTGCGCTCTTTCTAGTTCCTTGTGGTGATTGAGGTACGGCAGGTTGTGGCTGCTTTTTGGAGCTCTTGGTTAAGGTAGTTTATGCCTGCTTTTTGGAGTTTATGGTGGACGTGTTGGACAGTGGTAGTTGTCGGACATTCTCAAACTTGGTATGTAATTTATAATACCTTATATATATATATATATTCATATATTTTCATATGAATTATAAAGTTCCTATAATTGATACTAACTCCATATAATGACATTATGACCATAATCTTAATGTTATATCATATAATCCTTCAACCTATTTATATTTTATTCATCCTTAAAACTCCATAATTCTCGGCATAGCACCATATATATTCATTATTACACTCTTGCCCACAAATGTTCTAAACTTACAATTACTTATAAATCATATCTTATAATTCTACCTCCTTATTTATTTATTCGAAGGTGCTATTCTAACTTATTTAAATTGCCGAACAGACCCATATGACATATCTTAATGTTCACACTATTTTCCTTAATTACAAGTGACCCAGATACTTTATAATTCTAACAATTAAATTCCTAACTTATATCCTTTATATCCTTCATTTAATATCCAAATTTCAACCCAAATTTCTCCTAAATTACAAACAGACCCCTACTAATCTGTTCAGATTTTCATCCTAAATTTCTCCAAAATTATAACTTGACCCCTTACATTTTCTAAACTTTACAAATAGTTACTAGTCTTCCTTTAATTCACATTTCCATCATTGTTTCTCTTAATTGGCAAAGCCCTCAAACTTTCCCTCCTAAGTTGACCAACAATCTGCCTTGACCTATATTTCCCAAATTTAAGCTTTGACCCCTATTTTTCTTAAACTTTACATTTAACTCCTTATTTCTTAAAAAAATTACAATTTAATCTTTTATTTCTCCTAAGTTGGTCAAAGCTCCAAAGTCCACCAAATTTTGACCCTAAATTCGGCCTTGACCCCAACTTTCAGAATTTACGAAATGACCCCATATATTTCTAGGGTTTTATCTTAACTCCTTAACTTTACTAGAACTTATATTTTGTGTTATTCACCAAATTACTCCAAAACTCTCGGCTATATTAATACATCATATTCCAAATTTTATTTCCTTAAACCTTTAACCCAAGTATAGGTTATAACATCACCATGTAATTAAGTGACTCCTAAGGTATTTAAAGGTACTTTTTGGCCCTTAATCCAATCCAATTTTTTCCTTGAGTGTACCAACTCTTTAAGTGTACTTAAATTACTAAGTTACACTTATATCACCAGAATTTTGCCTATATCTTAAATTATTTTTTATAGCATATATTATACCTTAAAACTCATAAAAACAAGCATAAACTTGGCCAACATCAAAATCATAACATAAACTTATTGTATGTTGTAAATGTCCATAAATCACAATAACCCTCGACCATATTTTTCCCAAGCCCCAAATTTCCAGCTTATTACATTTTAAGCCCTTAAACTTAGATTCGGCCATAATAAAACCCTCATACAAATAACACTTAATGTATAGAAATGTGTCTTAAGGTAAAGATCTTACCCTTAGATGTTCCAAGCTAATTTTTCTCCTTCGTTAGCGCACGACCCTATTTTTAATGTAGGGGGGGATTTATATCTTTGCATCAAACTTGGGATTACATGATGCTTTAAGAGTTTTGTAACTTAGATTAGGGTTTACCTTGAAAAATGATGATTTTTTCAACTTTGAGAACCTTGTACCTTCGGCAACTAAAGTTTTATCTCCATTCCAGCCATATTTGAGGACAAAAAAGAGGAATCAATTTAGGGTCTTTAAGACTCCATAACATAAGAATGAATTTAAAGGACAAAAATGTGTCTTAAGAAGGTGGGAATTAGCTTTGAGGACCTAGGTGAATTTTCTTCACCAAAATCTCGGCTATAATAATGAAAATAGGTAAGAATCTGATCTAGTGTAGATCCATGGATAAAAGGTAGATTAAGTGTTCAAAAAGGCTTGATTATGACTTACCCTTGAAGTCACCTTTAGAGGGTTTTCTTGCTTGACTTTTGGCCAACACAAGGAGCTAGTTGAAGCTTCATTTTTGTGTAAAAAAGATGAAGAAAAGAAGTGTAAGAAGCTAGAACTTTCGGATCTTAGGACGTTAACAGAAAAGATGGAACCTCAAGGCACTTTTATTACCTTAAGCTTGCTTAGATCATCCTTGCTTCAAGACTTGTTGATTTTTGAATTTCACCCCAAGAATTTGTTGATTCCAGCCTTAGATGGTATAGAAGAAGAGCTAGTGTTGCTCTCTAGGTGTTGGTGAAGAAAAGGAGATGATTTGAAGAGAAAAGGAGAAGTGGGTCTAGTCCACCATGGAGTGTTCTTCAAGAACTCAGGAGAATGAAGAACAAACAAGATGAAGAAGAAAGGTTACAATCTCGACCAAAGGGAGCATAGAGAGAGAGAGAGAGAGAGAGAGAGAGAGTGTGTGTTTGACTTGAATTTGATTTCATGAAGAAGTGATGCGACATGACTAGTAAAGGGTGACTAAGGCTTCTAAGGAATATATTTTCTACCTAATGTTGCAAGGTGGCACTTACCACTTGTCCCATGAGGCCCCATATGTGTTTAAGGGGGTGTGTTGGCTCACATTTTGTGTATTAGTATAATAAGGTGTCTTATAATGTTCTAGACTTATATGTTGTACACTTGGACTTGTTTCATGTGTTATTTTGTGACCAACATGATTTCCTTGTCCTAAAGTGTGTTAATTTGTTTTTTTGAGTGATTGGTATACTTTACTAGTATGTTCTTTGATTCACTCTTGATGTTGGTGCTTTTAATTCATGTAATGACATGGTTATGTCATATCAACTTTCTTAGTTTATTTCTTCTTATTAATGTTCCCTCTTTAGTACATTATTTTATGTGGGGCTTAGTGCCCATTTTTGGATTATACATATTTGTTTATATATTTATGTTTAGAGGTTATAAAATTCCTTAGTGAATTTGGCTAACTAGTCTTTCCTTTAATGATTTACCATAGGTTTAACCCTTTAATTTAATTAATCCCTTATTTATTAAGGTGATTAATGTTTGGGGTATTTCAATTGCGCTACGACCACTATATCGTAGTTTAAGCTCTATAGATCTACTTCTTTGTGATTAGAAGTACCCTTAGATGAGTGCACACACATACGAATGTAGAGTGAGGTGAATTGTATTTTGCCACCTCACTCGTTTGGGTGTTTGTAGGTGGAATTTTATATTTGCTACCCTTTGTTTAGGTGTTCATTGATGGATTTTGGTTGCTAGTGAAAGGATTCCCTATTATGGTTGTGCGTTGTTATTAATTGTGCTGGAATACTAGATGAAGGATACGAATAATTACGGTGTGGATTTAAACTTGTGTTTTCTAAATGAAATGAGTTTTACTTTGTAAAGTAGTAGTTTACTCAATTTCAACTGATTTGTGCGATCCTTTTTTAGTGTTGTATATAATTCTCTGATCGTAGGTAATGATGATTTCAGGCATGGGGATTGGGGATCACGACGCCACCTAGAAATAGGAATTAGATTGGCTTCCACTTTGATGTTTGTTAATTGGAATTGGGTTTCTTAACATTGTTGTTGTTCTTTTCAAAACTTGGTATTTAGTATGTTTTATATTGGTGGATAGCCTTAACACCCATGGGTATGGGGTGTGGCGGGAATATCCCGGATTGCTTTTATTCCGCTGCTGAATTTCTGAACTAGTTTTGTCATTGGATTGCTGAGATAAGTTCCTTTAATTGTCTTACAATTGACTCTATAAAGTTAAGGTGTGTTAATGAAGGGTCTCTTAAGCTGATTTGCATTTTTGGACTTGTCTGAACGTCTGTCCGGACGTGCAAGTTCAAACAGGTCTCGAACTGATTGTTTTCTGCAGATTGGGATGTTCAAATATCTGTCCAAACTTACATGTTCGGACGAACGTTCGGACACACCTGGTCAGGACTAGCGTACGAACGTTAACGTTCAGGCATATGTCCGGACCATGTAAAGTACTTTTATCGGAACAGGTGTACGAACTTTAACGTTCGGACACATGTTTCGCCGACTCTGATTTCAAGTCTCGGCTTGTGTCTGAACTTCCAAGTCCGGACAAAAGTTCAGATATTTGCTTTTGAACCTCGGACCCTTTTCGAACATTCATGTTTAGACACAAGGTCGGACGCATCTAAATTTGTTATTTTAAGACTCGTCTGACCTCCATTTTTGATCTGTTTGTGGCATTATCTTTCTGATCTTCACACTATATTTTGGGACAAAAAATCCAAGGTGTTACAAATTTTCCCAAAAAATATGCCAAAATGTGACATTTATGTCAAACTCATTTATACCATGTTTATGCTGCAAACGAACCAGACCTTAATCTATTTATAGTTTTTGATGTCTTGGTCAATCTTTTACTCTTTTCTATTCAAAATATCCGGACAAATTTAAATTCGGATTCCATTTTAAAAACACATGTTTTATATTGGGGAGAATTTGTCTACCTCTAGAGTCAATTGCAATATAATTTTTATATTTATCTTTATTCCAGATTAAAACAAAAATTGGGTCATCTACTTTTTAACATACATAAGTACATGCTTTTATAAATCTATATGATACATATATATTAAACATAATGTTACATACCAGTATATCTTTAATTAAATTAGACAAAATATATCACTACATCTAAATTATTGGATTATAATAATATATGTAAAAAAAGACTAGGCAAGGATAAAGTTTTAAAATTTTACACGTAACTAGTTTAACGGAAGATATAGAATTTTGGTCATAAATATTATATAATCCTACTAAATTACAGATTAAATTGTTATAAACTCAGGTATGTGACCATTATACTAGTTGATAACTAATACTATCAGTTATAATTCAATACATTAACTTTACCTATATGTAATATATTATGTTATTTTATTAATAAAAAATACAACCCATAACATTAAATGTATTATTATTATCAATTGAAAATATAATATTGAAACTTTATTTGTAGTTACTATTTTCTTTCATGCATCACTTTTTATTCATAGGGGCAACCGAAGGGACAAGGATATAAGGTAATCTTTTTTAGATGTGTTATATATTTTATTATGACGTCACTAACTCGATAGATTTGTAGGATTTGTATAAATTTTTGATGTTTTAACTTCATAGGGTGACTTTTGGGGTGTGTGATGTAGAGTATTTTTTTAAAAAATCATTCTATACATTATAATATTGTCACCGATTCTTATAGGATTTATGATTAGAATTTAGAGTTGCTAAACCCTAAACTCTTCACTACAAATCATAAAAACTCTTTGATTTAATTTTCCTAGAATAATTTTTGAGTGTGCGGTGGGAGAGAATTTCTTTCTTGATAGAATCGTTGGATAGTTGCTACGCAACTCACACCATAATTTATATTTGAATCCATAACAACAAATAAAGACCGCTGAGATACAGATGGCTCAGAGGGCACGAACCCAGTGGCTGCAGTTGAGAGAAAAAAACACATCATTCTTCTTTTCTAGGGTTCGTGCCCGTAAGAGAAGGAATTGGATTTATGAGCTTATGGATGATTCAAGGATGAGTTATGTGGTTGGGAGGATGTGGAGAGGATTGCACGAGAGTACTTTTGCTCCTTATTTTCTACTGTTAACCTGGAAGTCAATCACCATTTATTGACCAGTGTTGAGGTCCGTGTTTCTGATCAAATGAATGATTCTATGGGAAAACCTTTCACTAGAGATCAAGTATTGGCTGCAGTAAAGGGGATGGATCTGAAGAAGGCGTGTGGCCCTGATGGTATAACGGTGTGGGTGGATGGCAGTGTAAAGCACGGGGGAGGTTTTGGTGTGGTTATGATATACAAAGACGATCATGGGAAGGTGTTGGCGGTGGGAATGAAGGGATGCGATGCAGAGTATAGCCCAGATGTTGCAGATGCGCTTGCAGTGGTGATGGGGCTTAAGCTTGCTCGAAGAGCCGGGAAGAATGTGTGCATTTTTACTGATAGTTTTTCAATTGTTAACTATATCAAGTTTCTTGGGAGAACCACATGTAATGTGACAGTTGTTTGAAGGATGTTTGTAAATTGATAGACTTTTTCACTAGTGTAAATTGTCATTTTGTTAAGAGGGATAGAATGTGGGGCATATGTATTGGCTAATGCAGCAAAGGAACAAAAACAAGATGTATTTCGGGAGGGAAATGTTCTGTCAATGGTTGTAAACTTGATCACTTAATCTATGTTAATGTATGTTAGTTTTCAAAAAAAAAAAGAACAAATAACGACTTTTTTAAAATGAAAAAAGCAACCAACTACTTTTTTCAAACAAGAAATGTGTTTGATGCGACATTTTCTGGAATATGTTCTGAAGTAAATATTGGTACGATTCTTTTTTAAAGCTACGTTCTCACTAGAGATTACTCATAGGAGATGAAGATGATTTGTTAGTGGGACCACAGTTTCAATGTTGGAGATGAATTCATCTTCTGATCGGACGCTGGGTAGAACAATGTTTCATATTTTTTCAGCTTCATCTAGGTGGGGCCCATGATTTTTATGAGCTCTAGAACGGAGCCTAAAGGTTTCGAAAGCATGCGGTAGCTGCCTGAATGTATTGTTTGACCTTTTAACATTGTTATGGTGGTTTTTATGATTTTAGTGGTATTTTTGGATGTGCGATATAAAATAATCTCTTAAACTAGTTTTATATTTTATTATGTTGTTACTAAATTCAGCAAATTTTTAATGTTTGTAGTTCTTTCTACAGACCTTAAAATAAATTTTGAACAATTAATTCTTCCATAAGATACTTCTACTTCTAAGATGTGTGTGTGGAGTAACTTTTTAAGTAATTCTATACTTATAACGTCGTAGTGACTCGATATATCTATTGGATTTGTAGTTTAGTGTTTATTCTTTACTTAAAACAATGGTTTTTTGAATGAATGGTGTAGGGTATTTATTTTAATTAATATCAGTAACATGTCACCATTTTAGTAATTTGGTGAACAAATAAAACTTGCGTAATATTACCAAATTCACACCAGCTAGATTTGCGGTACATTTTGATGTGGAGAGCGCGTTATATTTTGCTATAAATAGCGGAACAGAGGCCATTTTCATTAGATATTTCTTGCATTCTTTTCTTCCAACGAAACAAACTTTCTCCTCTCCGGTTGGAGACAAAAGGAGCGCAGTCGAGGACGACGAACCCGAATAAAAGCAACTAGAAAGAATGAAGCTAGTTTGGTCCCCAGAGTCAGCAGCTAAAGCTTACATCGATACAGTTCAAACAGTAAGTCGTTTTCATCATTCATGATATTTACTCGCATAAAAAAGATTTATTAGAGGGTTATCTCCGGTTCCAGGGGGTTCTACTGAAGTTTAACTTTGAGCTTTAATTCTTCCCCTTGTTTTAGAATCGAGCATACAAATTAATTTCCGTATTCCATTGATTCAAACAATTGAGAATTTCGATCTTCAGAGTACGACGAAAATTCAACCAGTATAATGTGTCATCTCGATTTTATTCTCCAATTGTCATCAATACTAAATTAAACGATTCTCCCGAACCAATCAATTACCAAATTAACATCTCCCTTGAAAAAAGAAAAGAATCTCTAACTTCCTTGTTATCCTACAGTGCGAGATTTATCAAGAATCGGGAGTGGCGGAGCTGGTATCAGCCATGGCGGCAGGTTGGAATGCGCAGCTCATAGTCGAGACATGGCAAAGAGGCGGTTTAATAGCAACAAGCATCGGTCTAGGGATTGCAAGCCGTAACACGGGCGGCAGACACGTCTGTATAGTCTCGGATGAAGACACACGTTGTGAGTACCTACGATTGACAAGTGGAATTTCACCGTCGGAAGTGATAGTCGGTGACGCCGAGGAGGCACTGACGATGGATAATCATTCCCTACAGGGAGTTGACTTCTTAATAGTAGATTGTCGGCGGCGGGACTATGCTAGGGTGTTGAGAAAAGCTAGGTTGAGCCTGGACGGGGCGGTGTTGGTGCGGAAGAACGCAGGGGCGAAGGCGGCGTCAGGGTTCTTGTGGCGTAGGGTGATGTCGGATGGTGGGTATAGAGTGGTTAAGACGGCGTTTTTACCGGTAGGGAAGGGATTGGATATGGCGCATGTTGGGGCTAAAAGGCGTGGTGGAGGTGTGGTGGTGGCGTCGGGGGAACTGGGGAAGAATGGCGGGCGAAGACGAACGTGGGTCAAACATATTGACCAGGATTCTGGGGAGGAACATGTCGTAAGAACCTGAATATCATATTCTCAGGTAGAGCAAGAAAGTTTCTGGAAGGAAGAGACGAAGGTTGGTCAAACAGGAGGGTTAGGTTTAACGGTTTAATACTGCAGAGTTCTGTTCATCTTTTGTTTTGGTATATGCAAGCAAGCAAGAAGTGACGGTGTTTTTGCCATCTCTTCATTCTTGTACAGGAAAAATAGATATAGGAAAAGGCACGAGGTGTTTTATTGAGATCAAAAAAAGCAGATCGGAAAATTGGAGAAACATTTGTAATTTATGAAGTTCAGGAAGAAAAAAAAAAGACGGATTTTGGTGTTTGTAAGTAAGAGGGTTGTACGGTTCTTTGTTTGGTATATTTTCATCTCATACGATTGTGATTTGTAATTGTGATTGTGTATTTGTGTTCGTGATCTGTGATATGTGATCTGCACGTAATATCGGAGTTATTATTTACACCACCATAGTGCATTGTCCATGATTTTCAGGCATAATATAGTATTAACAAAATACCGTATGCAACTCTCCTCATTAATAATTTTAGGATTTTTAGAAAGAGAGTTTTTTTGATCATAAACTCTGAACCTTCATTCATCAAAAGTAGTATCAACATCTAGAGAACAAGCTCTAGAGATCTTGTAGGGAATATTTTCACCAACCCAAGATTTAAAGAAAACTGAACTATTATACATAAGAGAAACCAAAAGAACAGGGAAATTACATCCTGAATTGTCTAAGTTGATCTTGCTAATATCACATAATTCAAAACAGCACCCAAGTTGTTCCCACTTTCCGATTCCAGTACTACTGCACGTATGCCTCTTCTTGTTTAAGAGAAACTGAAAAGTTTCTTGATTGCAGACATCAATATCGAACTTGCAGAAACCTTCCTCCAAACCCCATTTCAGAGCATAGACCAAACCTTGAATTTCTGCTCCATCGATAGTGCACGAAGCAGTCATCCTCTTGTTAAAACCCATCAAAATACTACCATCAGAGCTTCTTAAAGAGCCAGCCAAAGTCAGGACTTGACCACGTTTCGAGTAAACACCACAATTGATTTTTATCGTATCCTGCAAAGGACAAGACCACACATACTTAGGAAAAGGATCAGAAACAGATTTTCTATTAGCAGACTTGTATGCTATCGTATAAGCCTGATTGGCTTCAATCATTGCCATCCAAGAAAGATGGGGATTATGTCTAACTGAATTCTTTGCATCATACACTATCCACATAGTATTGATAACAGTTTCTAGTTTTCCATTAGGCCATTCATCTGCATTCGAAAAGACAAGGTCCTGAAGGTCACTTTCTTCTGGATTCTCGTTGGCGTTGAAGTGAATGATACCTGCCCACAAATGCCTAACCATGATACAGTCAAAAAACGTGTGATACATAGTGTCTGTTTTACCGCAGAAACAACAGAGAGAAGAACCTCCTATTCTTCTAGCTAAATTCGCAACACAAGCCACTATGTTGTGCTTGAACTTCCAGTAAAGCAACTTGGCTCTAGGGCTGCAATGAATCCTTTTAATTCTGTCATCTAACTCGTGTCTAACCTTGCTAGCAGACGGTCTGTGAATGTCATTGTGAGAGATAGCAGAGAGATAGGCAGATTTGACAGAAAAAGTGCCATCCTTAGAAAGCTGCCATATCCAACGATCCTTTGACTGATTGTTAATTTTGATGTTTCTGATTTCTTCAAAATCAATATCCCACAAGTGCTGTTGAAGAAGCTCCCCATTCCAATCATCCCTTTCTTGATTCAGATACTGATCAATGGTATAATTAGAGAACTCGACTGGGATAGGAGAATACAACCTGAAAGACGGTGGTCTAGGGATCCACGGTTCTTTCCAAAAGAGAGTATTTTTCCCATCACCAATCTCCTTTCTAACTCCTCTCTTCAGTAAGTCTAGAGCAGAAATAAGAGACTTCCAAATAGGACTGTCAGAATTCCTCTTTTTGGTCTCCAGCAAAACAGAATTAGGGAAGTAGATACCCTTAACGGTTCTGGCTACCAGAGAATTCGAGTTAATGAGAATAAGCCAGAGTTGCTTAGCTAGCATTGCTAAGTTGAAATCTCTCGAAGATTTAAAACCCACCCCTCCCTCTTCTTTACTTTTGCACACTTCTTTCCATTTAAGCCAATGAATGCTTCTCTTATTGATATGCCCTCCCCACCAGAAAGAAGCAAGCAGAGAGTTGATCTTGTCATTAGTACTCTTAGGAAGAAGAAACAACGACATAGTATATACTGGAATGGCCTGAAGCACATTTGACACAAGAACTGTCCTGCCTGCTTGGGACAAAGGATTACCCCAACTAGTAATTTTCTTATGAATAGCCTCGACCAGGAAGTTGAAGATCTGCTTCTTGTTTCTGCCTGCCCCAGAAGGCAGTCCGAGATATTTCTGGAAACTATCAGTTTCCCTGAAACCCAACTGACTACAAAGGATCATCTTAGACTGAGAACTAGTTTTCCTGCTGAAGATGAATTCTGATTTCTGACTATTGATCTCGTGGCCAGAAGAAGCTAAGAACGAATTCAAGGTATCATTTAAGAAGAGGGCATTCTTGGCGGTACATTTGCCACAAACTAATAAATCGTCTGCAAACGCTAGATGGTTAATACTAGGTCCTGATCTAGACAGTTTAATCCCCGAAAACAAACCATTATTCTCTGCATAGTTCAAAACACTGGAAAAAGCTTCTTGGGCTAATATGAACAAAAAGGAGGAGAGAGGATCTCCCTGTCGGATTCCTCTCGAAGGAGAGAAATAAGAACCAGGAACCCCATTAATCAGGATAGAGCATCTCGAAGAAGTAATACAATTCATTACGGGATCTAACCAACAATCTGGAAAACCCATGGCTGTTAGAATATCCTTGATAAAATTCCATTCCAGCCTGTCGTAGGCTTTGCTCAAATCCATCTTAAGAGCAAAATAACCTTGTTTAACCGCTTGACTTTTGGACAGAAAATGCATAATCTCACCAGAGAGAATGATATTGTCTGTGATCTGTCTTCCTTTAACGAAACCAGACTGATTGGGAGAGATAATCTCAGGAAGAATAATTTTCACTCTATTAGCAAGAACTTTAGACACTATCTTGTAAATAAAATTACAAAGCGCTATAGGTCTAAAGTCCCTAATATCCACTGCTCCATTAACTTTAGGGATCAAAATAATATAAAACTGATTAATGAAATCAGAAATATGATTACCTTGCAGAATGGAGATAACTGTAGAAGTAACCTGACTACCCACGACGTGCCAGTAGTTTTTGAAGAAGTTCCCGTTGAAACCATCAGGCCCTGGTGATTTATCTCCACTAAGATCCTTCATGGCTCTGAAAACTTCAACGGAAGTATAAGAACTCTTAAGCATCTCTACATGAAGAGGAGAAAGTCTGCCTCTAACCGACTCCAGGAATCTAGGATCTGTCTTAGGGTTGGAACTTTGAAAAAGTCCTTGGAAATAAGCTCTAGCATTATTCTCTATGCTACTCCAATCATACTGCATAACCCTCGCAGAATCATGCAAGCCAAAGATTGTATTTCTTCTTCTTCTAGCAGAGGCTCTGGAATGAAAAAATTTAGTGTTCCTGTCTCCATCTGAAATCCATTGTAGCCTAGATCTTTGTCTCCACCAAGCTTCTATGCTGAAAGAAAGAAGCTCAATTTCAACTCTGAGTCTTTTCCTGTTTGAAGCTGCAGCCGCACTATTCTGATATTGATTAATGGACTGAAGTTCTAGCTTCTTCTTCTTGATTTTCCACTGAATCTTTCCAAGAGACCAACCCTTCCATAAAGATAATGCAGACGCACAAGCTTTAATATTCTGATCCAGATTGTTGTGACTTCCGCCCCAAATATCAGTAACAATACTACAGCATTTAGATTCTTTAATCCACTCTGACTCAAACCTGAACAGGTGCTTGTGTTTCCTCTGAAATCCAAAAAATCTAATCAAGATAGGTCTATGATCTGAGATCTCCCAAGGAAGATGTTCCACTGATAAAGATGGAAACAAGGAAAAAGCGTCCTTACATACCAAAGCCCTATCCAGCCTACTGATAGAAAGATTGCCATCTAACTGTTTATTAGTGAAGGTCCCTTCTTCTCCAAAAAAACCAGCATCTCTGAGGTCACACATATCCATTAATGATGTATATAGAAAGAGACAGTTAATAATGAAATTTGAATGTTAAATTGTGAGATTAATGAGTTTTTATGATCTACAATTTTTTTTTTTGAAAATTAATGATGTATATATAAATGATAATGAGGTATAAAATGGTTAGATACATAGGAGACCTATATATCCGACAACTATAATGGGCCCACGTAGCTATGTGGAGGGTGAATTTACCAAAACCTCCAAAGCACTAGACAAAAACAGCGCAGCGCTGACAAAAATTACAAGGCCAAAGAAACCCAAATACAAGTCATTAGGAAATACAAAAAGACTCTAGCCATACAAGGAGCTCCTAAGAGCAGAGGACCCTATCGAGCCAATCAAGGTCTGTGTTGGATGTATACATCCTCGTCCATATGATAGCTTTCATGGCCGCCTTGATGTCTGAAATAATGAGAGAGGGGTCCTTGGCTTGGCTGGTCATGACACGCTTGCATCTTTCTATCCAGAGATGGTAGACAACATTAGCTACAACCGCTCTTCTCACCAAATCCATAGGTCGGCGTCTCTTACAATAACGGTTGATCCAGGATGCGCAGCTGCGCAGGCTTCGTCGATTTGTAGCGATCCCCAACCAGTCACAAATGGTCCACCAAACCCTACTAGAGTACCTGCAATTGAAAAAAAGATGGTCGCTAGTCTCTTGAGCACGCTCACAGAGCCAGCACCTGTTAGCAAGGCAAATGCCCCATGATTGGAGCTTATCACAGGTTTTAAGTCTACCCTTAAGAGTTATCCACAGGATGAATTTGGCTTTGGGGACAGACCAAAAGTTCCAGCAGATATTGAACCAGGGAAAGGGCCGGGAGGGGATAGTGACATCGTTATAAAACAAGCTGACCCTAGGCCGGATAGGATAGGATTGAAAGAGAGACTAGCCATCATTGAGAGACCCACATTGCTCGATCCACCAGTCTCTGGCATGGAGGATAGCTTTCCAGGTCCAAGGGTCATTCCCTTTAGCCGTGGCCGTCCATATGGTGAGATTAGACAGGAAGAGCTTATGTATCCATTGGATCCAGAGGCGCTCAGGGTCATGGTCAATAGCGGAGATAGTCTTAAGCATGAAGCACATGTTCCATTTATGGATGTCTTTAAGCTCAAGGCCACCCTGTTTTTTGGTGCTCGTAATGGTGCGCCAAGCCACAGGGGGGGTGGAGCTGCTGTCTGCCTCTCCTGACCAAAGGAACGACCAAAAGCATTTGATGACCCTTTTAATGACGATCTTCGGAATAGAGATACAAGAGGCCCAGAAGCCTACAATACCAAAGAGAGTACTTTGGATGAGCGAGAGCCGGCCCGCAAACGATAGGAATTTACTGTCCCAAGATGTAATAGCTTTTCGGATGCTGTCAATTAGGGGGTTGAAATCGGCCGCTCTAGGCTTCCTAGCAGTAATGGGAATGCCGAGATAGCGGAAAGGAAATGACCCTTGATTGAAACCCGTAAGCTGGATAAACGAATCAGCAAGCGCGGGGGTAACCCCTCCGAGGAATAAGTTAGATTTGGAGGGGTTCAGCATGAGCCCAGAGGCATCAGAGAAAAGGGCGATTTTGTTAAGCATGAGGGTAATGGAACCATGATCACCTCTACAAAATAGAAGGGCATCATCAGCGAAAAAAAAGTGGGAGATACGAAGCGATTTACATGATGGGTGGTAGTGGAAGCCAGGGGTGCAGTGAAGTTGGTCTAGCATCCGGGAGAGCATATCCATGACAAGCGCGAAGAGATATGGAGAGAGGGGGTCCCCCAGGCGAAGCCCCGCTCCCCTTTGAAGGATGATGGGGGAGAGCAGTTGATGTTAATAGAGAAGGAGGTGGTGGTGACACATTGCATAATCTAGTTCCTAAATTTCGGGGGGAAGTTTAGGAAGGAGAGAGTGTCCTGGAGGAATGTCCAGTCAACAGTGTCAAATGCCTTCTTAATATCCATCTTCATAGTGCAGCGAGGGGAGATATGGGCTCTTTGATAGTTTTTCATCAGGCAAGAGCAAAGCTGAATATTGTCAGATATGAGGCGGCCTTTGATGAACGCCCCTTGACTAGCATTGACTATGGAGGGAAGAACATTCTTGATCCTCTCCGCTAGAATTTTACTAATGATTTTATAGATGGTGTTGCAGCATGAGATGGGTCTGTAATCCCCAGGGGTTGATGCATTGTCTGACTTTGGAATAAGCGTGATGATGGTGGCATTAATCTCTTTGAGAAGCCTTCCGCTGTGGAAGAAGCTTTTAATTGCATCACAAATGTCTTCACCAATCAGGGCCCATGCTGCTTTAAAGAATTTGGCAGTGTACCCATCCGGACCCGGGGCTTTGTCATCACCAATGGTGAAGAGAGCTGATTTGATATCATTATTATCCACTGGTTGGATTAAGGGAGCCCAAGAGGAATGATCTAGTAGCCTGTGATTGTCCAAGTTGAGATCAGTAAGGGAGCTCGGGAGGGTCTCTAGAGCCCAGAGATTGTTGGAAATGGTCAACCAAACAATTCTCTATATCAGAAGGAGTATTGAGTACTTCCCCAACATCATTTGTAATGGAAGCTATGGAGTTTTTATTTCTTCTCGCTTTAATGGCTCTATGATAGAAAGAAGTGTTAGAATCCGCAAGCTTAAGCCAGCGGGTTTTCGAAAGCTGACAAAGGAACAGAAGCTCATGGGAGTCCCTTGTAAGGAGCTTATGTATCAAAGCTTTTTCTTAAGAAATCAGGGACGGGTTCCAAGGGTCTAGATCCAAGCTATTTTGAACATCAGAGAGCTCATTCCTTATGCTTTGGCCTTTGTCTCCTAATGAGCCCAACTCCTTTTTATGGAGCTTACTGAGACCGTATCTAAGGTGACGGAGCCGCTGGACGATATTGTGCATGCGACTCCCTCTAAGTGGGAGGTCCCACGCTTCCCGAACTAGGGGGAGGAAGGAGGGGTCTGTGGTCCAAACATTGAGGAATTTAAAGTTTCTCCTACGGGGGGGCAGGAGCGAGGAGGGATACTATCACAGGGCTATGATCCGAGACTAGAGGAGGAAGGAAGGTAGCAAAACTAGTGGGGAAATTCAAGATCCACTCCTCATTAACTAGCACTCGGTCAATTTTCCCTAGGTTACGCCGGTGGTCGAATTGATTATTCCACCAGGTGAAAAATCTACCATAAAAGCGGAGGTCCTGCAACTCAGCCCTGGAGACACAATCAGCAAAGTCACGGTAGTCTCTCGGATGAGGATTGCGATTACTGATACGATCTTGGGCGTAGAGGATATTGTTGAAATCCCCAGCAACAACCCACGGGCCCGTAATGGTTTGGGCGAGGTTGATGATATCCTCCCATAAGAGGGCCCTGAGCCTAGGGTTGTTTCTCCCGTAGACAATTGAGATTGTAAAATCAAGAGTGCCAAGAATAGAAGCCTTGCACGAAAGAATTTGGTCGGAGAAATGAAATGGAGAGATGGAAATGATAGAAAGGTTGAAAAGAAACCAGATGCGCCCATTCTGATGCGCTCCATAGTTGTGGACCAAGTGCCTGGTGGGAAACAACCTAGCTAAGATAGGTTGGTGGTTATAGATAGAAACATGGGTTTCAAGGAGACCAAACGCACAAAGGTTGTTATTAACCACAAACTTTTGGATTTCAAGGAGCTTGGGGTGATCATTGCAGCCCCTTATATTCCAAACGGCCAGATTCATAGAGTTGGAGAAGAGGAGGGGCCTGGGAGGGCATCGCCCTCATCGAAAATTGCAAAGGAGTTGGTGTGCTGGAGGGAGAGGTCCTCAGGGAGAAACTTCTGGGTCTTAGCAGAAGGGGTCTTTCCATTAGAGGGTATCGCCTGCCACTGAGCTTCATCATTGGGTGGGAGCACAAGCTGAAGGGAAGGGGACATCATCAGGGCATTGCTAATTAAGGGGGAGGGGGGATTAGATCCCCTGAGTGAACGGGATCAAGAGGATCAGGGTGGGCGGCAGGGGCCGAGGCAAAGGCATTCTGAGCAGTCAGACTAAGGGAGGGAGGGCCAGAAGAGGGAACGAGAGAGTGTTGGGCCGTTAGCGACGAAGGAAGGGTGCCAGAAGGCTGAACAGAGGTAGCCTGGGGAGCCTCCATCTGTGATAGGGCGGCGGGCTGGGCTAAGGAAGCCTGGGGGTTGGGCCTCAGAGTTTGGATGGGGGAGCGTATCGCGGAATGAGAGCTCACCCTAGGACCAAGGCGATGAGACGAAGGGGGGGGGGGGACAGAGGGTGGGTGGGGAAGCCGCCTGGGGACGCCCAGGTCGGGGTGATCCAAAGCGGGCAATACTTGGACAGCGGGCAGATGAGTGCCCTAGAATGCTACAGGTAGAGCAGGAGATTGGTTCCCATTCGTAGACTATATGCTGTACTATGGAGCCACTGGGGCGCGAATTTCGATCTCTCTAGCAAGCTCGAGATTGAAGTCCACCTCGACGAGGACACGAGCATAGGAAATCCTAGATTTTGAGGCTGTAGATTGATCAGTATGAAGGGGAGATCCTATTTTGGAGCAGATTTTTCTGAGGCTCGATTGGGACCAAAGGCTAGTATGGAGACCCGGAAGTTGAATCCAAACGGGGATACGATTAAGGTCTTTCGGATTAAAGGAAAAGTCTGGGGACCACTTTTTAAGAACCAGAGGGGACGAGTACAAGAGCCAGGGACCCTTGTCTAGAACTTGTTGAAGATCCTCCTCTTTGTCGAAACGGAAGAGGAACCATCCCTCATCATGAAGAAGAATTTGGGGGGTTGCCACAAAGCTCCAGGCTCTTTTCACAAATTCCTTTACAATATTGAACCCAAACTTTTTGCCCCATATATGACCAACCAACGCATTCTTCCAGTAGTCGATTTCAGACACTATGTCCTCCTCCCCAATAGATACATAAGGGCTATCATAGTCTATATCATCATTATTGTCTAGGCGCAAAGACATGCCAAAATTCGACTTTTGTTTTGCAAGAAGCATGTCAAGAAAAGAAGGGTTAGATTTCGTACCTGTCGATTGAGGATCCTTCACTTTGCTTGGGAAACTAGGCCTCACTGTCCTTTTTGCATATGCTACACGATTCCCAGAGGGAGCTTTAAATCCTGTCGACTGTGGTATGGGACCCAGAGCCTTAGAAAGGGGAGGAAATTCTTTATCCACATCTACTGGCGCGCTGGGGTCCGGCCGATTGAGGTAGTCCTGCAAAGCCGAATCAGGAGGGGGGCCTGAAAGCTCAACGAAGAGATCTAATCGTGGGGCCAGAGACACACCCTCCTTCTGCTGGACAATCTGGGCACCCCCATTTTTATGAATTATGATCTGAGCGTCCCTACCGGAGGAACCAGCCTCCACAATTGGTTGGGTCACACTGGAGTTCATCAAAGGGGACTCATCAGTCCGTCCAAGATTACTAGCAGATCCCCTATTTTTATCCAAAGTCAGAGAAGTATCAATATCTGCGAGGTCCCGCATTCCACCAAATGGTTCATCTGTTGAATTCAATCGCTTCACCCCTTCAGACCGAGCCTCAGACGGCTCAACAAACCCTTCAGAGAGAGCCTCAGACGGCTCAACAAATATCGGCTCCTGTTCCCCCATCAACATTGGCGAGGTTGCAACAGCTCCTGCCTCTTCCACCGAGTCGATAACAAGGGCTCCAGCAACCTGCAAATCAGGCGCCAGAGAAAGGGTCCCGCGCGCAGGACTCGGCTCCACCACAGGAACTAAGCTCGAAGCTAACTTGGAACAGGGGGCAGCTCTCACATCCGACAACGACAGAGAAGCCTCACGGGTTGGTTTGCGCGACGTTACACTGGGACAGAGGGAGGCAGCCTCAGCGGGCTCGAGGTTGAGGATGGCAGAAACCGCACCAACTACTCCGGGACCAGACTGGGGCGGCGCAGGCGCAGTCGACGGCACCGGAAAAGGGAGGGGGGCCGCAGAGCGGGCACGAGTGTTAGGCCTTCTACGGGACATCTGCACCGAAGAAAGGGAGGGACGGGAGGGGGGATAGCACACCGGCGACGGGGCCTAGCCACCAGGCGGGGGCCTGGCGGCGCGGCGGGGCCTTCGACGGCGGCTCAGGCGAGGAGGTGGTTGAGGAAATCCAGAGGAGAAGCTGAGAAAGGGGCGAGGAAGAGGAGGCGGAAGGCAGGGCAAATCGCTGAGAATGGAACGCGCGTGAGGCGCGTTAATTTTCTAACGGGCAGAAAAAATCCGAGTATAATTTGTTCGTGACTTCTCAATGCTAGTTTCCCCTTTTCAATATCTTTACTCAAAAGAAGCACTTAACGCAATTGATCTACAATATACTCCCACTTATTCAAAATGCAAGTCATTGTAACCTACCTAATTATTTTCAAAAATGTAAAGTCATTCAAAATGTTTCCCCATATTTTTCATATTAGCGCCATATTACTAATTAACTGATTTTTTTAAAAACTGATTTTAAAATCTTAAGAGATACTCTGTGCATTTTTTTGAATTTCTAATTAATTTCAAATTAGGTAATAGTTGTTTTAAAAGTTAAAAAGAATAATACCAGTTGTGAATCTAAATTTAAATGGATTCTTATTGCAAACTATTTTAGTTGGAAAATTATATATATTTTTTGGAATATTATTATTTGTAAATTTGGATGTCATCTTTAAATTAGGGTAATTTAGATAGTTTTAATTTTTCTACTTGCATTTCAAGTGCGAGGGAGTAGATTGTATGAATTCTCCATCTATTTTCACGACTATCCATTAGGGATGGCAATGGGTCGGGTTTGGGTCGGGTGGACCATCACCCGCACCCATCACCCGACTTCATCTGCTCCACCCGTACCCGACTCGTCACCCGTTATGTATCACCCGTCACTCGTTTCACCCGTCACCCGCGGGTGAAACGGGTGAACCCGTTTACCCGTTTGTTTTTCCTTGTTCCTTGTTCGACGCCAGTTAGGTTTGCAAAATTAATGTGAGCGAAGAGAGAAAATAGAGGCGCAGAGCATGTATTTTCCATATTCGCTGGTTAGGGTTGCCAAATTACCTTTAGAGAAGAGAATGAAAAATTGTGCAGAGTAAGTACATTCCATGTTCGAAAGTTAGGGTTGCAAAATTACCATGAGTGACGAGAGAAAATTGAGGCGCAGAGCATGTATGTTCCATGTTTGTCGGTTAGGGTTGTGAAATTACCTTCAGGCTTCAGTGAAGAGAATGAAAAACTTCGTAGAGCATGTAAGTTTCTTGTTCTCCAGTTAAGGTTGCAAAATTACCGAGAGTGAAGAGAGAAAACACAGGCGCATAGCAGTATGTTCCATGTTCACGGTTAGGTTGCAAAATTACATTCAGTGAAGAAAGATAATAGAAGCGCAGAGCATCTATGTTCCATGTTCGCCAATTAGGGTTGAAAATTAGCTTCAGTGACGAGAATTAAAAATTGCGCCGGGCATGTATGTTGGTTGCGAAATTACAGAGTGATGACAATGAAGAAATGGGCAGTCGCGCAGAGCATGAATATTCCTTGTTCACTGTTTAGGGTTGCAAAATTACCTTGGTGAAGGAGAATGAAGAGTAGTATACAACTTAATATAATAATATATAATATATTTATTATATTTATGCGGGTGGACGGGTCGGGTGAACGGGTCGGGTGATGGGTGAAAAATGTTCACCCGTCACCTGACCCGCACCCGCAATCATTTCACCCGTCACCCGACCCGCACCCGTTTATTGCGGGTTTTTCACCCGGTTTAGCGGGTCGGGTGACCGGGTGAAATGGGTACCCGCGAACCCATTGCCATCCCTACTATCCATGACTACTAACCATTGAACAATCTAATTGCTACATCTGTACTTTCTCATAAAGATTGTAAGGACATCCATGGCTGATGAGTTTGAAGAAATGTACCTTCATTCCCTAATAAGCACATCATACGCCTTTAAGAATTTTTTATAACGATGACCTGCCTGCTATGATCCTTCTTCGTAAAATTTCGAGCACGCCACTATCTCAACAAGAAAAACAAAAGCACAGAAAATAGGAACCTTCAATTGCAAGTCCCACTTCTCAATTTTTTTTTTTTTTAACGTCACTTCTCAATACATTTCATTCAAGCAACTAGCGAATGACAAATAAAATAAAATAAAGGAACTCCAAATTGACTGATGGTCGTTTTCACATCGACTTTGTTCGTGGAGCTATTTTTCTCTTTGTTACATCAATGCCCCTGACGTGGAATACTGCACCGGGTTTTCCAAATTGTTCTTCAACTTCTTTACCGAAAAAATAATAAAAAGAATTGTTGTCAACTTTATGTTGCGAGGTAGGTGTCACCAACAGTTATCGCAAACATTGATCGGCGGATCAATCGAGTCAGATGTACGTGCGACAGAAACCATAATAACTTGCAATCGTGAATATTCTCTCTTTTCATTTTTATCTTATTATAATTATTGAACATTTCATTAAAGGTCATCATCAAAATGCTTACCTATAAGTAAACCGGGCAATTCACTTTTTAATATAACCTCTTAAAAAAAGATATCATCATAAAATGTATTACTCCAAATTGATTCAGTCATATAACGTCCCGTCGATGTAAAATTAGGATTATTATGATTTTAGGCGTTATATTGACTACATTTCTAGTAAAAACTTTAACTATAAACCCTAAAATAAGTACATTAATGAATGACATAAAATATATTAATGAACGTTATAGAGGGGTTCTACCACAAACCATAAAATAAACCTTCAATGTTTTAACTCTCCTAGGGAGAATTTTAGCGAGCGAGGTATAGGGTAATTTTTTAACTCGTTTTATACTTTAAGGTGTTTGGTTTAACATTTATCTTCCGTGATGATTAGAAACATTTATACACCTTCTATAACCATTTTCATCACTATTGTAGAAAAGATGACACTAACTGTTATATGTTTTTTCCCTTGGTACTTCTCATTGAATCATTGGGTATTACAGTATCTTTTCTCAGCATTTATCAGTTTATAGAGCTTGACTGGTTGATAAACCTGAAGACTATAAATGTTTGGCACGATAAACTGGTTGTTGGAGTCGATTTTATGTATTTATTAACATTGGGTTTTATGTATCCACGATAATTTATAAACATTTCTACTGATGATTTAGAAACATGTACACAACCTTCTATAATCGTTTCCATCACTATTTTAAAAAAGATGACACTAGTGTTATATATCTTCTCCTTTGGCTGTTCTTATCAAATCATTGTGTATAAGAATATTTTCTTACCATTTATCAGTTTATCGAGTTTGATTGATTGATAAATCTGAAGGTTATAAATGTTCCTAAACAATTAATTAAGTTGTTGGAGTTGATTATACATATTAATTAATTTGGTTTTTACGTATACACGATAATTTATAAATGTTTCCACTGATGATTAGAATCATGTCAACGACCTTTTGTAATTGTTTCCATCACTATCTAAAAAAAGATGACACTTATTTTTTTTAATCTTTTCCCTTGGTTGTTCTCATCGAATCATTGTGTATACAATATTTTCTTAGCAGTTATTGGTTTGTAAAGCTTGATTGATTGATAAACCTAAAGGTTATAAATGTTTAGAATAATAAACTGAATTGTTGAAGTCGATTTTACGTGTTTATTAATCTTGGCTTTTATGTATCCACGATAATCTATAAATGTTTTCGTTGATAATCAGGATCATTTACACAACCTTCTATAATCGTTTCCATTACTATCTTAAAAAGATGACACTAAATGTTTTATATCTCCTCCTTTGGTCGTTTTTATTGAATCATTGTGTATAAGAACATTTTTTTTGTCATTTATCAGTTTATCGAGTTTGACTAATTGATAAACCTGAAGGCTATAAATGTTTGTAAACAATAAACTGAGTTGTTGGAGTCGATTTTACATATTCATTAATCTTGGTTTTTACACATCCACGATAATTTATAAATGTTTCCACTGATGATTAAAAACATGTACACAACCTTCTATAATCGTTTTCATCGCTATTTTAATAAATATGACACTCATTGTTTATATATTGTTCTTAAGCCGTTCTTATCTAATCATAGTGTATAGGAGTCATGGTGTATACTCATTTTTTCATATATATATATAAACATTATACATTACTTTTTTAATTTGGAAAAATATATAAAAATATTAGCTTAAAGTTTTATACTAACAATTTTTTTAAAAAAAATTATTTGAATTGATTAAAGCTTGTATTTCAAATTGATATATACTCCATTATTTGCATGTTTGTATAAGCAACAATTATTATTAGATTAAAAACTATTGTACAATAGGTATATATGATTTCGATGATTAGATTACAAGTTAGGTTAGATTGAATACAATTGTTGATCGATAAAAGATTAGTGCAGATGAGATATAAAATCTCCGTCTCTTAAAAATATAAAAACAAGTTTTGCAAAAGAAGAACTTTCTAGTTAGAGCAAAGTGGAAATGAGCAATCGGGCTATTGTAAAACTGGTTGTACGATAATAAGATATATCCTTGAATAATTTTCACATTTACTTTAAATAACTATCACACAAAGTCGAACAATTTATAATAACATAAATAATTATCACATCAATTCATTAATTTGAACAACCGTTAAACTTAAATGAACGGTCGTCGTACAACGGTTGTACAATAGTATTTGCTGAAAATGAGCTACAAAAGCTTGAGCTCTTAAGAACAATCAGAGAAGAAGAGAATCCCGACTTTTTCTCTTTGTAACTTATGGATGATTTAGTTGTCTGCATTTCTCACTATCTCATAAAGCACGATTTTAACAAATATATTTCATAGTGAATGAGAGTGAGAATTAATCAGTTTTGGAGAGTCTCTAATTGGTTAAACAATGCCTGACATAACATACGCCTATATCATTTCAAAATGTAATGAATACTTCGTCCGTCGTGGACAGACATTTGGCCTCCGTCGCCAAATCCATGCCCACTCGCTTACCGTAGTAATGTAAGGGGGTGTTTGTTTCAAGCGAAGGAAACATAATAGAATTAGGAAAGAGAATAGAAGGAAACAAAGAATTCTCTTGATTTTTCTAGCTGTTTGTTTGAGCTGGGGAAATTAAAATAAATAACCAGTCAACAACCGTCAGTCAATGGTTATCGACTGCCCACTACCGGTCAACGGTCATTAATTGCTGGTCAACATTCACCTGTCAATGGTCATTAGTCATCGATCAATGGTCATATGTTGTCGGTCAAAGTGTATTGAGGAAGGGAATCTCATTTCCTATTAGGGGGTGAAGAATCAAGTTAAAGGGTTTCGGGGTAATCGTATTCCTTTCTTTTTCCTGAGAATAGAAAAAATTGTAACACCCCATCTAACAACAACATACTTAACAACAAACCGCAGTGGAAAACTTAACTCATCACAATTACTTAACTCATTTGTGTTACACGCGTTAACCACCCACGTGGCTAACAAGGCTAATACATATACATTGTATCGGTCTGATGGACTAGGTTCCCGAGCAACTACACATTACTATTAACAACAACCAATATACATATACATTCCAACTGTACCGAGTATTCACAACTAGTGTCGATGACAATTTTGGTCTTACTACGCCTACAATGCATATACAATTTAAGCGGCTACCCAAGTATAAACAACTACCCCGTCCTACTCTCGAACGGCTTCTAGCTCCTCGTACCTGAAATAGGAAAGAGAAGAAAGGGTGGCCCCAGGGGGGCTCAGCACCTTTGCTGGTATGGTAATCCCGCAGCCCGCATGCTACCGGGCCACGCACAACTAATTGTCGTCTTAGCATGCGGTTGATTATATTTGAATCATGCATGTAAACTATAAACACACAACACATTACATTCCACCACAATGGGACTCAACCAAACAGACAACACGTCCATACTTGATAAATCACTCATTGTGTGCTTTAACCCTAGAGGGTTTCTCCTCTAATGGAGCTATTTCCTTAATAGACGACGCTTACCCACTAATCGGGTTATCCTCAAACGCCTCTTATTATAAACTGGGATTCATATCCATGATCCACATACTCCACACAACAACTCGCTCCACATTTAACGTACATATAACATAACATCGCAATAAGAATTGCAGTACAACAATAACACATAACATAACGGGAACGGTTCTCTTTAGGAACCGACCCAAACACAGTTAGTTAACTTGGTAAGCCTAGAGAATAATAACACCCTCATGATAAGCTCGTTACATCACTCATTACCGTCCTTTTTGTCGGACGAGTAACTTAACTTAAAGATGGATCGGATATAGTGATCCGAACATACCGCACACACACATATTTCCCCCTAGACCGATCATCAGTCAGAATAGGTAAGCTTTGGAATAAGCTAGTGGGAGATTGAAGACCAAGAAGGAAATCAACCATAACAGAGAGGAAGGTAAAGCAAGGATGGATACCCACTCCCAAACAACGCGCGACCGGAACGACCGGATTCCTCACTCCCCAGTTAGCACTTATTAGAAGTCTCATTATTGGACTCAGTACATTAATTCACAAATAGGTGGTTAGGTCTAGTTAGACACACACAAGGGTAGTGAACATACTAACACGCACAAACAACACATAACTAACTCACGCATAGCCGTGGTTAGAACGTTCCCATGGTTTGGGTCGTTAAATCCGAATACCGATCTGTTATGTAATCGTAGAGTCGGTTAGTTAAGTTTAGCACATATTTAAAGCTAAACGGTATCGGAACTACGCACACCACAATTAAACAACTGTAAACTCATTACATGTTTTTATCTTAAAAGGTGGTAAACATTCAGAAAAAC
The DNA here is from genome assembly GCA_023374045.1 of Limonium bicolor. Lineage (NCBI taxonomy): Eukaryota > Viridiplantae > Streptophyta > Magnoliopsida > Caryophyllales > Plumbaginaceae > Limonium > Limonium bicolor. Next base: position 313,713,709 of record CM041777.1, on the reverse strand, counting down.
ACATTGGCATACAAGCCGGTGTAATCCGGTAGGACACAGGTTGCAAGAAAACCATACCTTGGTCCTTGCTGCGTACGAGTCCCGCCAAACGTAGTTCCTAAACATGATTAATACTATCGGTTACTTAACTTATTTAGCTTCCGAATTACTAAGCATTTTACATGATCATAAGGCATGTGTTAATGCTTAAACTTACCCTTAATTACCTCCATTATACCACCTAGGGTTTACTACTTAAGCCACATTAGTTTGTTTTTTTTACAAGTTTTAGGTCGACCGACCTTACCCAAGGTCGGTCCATTCCAGTGACATCCAGGTTTGACAATTTACACTTCGACCGACCTTGCCAAGTCCGGTCCCAAGGTCGGTCTATTCCAGAGACATATTCCGTATACAAAATTCAAGCCCGACCGACCTTGCAAGTCCGGTCCCCAAGGTCGGTCCATTCCAGAGAGCTTTCTGGCTAGGTAAAATGGGCTCGACCGACCTTGTAAGTCCGGTCCCCAAGGTCGGTCTGCTCCAGACCCTTGTTTAAAAATGCACATTTGACTCCAAACTTCACCTTACATATCCTAGTATGTTCTAACATCATTTGGCACACTTAAACCTTCACAAAACATCCTCCAAATGCATGTACAAGCTTACTTCTAAAGTCCTTAAGCACTTACTCATTTTCTTACAACATTTCTTAACACTTGTAATGTTTTTCCTTAAGTTTTCTAGGTGGTAGTTTCATGCCTATCACTCCACTAACCAAAATGTTATCTCCCCACCACTACCACTACTTCAAAAGCATTATTTCTCACAATTATCTCCTTTACATAAACTCCTCCTATTTTCCACTAGTTCACACTTAGACATTCGCAAGGCATTATTTTTCCTTTGATTACCAAAACTTGCACGAGACTTAGCACTTCACATAACATAACCTTGGTGTGTTTAAAACACCCATTTGATCTCTAAACCTCCAAGACTATGCCCAAGGCATCTTAACACTTAGGAACACCTTATTTCACTTTCTTCCACCATCTTGACACTTAACAAATTCCTAGTACCTTCTAGGTCATTAAATCTCATTACAACACATAAACTCCTTTGTTTGTCAACTAAATTTTGCCATAGCTTCTCTTATATATTCTCACACCCAAACACTTAGGTTTTCACCTTTTGTCAACCAAGAACACTTAATCACTTAATACACATTCCTTACACACAAACATATTGTTTTTCATCCTTTAACCATCCAAGACATTCATCTTCACAAGAAATGCCCTTTTACACACAACTAAACCTTTAAACTACACTACATCAAAACATAGTGCATAAACTTAAATTGCTTGGCACTTAGACCCTTAAATTGCATTAAACTTAAACACTGAATTTCCACATTTAAATGCCTTCAACCTGCGAATACATACAACAATGCTCCCATGTCTTTTTAGTCCACCCTGTGGATAGTTTTCTAGCTCATTTCCCATTGGCTCTTTAGGTTATTTATTAAGCAAATATAGCTTAATTTCCTAGTACAATAAACCACATTAAGAGAGGTCATTTACCTCTTTGTTTTCCAAGTTTTCTCACTTGTTTTTCTCTTGTTTTTCTTGATTGAAAATCGGCAAGGAGCTTTTATCACTTGTCAACCTTCTTACCAACACACATATAAGGGTAGTGAGCATTAAGTTTAATACTCAAACTCATAATTAAACCCTAGGTTTACATAAGTGTCTTAAAACACTAAAATTTGATGTTTACCTTTGGAATTTGAAAGAGAACTTGAATAAGTGGCAAGAGAGGACTCCTCCTAGTCCTTTGAAGATGATAATGAAGCTAAACCATGACAAGAGAAGACACCATTACATGGTGCATTTTCGGTCAACATCAAAAATGAAGGAAATGGAGTTTTCTTTGGTTTTTCCTTACCTTGAAGCAAAGGAATGACAAGGCATGAAAATATGAGCTCAAGCTCCTTCAATGGTGAATCTCCATGGCACCGGAATGGAGCTTTTGAAGATTTGAAAAGAGGGAAATGAAGAGCTTGCTCCAACTAGAAGAATGGTGGTCTTGAAATTGAATTTGGACCATGGAGCTAGGAGTTACAAGCAATGGAAGTTGGAGATGGTATAGTTGCTGTAGCAAAACCGATTGGAGCTTGGGAGAAGATGAAGAAATCGGTGAGGATGGAGGAAAATAAGAGAATGAGGTGAGAGAGTACTCTTTGTTTAGATATTTATGTTTAAAGGCAAATAGTACTCTACTTTATGTATTCTCCTTACTTTAATAAAATAACAAGGGTGATGACTCACCTCTCACAAAATCGGCCCCCCTCTTGTACCTAGGCTGATTTTTGGTCTTTGTTGACCAATTAAACAACTTATGTTGACTAAAGTCAAAACTAGCACCATTTGGGCACTATTCACAAACTAAGGCACATATTTGTGAAAATTTTGATTTCTCATTGATTTAGACTTCCTAATGTGATACTAAGTAGTACACATGTTAATTAAAGAGTAATGATGGTCATTTATCCACTCAAAACTCATTTACAAGACAATTTCTCAAAAATGTGCTTTAAGGCTCCTTAAAGCACATTTTGTGTTTTAGCTTGTTTTCAAGCTTGGTTTTCTTTAGTACTTGATTTAATATGTTCATTAACCTATAAATAAGGTCTTGGTATGACCCTTAGGTCTTATACAAGGTTACACCAAGTCTAGAACAAGTATTTGCTTAAACTGACTTTAAGGTGTTTTCTTGTGTTTTGTTTGGTTTATTTGTCTACCAAAGTTTCCTAAGGACTTAATTAGCCTTATCAAATCATAACTGAATATCATTAAGTCTTGGTAGGCTCTTTGGGTCCTAACCAAGTTCACTCCAATCTTAGAGCATGTTTTTGCCCAAACTGTGTTTATGGTACTTAATTGTTTTTACTATGGTTAAAATTGTTCACTATTGTTTCTAAGGCACTTTTTAGCCTTAATATACCATAGTTTAATGTTTAAACAACATATCAAGGTTTGGGGTATTTCAAAAACTGGCTAAACAAACACTAGAAAATAGAATCATTCTGATTCCCTTTCTGATTACCACAAAACAAATGCTCCCTAAGTCCTTTTGAACCATAATTCCTCCTCATATTAATCACACGTTTGGTTAGATTAATTAATGCCAACTGGTCGAACATAGAAAGAGTTCATTACATTAGGCTCTTTCCTAAAATAACGCATGAATCCAACCAATGTTTTTTTTCTGTAAAAACCATGAATCTAGGTAACTAAAAATGTAACCCCAAAACAACCACCTTCACTAATCTCTGTTGGCGAAATTACTAACATAAGTAGTAAAGACCTCGCTACAATGGGTAAGTGCACTCAATTCGTTGTAATACAGCAAGTGTCATATCCACAAGCAAATTGGTTTCTAATTCTTGAGCTTCGGTATCTTAGTAAATTGTGATTAAAAACTGTAAATGAGGATTTAGCCAGAGGCAAGCTTAGTTGTAACTCCCCAACTGTAATCCAAACATTAACGTCTAATTAATCACACCAACGTCCAAATAACTCGCAGCGGAATTAACAGAACAATACAACTACTAGTGTTACCGCCGTCAATCACCCACGGGACTGACAAAGCCTTTCTAAATTACATGTCACGGTCTGAATAACTTGAAACCCAACATAAACGCCATATACAAACATACTGAGTTTAGTTTACAGTTCCAAAATACAAGTCTAGTTTCTTGTTTAAAAAATACATATACATTCAAAGATGCCCCAAAATATATTTACAACCAAAAGCATAACAAGAGGTTCTCTACCCCGTCTACTCTCTGAACGAATCTCTAACGATCAAGCACCTGAAAAATGTTAGGCCCAAACGGGCTCAGCACAACTTGTTGGTATGAAAACATGTAATTCAAGTGGTACCGGACTACACTCAACTACTTGTCTAGTGAATATGCGGTTCATTTATTAAACAATATAAGAAATACAGTAAACACGCAACATGATTGCATGTAATATCACACAACAACAATCAATACAATAAACCAAGAGTACAACTTCGATTCTGTAAGTCAGTCTCTATACATACCTAGGTCGGGAGATTACAATTAGAATCTCGTCACGTGACAACCAAACCTCCAAATCCACACAGCGGGATTAAATCTCTTTCCAAGTCAATCACAACTTATGGGGGTACGTATAGACCCGGTTAAATGAGTGCCAAATTACCAAATGAACAACCCGATTAAATCTCTTTCCAAGTCAAGGATAACCATGTCTGAGGACACAGTCCAACGGGAACGAATTAACTGTAGATAACGTTCTCCATAACAAATACACACGTGACCGGAACCATCCCGGACTCCTCTATTTCAATCAGCCAAGTTCATTAGAAGGGAACGTCAGTCCTACTCCTAATATGCTAGTTCGACCACCCCGTTCATAGATGTTGACTAAGTATTGAAGGAAAGTTAGTGAGATAAATCTCATGAAATTTCCATGTAAGATAGTTCGTATTCAAACTTCTAAAATTCCCTATTCATTTCGTATGTACCGTACATGTGCTACATCTATTCTAAGGTGCAGTTAATAGCACACCATACAACAGCCAAGATCAAGAATAACAATAATACACAACCAATGCATTAGTCCGGTTCCATGTAATTTTATTAAGGTTGTTACACATAAACATTTAGCACACAAGCCGAGAATAACTCGGTAAGTGCAGGGTACATGAGTCCATACCATTCACCGAAGTAGTAGGTTGTCTAATCCCCGACCGTCGCCTCGACTACCGTCCCGAATATCCCGTTCCTATAATCAGATCAACCGAGAGTGCTAACTAGTTACTGCTCTCGTTTAGTCGGTTCTCGTATTACATTACTCTCGTATAACGTTTTCTTGTATACAATTTTCCTTAATTAAAATTGCCAATTATATATATATTGTGTATATATATATGTATGTTCTTATAATTCCAATTGTGACACTTATAATATATTACTACTCTAAGTTTATATTATAACTTAATATAAATATATATATATGTATACCTATATGTATTACATACTCTTATAATTGTTTACATGGTATGTTTTATTCTTCCAATTTTCACATAATCATCTCAATAATCTACATGTTATATCTTGCTATGTCACGCACATTTATGCCCTTATACACCAATATTTCATTTATTACACTTTAACCCAAATATTATCAAGGATTTTACAATTAAATACCTTATGCTTATATAACCTATAGTTTTCATTTCTTACTTATCTATTCCAAAATTCCAATTCTAATTTCTTCCAACATTTCAAAAGAACCTATACTTTATGTAAATCCGGTTTCTTGCCCATAATTTTTGAATATTACAATTTAGCCACACTCATTTTTATGATCTTACAATTTACTACAAATGTCACTAACTTTTAATTTTATTTCTATCTTTAATAAACTCCATACTTAGCCCTAAACTTTCGGTAATTACCTACTGGCCAAAATCCAAATTTTTGGCCTATTCACAATATATCCTATATTTACATTTTGACCCATAAAGTTTTACAACTTTTACAATTATGTCATAACTCTTATTTAACCTATAGTTTCAACTCTTATAATCTAAAAACTTCCAACACATCCTTTAATTTCGAAATTACACAGCAGACCACATCCCATTCAGCTGCTACAATAATTTTTCCTTATTTACAATTTCACCTCACAAGTTAATATTCTTTACAATTATACTATATTTCTTATTTGAATTCATTCCTCATTTGATCCAACCTATATTTGACCTTTATTTCCTCATTAACACCCATAGTTTTATATAATTACGGTTTGGGCCCCATATTTCCTAGAAATTCCAATTTGCCCCCAAAACTCCTTAAATTTATATTTTTCCATTTCTCTTCAACCGAACAGCACACTCTCGGCCTATTTATGTTCCCAGCACCCCAAGTTTATTTTATTTTCATTTAACAACCGCTCTTTAGCCCAAAGTTTATTATATCATTATATAAACTTTATAATTCATTTTTAAGTCATTCTTTGTACTTAAATTCACCATACACTTTCTAATTGCTTAGATATTTTTCCTAAGTCCTTAAAATGTTTTTAATCACCAAATAAACCCATATTTTTGGCACATAGCATTATATTTTATAATATATGCTTTTATAACATTTTATGTTACAAAAACCTTATAAATGCAAGACTAAACATTTGGCTATCATATAAATTTTAATATAAGCTTAAAATACACCAAAACACACTTAAGTTACAGATCATCCATGGATTTCATTGTTTATAACCCATAGTTTCCAAATAATTCCATTTTTGCCCTTTTAACTTAATGTTTTGTACATTAAACACCACTTAAATTAGCCTAATGTTCTAGTAATATTTTAAGTTGATTTCTTAGCCAATTTTGACCATTTTTATCTTAGACATTCGGCCATGATTCCAACTATAACAATAATCAACTTAATGACATAAAATCAACCTTATCTTTGGGAATTACCTTCTTATGCCCAAATCAAAATTTTCTAAGCTTTCCTCTCGGCCCTAAATTCATTTAAGGGTATAAAATAAGTTTCTTGCACAACCAAATTTATTAAAGATGGTTTAACGTACTTAAGACATGGATTAGTGGCTTACTCTCTTAAAACAAGTTTTTCCCTTGAGATCCTTGAACTTTGTCCACCCACTTAAGTCATTTGAAACTCCACTTTGGTCACATTAATCAGAAGAGAATAAAGCACAATGTTAAGGCCTTTTAACATCATAACAAAGCAAAGGAAGAATCTAAGGTATGTTCTAAGGTTCAAACTTTACCTTAAAGCTCATGGAAAATGATTTTTATCCTTTCAAGATTTTGGCCTTACTGAAAGAAAGTGTTGGAAGTGAGTCCATGTTTGGAATCAAGTGTAGAACATGAAATAGCACTTAAAAACCCTAATTTGGATGGATTTACCATAGGTAAAATTGATGGAGATTTTCAGCCCTTTTGAGTGTGGAGGATGAACACAATTTGAGTATGAAACAAGTGAAGAAAAAGGGTTAGAATAAGGCCCTAAATCCGGCCATAAATTAATCAAAGGGAACCTTGGAGCTTAAAGCACATTTTTACCTTCTCTTTGAGGAGTTGAGCTTCTACTCCACTTCCAAGATTTAGTGTCGAATTGAATCTTCACAATATTGTTGGAATTTGATTTTTGAGCAAATGGAAGGTGGATCTAAGATCCTCTTGGCTTTTAGATGAAGAAGATGGAGTTTTTTTAGTGGAAATGGTGAAGGAATCTTAAGCTACCATGCCCACCATGGTTGAGTTCTTCAAGAACACAAGGGAGGAAATGAAGAACAAGGGAGATAGTGTGTAATCTCGGCTGGATAAGAGAGGAGGGAGGAATGAATCTTGCCTTACTTTGTCATTAAATGTAAAATGGTGAGTCATGACTTATCTTAGATATTTTATCTCGTTAAAGCTAGTTTTTTTTATGACTCATGGGGACTATTCACCCATTGCCGCCAGCCAAGATATTTTTGGTGGGTTTTTATGACTCATCTTGTCTTATAATATTAAAGACTTCAATGTTGTATAAATGGACTTATTCATGTGTTAGGTTGTAACATGTGTTGTTACTTTGTTCTAAGGTGTATTCCTAGTGTATTCTTGAAACCAGCAAGCGCTCCTGATGCGTCCCCGACATGTCGTAGACGTATCATGGACTCTAATGAAACATGATAGTTGAGGAATAGACACGAAACAAATTTAAACTGGAAAACCCATTTCGATTGAGAATTTACACACACGAAATTCACTCAATCTCCCTCGCCCCACACACGGACTCCCGGGACAGTTGCGACTTTACCCCTAATGTCCTTAACCCTCACCTGACTATTGGCCTACGGTTCACCGACCGCTCCCCGACCTGTCGGTCTATCAAATACCCAATGTATTAATACTCTAACCCAGTCCTGTCTAGCTTGCCAACTCTCTAGTACTTACACACACTCCTAAGTCTGATCAACACTTGCCCAGATTATCTCTTTCTTTTCTCTCATACAGGCATAATTTACATAGGACATAAATGCTCATATTTATACACGTTAGTTAAGGTGTAACTAACGACCTATGAATGTATAGACTCTAGAAGTAGATTACTTCTTCTTCTCTTTATACTAGTCGCACCCTACTACAGATTGTCTTCCAACTTGATCTGGAGCTATCAACACACGTGTTGCCTTGCGATCGGGCAAGTGGTGGCGCGTCTCCCGAGTGGTCAGTCACCACTTGCACACTTCAACTTGTCTGACCTTGTCTGGTTATTTAATGCTCATAAATGTTCTATTCTGAATTTATTTCAGCTATGTAATGATGTTCATTAATAGCCTTTGCTTATCTTGTTATCTTGCACATTAATGAGTTTCTCCTTTTGTCGTGAGCTAGTTGCTTGTGTGGGTGTGATACATCTGAGTGAGTTTGTCGACATTGCTAATACATTTCCGTCCTTGTTTATTGTTTGATGTAAGAGATATGTGATAGTGTGGTTCTTGACTCCTTGTGTGTTACTAGAAGTTCTCCGGAGTTCTCACAGACAGGTGACCGACTGGTTGGGCACATGTCGTTGATTGAGCGTGCTTGCAACCTTGCGTGCTAAGCTACTCATGACTTAAGTGCGCTTGCAACCTTGCGTGCTAAGCCACTTATTCACCTGTCTATCTGAAGCATGAATCTTGACAAACGCATTAGATAGACAATACAAGGGTTGCTATCATCAAAACTAAAGAATCTTGTCTTAAAATTTTCCCCCTTTTTGATGATGGCAACCTATACAATTATATGTACTTAGCAATTCAAAAATTGAGAGATTCCCCCTAAGAAGGATTCCCCCTGAGTTAGTTAAGGGTTTTAAGTATGAAAAATTTTAACGAATGATATCTATAAGTGACAGCTTTTATGCACAATAACTGACAACTTTTATGTTATACTATAACCAAAGTAGATAAAGTTTTCATTCAGATGATACATAATACAAGGACGATAGACATAGTCTCACAAGTACATATACTTTATTTTCCCCTTCTTTGCTATACAGCAAAATAGGGAGAAACTACACGACGTAAGATGTTGTAAAGGCCATAACATTCCGTAGAGTACAAACGACAAAAGTGATCAAGATAATCTAGATGGAGTGACGTGTTTGGGTATCCCATTCATAATCTTCTGGGCGAAAGGGTTCATCCTCGAAAAAGAAGCTTTGATCCAAGATGGTTTGGCTTTGGTAGGATTGATCAAAGGTGATTCAGCTGTGGTGGAAAGGTCAGACTCATTAGAATCTATTGTGAACTCCATGCAGTGTGGAGAATGTGTATGTGATAGAGTGACACTTGAGGTGATAGACCAGGCTGTGAGGGAGTTGGAGACTGGTTGAACATAGCTTTGTGCGACGTATTTCTTTGGATGTTTAGTGAACATAAACTTACGAATGGTGGAGTGAATGGTTTGCTCATTTGAGCTGGATGAACTTTGTGGAGTTTCTGCCATTTCATTAGATGTGTAGCAATGATTATGAGTGGCAAATGAGGTGCGCAAGTATTTATAGACACTTGAGGATATGCTCAACGACTGATCTGTGAGTAGTATTAAGTGAGGTGCTACGTCTTGTGGGCTATGTTTGTAGGCCTTTTAGGTGTCAAGGTTTGAGATTGGATTAGTGGAATGGATGGGACTAAATATCTTAGATCATTTTGTAATTTTTAATCAAGGAAGAAGCAGCCAAGAACCAGTTGTATTTTCATTGATATCAAAAGATTACTTTGAAAAGGAAAGTCAAAGGAAAAATAACACATTAATGGAAAAATAAAAATCTAATCCTAAATATAGTTCTCACGGTTTCACTCAAGTTTCTAGGAGACAATGAACACTTAGGCTATGTGAGACAGCCTGCACAGCGGTAAGAGTTACTCTTACACGCTGAAGAACGCCCCGAGCTGAAGTATCCAGACTGGTCCCTGACCTGTCATGGACCGGTGTGGGACTTCTCCTCCTTTTGAGTCCTGAGGCTCTTGCCATTGGTCTAGGTTCTAACATTGCATCTTCGCTCTTTGTAGGCTTCTGGAGATCCACGAGCTTATCTCCTCTTGTCTTGATTCCCATTTTGGAAAGCATCTCAAAGCAGATGCAATCCTAACTGGTCCACGTGCACTCGTGGAGCCTGTTGGTTTCCACTCCAAAGTCTTTTAGGGTCGCGGTGTCCACTCCCCCGTGTATTAGCCCTTGGTTGACATGTCGGCTTTCATCAAGTGTGAGGAGAATCATGGATGGGAGGTCAATCTTCTCCTTGGTCTTGAGAGTGTACAGAAGTCTCACGTCTCTTGCACTCACTATGTGAGTTCGTTGATTCCTTGGGGTAATGTTATGGGTGATCAGATTGAATAGGACTCTATCTGGGATGGACATGTCCACAACATTGAAATTTTTCATCGCTGCTCCTTTGTTGAGCATATTCACCATTTTCCCTCCTTGGTGTCCTAGGTCATTCCACGTAGTGTCCTTGGAAATGACTATCCCCTCTGGCTCTAAGTTGAAGGTTATCCATATCCAGGATTTCGTTAGGTTGATGTGGATGCCTTGAACTATGGAGATGAGGTGGTCATCGTCTTCATCCCTCTAGAGAGGTCCTAGTTGTCTCATGTGTTCTTTGAGCAGCTCTGTGCAAATAGGGATAAGCTCCTAGAAGAAGTCTACCCATTGTTAGCAAAAATATGTTACTATCTCTACCTAGGCAGTGTACCTATCGTTTTGCGGAATAGTGAATTGAGTGGGGTTGTCGATCTCAGGGACCTCGTTCAATTAATTGACAATTTATTTACTAACCGAGAAAATTGAACTAAGAAAACAGGAAACGTCACTTTTTCAGGTTTTACTTAATTTAACAAAAAGAATGACTAAACAAACTAACATAAAATAATGAAACATAAAAAGATAAAATAAACTAAATAAAGAAATAAAGATTAAATCTAAAGAAGCACCCCGGATTGTTCTGCAAACCTTCACTTATTAATCTATCAATAAACTCTTCCCCTAATTCTGCAATAAACTCAGGAATTATAAATAGTTCGCTGACCGGTCCTTGTACAACGAACCCTAACTAACTGAAATAACAAGCGCAAACCAAGCCCAAACCATGCCCAAGTTAAATCAAATTAATAGCATTAAACACAATTCCCATTGGAGACAAATTAACCTATAGGCAAAACATGCTTCTAGTCGTTAATCCGGTTTAACTTCCTATGTCTTGTTAACTAATCTCAGCGCCGCATTTTGATTAGAAAACTACAAAGATTGCTTTAATAATTAGCTAGATAATTAAAGCACGTGAAGAACAGGAAATAAACTACTGCAATTATAATCAGAGAAAAGATTACAAAATAAATGTAAAGATTCGGTTTGCTATCCCAACCCGGGGAGCTAAACTAACTACTCAAACAAATTATAAAAATAAATAAAATAAAAGAGAAAAACATTAATATGTAACAAACAATAACATGTGGAAGTGGTGGTGATATAGTGTTGGTCGGGTGGTCGATGGTGTGATGGTGCGGTGAATGAAGAGGTGGTCTGGTGGTGGAAGTCGTATCGGATGAACGGGTGGTGATGATGAATTATGGTCTGACCGGTTGTTGAATAATATCGGAATGATGGTGTGGTATGGATGTGGAGGAATTGAGAGGCGCAGAGCGCCGTGGCTGGAGACGTGAGCGCCTCCCCTCGTAACCTAATTCTGATTTCTTATATAGCAGCAGCAGTCATGAGTCTAATTTGATAAATTGAAATCTTTATCGTGTGATAATCCGCTCAATGGTGTGCCGCTTTCTCCTCGTCATCGCCGTCCAAGAATTGTAGCATCAAATATTACTTATAAGAGGCGATTGTATGCTGCACGTGAATGATGTGTATGCATGACTAATTGCAGCCGTTAATGAATAACGGTGGTTAGTGAGATTTGTAGTGAATAAAATATTAGTGTATGAGATTCGTGAGTGAATTCTCCCATTCAAGTGCAGCATAAGTGATGTGAAATTGATTAGGTAAAATCATATGTGGTAGAAAAATAATATTAATCTTGATATGCTCCAGCCGGTGTACGAGCATATATATATACCCTTTGTTGCCTTATAATCCTTTCAAGACTTTTTTTCCTGCATTAGACGTATAAAATGTATCAGTTCACATCAAAATATAAATCTAAGAAAAAACATATGATACGTGAGAAATAAGACATGAATTGTTGTAAAAATAGGAAGAATTATAGCCCTAAAAGTATATATATTTCACACTTATCAAACTTCCTCACACTTAGCTTTTGCTTGTCCTCAAGCAAATATAGAATATGTCTACTTTTAAGGGCCGTAGTATTGAAACTCAGGATCAAACAACTGCCGATAGAAAACAAGCAAAATGACAATCAAAAGAAAAGTTCTGCTACTAGCTGTAGGTTTTCGCAAACAGTGAAAAAGAGTGAAGTTAAAAATCATGGATAAGTTAGATTATAGAAACTGAATAGAATAGCTTGGGATCTTCCACCGTTTCTTCCTCTAACCTTTGGATGACAAGGGGTGTGAAGTAACACCTTATTCCGTGATACCTTTCAACACCACGTACTCATGATCAAAAACAAAAATTCAACTACAATTAACTTTTTCGCATGCAAAAACATTCTCTTTCAAGAAATATATACAAAACAGATGAATAATTGTGAACTGCAGAGTTATTCCATAACCCAGACTTTTCTCTCTATCCTTGTAATGGTGTTGGACCAACTATCCCAGATCCCGAGACCTTAGGTAGATAGGTGTTAAGGCACCCCTAGGACTTAATAACCGGATAGACGAGGCCTGCTTTTGTTAGGAAAAATTTCTGATCAACGGAGTACCTTGCCTTATCCTTTCATTCCAAACTTTCACATCATTTCCAAAATCCCAAACTAGCCCATTCAGTTTTCATAATCAGCTAATCCACCAAATTTCAGTGAAAATAGATTCAGTTTGGATAAAACTATACATACAAACAACCGAAAGCAGAAAGATACTTGAGGTGGCCATCAGGCTTGTTTTCAAAACCTCAACAAAAATTTTCACCTGAAGATTCAATATTTATTGGCACTCAAAAGAAGCAATTCCTTCAAAGCAATAGGACAAACAAAAACAAGTATGGCATTCAAGCGCAACTGGCATATTTCAGGGAAAGGGTCCTACTTCCTCACACTTAAGAGGAGCAATGTCCTCATTGTTCAAAAATAAAAATCAAGAAAAGACCTTTCAAAATATGCCAGACTCATGAAGAATTTCATTCAAGACCACAAGGACTGATAAAATAAATAAACATTAAAAGCATTGTAGGCTGAACACAAACATTAACAATAAAGGAAACTGAGACTCCCCTGATATCGTAGATTGAGGAAGGTTCCCTTCCTCACACTTAAGCTTGAGTAAAGGGGTAGCATCGTTCCTTACACTTGCGTTCAAGCAAGTGTCCAGCCTTAGGGGTACATCAAACACCATAATAAAAATTTCACCTGCACACACACTCACAACAACCAAAAACGCTGAAAAGCGTTGCATTAAAAGCATAGGCACCATTGCCACTTCTAAATAAAAGAAAAAAACTAGAAAATAAAAACAAAACATAAATTTAACCACTGGGTTGCCTCCCAGTAAGCTGCCCGTCTTTATAGTCTTTGGCTAGACTCCGTTTCGTTATCCTGTATCAAAAATAAAGTAGACAACAACTTTGCTAGGAAAACGAAATAGACAGTAATTAAAAGCAAACCACCTGGATCAAAACAAAGCGTTACTTCGGCAAATAAAATAGGAAAGTGAATACTCCACAAAACCTGGTGTTTGAGGAGATACTGCCGGTAATGCTGCTCAGTCAGAAGACCTGGTGTGAATGGCTCTTCTTCCTCAAATTGGAGGATGTAAACATCCTCCTTTGTTGGTGAGGCTTCTGGAGGCAAAGTGGGAGTTGTTGATGACTTGGTGGTAGCGGTGTTCCCTCCTCAGATCCAAGGATATAAATATCCTCTTCTGGTTGGTGAGGCTCCATGGGAAAATCCTCTTCTAGTTCGCAGACCGGCTCAGACAAAATATGCTCAATCCCTGGATAGTCGAGTTGAGTCGAGGTTGGGGAGGGAGGGCAATAGAACTCTTCAGCATGTCGCTCAACCTCTTCATCAGACTCATCTTCAGTTTCATAAATTATAGGCTTGGAATGGTCTTCACCCATCAAAGTCTCTACTTGAGATTGGTCCACTAGGTCCGAATAACTTTGGCTATGGGAGAATTCCACTTGCTCCTGTGATAGCTGCTCTGCAAGCTGGCTCATTTGTCTCTCCAAATTCTGGTTAATGGAGGCCTGATCAGCATATCTGGCTGCCTGCTCTACAAACTTAGTATCTACCTAGATTCAATTTCTACTAATTTAGCATTAGTGGCTTTTCTTTGCTCCAGGAGCTCCTCCAGCATACTCTCTATCCTGCTCGTATCCTCCTTGGGAGGCTCCTGAAAGGCGTAGAATTTCTCGTCCTCCATCTGCATTATAGTTTGCTCACCTTCCCACCAATGAGGTTGTCGAATAAACGATTGTTGTGGTCGGTAATAATCTTGTCGCCTGAACTGGTTGTAGCTTTGAGTACCCGATTGATTATACTTGTTCAAATACTGCTCTATGTTCATTATCGTAACCGTCGTCTCCAACTGTGTCAGCACCCTACTCAACTCATCCATGTTATCCTCCGTCTTTGTCTACAAAAACAAAAACAAAACAAAAACTAAAAGTAAAGTAAAGTAGAGAAAAAAAATAAAAATAAAAAGGAACACAAATCTTAACTAAAACAAAATAACTAAATTAAATAACGAAGGAGAACAAAATAGAAGTAACAGAATTGTAAAGATAAACAAATAATTGAATATAAGTGAATGCAACGTATTGAAACTAGACTTTTATCTAAACGAGTCCTAGATAAGATAAGAAAACAAAATTAATAAACAAATTTAAAAGAACAACAAATCTAATAAAACTAAACTAAAACTGTACTAAGCAAACGAACCTAATTCTAAACAAAATATTATAAAAAAGAAAAAGAAAAATCCTAATCGTAAGAAACCTAAAACATACGTAGCAAACAAAACCAGAAAAGAAAATCTAACCAAATATATAAAAAAAGAAAAAAAAAACTGAAACAAATTAATCAACTAGAATCAAGCGTAATTAAACAATTTTAAAAAAAATGAAAAAAAATGAAAGGAAATTGAATTCGAAAGTCCCACAAACTTACGTGCTCAAACTTAACCGGAAAGAAATCGAAATTGAAATGGAATAAACAAAATGTAATAAAAGAAGATAAAATTCAAACAAAATCTCAATCAGATAAAAAAAATGTCAATTAACCGTGCCAGAGGTCCCGACAACGGCGCCAAAAACTTGTTAGCAGAAATATGTTACTATCTCTACCTAGGCAGTGTACCTATTGTTTTGCGGAATAGTGAATTGAGTAGGGTTGTCGATCTCAGGGACCTCATTCAATTAATTGACAATTTATTTACTAACCGAGAAAACTGAACTAAGAAAACAGGAAACGTCACTTTTTCAGGTTTTACTTAATTTAACAAAAAGAATGACTAAACAAACTAACATAAAATAATGAAACAGTAAAAAGATAAAAATAAACTAAATAAAGAAATAAAGATTGAATCTAAAGAAGCACCCCGGATTGTTCTGCAAACCTTTACTTTATTAATCTATCAATAAACCTTCCCTAATTCTGCAATAAACTCAGGAATTATAAATAGTTCATTGACCGGTCCTTGTACAACGAACCCTAACTAACTGAAATAACAAGCCGCAAACCATGCCCAAGTTAAATCAAATTAATAGCATTAAACACAATTCCCATTGGAGACAATTAACCTATAGGCAAACCATGCTTCTAGTCGTTAATCCGGTTTAACTTCCTATGTCTTGTTAACTAATCTCAGCGCCGCATTTTGATTAGAAAACTACAAAGATTGCTTTAATAATTAGCTAGATAATTAAAGCACGTGAAGAACAGGATATAAACTACTACAATTATAATCAGAGAAAATATTACAAAATAAATGTAAAGATTCGGTTTGCTATCCCAACCCGGGGAGCTAAACTAACTACTCAAACATAATTATAAAAATAAATAAAATAAAAAGAAAAACATTAATATGTAACAAACAATAACATGTGGAAGTGGTGGTGATATGGTGTTGGTCGGGTGGTCGATGGTGTGGTGGTGCGGTGAATGAAGAGGTGGTCTGGTGGTGGAAGTGGTATCGGATGAACGGGTGGTGATGATGAATTATGGTCTGACCGGTTGTTGAATAATATCGGAATGATGGTGTGGTATGGATGTGGAGGAATTGAGAGGCGCAGAGCGCCGTGGCTGGAGGCGTGAGCGCCTCCCCTCGTAACCTAATTCTGATTTCTTATATAGCAGCAGCAGTCATGAGTCTAACTTTGATAAATTGAAATCTTTATCGTGTGATAATCCGCTCAATGGTGTGCCGCTTTCTCCTCGTCATCGCCGTCCAAGAATTGCAGCATCAAATATTACTTATAAGAGGCGATTGTATGCTGCACGTGAATGATGTGTATGCATGACTAATTGCAGCCGTTAATGAATAACGGTGGTTAGTGAGATTTATAGTGAATAAAATATTAGTGTATGAGAGATTCGTGAGTGAATTCTCCCATTCAAGTGCAGCATAAATGATGTGAAATTGATTAGGTAAAATCATATGTAGAAAAATAATATTAATCTTGATATGCTCCACCGGTGTACGAGCATATATATATACCCTTTGTTGCCTTATAATCCTTTCAAGACTTTTTTTTATAAAATGTATCAGTTCACATCAAAATTAAATCTAAGAAAAAACATATGATACGTGAGAAATAAGACATGAATTGTTGTAAAAAAGGAAGAATTATAGCCCTAAAAGTATATATATTTCACACTTATCACCCATCCTTGGAACTCCAATAGCTCGACGATCTGTCCCAGACCCATCTTTTCCATCCACTCCATGTCCAACGTCTTGGATAAGACGGGACAGGATCGGTCGTTGATATTATCAGCCTTGATCAAGGCTGGCTCAAGCTCCTTGAGTTTCTTGAGGCGCTTTAGAGATTGAGGTGGTTGAGGCTTGGCAACGACCTTCTTGGCTTGAAAGAGCTCTTCGAGCTCTTTAGCGTGTGGAGAAAGGACCATCTTCTCTTTTTTTTGCCTTCTTTAATTGCTCACGCTCCTCGTGCGTGAGTATGACAGGTGATACCGATTCTGTGTTGCTATCTTCAACCTGAGGCTGTCGTTGAGGTGTTGGGGACCTGTTGATGAGTGGCTCCCCAAACACGGCGATGAGATTCACCTCTTCCTCTGAGTCAGCTGCTTTCTCTTGGTGTCTCTCCTCTACTAAAGCATCCTTTTATGCTGGTTCATCATGTTGAACCTCCTCTTCCTCCAGTTGTTGTGCAACTGCCTCGATCTCAGCTGGGGGAGTCGCTTCTTCTTCATCGGAGAAGTTCAGTCGTCGAGTGGCTTTTTCTGGGGTAGAGTGAGATTTTTGTGGTGATGTTGGCTTTTGAGCACGCTTTGATGTGCGTGTCACACGACCAGTTGTAGTGGTGGAATGGCTCTTGGGTTTGTTTTTGGATTGTTTTGTTGTGATTTTGGTGGTTTTTGGTGAAGGAGCAGGAGAAGAAATTTGTGGATTTTCTATGGGAGCAGGGTTAGAAAGAATAGTAGGTTTGAAGGTGCCAGATTCAATGAGGTAGTAGGTTTTAGGAATATAAGTTCTTATATATTCTACCTCACTAGCTTGTAGTTCACCTTCTTGTACTACTTTGATCATGAGTTCTTCTTCCTCTTCTTTGGTCAGACGAGCTAGTGATTCAGTCGGTTGTATGTTGGCCACTTGTTGTGAGGAAGCTTCCTTGAGAATTTCCTTACCCTTTAGTTGAAGAGCAGTCTTGGGTGACATTTTTGGTTTAGAGGATTTGTACTGGACTTTAGAACTTTTCGATCGGGTGTTCTTTAGCGGCTGTGAGGCAAAAGTTCTTTGCACTAAATCTCACAGAGTGTTTGTAAGAGAGAAGAGAAAATGCTCTGAGTGCTTAGAGAGATTAGAGAGAGTGAGGGTAATAATGTGACAAGAGTAAAACTCCCGTCGCCCTTTTATAGATATCGAGTAACGGTCGGCGACCGCTCCTCGTCCGCTCGCTGACATGTCCCAATGGTACTATTCAAAACAGGCAGCGGTCGTGACAGGCTATCATCGATTGTTGGCAATTTTCCCGTTTCTACCCTTTGAACTTATCTTAAACTAACCTCACTTTGTGGAAAAATGACATATCTGTTTCAAGTAGCCGTTTGACATAATTTCTATGCATTAAACTGATTGTTGACTACTGAACGACAATATAATAGGTGTTGTTCACATGTCGGTGACTGATCGTGGGAGATAAAAGACAGTTTAATAAAAATCATTCCATCATGAACAATCTTAGTAAACCTTTCTCTACTTAATGGCTTAGTAAAGATGTCAGCTAGTTGGTCTTCAATAGAAATATACTTTAAACCAACTAATTCTTTTTCACAACAATCTCTAAGAAAGTGATGTCTAATGTCAATATGTTTGGTAAGAGAATGATGCACAAGATTTTTGGAAATAGAGATAGCACTTGTATTCTCACACATAATTGGTAATGTACCTATTTTGATGCCATAATCACCAATTTGTTGTTTAAGCCATAGGAGTTGAGCACAGCAGCTTGTCGTAGCAATGTATTCAGATTAGCTGTTGAGATGGCAACACTTCATTGTTTATTTGATCCCCATGCAATTAGACATGACCCAACAAAGAATGGTCCCTGACATGCTCTTTCTATCGGTGATAGATCCTCCATAGTCTGCATCTAAAAATCCTACAACTTTACAGTTAGTGAACTTAGGATAAAATAGACCAAGATTCATGGTTCCTTTCAAGTAACGCATGATTCTTTTTACAGCTGTGAGGTGACTTTCTCTTGGATCTGCTTGAAACCTGGCACAAAATCAAATGCTATACATAATGTCAGGTCTACTAGCAGTTAAATATAGTAGAGAACCAATCATCTCTCTGTAAGATCGCTGGTCGACTGGTCGGTCACCAGTCATGATGCGCATCTTGGTGCCAACTGCCATTGGTGTGTCAAACGTTTTACATTCCTCCATTCCATTCTCTTTAGCAAATCCTTTACGTACTTCTTTTGGGATATGATAGTCCTTTCGTCATTTTGCTTGACTTGAAGTCCTAGAAAGAACTTCATTACTCCCAGATCACTCATCTCAAATTCCTTTTTCATCATTGCTTCAAACTTCTTGCAATATTTCTCATCAGAGGCTCCAAAGATATTATAAAACATATACTTGCACAATTAGGAAATCTCTTCTGTTATTATAACCAAATAGAGTTTTGTCTACTTTACCTCTTTTGAAGTGGTTTTCCAATAGATAGGAGGACAGACGATCATACCATGATCTTGGAGCTTGTTTGAGCCCATAAAGAGCTTTGTCAAGTTTAAGTACCATGTCTTTTCCTTCTTGTGTCTCAAAACCTGGAGGTTGCTCAACATACACTTCCTCTTTGACGTACCCATTTAGGAAGGCACTTTTGATGTCAAGTTGGAAGAGTTTGATTCCTTTGTGTGCAGTAAATGCAATTAGTAATCTGATAGATTCCATCCTTGCTACTGGAGCAAAGGTTTCTTGGAAGTCAATCCCTTCTTGTTGACGATATCCTTGAGCTACCAGACGAGCTTTGTTCCAGACAACTTCTCCCATCTCATTTAGTTTGTTTCTAAAGACCCATTTTATGCCAAGTACCCCTTGTTGTGAAGGACGAGGCACAAGATGCCATACTTTGCATCTTTTAAACTGGTTTAGTTCTTCTTGCATTGCATTGATCAAGTCTGAGTCTCGAAGAGCTTCCTTGACGTTCTTTGGCTCGATGGGTGAGACTGACATTGAGAAGGCTAGAAGGTCTCGAGTTTGTGCTCTTGTCTGAGTTCCTTTGGATATGTCTGATATGATGTTCTCCAATGGATGATTTTTGTATAAAGCACGAGATTGATGAATGGTTGATGGAGATAGAGGATCCTCGACATCATTGTTTCCTTCGTCGACCTGTTGTTGACCTATCGTTGACCTGTCGGGCAAGTTTTCTTCAGTCGGTGATTCATCTTTAGGATTATCTGTGTGATCCTGATCAGCTAGATCAAATCCAAGTTCTTCATTTTCATTAGATTCCTTTATCTTATGTACGTTAGCCTCATCAAAGACCACATGCACACTTTCTTCCACCTTCAGTGTCCTTTTGTTGTATACTTTGTATGCCCGGCTTCTTTCAGAGTATCCATGGAAGATGGCCACATCACTTCTGGCATCAAACTTTCCAAGGGGACCCTTTTCATTGTTGTGGACATAACATTTGCAACCGAAGGTCCTGAAGTGACTTATGTTTGGTTTTCTTCCCTTGACTAGCTCATAGGGAGTTTATTGAGGATAGGTCGTATGAGCGTTCTATTTGTGATGTAGCATGCGGTTGCCACTGTTTCTGCCCAGAAGACTTGAGAAAGACTGCTCCCCAATAGCATGGCTCTGGCTACCTCTTGTAGTATTATGTTCTTACGCTCAACTACCCCATTTTGTTGAGGTGTTCTTGGTGCTGAATATGTGTGACTTATCCCATGTTGTTTACACATATCCATGAATTTTTGATTCTCAAACTCTGACCCATGGTCAGACCGGAGAGCTTTGATCTTGAGGTTGAGTTGTACTTGGACTTTTCCTGCAAAGGCTTAAAATTTCTCAAAGACTTCGTCTTTGGAAGCAATAAAGAGTGTCCAAATAAACCATGAGTAATCATCAACAATTACAAACATATACTAATTTCCTCCAAAACTTTTGATTCTCATAGGTCCACATAAGTCCATGTGAAGTAATTCAAGTGGCTTGAATGTACTGACTAAGTTATTTGATTTAAAATAAGTCTTGGTCTGTTTGCTTCTAACACAAGCATCACAAAGATTGGTCTCAGATTCTTTAATCTCAGGGAGGCCTCTTACCAACTGTTTCTTGACAAGTTTTCTTAATAAAGAAGTGCTGACATGCCCTAGTCTTCTGTGCCATAGTGTAGAGTCATCTATTGACGCAGTCAAGCATGGAAGATTTGGACTTTCAATATCCTTCAAACTAGTTACATTTTGAGTGAGAAGAACTTCTTTTTGTCTCTTGTCTTGTGTTTAGAGCACCCACTGTCGATGTACAGTAGGGGTCCATTCTCACTCGATTCTACACTTAACACGTTAGTGGTGTGGGGTTAGGATCCTATTTTCTTGAGTTACCAATGCTTCATGAAATGCGTTTTATAGCAATTGGATTCATGATGACCAGGTTGTCTGCATAGGTTGTAGAATATCTCTACGAATGGTCTCTGACCGGTGTCCGACCTGTCGTTTGTTTCTCCTCATGGGTGTCTTAGAAACAGCTTCTAGCCTAGCATGTTTTTCTTTGATAGTAGCTAGTTCCTTTTCTTTTGCGTTAAGCGCAACAATCATTTCATCGATTTCAGGTGGTTTTTCTTGCTTCAACTTTTCATGAGCGGAGAGAATTTCACTATAATCAATTTGTAATTTCATGAGAGCCGTCATGAGGTTATCTACCTTGCTTTTGTCTGAATTTTTCTTAATTCTTCATTTTCCTCCAAGAGTTCCATGTTTTCAATTTCTATTGCCTCTAGTTGATCAACTAGTATAAGAGAGAACTCTCTAAGTCCTAGAAGTTCAGCTTTTTGAATCCTTTGTTTGAGTTTAGAGTAGTTTACCTTGTTTTGATCTTCTTCTTCTGATTCTGATGTGTCCTTGTCTTGCACCATTAAGCAAACTTCCTGAAGGCATAGATGAGCCTTCTCATCTTCTGAGATGTCACTATCTGAGGTTTGATTGTCATCGCTCAGTTCAGAGTTGTAACACCCTTCTCCTTAAACACGTAATAATCTCTCTCGTAGCAATAAATAAAACATCTTACAGCGGAAGAAATAATAACAACAACAATACTCACTCGGGTGTCACCGGCCATTACTCGCCCATGCGAGTAACGAAGCCAAACTATATCCAACGACAACATAAACAAACTACTAACCGCTGTGATAACGAGATAATTCCTATACATCATACTAAGTCCATAAACCATAAACGTCGACAAGTGAGCGTCTACCCAATCCAAATATACATAACCGTATCATAATACAATTCACATCTATACTGTTATACAAACAAACTCCATGTGCGGTAATTAAAGTAGACTCTAACTACCCTGTTCCCGCACTTCGGCTTCGACAATAATCAACAACCTGCATAATGAGTGTAGTATCAGTGATAAACGCTGAGTATGCCGGGCCTGGACCCTAATGGTCACTTAGTCATTTTAAACCATCTTATTATTAGATTGGTTTCATGCTTTTCCATTTACAGTTATAATCAATACTGTAATATACATGCATAAATATACATAATCATCCATCCAATCCAACATTCATATCATATCACAAACAATAGTTGTATAATCGAACGTATCGAAATAATTGCAGTATAATGTACAATGTACAATCGCCGTAGTGAACAGTTTCCATAGTTAATTTACCTTGGCCTTAAAGGCCCCATCCAAACCATGTTTAATTAATACCAGTTGGGCGGCATGTTGAGACAACCCGATAACCTCACCATGGACAGTAGTCCTCCCGTACACACAAAGGTGCTCAATTCGCCAGAGGTCCAGAGGCCCCTGACTATTCACTTTGCCTCGTAAGGCGTCCATATAAAAGGCCGTAGCCACCTGACCCACGATCCAAATAGGGCTCGTTGGGTATAAACCTGGAGCGGAACCCGATCGGGAACCCCTCAGTGATCACAAATGCGTAACCAGGTAGTTCGTAAACTACGCTGGATTCCTCACCTCATCTCACACCATCTCTCTCTCATAATGTTTAAGATATGCTCTTAGTCTTATGGAGAATATAATTCATTAATTAGCTGCCCAATGGGTCTCACACATACCTAGAAGTAATCTAGGTTATATTCATGTTCGAGATCCATGCTCTAGAGACCGACAATGTCGTGACTCGTTCCTAAATGTTTTACTTAGGTTACCATACACTTAATATTAATACTATGTTATTATATCAAGTAACCGTCATGTTATCACATTAATGTATATGCATGTTTATATAAGTCGATCTATAGTCGACGTAGTGTTAGTCCCGTAGGACGCTTGTCCATCAATAATTAATGCAGTAACACATAATCACATACACGTATCCAAACACATAACACACAAGTGATAACAACCAAATCCGAGCCCAAGGAATTCCTTAGGACAACCCGGATCAAACCCCTTTACATATCGTACACCTTAGACCAAGGATGCGCAGTGTAGACCACTAGCTCGTCAAGCGCCTTCGTCTGAAGTATGATCTAAACGGTAATAAAACTATAAGTCAGTCTCCATGACTAACTACTTCCGGTATTTCGAATAACAAGTAACCCCGACAGTTCATCCCTGGATTTTCCACAGTTATTAGTTACGGGTTTCTCTAAACCGGTCGGCTTTGTTACTAAAACTCGTATGTCGAAATGTTTCGACTGTTAAGTTTAATCTGTTATATTCCTTTAATCTTATCCATCATTTAATCTAGGTATATAACCTATAGTTGCATGTATGCATGCATTACTTATTATATTGTATAATTTTCCACCATCCATTATAATACATTGTATTATATAATCCATTATCTTTAGTAAACTATATTTGCATTCAAAACTTATAACTTATAGTTTGTAACTATTTTTATGTAATAACCACCACCATTATATTATATGGTTTCCAACCATAATATATATTCATCCTTATATACATTATCCTTGTATATGTATATATTTACCATATAGGTAAGTTTCATGAGTTGTAAAACTCTTTTATTATATGTTACATTTTATCATCTTATATTAGATGATTATTCCCATTAGTTGTATTATATTATAGAACTTATATTAAAATTATTATCCTAATATTATGTAACAATTTATGTTGTATAATTACAACTCCTAAGGTTTAATCAATAAATACCTTAGTTTATAAATCTTATTTATTTATAGTTTGTCACATTATTCAATGTGAATATCCACACTTATTATTTCCATTTAAACCACCTTAATACCATATAATTGTTATAACATTTATAACATTGTAGACCATAGTCTAAAATTCATTTTCCATCTCTTAATAATTCGCTACAGCCCTCTATTTCATTTAAATTTCATTTTGACCACATAACATTATGTAATGTCATACCATATACTAATATCATATAATATGATATTTTTATTTCCTTTAAACTTATAACCTATAGTTTTTATACAAAACTATTTATATTGCCGCATAGGCATATACATTTATACCTTATTCTTTTCCATAATCCATAGTTTCCTTTATTTACAAAATCACCCCATAATTTATACCATGTTATATATACCATATAATATAACATTTTTAACTTATAAAAGGGTATAACCTATGGTTTTATTTTTGTAAAATACTGAACAGACCATGTCTGTTTATAAATTAATTTCTAACCCCTTTAACTTTCCAAATTTATAAGTTGACCACATATATAATGTTATGTAATATATATCATATATTATAACATTTAAACCTTAATAACAATATAACCTATGGTTATATATTATTTAAAATTTACGAACAGACCCTATGCTGTTCTTAATTATTTTTCAACCCTCCAAGTTTCTATAATTGCCATTTGGCCCATTTTATAACATATAGTTTTATAATATCATTTAAACTATATATTATACATATATCTTATTAAATACTCTTATATAATTCCAAAAATCACCAAATTCCACCAAAGGGTTATAATTATCATTCCTAACCCTTATATAATCAGTTATTACTTCCACCACATATATTTATCCAAAGTGTCACAATGACATAATAACTATATATTATACATATATAGTTTCTTTTAATCCCAAAATCAACCCAATAAATTCCTAAAAATTCCTAATAGCCCATGGGTGTTTATAATACCATTTTACACCCTTAACTTTCGTAATAACATATTTACCACATATGTTATAAAATGTTACAATTAAATACTTATCTTATTATAAAACCTTAAATAAGTTATTTAACTTATCTAATTTGGTCAAAACCTACCATATGGTCAAGGTTGACCTCCTTAATATTGCCTTGACCAACAATTTCCATATAATACGGTTTTGTACCCATACTTTCCAGAAATTATCATTTAACCCCAAAACTTTATAAAATCTTATAATTTTCATTTAAACTCATTTAAACCTATAATTTTCGGCTTTATCATTATAAAGCCCCCAAATTTAATTTAATTATACTTTAACCCCTTATACTATGCGGTAATATATATATTGCCTAAACTTAATTAAAACCTTATAAATACATAAATAAAATGGCCTAAAGTACATGGCCTTATTACAAACATTAGCTTATAAAATAAATTACACATAAATGCTCAAAAATGCTTTAAACTCTCGACCTTACCACATAGTTTTCCATATTTACCAATTTTCCACATAATGTCTTAAATTTGACAATTATGTTAATTAATTAGTTATAAAATTTACTAAACCATTCCTTAATCACCTAAGGTCAAAATAAGACCTTAATAACCATATTCACTCACGGCATATATATACATATGTATAAACACATATTAATATACCAAGTGTAGGTTTAAGTGATTTATACCTTATTTTAGCCAAGATAAGGCCTTGTTTGGCCACGGCTGCTTAGGGATAAAATTTCCACAGCTTTATTTACATGTTTTCAAACAGCAATTAAGGCCTGATTAGTCTCCAAGCAAGATCTAACCATAAGAAGTGTTTAATGTATATTTTCAAGGTAAAATTTACCTTAGAATACCAAGATAACCAAAGGTTGTCTTCGGCCTATTTATACAGAAGATAAAGAGCATCAAAAGAGTTATTAAACCAAGGCTTAAAACTGGTATAACTCAGATTAGAAGATGGATAATTTTTACCTAGATTAAAATGCCAAAAATGGTGTTTTTGGCTATACCTTGAAGCTCTTGATATAACAACTGAATAAGTATGTTAAGATGAAGATTATAAGCTTAAGAGAACAGGTTTTACAACCGGTATTGAAGAGAATTAAAAGATAAGTGCTTAAAGCACATTTTTATACCTTAAGAACAAGTTTAGAATTCTCCACCTCCTTCCCTTGTTACAGCCGAGATTTTCCCTCCTTTTAACCTCCAAAACAACCTAGAACCATGGATGGAAATGGTTGATGCTTAGCTCCATGGAAAGAGGAAAGAAATGTGAAAAGAATGAACATAAAATGGCTTAATAAGCTTACCTATGTCAATTGATGTTCTCTTCTGAACTTGGCATGTTCTTACGTTTTTGGAGAAGCAAAAGAGAGGATGAGCAAGCTTGTGTCGGCTGGGAAGCAAGGCAAATGAGAAAAGAAGCTAGTTTTGTCCTTTTAAGTTAATTAATGTTACTTTAGGAATAGTAAATGGTGATTCATTAGATTGGCTAGATATTTGTTTAGAGGTTGCTTAATGGATGGGTATGACAGCTAATATGGGGCGGCAATGCTTGGTTTGGTCAATGGATGACATTTGACCATGGTTAATACTAAGTAATTAAATGTTATTTTTGGGTACTATTCATCCAAAATTACCCATTTTGATTTTATTTTTAAACTTTGATTTAGACTTTATAATATATTCTATCATGTCACATTAATGTTATAAAGAATGTACTCTAGTCTTTAAAGTGACAAAAAGTCATTATCTTAGAGCTCATACACAAAAACGTGTTTTAAGGTGTTTTAGTGCACATTTTGTGTCGCAAGGTGTTTCTGAGCTTAGTTTTCTTTGAGAACAGTTTTGTTGTGTTCCTTACATGATAATTGATCTTAGGAATCCAATTTTATATCAAATAGAGGTCATAAGACCTTTAAGGTTTCCTTAGAGCACATTTTTGCCCTAGTTGACCTGAAGCAGTAAATGCTTGTTCTTTGTGTTGGAGTGTTGTCCAATGATTGTAATATGTTTAGTTATGTGTTAATATGCTTAGGACAAAGTGTTAGGTCCTAAGAAGTTCATTTGGGTATGTATTTACCCTAAACAGTCAAAGGGTGCAATGTCTTGCTTTGTGTTGACCGTTGACTTTTAAGGCATGATTAGGCCTTAATTAATGTGATTAGATATTTAATCCATGTTTAATTAGTTTGGGGTATTTCAGTCTACCCCCCTTAAAAAGACTTCGTCCCGAAGTCGCTTAATCAAATAGGTATGTATAAAATATATAACTACCCATTATTCCCATAATGTATATCTATGTGATATATCATTTACACACATCGTATTGTGCTTATACAGCACATAGCCATCACTTTGTGGTGTTAGCTCAATCATATATGGATATAGGTGATCCATCAGCACCATTATTTCCTATCAATTCTACAAACCCTGACAACCTCCCCGGGGTGTCCATAACATACCATCCTTCCACATTCCATAACTAATGATTCATTTCGTATCTAGGCGATACCATATGTAATCATTCTACAAAGCAATATAAATATATATATCACTAGTAGTATAAGAAAAGTACTACACACATGGGTGTATATACATCATTCAAGCAAGTATCTCATAAGATACATACATACAAGTGCACATCACACACAAACACACCAACAACGTACGCCCCGCGTACCAAACATAACCCACAAAGCATCGTATGCCCCGCATACCACCAATTCACTGTATGCCCCGCATACGAAACAACAAAACTTAGTGCACACAAGTGCACAACCAAGAGGCTCTACCCCCCTTAAAAAAGGGTTACGCCCCCGTACCCCCACAAGTATACAACAGCCGCTCAACAAGGAGCTGGATACTTGGCTCTCATAGAGTTCTCCAACTCGTGGATTATCCTCATATCAGAGAGACGGGTATGACTCTAGCCCTTCAGGGCTCCATAATATATAAAGGGGTGAGGCACTGATCTATTTATGCTCTCTCCCGTATTCGTTCTAATGGGCCCACTCGCTCCGTACTGAGGTGCAGACCCATGAACATAGGCTCAATTTGCCTCTTTACATTGTTGTGTATCCTCTCATTTGGATCACTAGCGTACATGCGTGTGTCATCTCTCACTGATATTAAGCTTGAGGTGTAATATGACATCGGCTATTGTTAGTACTTAGTGCTCTTTGCACTTGTCTTAGTAATACTAAGACGTACCAGCCTACATGTCCACGTAGATGATGATTGTCATCCGTGTCTCCTAGTGGTTTTGTTCCGGAGTAACACACTGTTGTAGTTCTTGATACACACTCATGTTGATATCCATTGCATCTTTCTACATTCCCACTAGATTAATAACTGCACAAGTGCAATACCAACACACTCAGTCCTACAGAGTGCAGAGGCGTAAACTCTCAGCAGCTAATATGTAATGAGTCCAACAGATAAGATGAGCGAATTATCATGTGAGTGGTACATTCCAAGTCTATTGTTCCTTACTTAAGGTATCTACTAGTATAGTAGCTTTGTCTCTCCTCATTGCGTAGTCACGCGTTTATGTCCACATCATCTAGTAGATTTCCTCTGGATTGCAAGAGTTTGCTCGATCCTTATGAGGATTCTACATATTATTCATCCATAATGGGTTTTCATGTTTCTTTCCTTCTGTTTCACGTCCTTGAACGGTTCCCTTGTCTTCACTGTATACTGCCTACTGCTCTGTGTTGAAGGTTCTTTATTTCACTGGCCCGTTGGTTTAACTGCGGCTCTTCTCGTCCATCTTCGAGGTAATCTGCATCACTGTCCTTGATATGGAGTTGACTACTTCTCGTGTTCCTAACACTACTTGTCTACTTGCATGGGGTACCGTACTGATACATTACTACTTACCCAACTAACTCGTAAATAAGTCTGTCAGGCCCACATGCTCCTATCGGAGTGCGATCGTCCCATGTCTCATTTAGTAAACTGGTAATGTCTGTCACACGGTATTGTGAAGTATTCTGTTGTCAATCTCCCTTTGATGGATATCCTTTAGTTGTTTATTAGTTCGTGTTATCGGTTATCTTGTAATAAATGCTATTGCCCTAGTGGCATCAGTGGTAATTTGTGCCATAAGCCGGCGTTATTCAGCTCGGTGTAAGTAGATATTCGTGTTATATTTAGCAAAATTAGTTCTCCTATCTCAATCTCATTGAGTACAACGCATATTCTTTTCTCCCTGTTTATTATGATCATATCACATCCATAGTTCATATTTGTTCCCTCATCCGTTTAATTGGATGTATTGCAGATTGCATAATAGCTTGAGCAACTTGGCTCTTCACTTCCCCAATCATCCGCACTGACGGTGGTGCATCTACAAGGGTATGTCTGTCCATAAGGACTAAACATTCATCACTAGTAGTGATTAGCATTAGATGCGGGTATACACTGATGGTATTTGACTAATAAGTCCTGTCTGACAATTCTCGAACAATTTAACTGGTGTGGTTTACAATTACAGTGGCTGTGTAGTTTCTTCAGTTGTAGTGGTTAGACTAACGGTATAGATTTCTAATCTTAAGGTTGTATGAAAAAAAGTATTGAAAATTTTGGTATTAATATAATAAGGGATTTAAAATTAGTAGTAGTCGCAGTTGCAGCTGCAGCACTTGCTCTATCAAGTGTGCAAGGCAGATGGAAATTCAGTGGTTTACTTGTCATAGCGCTTGCAATAGCAAGTGCGCCATGCAGGGTGGGAAATTTAGTTCAGTAATCACCAGTCTCATTGACTCTGCGTCGTTGATTATGGCTACATGATAATGTAAGCATTAACATCATGTTCTTATATATATAATCCGTCAAAATTCCAAGGTTACTCGTATCGAGTCCACAAAAACTAGTTCCAAAAGTCATACACAAAAAGGCGAGTGGTCACTGACGCACTCCCACATATTTATAACATATCTCCGTCTAACATCCAAGGTAAGTACATAACAAAGTAAACAAAAGTCTTCCACCATCGGTCTCACGGAGTTCAGGGTACTCATGCCCTATCTACTTCCTTGCCTCTCTGGGCTCCAGCATCAGTAGATGTCTGGCCATCGTGACCGCCTCGTGGTACTCCAGATCCTCCAACTGAGGTCTTCTGAGTATTCCTTGGTGGCCTGTAGTTACGGCTCTCAGGGTTCATCCAGCACTCGAACTCCCGGTGGCCCGCTTTCTTGCAGCACCGACACTCAACTTTGCGGCCATTGCAGTCGACCCTAGGATGGTCCTTCCCACAACGCTTACAATAGAAATGGCGCTGGGGCTGTCCGATGCCTAATGGTAGCATTTAGTTTAAGTTACAATCTGATGATATAAAGGTTAAGGTTACAATTTAATTTAAGAGGTAGGTGTTCTCACCCTTAGGAGGCGCAGATCTCAGAGGCTGAGCATCTATAGCTGGGCCGGTCAACCGAAGGACGGGCTCTTTCCCCTTCGCTCCCTGGTGACCCTGCTGCCCTTTCTTCTGAAAGAATTTCCTGTTTAAGGTCTTCAGGTCAGCATTCATAAGGTATTTAATATGATAAGTAGTTTAGAATGGGATAAGTCCTTACTTTCCCTTCTTCTGGCTATCGCCTGGAGATGCTCCTCCACCGTCAGACTCTCCCTCAGGGTTCCTTCTCTTCTTGGCCCCGAGAGTCTCTTCCCGAGTCTGGAGCATTAGCTCCGTCCTCGAGGCAGCGTCATAACACTCCTAGAATCTCTTTGGTAAGTTCTCACAAAGTTAATCGGTAGTGTAGTAAGTAAAGAATTATGGCTTTCATGTTAATACCTGGATGGTAGTGTAGAGGGTAGCACCCATCGCCATCTGGATGCGAAACAACAATCCCCCCCGGAACTTCTCGACCTTCACGGTCTCTGAGTAATCAACACCGGGGATAAAGTCCAGTAGACCAATGAATCGAGCGTAGTACTCATCCACGGTCAGACCTCCCTGGGATAATGTCTCGAACTCATGGCGCTTCTTCTGCTTAAGATGTGCCGGATAGTACTTCCCCCTCAGCAACTCGACAAAGGCAGCCCACGAAAAGTCGGGTATAGCCAGGTGATGGTCCTTGACCAACCTCCCCAAGTGCTGGCTGCATCCTTCAGATGGAAAGCAGCAATGACGACCTTCTTGTCGGCAGGTACTTGCAAAGCTTCGTAGGCCTTCTCATGTTCAACAATGAAACACTCTAAGGCTACGGGGCCTGGCTCCCCTGAATATGTAGGTGGTCGGGTTTCGGTAACTGACTTCAGCCAGTTCGTCTCCCTGGGCTGTGGCGGGTGGGCTGGTGTTTCTCCAATCTGAGTACCAAGCTGTGCGAGAACGGCAGCAATAGTCTCTGCAACTCCTGGATTCACGGGGACACCGCCTCCACCACTACCAGTACCACGCCCTCTAGTTCCCCCAGACATCTATAGTACAGTATGTCACATAAATACTCGGTAATTTACCGTACACAACCAGTAGATATTGAATTGCCTTAAAGGCTAATATATCACGCAATTTGCATTACTAAACACAATATCTTTTAAGACGAGTCGTCGTACCTCACAAACGTTTCCCGTAATTTCCCAAGTCCTAAGCTCACTGTCTTAACCTATTTTCTCGTCATCAGAGCGGAGTACCGCTCTGATACCACTTTTGTAACACCCCTCTCCTTAAACACGTAATAATCTCTCTCGTAGCAATAAATAAAACGTCTTACTACGGAAGAAATAATAACAACAACAATACTCACTAGGGTGTCACCGGCCATTACTCGCCCATGCGAGTAACGAAGCCAAGCTATATCCAACGACCAATTTAACAAACTACTAACCGCTGTGATAACGA
Organism: Limonium bicolor; assembly: GCA_023374045.1. Classification (NCBI taxonomy): domain Eukaryota; kingdom Viridiplantae; phylum Streptophyta; class Magnoliopsida; order Caryophyllales; family Plumbaginaceae; genus Limonium; species Limonium bicolor. Next base: position 313,681,612 of record CM041777.1, on the reverse strand, counting down.
GATAATTCCTATACATCTTACTAAGTCCATAAACCATAAACGTCGACAAGTGAGCGTCTACCCAATCCAAATATACATAACCGTATCATAATACAATTCACCATCTATATTGTTATACAAACAAACTCCATGTGCGGTAATTAAAGTAGACTCTAACTACCCTGTTCCCGCACTTCGGCTTCGACAATAATCAACAACCTGCATAATAAGTATAGTATCAGTGATAAACGCTGAGTATGCCGGGCCTGGACCCTAATGGTCACTTAGTCATTTTAAACCATCTTATTATTAGATTGGTTTCATGCTTTTCCATTTACAGTTATAATCAATACTGTAATATACATGCATAAATATACATAATCATCCATCCAATCCAACATTCATATCATATCACAAACAACAGTTGTATAATCGAACGTATCGAAATAATTGCAGTATAATGTACAATGTACAATCGCCGTAGCGAACAGTTTCCATAGTTAATTTACCTTGGCCTTAAAGGGCCCATCCAAACCATGTTTAATTAATACCAGTTGGGCGGCATATTGAGACAACCCGATAACCTCACCATGGACAGTAGTCCTCCCGTACACACAAAGGTGCTCAATTCGCCAGAGGTCCTGAGGCCCCTGACTATTCACTTTGCCTCCTAAGGCGTCCATATAAAAGGTCGTAGCCACCTGACCCACGATCCAAATAGGGCTCGTTGGGTATAAACCTGGAGCGGAACCCGATCGGGAATCCCTCAGTGATCACAAATGCGCAACCATGTAGTTCGTAAACTACGGATTCCTCACCTCAACTCACACCATCTCTATAATGTTTAAGATATGCTCTTAGCTTATGGAGAATATAATTCATTAATTAGCTGCCCAATGGGTCTCACGCATACCTAGAAGTAATCTAGGTTATATTCATGTTCGAGATCCATGCTCTAGACCGACAATGTCGTGACTCGTTCCTAAGTGTTTTACTTAGGTGACCATATAGAATCTTAATACTATGGTATTATATCAAGTAACCGTCATGTTATCACATTAACGTATATGTATGTTTATATAAGTCGATCTATAGTCGACGTAGTGTTAGTCCCGTAGGACGCTTGTGCATCAATAATTAATGCAGTAACACATATTCACATACACGTATCCAAACACATAACACATAAGTGATAACAACCAAATCCGAGCCCAAGGAATTCCTTAGGACAACCCGGATCAAACCCCTTTACATACCGTACACCTTAGACCAAGGATGCGCAGTGTAGACCACTAGCTCGTCAAGCGCCTTCGTCTGAAGTATGATCTAAACGGTAATAAAACTATAAGTCAGTCTCCATGACTAACTACTTCCGGTATTTCCGAATAACAAGTAACCCCGACAGTTCATCCCCGGATTTCCACAGTTATTAGTTACGGGTTTCTCTAAACCGGTCGGCTTTGTTACTAAAACTCGTATGTCGAAATGTTTCGACTGTTAAGTTTAATCTGTTATATTCCTTTAATCTTATCCATCATTTAATCTAGGTATATAACCTATAGTTGCATGTATGCATGCATTACTTATTATATTGTATTATTTTCCACCATCCATTATAATACATTGTATTATATAATCCATTATCTTTAGTAAACTATATTTGCATTCAAAACTTATAACTTATAGTTTGTAACTATTTTTATGTAATAACCACCACCATTATATTATATGGTTTCCAACCATAATGTATATTCATCCTTATATACATTATCCTTTTATATGTATATATTTACCATATAGGTAAGTTTCATGAGTTGTAAAACTCTTTTATTATATGTTACATTTTATCATCTTATATTAGATGATTATTCCCATTAGTTGTATTATATTATACAACTTATATTAAGATTATTATCCTAATATTATGTAACAATTTATGTTATATAATTACAACTCCTAAGGTTTAATCAATAAATACCTTAGTTTATAAATCTTATTTATTTATAGTTTGTCACATTATTCAATGTGAATATCCACACTTATTATTTCCATTTAAACCACCTTAATACCATATAATTGTTATAACATTGTAGACCATAGTCTAAAATTCATTTTCCATCTCTTAATAATTCGGTACAGCCCTCTATTTCATTTAAATTTCATTTTGACCACATAACATTATGTAATGTCATACCATATACTAATATCATATAATATGATATTTTTATTTCCTTTAAACTTATAACCTATAGTTTTTATACAAAACTATTTATATTGCCGCATAGGCATATACATTTATACCTTATTCTTTTCCATAATCCATAGTTTCCTTTATTTACAAAATCACCCCATAATTTATACCATGTTATATATACCATATAATATAACATTTTTAACTTATAAAAGGGTATAATCTATGGTTTTATTTTTGTAAAATACCGAACAGACCATGTCTATTTATAAATTAATTTCTAACCCCTTTAACTTTCCAAATTCATAATTTGACTACATATATAATGTTATGTAATATATATCATATATTATAACATTTAAACCTTAATAACAATATAACCTATGGTTATATATTATTTAAAATTTACGAACAGACCCTATGCTGTTCTTAATTATTTTTCAACCCTCCAAGTATCTATAATTGCCATTTGGCCCATTTTATAACATAGTTTTTATAATATCATTAAAACTATATATTATACATATATCTTATTAAATACTCTTATATAATTCCAAAAATCACCAAATTCCACCAAAGGGTTATAATTATCATTCCTAACCCTTATATAATCGGTTATTACTACTCCACCACATATATTTATCCAAAGTGTCACAATGACATAATAACTATATATTATACATAAATAGTTTCTTTTAATCCCAAAATCAACCCAAATAAATTCCTAAAAATTCCTAATAGCCCATGGGTGTTTATAATACCATTTTACACCCTTAACTTTTGGTAATAACATATTTACCACATATGTTATAAAATTGTTACAATTAAATACTTATCTTATTATAAAACCTTAAATAAGTTTTTAACTTATCTAATTTGGTCAAAACCTACCATATGGTCAAGGTTGACCTCCTTAATATTGCCTTGACCAACAATTTCCATATAATACGGTTTTGTACCCATACTTTCCAGAAATTATCATTTAACCCCAAAACTTTATAAAATCTTATAATTTTTATTTAAACTCATTTAAACCTCTAATTTTCGGCTTTATCATTATAAAGCCCCCAAATTTAATTTAATTATACTTTAACCCCTTATACTATGCGGTAATATATATTCCTAAATTAATTAAAACCTTATAAATACATAAATAAATGGCCTAAAGTACATGGCCTTATTACAAACATTAGCTTATAAATAAATTACACATAAATGCTCAAAAATGCATTTAAACTCTCGACCTTACCACATAGTTTTCCATATTTACCAATTTTTCCACATAATGTCTTAAATTTGACAATTATGTTAATTAATTAGTTATAAAATTTACTAAACCATTCCTTAATCACCTAAGGTCAAAAAGACCTTAATAACCATATTCACTCACGGCATATATATATATTATATAAACACATATTAATATACCAAGTGTAGGTTTAAGTGATTTATACCTTATTTTAGCCAAGATAAGGCCTTGTTTGGCCACGGCTGCTTAGGGATAAAATTTCCACAGCTTTATTTACATGTTTTCAAACAGCAATTAAGCCCTGATTAGTCTCCAACAAGATCTAACCATAAGAAGTGTTTAATGTATTTTCAGGTAAAATTTACCTTAGAATACCAAGATAACCAAAGGTTGTCTTCGGCCTATTTATACAGAAGATAAAGAGCATCAAAAGAGTTATTAAACCAAGGCTTAAACTAGCTATAACTCAGATTAGAAGATGGCTAATTTTTACCTTGATTAAAATGCCAAAAATGGTGTTTTTGGCTTGGATTTGGCTATACCTTGAAGCTCTTGACATACCAACTGAATAAGTATGTTAAGATGAAGATTATAAGCTTAAGAGAACAGGTTTTACAACCGGTATTGAAGAGAATTAAAAGATAAGTGCTTAAAGCACATTTTTATACCTTAAGAACAAGTTTAGAATTCTCCACCTCCTTCCCTTGTTACAGCCGAGATTTGCCCTCCCTTTAACCTCCAATACAACCTAGAACCATGGATGGAAATGGTTGATGCTTAGCTCCATGGAAAGAGGAAAGAAATGTGAAGAGAATGAATATAAAATGGCTTAATAAGCTTACCTATGTCAATTGATGTTCTCTTCTGAACTTGGCATGTTCTTACGTTTTTGGAGAAGCAAAAGAGAGGATGAGCAAGCTTGTGTCGGCTGGGAAGCAAGGCAAATGAGAAAAGAAGCTAGTTTTGTCCTTTTAAGTTAATTAATGTTACTTTAGGAATAGTAAATGGTGATTCATTAGATTGGCTAGATATTTGTTTAGAGGTTGCTTAATGGATGGGTATGACAGCTAATATGGGGCGGCAATGCTTGGTTTGGTCAATGGATGACATTTGACCATGGTTAATACTAAGTAATTAAATGTTATTTTTGGGTACTATTCATCCAAAATTACCCATTTGATTTTATTTTTAACTTTGATTTAGCTTGTAATATAGTCTATCATGTCACATTAATGTTATAAAGAATGTACTCTAGTCTTTAAAGTGACAAAAATCATTATCTTAGAGCTCATCACCAAAAACGTGTTTAAGGTGTTTTAGTGCACATTTTGTGTCGCAAGGTGTTTCTGAGCTTAGTTTTCTTTGAGAACAGTTTTGTTGTGTTCCTTACATTAAATTGATCTTAGGAATCCAATTTTATATCAAAGAGGTCATAAGACCTTTAAGGTTTCCTTAGAGCACATTTTGCCCTAGTTGACCTTGAAGCATGTAAATGCTTGTTCTTGTGTTGGAGTGTTGTCCAATGATTGTAATATGTTTAGTTATGTGTTATATGCTTAGGACAAAGTGTTTTAGGTCCTAAGAAGTTCATTTGGGTATGTATTTACCCTAAACAGTCACAGGGTGCAATGTCTTGCTTATGTTGGGGGGGGAAGTTCTCAATTGACTTTTAAGGCATGATTAGGCCTTAATTAATGTGATTAGATATTTAATCCATGTTTAATTAGTTTGGGGTATTTCAAGAGTCTCCCCAGGCAGCAACGAGGGCTTCCTTCTTTGGTCCTTTGTTGAATGATTGTCGTACAGGCTTCTTGACTCTGTCCTTGTACTCTCGGGATCGCTGAGGACAGTCTTTGATATGGTGTCCGCGTTTTGAACACTCAAAACACTTGTCATTGTTTTTCTTTTAATCATCCGACTCCTTGGACTCCTTGACTTTCCTCATTTTATTTCTTATGAACTTTCGAAAGTACCTCTTAGCATAGAGGACCATTTCTTCATTGTCGTCTCCTGACTCGGATCTTTCATTTTCAGCTACTTAAAGGGCTATGCCTTTTCCTCTATCTCTTGATAAGCTTTATGAATTTCTGTGTTGTAGCTTTAACTCAAAAGCCATTAGAGATCCTAGCATGTTTGCCAGAGACATCTTGGAGAGATCATGTACTTCTTGCATGGCATTGACTTTGCTGTCAAAGGAGGCAGAAAGATATCTGACGAACTTCCGAATTTGATCCTCGTTAGAGATAGTTCTTACAAGCACCAACATTTCGTTGAGCAGCTTGGTGAACCTTGTATGCATTTCAGAAATGCTCTCCTTTTCTTCCTTCTTGAATAGCTCTCAATGAGTGAGTAGCAACTCAATGCGAGTCTTTTTGATCTCATCATTCCCTTCATAAGTGACCTCAAGAGTTTTCCAAATCTCTTGAGCTGTTTTAGTTGAAGCAATCTTGGGGTATTGCTCAGGTAGTGGTGCACAGTGAAGTATTCTTACTGCTCGAGCGTTGAATACCAGCTTCTTGATTTGATCATCCGTCATGCTGTCGATAGATATGTCTTGTCCTTGAGCATTCCGGAAGGTGCACTCTCCATGTGTTATCACCCTCCACATTCTTGGATCATCAGACTTGATATGAAACTCCATCTTATTCTTCGAGTGAGTGTAGTTGTCTCCATTGAAGAGTGGTGGTCGATTTGGTGCAGAACCTTCTTCTGCCGCTAGAATTCTTGCATGAGACATCTTGATCGCCTTCCAAAGCAGTTAGCTTTCTAGAAGATACCTGCTCTGATACCAACTGAAACCATCAAGCGCTCTGATGCGTCCCTGACGTGTCGTAGACGTATGGTGGACTCTAATGAAACTTGATAGTTGAGGAATAAACACGAGACAAATTTAAACTGGAACACCCATTTCGATTGAGAATTTACACACACGAAATTTACTAAATCTCCCTCGCCCCATACACGGACTCCCGAGACAGTTTTGACTTTACCTTTAAAGTCCATAACCCTCACCTGACTATCTGCCTACGGTTCACCGACTGCTCCCCAACCTATCATCAAATACCCAATGTATTGATACTCTAACCCAGTCCTGTCTAGCTCGCCAACTCTCTAGTACTTATACACACTCCTAAGTCTGATCCACACTTGCCTGGATTATCTCTTTCTTTTCTCTCGTACAGGCATAATTTACATAGGACATAAATGCTCATATTTATACATGTTAGTTAAGGTGTAACTAACGACCTATGAATGTATAGACTCTAGAAGTAGATTACTTCTTTTTCTCTTTATACTAGTCTCACCCTACTACAGATTATCTTCCAACTTGATCTGGAGCTATCAATACACGTGTTGCCTTATGATTGGGCAAGTTGGTGGCACGTCTCCCAAGTGGTCGGTCACCACTTGCACACTTCAACTTGTCTGACCTTGTCTGGTTATTTGATGCTCATAAATGCTCTCTTCTGAATTTATTTCAGCTATGTAATGATGTTCATTGATAGCCTTTGCTTATCTTGTTATCTTGCACATTAATGAGCTTCTCCTTTTGTCGTGAGCTAGTTGCTTGTGTGGGTGTGACACATCTGAGTGAGTTTTTCGACGTTGCTAATACATTTCCGTCCTTGTTTATTGTCTGATGTAAGAGATATGTGATAGTGTGGTTCTTGACTCCTTGTGTGTTACTAGAAGTTCTCCGGAGTTCTCACAAACAGGTGCCCGACTGGTTGAGCACATGTCATTGATTGAGCGCGCTCGCAACCTTGTGTGCTAAGCCACTCATGACTTAAGTGCGCTTGCAACCTTGCGTGCTAAGCCACTTATTCACCTGTCTATCTGAATCATGAATCTTGACAAACACATTAGATAGACAATACAAGGTTTGCTATCATCAAAACTAAAGAATATTATCTTAACAATTCTTTGTTCTTTTGAATATTTGGTATACTTTACTATTCATTGTAACAATGTAATGTGTGTTACATATTTATCTCACATGATTTTGATCTTAAATCATGTATTAATGTATTATGTGTTTACATTAATTAGGAGTTGTTTTTCTTCTTATAATTGTTCTCTCTTTAGTCCATCATTTTATGTGGAGTTTAATGCCCATTTTGGACTATACATATTTATTTATATATGTATGTTTAGAGGTTATTTTATTCCTTGATGAATAAGGTTTCATTAGTCTTTATTATTCAATGACTAACCTTGATTAACCTCTCATATTTAATTAATTCCTTATTAATCAAGGTAATTAACATTTAGGGTATTTCATCAGTTGTTTGTAAACACAAGGAAAACAATAAAAACAACAATCTAAAGTAGTTTAGATAGAATGGATGGAAAAGTACCCTAGGATAGTGGGAATCACCTAAATTACCCAATGAAACTCATAACCATAACTCATTCTCACAATGTCCAAATCATGGAATAATCAATTCTTACCTAATTAATTAAACCTCTTAATAAAAAAAGGTCAAAGTCACTAGGTAGCATTAAACACAAGCCCTTACATAATAGCCTTAAGGTTTTACCCACAAGTCAAGAGTGCAAAAGCTAGGGTTTATCCCTCCTTAGTCAAATCCCAATCTCAAAACCTCATAATGAAAGGAACCACCATAAATGTAATAGTTGATCAAATTAAAGCATTAATTGAACATTGAAAGAGATAAAACAAGTGAATTCAATGAGTTAGGTCAATAGCATTCAATGAGTGACATTAGGGTCAAACCCATCCTATGATACAAAATGAGACTACTCAACCATTAAAAAGAGAAAGACATGAGAGAAAAGTGATTTAGCCATTAGAGGAGCTTTGGAGCTTCAATGGAGGTGGGATCTTCAACCCCTTCTTCCTCATATTCTTCTCTTCTTTTCTCGTCTTATTTTCTCCCTTGTTTTCGTCTCTCTCCCCTCTTTTGGGTTGTAGTCTCGTGGAATGAATAATGAGAAGGAGGGTTCCCAAATTCAGCTTTTCAAAACGTAAATCTGGGAAAATTATTCATCCAACCGACCCACCTTGGGTTGGCCGGCCGTTGGAAGACGACGGCACGTGCATGTTTTTAAGTTTGACCGACCCACGTGGGTCGGTCAGTCTGGGTCGGTAAACTTCAGTAAGCTTCTATTTGCACCGAAATCAACCTGATGCTTCCCGTTGCCTTGACATCCTTTCCAAAGTGTTTTATCATTGATGTGACCTATCATTAAGCATTTCAAAAGTAATTAAATGAGTATTTACCTATTAAAATATGTCCAAAAGTATAAGTTCACTAATAATCACAAAATTACTCTATAATGTGGTGAAATAGGTATGCACCAAGTAAAATGAAGGTGAATAGAGACCCTAAAATAGCATTATTTTCACCACTTATCAACTCCCCCACACTTATCTATTAGCGTGTCTTCAAGCAAAGCTAGAGACCCAAAACAAGGAGAGAAATTTAAAGCAAGCAAGTGTTTAGATGAATTCTTGAATTCAAGTGAGCAAAATAGTGAAAAAAAAACCTCTAGAAGAGTGCAAACCAACCTAATCATGGTGATATGGGTGTGCTTAGGGAAAATAAAAATATAGAGTTCGGGGTATGATCTAGAGTGCTTCCGAGGTCTTAAAGATTACGAAACTTGGAGAACTTTTACCATGGCCAACTTCACTCAAGAATGGGTATTGAGGAGAAATAAAAGGAAAAATAAATATGTGCATTGGTTTCACTTTTGCAACAAGAGGTAAGGAGAAGATAATTAGGCATTTTTCCATGCATTTAAGAACACTCACTCTCATTTTGTTGGTTACCGATGATGTCTCGCAAATTCCTTTTCAAAATTTTCACAAGGAAACACCCTGTAGCAATCCCTATATGAGAAAATAGAAAGAACCCCTAAGCTATAAAAACTCACCCCGATAAGGACTTATGGTTGCACCACAAATACATGCTCATCAAGAGAAAAAAATTGGTGAACAATTCCAAGAATTCATAGAAAAACTTGTTTATTATAAATGTGACTCCAACATGGAAGCTAAAGGTACACATAAGGAAATTGAGCAATGCCCCAGAAAAAGAAAAATGTCATTTCCCCCACACTTGAACGGGACAATGTCCTCATTGTTCAACACAAAGCTCAAGAAAAAACAAACAGAAGACCTTTTTGAAGCACTCAACATAAAATAGGAAAAATAAGATTAGTATTGAGTAATGTTAATAAGATGGATGAAAGTAGTACTCCCTTGAAGAAGATGAGTTGTTGGTGGGTTTCCCCCACACTTGCAAGTGGCCAGGTCGGTCGAAGTGCTGCTTTCAACCTTGAGAACCAAAGATGCATGGAAGAATTTCACAAGAGTTTCCTTTGAAAAGTTCCCAACTCATCCCTTAGAGAAATACCCGTTTCCATGCTATGAACCTATAATGCATTAACACAAACTAGGGCACAAAAGAGATTCAGAAGAATACACAAAGAGCCCTGATTAGAAAGCCAAAAGTGAACTCATGTATGAGTCCAATGTCATAATATTCAAAAAGGTTCGAGAACATAAAAGTAGCGCTGAAAGTAAAATACTACAATGCGAAAGTAAACGAAGTTTAAATGACTGAAACATAAACAATATTCAATTTAAAACATAAAAGTTTCAGAGAAAATAGCACGCCAAAACCGAGTCATAGATATGCTACTTCGGAGGGGGACCACCATGCTCGAGGTGCTTACGCAGATACTGGAGCTGTGCCTCCATCTGGCGCTGATGCTCATCCACCTAGCGCAGATGCTCCTCCACTTGGCGCTGATACGCCTCAAACTGCTCCTGGGTGATGAAGCCAGCCAGCGGCGGAGGAGGAAGAGCGAGGAGTGGAGCAGAAGTAGCACTATGGGTGGAAGGACCCGAGGAGGAGGACGTCCCACTGCTCTGGCTTTGTGCAGCGTCCATCTTCTACCAACCAGTGTCGGAGCAAACAAAGCCCATCCGCCGTATGGTAGACTCACCAATGAACTCCAGAGGAGGGCTAGCTAGCTGTCTGTCGTGGGTACTCCAAGCTGAGAAATATGCCTCTAAAGAAAGAGAGGAAAACCTAAGTGTTGGGTATCCTTCTTGGCGATGATGTGAATGAGGTGCTTGAACATGAGGTCAGAAAGAGACATTGGCGCATCGGGATTAAGGGCTACCATGTAGTCCTTGAGAAAGCAATCTGTGGAATTGAGATTCTTACTATCCTGGGTTGGATGTTGTGGCCGATCAACACTAGCTTGACCCACTTGACTGGATCTCTACCATAATAAGAGTCATTGTAACCCAAACATCCGTCCTAGTTTGGTTTTTCTTTATTCTCTGGATGGGCAGGGTGGAAAGGTAATGCTTCATGTGGTCCCCAAGTTCACCAACTTCAATCCAGTGGCGGTAATCCATATCGACCCAAGGCAGTCTGAGGAAAGACAGAAAAAGTGCTGAGTGATTGTGATCGGCCGACCACCAACGTATGAAGTGATATCGCATTCCCTCATGTCAACAGTGGCATTAGCATAAAGTTCCTTAATTAGGTTCGGGTGGTATTGGCCACCTATGCTTAGCACACAGCTCCAGTTGATGAAGTCAGGGTAGGAGCGGAGCAGGAGATTCTCAGCTAGGGCGGGATCAACTATCATTTACCTCACTATCACGGCGTCAAGGAGCGTTAAACTATATTTTGGCATCTTCGTTGACAAAGACGCCGCCAGTGAGGCCTTGGCTCAAGTAGCCTAGCTCCAAGTTTGGTGCGGTGGTGTTTCTCCTAACGATGCGGCGTGGTTGGTTGGACCATTTTTCTAAAAGATAAAAGCAAAATGACACGAAAAACAAACAAAAGGGAGAGACAAATAACAAGAAAGTTAAGTATTAGAGTACATAGAGGGATATAATAAGTATTTAGGCAAAAGATAACGGTTAAGAGCAATGGAAAGAAAAAGGGACGACATATTTCCACAAAACTTTCAGCATGGTCTCCCCCGTTTTTCTCCTCTTTCTCGGTTCTAAGAACCTCCACAATTTAGCCAGATCATTCAAGCCTCACCCAACACACATGCAGTTAAGGATAAGGTAATGCACTTAAGGTGCTACTGAAACACCCTGGAAAATCCTAGTTATAAAATATACCTTCCTTGTTATTTTATGTGTGTATGTGTTTACTTGAAATTGATATAAGTAAATACAAATGAAAATTGTAGACATGTATACATGTATTATAACCGCTATAGATACCGACTGTAAATATTACAGTGATATGTTAAGTTTATATTACCGGCTGTAATGTACATAGTTAGCCATCATTATCGCAAGTAAACTTGCTAGCACACTACATTACTAAACCGTTTATATATATATATATTATACATTGCCTACTAAACCTTTTATATATATATATGTATAGCTTACTAAATCGCTTATATATATACATTGCTTACCAAATCGTTTATATATTTATATGTACGTTGCTTAGCTAATCTCCTATGTATACGTATACCTTGTATGTTAAATCAATTATGTATATGTATATAGCTTGTTTAGTTATTTTAGTCTTATCCATTACTATTATATCCTAGCTTATTGGTAAAAGTGACCGGCTGTAATATTAAAACGTGTCATTTTTATAGTGGCATGTTAAATTTATATTACCGACTGTAATGTTAAAATGTGTCGTTTTTACAGTGACATGTTAAAATGCGTCATTGTTACAATGACGAGCTAAGTTTATATTACCGGTTGTAAATATATATAATTAGCTAGTTTATCTTTTATGTTCATACCAGCCTTAACTTACATCATGTAGTGCCGAATTCCAAGCTTGGTTAAAGGTTAAATATTTTCATTTTGTCCAGCCATGTACAACCGTTTTTCTTTTCTTATTATCACATCCATGTGCAAAGAAATTAACAACAAGTTAAATCAGCTCACTTACATTGACTTGCCGATTTCATTTTTGTAACAATTAAGTCTTTTGTCATTTTGTGACATTTCAAGCAAAGCTAATCTTGCCCAGCTGAGTAGAGTTGTCGTATTTCCTTGCTGAGTGTACATATCCATGTGCTAATAAAGCAACATAGGAAACCGATGGCATTTATTAGCAAATAGCTAAATTGTCTTCTTGCAATTATAACTCTTCCATGTTAATCCTTATCACATGAGAGTCACCGCCTCTCCCTCTGCATAGTTATATGTTAGATGGCACCACCTAAGTTAACCTTACATCCAGCCAATAAGAATAAAACAGCAAACAAGTAAAAGGTGGCATAGAAGGAAATTACCTTGGCTGAATTATCTCCTTCTTTGCAAGTGTGTCGGCAGTTTATTTCCCACCTTTGAACTTTCTTTTTCTGTCACTTAGTACCACGTAAGACAGTAGGTAGTAGTAGAAGGCTGGAAAAAATTACTACCGTAAGAAAGGTTGAAGACTAGCGAAGAACAAGGGCTGAATAGAAATCATTTTTCTTACCAATTCAAGTAGCCACGTTCATATTATCCTCCCCAAAACATGAATTATTCTACTGCCCTTCATTCACGCCAACCCAAAGTAGTAGAAGATAACTGGAAGAAAACTAACAGCAAGGAAGAAGAGTAACAACCGAGAGCTAGGAGTGCTGCTGCTGAATTTTTACTGCTGCTGTTGAGCGTAAGCTTGGGGAGGGAAACCAGATCAGGTGCTGAGGGAATTAAAGAGGAAGAAGGTGGAATCTTTGGCTGTAACTTAGAGAGTTTAGCAAGAAAATGACGAGGAAGAAGCAGGTAACTACCTTGAACAATAACTTTTAAAATCTGATTTTCCATGGTGCTGTTTTGTGGTTTTAAATGGGATTGATTTCTCATTGTCTTTCCTTGGTTGAATGAACGTGTAAATCTCATGTACAACCAAATGACAAAACCAGTTTTTTTTTTCTAGTTGTTGAAATTGGTTTCAAGCTGTACCGATTGCTGCTATTATATTGTTGAGTAGTCTGTTAAGGTGGCGAGAAGCTTGAAGTTCCCATTATCAAATTACTTATACAGAAGATGATAGTGAAATACCCCAAACCTAGTTATGTTGTTTAAACATTTAAATATGGTATATTAAGACTAAAAAGAGTCTTAGAAGCATTAGTAAACAAATCTAAACGATAGAAAACACAAAATGTGCTTTAAGGTCAATAAGAGCCAAAATGTGCTCTAAGCTTGGGATAAGCTTGGTTAAGATCTAATGAACTTACCAAGACCTTATTTATATACTAATGAATATATTAAACCAATTAGCAAAGAAAACCAAGCTTGAAAACAAGTTAAAACACAAAATGTGCTTTAAGGAGTCTTAAAGCACATTTTTGAAGAATTGTCTTGTAAATGAGTTTTGAATGGCTAAATGTCCATCATTACTCTTTAATTAACATGTGTACTATATAGTATCACATTTGGAAGTCTATATCAATGGGAAATCAAAAATTTCACTTCTATGTGCCTTGTTTTTATGAATAGTGACTTTTATAAGCTAGTTTGTAACATATGTTAATAAGTAATTAAATTGACAAATAAAGACTAAAGTCCCCTAAGTACTATTGGGGGCCTTTTTAAGGTGTGGTGACCACCATACTTAGTTACTATTTACTTTATTAAGTACAAATATCTTCTAAAAGCAAGACTTATCTCATTTGCTTCATTCTTTCTTGCATTCCCACCGTCTCCAACACTTCACCTTCTCCATTTCCTTGCTCTCTCTCACGGTAATACACCACCTCCATCAAAACTCCATCTTTGATCTCTTGTTATTTCTAGCTCACTTAACCAAATCAAAAACAAACACCACCATTCTCTTAGTCTCATCAAGCTCTTCATTCCTACCTTCTCAAAACTTCAAGACCACCATTTCGGTGCCATGGAGTTCCACCATTGAAGGAGCTTGAGCTTATATTTCTACATATTATTGTTCTCCCTGCTTCTAGGTAAGGAATCTCAAATAAAAACTTCATTTCCTCCATGTTTTGTGTGTTGACCGAAAATGCCCATTGAAGGTGCTCTTTATATGGCTTTGTTTTAGCTTCATTCCAACCTTTCAAGGACTAGGTGGAGTCCTCTCTTGATAGATATTCAAACTCTCTTCAAAAACCAAGGTAAAACAACTATCTTAATGTTTTTGAAACAATGTAAAACCTAGGGTTTACAATGAGTTTAAGCTTGGAGCTTGCATACTCATTACATTGCTTGTATATTGTTTAGTAGTTGACAAGGAATCAAATACCTAGCCGGTTTTAAACAAGGAAACAAGAGAGAAGTTTGTGTGAAAAGAGGTAAACATGCTAACCTAATGTGTTTAATGCCTTAGGAGAAATGAGCTTATAATGCTTGTTAAAACTACCTAAAGAGCAAATGGTAAATGACTTAGTGAAATGTTCTCAAGGAGATTAGTAAAAGGACATATGTGTTGTTGTATGTATTTGCAGGTCAAAGGCATGTATATTGTGGAAACTCAGTGTTTAAGAGTTATGCACTTTAAGGGCCTAAGAGCCATGCATTTTAAGGGCCTAAGTGCCATGCAATTTAAATTATGCACTATATTGTGATGTAGTGTAAATTTGGTGAAACCTTGTGTGTGAGAGTGTTCTTGGTGAATTTAGGTGTCCTTGTGTGCTTAATGGAGAAAACAAAGTGTTTTGGCTTAGTAATGTTCTAGGAGAATCCATGTCAAAATTTAGGTAAGGAGCAAGAAGTTCTAAGTGTTTACATAAGGTTTGGAGAACTAGAAATGTTGGAAATGCTTAAGTATTTTACAAGAGGAGAAATAATGTCTTAAGGTGTTCTAGGTAAACAAAGGGACTTAGACATCAACTAGGGTTAAGTGGTAAGAAATGATGCTTGGGAGATGATGTTAAAATGAGGAGAAAGCATTTTGGGATAGTAGTTATCATAGGTATGAAACATCACTTGGAAAACTAAGGAGGAAATAACATAAGTGTTAAGAATTTCGGTATGAAATGAGTAAGTATTTAAGGTGATAGATAATGAGTTTCATGGATGTTGTATGTGGATATAAGTGTACCAAATGATGTTAGAAAACATTAGGAGGCCTTAGGAGAAGTTTGGAGTGAATGGGCAATGGAAAATAAGGGTCTGGAGCAGACCGACCTTGCGACCGAACTTGCCAAGGTCGGTCGAGCCCAGTTTACCCTGCGAGAATAGGTTTCTGGAATGGACCGACCTTGGGGACCGGACTTGCAAGGTCGGTCGGGATTGTATTTTGTGTACGAATTAAGTTTCTGGAATCGACCGAACATGGGACCGGACTTGGCAAGTTCGGTCGGGCCTGAATTTTCAAAGGGAAGAAACTCGGGAATGGACCGAACAAGCGATCGAACTTACAAGGTCGGTCGGAGTAGACAATTTTGACGGTAATGTGTTCTGGAATGGACCGACCTTGTGTAAGGTCGGTCGGACCTAAACTTGTAAAAAAAAAAACAAGAATGGCTTAAGTAATAAACCCTAGGGGGTATAATGTAGGTGATCAAGTATAAGTTAAGACATTAAAACATGTCATGTAATCATGCTAAACATTTAGTAAATTTGAGGTTAAATAAACTAATTAACCGACGTTATTAATCATGTATAGGAGTGACCTACGGTGGAAACAAATCGAAGCAAGGACCAAGGTATGGTTTTCTTGCAGTCTGTTGCCTACCGGTTTACACCGACTTGTGTGTTGTTTGTTTTTCTGTGTGTTTATGACTTTGTAAGATTAAACCATGTAAAGAGTTTACAGTTGTTAAATATTATTATGTTGTTAGGTATGACACTCTCTTCCCTTGGGTGTGTCTAACAAGACTTGACCTATTGTTGTGAATTGTGTACTGAGTTCAATAATGAACTGCTAACAAGTGCTAACGAGGGAAGTGAGGAGTCCGGTTTGTTCCGGCCACGCGTGTGAGTATGGGAGTCGATGTCATAACCGGTTCGATTCTCTCGTATGTTATGGTTGTTCTCCAATTTGGTTTCCAACCTTCCCTTTAGCTTAACCAAGGCTATTTTGCTGACTCACGTCGGGCCACAGGGGCATACTATGTGTTGTTCGTTGTGCTTGGATCACTATATCCGAGGCACCTTGTGTTAAGTTATCCGTTCAATCTAACAGGACGGTAACGAGTTATGTAACGAGCTTAGCATGAGCATGGCAACATTCTCTAGGCTCTCTATGGGGACTAACTGTGTTGGTTCTCTTCCTAAAAGGAATTGTTCTTGTGTGATGTGTGTGATGTTTTGTACAATACCCATGTTATGATATATGTATAAGTTGTGTGTTTTAAAATGAATTCCATGTCACCATGACAATTAGTTGCGCGTATCCCGGTAGCCGATGGGCTGCGCGTTAACCATACCAGCCAAGGGTTGCTGACCCCCTCGGGGGCTCCATATTTCTTTTACTGCAGGATGAGGATCGAAGAAGCGGAATGGCTTTAGATTCTAGGATGCAGGTTTACTTTTGATTACTTTTGGATGTTGGGCCCGGGATGCACCTGTGCTCCCGTGGCGTTATATATTTTGGTTGTGAACAGTTTACAGTGACAGTATACAGTGAAGGATGTAAGTAAACACTCGGTATTATGTTAATGTATATGTGGTTATTAGTTCTATGCTCGGGAGTCTGATCATCAGACCGATACACTTGTATTTATTCAGCCTTGTTAACCACGTGGGTGGTTGACGGCGTTGTAGCACCAATCGTTTAGATATTGTTTAGTTGTTTAATTTCCGCTGCGATTTCAAGTAATGTTATGTGCGTAGTAGGGGTGTTACAGATAGTTTGATGATCAGATAAGATGTGGAACTTATGTACGTGTGTACTAGTTGGAGCAATATTTGAGTATGCAGGTTTTAGGTAGTATCCAATTATCTGGTGTTGGGCGGGGCTAGCCTACTGATGATGAGTATCCTTCATTCAGTATTTCCTCAAATATGTGAATTATTAGAAGGTGACATCAAGCTAATATGAACGGCATGAGAAAAAGTTCAATTGAATTTGTTAGGTGTCCGTTTTCGACTAATAATAAGGTTTGATGTACATATAAAAAGCACTTGGAGAATTTGAATTTGTCAACAGTGTTTGCGGCTGATTCAGGAGAAGGTAGTTGCCGCTCTTCTTAGCATGAAACCAGTAACTGAAGGAGCGTGAATAAGACACGTGATGGATTTTATTTCACCCGTAGTAGTAGTAGTGGTTAGGTGGACCATGTTTTTTGTTGTGGCATGGACAGGATAGATGGATTCGCATGATCCTCCCTTCTCTGCCTGCCTGTCTGGCAGGAGTTTTAAATGTGAACACTGTTATAGGCAGTAGGAGGATATTAATGTTTGAACTCCTATGGTAAGTTGCTATTCCTGCCACGCAAATACATGGTTGTCATAGGCGTTTGGTTGAGTTCGATTCAATTTCCATTACGCTACTGGTAGATGCAACAAATATTTGTAACGCTGAGTCTGAGGCAATTCACGCATTTTGGATGTCCTCGGGATGAAGAAATTTACCACTACATTTACCCTGTTTGTCCTTGCACTCCTTTATTCTACGTCAGATACATAATAGACCTGTAGAAGAAGAAAGAAAAGTGCTGAAATGTTACTAGTGTGATCGGAAGTTGGTAGTAAAGAGCTGTATAGGAGTTTCCTGCTTGCGTAGCTTGTAAAATTCATGAAGGAATGTGATTAAAATAGTTAGTTAATCAGGTCGCGTAGGTAAGATGGTCACCAATTTTACCTTGACATAATAGCAACATAATATGAATGTCATTTACTTGTACAAAATCAATATTCTTATGTACCGGTTAGGAAATATTTGCAGGAGGTTATTTTAATTGTGTTTAGGTGATTATTAAAGCTTATAAGAATTAAGTAAATCTGGATGGGAACCTAGATTGAGGTTAACTTGATAAATGACCAAGATATACAAAGGTGTACAATGGAAAATATGTTAGTTTGCGATCAAAAATATATTTGTTGTAAAATGATGTATATATTTGAACTTGAGCTGGTTCTGTCCAGCGATTCAATTGCTTATTAGTTGGAATATAATAATGTGTATTACAAGTACATGAAGGTAGGGAGATGATAGTTAAATCCATAGGCAAGTTATTAAGGAAACCGGTTGTTAAACCGTAAATGTCAATGTTATCGTTTTGTACAGTCAAGTGTGGTAATATTTGTGTGGGTTGAATCTTTTGTGTTTTACAAATCAATGAGGTTTATAATGACTATATGAAGCTGATTGACAATTTGGTTTAGGTAAACTCAGTGAATTTGCCTGAAAGTACAAATGTGTATAAATTCCTACAGTGGTAAACTGTAAATGTTGATATTGTATTGTTTATGTTCAATGAATGTTTTGGCTGGTTGTACTGACCTGTTATGATGCTATAGTTTGTATTTTATTGACTTTGAACTAGTGGATGAGGCAAGGAAGTGCCTAACCACTTGCTAAAGTGATTGTTGATTAGTTACCTTGGAAATGACTGTAAATATGGTAATTGTTCATCATTGTTGTTATGTTTGGTCAAGAAGAATGTGCTTGTGTGTGGATTGATTTTCTTGTGTCTTAAATACCATTGTGGTTTATATTGGTTATGCGAAGCTAGATGATTACTTGGCTTGATGAATTTGGTGCTCTTGTTGAGATGTATTTAAGTGTACAGGTGTTTACCGTGGATAATATTGTTTACTGTTGTGATGCTATTTCTGCCCAGCGGTTACTATGGTGCTTATATCGACTTTATGTGTTGATTTATCTTGTGTTTATGAATATGGAAGTGAGGTGTAAGGCAAGGTTGTGCTTAAGCCAAGTGGTAATGTGTTTATGAAATATTCCTCCTACCAATGTATTGGAGTTTACTGAGACTGCCCCTACCAATGTATTGGGGTCTTTTATTATTTGCTCCTACCAATGTATTGGAGCTAAGCCATCATGATCTACTCTATGGACTGATGATTCATATGGGATGTGCACACTTAAGGACATGGGGTGAGGTGAAAAAAAAAATTATCCGAGGGGTCGAGAGTGTTAGTGCTCTATGTCGAAAGACCGATTGCCCGAGGATAGGTGGAAATTGTATCATGGTTTTTGATGTTATACTCAGTGGATCTTGACATTGGTTATACTGCCTACTAGCTGATATTGATTATTTTGGTGAGTGATACTTGATAATATTTTGAATGATCATTTATGCACCTTATGCTAAGGTAAGCAGTAGGTGGTGCTAATCTGTGGTTTTTATGTGTTGACCCTATTGTGAATGTGCTATGCTATTATCCTGTTGTCACGGTTGTATTGCTCCACTACCTTTGTTGTTATGATTATGTATTCTTGGAGTTTTATAAGGTAAAATGTACTTCACATGTTGTGATGGGAGTTACTCAGCGTTGCTGATTTTGGCGTTATGCCATGTGGTCTTTTCTTTGTGATTGTTTGACTGACCACATGTACAAGAAAAGATGGTATTTTCACTAGTGTGAAGTTGCACAAGAGTGTGGAGCTAAAGAGGACTAGGATCAGAAGTTAGAAGGCGATGTAATAGTTATTTTCATTAAGCTCAGCCTTGTTTAAAAAGAAGATGTAGTTGATGTTAACGAGTAAAGGTTGTCAAATTTAGAAGATGATTTTGGAAGTTGAAGTTGATTAATGTTATATTCTGAATATATATAAAGGTTTAAAAGTATAACATATTTTTGAAGAGATAGTAGTACTTAGCCTTAGCACTCACTAATGAGTGAGTGTGGCGGTAGCACCCCCGGGTTGAGTTTGTAGTAAGTCTTCCGCTGTGTTGTTCACAACAAAAAAAAAATTTAGGTCTGAAAATCGGGGTGTTACAGCTACATCAGTCACTAACACAAATCACCATTCAAATCCACTAAGTGCACTATCCTAGGCCATTTAAAGATCACTAATGCTTACTAACCATCCAGCAATGCCCCCTAAAATACCCCAAGTTATGAGAAAACCCCTAAAGTCCCAGAGGTCCCGGGAACACTAGAAACCCTAATTTCCGGAAGTCTTAGAAGTCCTGGAAATGCCCAAAACCCTAGTTCCCGAAAGTCCTGAAAGTCCTAGAAATTATGGAAATGGCCTTAAAAACTTTAGAAAAGCCTTGAAACTTAATAAAACCCAAGGAAACCTTAGTAACCTAAGATGGAAAGCCTTAGAAAATCTTAGAAGACCCAGTAAAACCCTAGTAGCCGGAATGTTCCCGTAGTTAGTTTTACTCCATTATAATCACGTTTGTCCTTATGAAACACCTTAAGCATCTTGGTAAGAACGAGGTGGAAACCTACTTGGAAGTAAGCACGAGGTGGCAACCTACTTGGAGGTCAGCATGTGTTTGAGGTGCTTAGGTATTTTTCTCATATAATCAACTTCTACCTAGACATTTGTATATTATAATATCCTAGAATCATTAATAGGTGTCACATGATCATTGGTGTGAAAATTTAAGGAAACCCTCTCAGGAAGGAAACCCCCCTTAGGAAGGAAACCCTCTCAGGAAGGAAACCCACTCATGAAGAAACGTATGTGTGAAAATATAGGAAACCCGTTCATAAAGAAACATATTAGGTTTCTATCACATGAAGAAACACGCCTTAAGCAATTACACATATAAGTGATGCCAAGAACAAGGACTTAATTAGATTTATCTTGACCTTTCTTCACCATGAATTAACCTTAGACCACCTATCCAAACAAAGCCTTAAAGGAGGCGTCTAAATCATGCCAAACATGGCCTTAGGTAGCTGGCCACATAAATGCTTCATTTAATGCTCATTAATGTTCCATTTAATGCCTTGTAATGATTCAGTTTCAGCCCATCATTGCTCCTGCAGCAGCCGAACTCATCTAGCTCTTCCCAACCCTTAGATGTGTTCACATTACTTATTCAAATCAAGGGTTACAAAGGTAGATAGGTGGTGTAATGAGGAGCCATCTTATTAAGGCTTTCCTTAGTCTTAAGTTACCTTTCCTCAGCCTATAAAAGAGGAGCCATGACCTGAGCTTATATCACACACCAATATACTTCTTTAACTTCCTTAAACACAAAGAAACTCGAGCTAAGAGGTAGAACAAGCCAGCCAACCAAGAACTCCAAAATAGAAGCCAAGGAGCCTAGGAAGTGCTGAAGTCGTGTAGAAGTGAGAAGTTTTGAGGGTGTTCCCAGGTGAATTATTGGAATATCTTGGAGTCCCCTTTCATATTTTTGAATTACCTAATTCTTTGTCAAAAGAAATGGCTAGAAGAGGCAAGTAGTTCTTGTGTACAATAATTCTTTCCATATGTGTCAATTCTGGTGACGATTTATGTTTGAGTTATTTCCGGAAGCTTAGGCTGCGTATCTCTTCTAAATATTTTCATGGTGTGAAATTATACTGTTCAATGGTAATTTTGATATATAATAGGCTTCAGGAAGATCTGGGAAACTTGGTAACAACCCTTGGATTCTTGATGTCAATTTCTGTGATTTTTGTGCTTTTACTTGGAGCTAGCTTTATGTATAATTTTCGTAAATAAATTCTGTGGGTTTTAAAATAAAAATGATGAGTACTTATAACTTTACTATTTTCCAGTTCGTGGGTAAGTTATCCAATTGAGTTTTGATGAGTTAAAGGCAAGATAAAAGCTAAAAATATGCTTTAAGACCTTTTTGGTTTCTACCAAAATTATGAAGATGTTTTTGGTGGTTTCTTGATTTTGTTTTGAATATAATTACTCATAAGATGATGATATTGAACTGGTAAAAAATTAGGTCGAAGTTATACAGAGGTAAGACCTGAAATGTGAGTTTGTTTTAAGGGTGCCTTAAAGGTGATTTATATCTGCTTTAACTTGGTTTTTTGTTTATTTAATGGTGGTTATGTGCTTTTATTCTTCTTGGTATGTTGTTTGAATGTTTTGATAAGGTTAAGGAGGTGGTTGGACAACGTAAACAATTGGTAATGACTATGGAACTTGGTATTACAAGTTGATGAGCCCTCGGAGGCCAGACACTGATTTTCCCCACTACCAATGTATTGTGGGTAAGCCATCATGATCTACTATATGGGATGATGAATCCTAGGGGGTGTGCATACTTAAGGACATGGGGTGAGGTAGAATAATTTTCCAAGGGGCCGGGGGCCTTAGTGCCCTTTGTCGAAAGAACGGTGTGCCCGAGGATTGGAGGAATAATAAACCGGACTAAAAATTGTGGTGGTAATCTCTTGGTTGGTATTTGAGTTGTATTTTGGTAAGGTGGTTATATGGTTTCTAAGTTGTCTGGTTACTTGTGTGTTAATATATTGTTTACAGTATTTCATAAAGATAAAATATATTATACATGTTGTGGCAAGAATTACTCAGTTTTGCTGACGTTTTTTTTCTGGCATGTGCCATGTGGCCCCTTTGTGTGTTGTTTAAAATGGCCACATGTACAGGTTAAGATGGTGCATGAGAGAGTGGAGCTAAAGGGGACTAGAGACTGAAGTTAGAAGGCAATGTAGCAATTCAATAAAGTTCAGTTGTAATAGGTTTAAACTCCTTGTGTAAACTAGTGATGAGTTTTGATAGAAGATGTTAGTCTATGGATGTATATGTTGTTAAAAGTTATAGTTTGGTTTTGAACATATATTTATAAGAGTTTAAAATTTTCAACTTTGTCAGGTATAGTGGAGGTAATAAGGCTTAGCATCCACAGTGAGTGTGGGTATGGCGGTAACACCCCGATTAGCTTTGTAAGTCTTCCGCTGTATAAAATGAGAAATAGATTTAAACGGAAAAATTTTAGAGCTAGGAAAAGTGAGGTTACAGTTTGCTATAAGAGAAATAGGTGATAGATCGGGGAAAGGATAGGTGATCATTGTTTGAATGCTTGTATGTGAATGTTTGACTGTTTATGATTTTATGACTAACATGTGTGAGTGTAGAATGGTTACTACACAGGAAGGGAGGCCGATAGTGGCCAACTTGAAACCTTGAGAGACTTAGCCCTTAGCATGGGTAAGATATTAGAAAATCAAGAGGAAGAGCAGAGAATCCCAAGGACATCTTCAGAAGGATTTCCGCGCTGAAACCAAGTACCTTTTCCGGTGTGGAAGACCCAGTAATTTTGGAGGACTGGATAAGAGAGTTTGACAAGATATTCGACATATTGACTATCATGAAGTGAAGCGGTAAGTGGAGCTATCTATTATTTCAAGGGTGGGGCTGAACTGTGGTGGATTCCAGAACGAGAAAAGTTACAAGGAGAACCAGACTTTGGATGGGGAGTTCTTAAGGTTGCCATAAGAAGAAGATTTTATCCCGAACATGTTCGCTTGCAGAAGTACCACGAGTTTAACAAGCTAAAACAGTTATCTGATGATGTAAAGACATATCACTCCAAATTTGTAGGACTAGCAAGGTTTGCATCAAGTATGGTGCTTGATGAAGCTTCCAAGGTTCAACTTTTCATTAAAGGATTAAATTGGAGTTTTCAAGAGGCGTTGAGTGTTGTCCTAGTGGATACTTTGCAAGAGGCATACAGTAGGGTAGCAAATCCCTATCGTGTAAAACAAAGAAGGAAGGAAGCACAGACGGGCCAAAAGAGGAAATTTGAGTCAAGTTAGGAAGGAGAAAATTTTGAAAAGAGGATGATGTATGATGGGAACCAGAACGAAAGTAAAATGCCTTGGGTTAAGCCAAACTTGCTTGGGCAAGGTACCTATACTAATGAATTAAGTAAGAGGGCCATACATCATTAATGTAAGAGATGCGAAAGAAAACATCCGAGGGAAGACTGAAGGGAGGCAAGTGAAATGTTATAATTGTGGTACCCCAGGCCATCAGGCCTATGAGTGTAAAAAAAGAGAGAATGGTGGAAATGCAGGTCAGAGTGGCACAGCGGAAACATCACGGACCCATAACGAGAAACACAATGGAAATGGTAAAGGTACTTTGGAATCATCACGGGATCCAGGAAGTCACTTCGGTTGAGGTTAGTTATCAAGTTTTAGGAGAAACTTTCTTTTAAGGACGGGAGAGCATAAGAAAAAACTGGAATAGTAATTAGACGTAACTTAAATTAATTATTTGATGATTTCTTGGTAATGTGTGCTTTGGTATGTTTGAAAATCTTGGAAGCATGTTTTAGGTTAAGTTATTAAGAATCATTATATTATGTGATAATGTCACTTATGGCATAAGTGAAATTTTTGCACTAGTGGTTAATGTTTTGTGGTATTACTGATTAATGTGGTAAGCTTAAGCTTCGGGGACCAAGCTTTGTTTAAGGAGGGGAGAATGAATTACCCCAAGTTATGAGAAAACCCTAAAGTCCCAAACGCTAGAAACCCTAATTCCTGGAAGTCCCGGATGTCCCAGAAATGTAAGAAACCCTAGTTCTTGAATGTCCCGAAAGTCCCGAAAATTATAGAAATGCCCTTAAAACTTTAAGAAAGCCTTGGAAACTTAATAAAACCCAAGGAAATCCTAGTAACCCAAGATGGAAAGCCTTAGAAAATCTTAGAAGACCCAGTAAAACCCTAGTAGCCAGAAATGTCCCCGTAGTTAGTTTCACTCCATCATAATCACATGTCTCCTTATGAAACACCTTAAGCAGCTTGGTAAGCATGAGGTGGAGACCGAGTTGAGGTAAGCACGAGGTGGAAACCTACTTGGAAGTAAGCACGAGGTGGCAACCTACTTGGAAGAAAGCACAAGGTGGAAACCAACTTGGATATCAACATGTGTTTGAGGTGCTTAGGTATTTTTTCATACAATCAACTTCTGCCTAGAAATTTATATATTATAATATCCTAGAATCATTAATAGGAGTCACATGATCATTGGTGTGAAAATTTAAGGAAACCCTCTCAAGAAGGAAACCCCTCTTTGGAAGGAAACCCTCTCAGGAAGGAAACCCTCTTAGGAAGGAAACCCACTCATGAAGAAACGTATGTGTGAAAATATAGGAAACGCTTTCATGAAGAAATGTATTAGGTTTCCCTCACATGAAGAAACATGCCTTAAGCAATTACACATATAAGTGGCGACAAGAACAAGGACTTATCTAGATTTATCTTGACCTTTCTTCACCATGAAGTAACCATAGACCACCTAGCCAAACAAAGCCTTAAGGGAGGCGTCCAAATCATGCCAAACATGGCCTTAGGTATCCGACCACATAAATGCTTCATTTAATGGTCATTAATGTTACATTTAATGTCTTGTAATGATTAAGTTTCAGCCCATCATTGCTCTTGCAGCAGCCGACCTCATCTAGCTCTTCCCATCCCTTATATGTGTTCACATTACTTATTCAAATCAAGGTTACAAAGGTAGGACATGTGATTGTAGGAGGTGTTATTCTTATTAAGGCTTTCCTTAGTCTTAAGTTAACTTTCCTTTTCCTATAAAAGGAGGATCCATGACCTGAGCTTATCTTTATTTAACTCCTTAAATGCAAAGAAACTCGAGATAAGAGGTGGTAAAACAAGCCATCCAACCAAGAACTCCAAAACAGAAGCCAATGAGCCTAGGAAGTGCTAAAGCCGTGTAGAAGTGAGGAGTTTTGAGGGTATTCCTAGATGAATTATTGGAATATCTTGGAGTCCCTTTTTATTTTTGAAGTACCTAATTCGTGGTCAAAATAAATGGTAAGAAGAAGCCAGGTAGTTCTTGTGTACAACAATTCTTTCCTTATGTGTTAATTCTGGCGATGGTTTCTGTTTGAGTTATTTTCGGTAGCTTAGGCTGCGTATCTCTTCTAAATAGTTTCATGGTGTGAAATTATACTCTTCAATGGTGATTTGATACATAATATGCCTCGGGAAGATCTGGGAAACTGGGTGAAAAACCCTTGGATTCTTGATGTCAATTTTGTGATTTTTGTGCTCTAACTTGAAGCTAGCTTTATGTATAATTTTCGTAAATAAATTCCATGAGTTTTAAGCTAAAAATGATGATTACTTACCACTTTACTATTTTCGAGTTAGTGGGTAAGTTATCCAGTCGATTTTTGATGAGTTAAAGGCAAGATAAAAGCCAAAAACATGCTTTAAGACCTTTCTGGTTTCTACCAAAATATTAAGATGTTTTCGGTGGTTTTTACTTTGGTTTAGGATATAATGACTCATAATATGATGATATTGAACTGTTAAAAAGGTAGGTCGAAGTTACACAGAGGTAAGACCTGAAATGTGAGTTTGTTTTAAGGGTGCCTTAAAGGTGATTTATATGTGCTTTAACTTGGTTTTTGTTTTTTAATGGTGGTTATGTGCTTTAATTATTCTTGGTATGTTGTGTGGATGTTTTTATAAGGTTAAGGAGGTGGTTGGACAACTTAAACACTTGGTAATGACTATGGAACTTGGTATTACATGTTGATGAGCCCTCGAAGGCCAGGCATTGATTTTCCCCACTACCAATGTATTGTGGGTAAGCCATCATGATCTACTGTATGGGATGATGAATCATAGAGTGTGAATACTTAAGGACATAGGGTGAGGTATAATAATTTTTCAAGGGGCCGAGGGCCTTAGTGCCCTTTGTAGAAAGACTAGTGTGCCCGAGGATTTGGTAGAATAATAAACTGGACTGAAAATTGTGGTGGTAATCTCTTGGTTGGTATTGGAGTTGTATTTTGGTAAGGTGGTTATATGGTTTCTAAGTTGTATTTTGTATAAGGCTTAGCATCCACTGTGAGTGTGGGTGTGGCGGTAGCACCCCGATTAGGTTTGTAAGTTTTCCGCTGTATAAAATGAGAAATAGAAATAAAAGAAAAAAAAAGCTAGGAAAAGTGGGGTGTTACACCCACGAATCAATAGCATCATGTTAAACATAATTGCATAATGCTAAACAAAATATAATGCAATTTAAATCAATAATCCCAAAATTTTGCTCTAAAATCACCAAATTGCCACAAATTATAGCCCAATTTCACACATGAGCCCTAAAATGATCAATTAGAAGCATCCCCCTTATCAACTTTGTCAACAAGTAGAAATTTCACCTAAGGCCCCATTTGTTACAACCTAAACCTAGCCCAAAGTGCAACTCTTGCAAAACTCCACCAAATTGACAAGTTAGTGTAGAATGACATACCTTGGTGTTTTTGGAGAAGGAATTGAGGCAAATCTGACAAATTTGGGCTACAATCAAGAAATCGGAATTAGGGAGAAATTATAGAATTTAGGGATTTAGGGGTGAGATGTTGAGTGGCTGGCTGTTGTTGGCGGTCACTGCTGACGTTAGAGGCGTGTGTGTGGCGTCGAAGGACGGGGGTGGCGTCAGAGGTCGGGGATGGTGTCGGGGATGGTGTCGGGGGCAGCAGTGGGGTCGAAGCATGTGTTGGGATGCTGGGGGAGGAACCCGGTCGAGAGGGGAAAAGAGATTTGGGGGCGTCGATTTAGGATGGTGGTGTCAGAAGGAAAGGGAAGGAAAAAAAGATAGAAGGCAAAAATGTGGTCGTTGTGACCTTTTTTTCAAAAAAAGTGACCCTACCGACCCACCTAGGGTCAGTCTCGAGGGTCGGTCGAAGACAGTGTGTTCCAAGATTGAAGAATTAACCCGACTGACCCACCTAGGGCCGGTCGTAGGGTCGATCGAAACCAGTGGACAATATTTACGAGAAATTTGACCCGACCAACCCACCCGGGTCGGTCCTACTGGGTTAGTTGACACGAGAACACTCTTTTTCCAAATTTTCTGTTCACCAAAACATTCACTGACACACTATAGACATCAAAACACAAAATTCAACCAAAAAGCAGCCAAAATCAAGCATAAAAAAAAGCATAAACAAGAAATATAAACAACTGCACTAAGAAGATGTACATAAATGGAATGGAATCCGGGTTGCCTCCTTGAAAGCCGCCCTTCTTTTAAGGTCTTTGGATAGACCATAGCAAGCTTTAGATGAAACCTGGAGGGGGTGGTTGTGAGGAGGAAATCTGAAGCATGAATCGAAGACATTTTAGGGTTTCCACCTTGATGCATGTTTACCTTTTCTTTTCCCGTCCCGCTTTAATGGCGGTTCATCTTTAATGGTCATCCTTTCGGGTAGGGTGATGTAGAGAAGTGAAGAAGATGAGTGTGGCTAGGCCTCCTTCTCTACAACCTTGATAGTATCCGTTTTGCCATTTGGAGATTTCCCAACCGTGAATGCTAATTTCTCGCCATAGGCTTGCAAGGTGATGGTCCTTTTAGCAACTGCAATTTGAGCATCTACGGTGGAAAGGAAAGGTCAACCAAGGATGAGGGGTGTAGTGAAGTTTTATTCTATGTCTAAATTTGAAAAATTGCATGGGAAGTATAAGTGCTCCACTTTGATGATAACATCTTCTACCACCTTAATCCAAAATTTTTTGCACGGAAGCGAGGGCCGAGTTAGCGGGTGTTGTGGAGGACATCTGTCCGGGCCTGGTGTGGGACCGCACATGCCTTGGGCATGCACACTGCCAAGGTGGCTTGGTAGCGACTCCAATAGTATGAGCACAATATGCTCAGTGCTGACCCTTAGGTCGATTTGTGGGTGTTGTGGAGGGCATCCGTCTGGGCCCGATGAGGACCGGGCATGCCTTTGGGCATGCATGCTACCGGGGTGGCTTGGTAGCAACTCCAAAAGGAAATGAGCAGGTTGTGCTCAATGCCGGCCCTTAGGTTGTGAGTGCTAGTGTGACCACTGGCACAAAGCAATTAGGGGTTGTCTCGATGGTTTGACTCTTGCCACGAAAGGTGCAAGGGGCATTGCACATCAGAGCCGTCTTACGGTTTGGAAAGTGTTGGGTCCTAGATAAGGGCAGAGACAAGGTGCAACGTGGCCCGTGTCGGCACACCTTATTGACTCGTACTAGTTGGGGTCTTTGGCTGTTAGGCTGTTGGAGCCCTAATGGTTGTGAGGACGAGTGCGCCCCTTTACTTAGGTCACCGTTGACCCATCCACAAGCTGAAGGACCATCTTAGTCTTCTTCAATTCACCAATCCCTAGCCTCTTAAAGGTGAAAAAAGGCATCAAGTTGAGGGAGGCACCTAGATCACATAAGAAGTATTGAAAGGAGGTGCTACCAATCATGACTAGAATGGTGAAGCTGCCTGGATCGCTACATTTTGAAGGCAATGGTTGTTTAAGAATAGCAGAGCAAGCCTCATTGAGTTGGATGATTCCGACTTCGGTCAATTTTGATTTATTAAAGATATTGGCATCTTGGCAATGGGTTATACAAATGGGATGTTGACATTCAATTGCTTTAGCACCGCCAGAAACTTCCATACTCTGCATCAAGTTTCTGTTTCTTGAGTTGGTTGGGGAAAGGTAAGGATGGCTCATAAAGAGAGGAGGGTTTTGAGTAGAGGGGTTTATGGGAGTGCTTTAAGAAGTTTTCCCTAATGGAATCTCATCCTCTTCTTCTTCATCCTCTTTGGATTCACCTGACTCTTGTGGGATTTGAGTTTCTTTTATTTTACTACCACTTCTCAAGGTGATTGCTTTGACTTTTTCATTTTTTTATTTTCATTTGCTAACTTCGTCATTTCCTCTTCATAACCAGCTAAAAGGGTCTCAAGGTAAGCCTTCTCGGTTTGAATGAGATGTTCACTTCTTGTGGCTGAGGTTTCGAGTTGGGATATTTTTCTTTCGATGCTTTAATAGCCATTGCTCACTCTTGGAGGTAAGGGTGAAAGTCAGAATTCTCAACGCTTTAACCATCTCTATCTCCTTTCCTCAATCTCTGAAATACCCCAAATCTAATTAACATTATAAAACCATTATTTAATGGAAAAATAATCCAAATATAAATCATTTCACGTACGCATGCAACCCATGCATGAGAACGTTACGTAAAAATAGTCGTTTCTCCATAAACGCTAAAACACCTTAGAAACATATGGTCAAGCATGACCTTGTATGACCTTCTAAAACTTAAACCAAATGGTCACACACTCATTATATGATTATATAAACATATTCTCTAGGCTATATTCAGTCAAAAACGCAAAACGCTCGGAGTGCTCACGCACGCCCCTTAAAGCACGAAAAGACCGGAGGAGTGCCGAGGTGGCACAAACTCCTATAAAATTAATTCCTAGAGTTCCTAACATCATTATTAACCATTCTAAAGAGAACCCACGAAGTGGTTTCTCGAAATTCAACAAAAACCACAGGAGGATTTCTTAGCGCTCCTTTTTGCCCGGGAGTGTCCCGATGGCCCGTAAATTATGTCACGGGTTAATGTAACCCCATATAACTCAATGTAACATCTTAATATATGTTTATTTACTATAATAAGTGTTTATAAACACTTGGAACTCATAAAGACAATTTATTTTACAAAATATCCTTAGAGCACAAAACACACCTTCGGGTGTCACAAAAACGCGTTTTACGCAATTACCTTGTAGTTTTTGACATGCCACGAATTAAGAATCTTAAATAGGGTTAAAATGACCCTCTAAATCAATTAATGGCAGTGTCAAACAAGGTGCTCTATAGGGGCCGATTTTATGTCCAAAAACTAGTATAAAACTTACATTAAAAATTTATAAAAGGCATAAGACATGATGACTCACCTTCCCATGTGTTAGAATACTTAATGTCAAAGTATGTAGGTCTCATTTGACCATCAATTGTCGAAATAATGCCATGGAACAAGGCCATGTGAGCTAGACAAAAACAAAATGCAAAAAGTAAAAAGTGGATTCTTATTCCACCTTTTTTGATTCCTTATAATTCAAGTGACCTAACATGCTTGTCCTTGGCTCTTCATTACCGATTGAGACCCCCCATTTGACCTTGAAATCGTGCACCTACAAGGAAGAAGAAGACAAGTTACAAACATTGAAAAAATCAAAGGAATAAAGCATTACTTTTCTTACCTTGTCATTTAGCTCACATTATTTCCTCCACCTTGCCTTGTCACACCACATGGCCGAAAACATGCACTAACATGGGCATTTATTGAGCCAATAACCTATGTAATAAACTAAGGAAAAGAATGGTCAATTGACATTTAAAATTAACAAAACAAAAATCAAATTCCAAATTGCATTCTCTTCTTACGTGAGCTTAGTCTCATTTCTCCTTTGCACTCATCATTTCCGAATTGGTAAGGCTCCCTCCTCTCTCTTCTTGCTTCATCTTCTTCTTTGAAGCTCTTAAGTCCATTAATGGAGTTTTAACTTCTATCTTCATCTTAAGGTAATTTCCTAGCATTTTTGTCAAGCCTTGAAGCAAAACTCTTCCTAGCACAACCAAAGCATTTCGGCATCAACTAATGCTCCAAGAAGGTTGTCTAAACCAACACTAATCCAAGGAGCATCTCAAAGTCATCTTAAGTTAGTTTTAATGCTTGTAAATCCTTAAAGCACATTTTTATGTGTAACCAAATTTCTACTTCTTCTAAGGCTCTTTTCTTCTTCATTTTCATGAAGGAAAACTTGACCTTCATCCACCTTAAGTGAGCCGAAATTACAAGGAGAAAAAGCTTAAGGTAAATTCTTGGAAACTACTTACAAATCTACTTAAGATCTTTATTCAAGATCTAACTCCTAAAACTCCTTCACCACTTGCATATAACCGAAGTGGAGCATCAAAATTTCCTTGGAGAAAGCTTGGAGATTCAAGAAGAGTTCAAGCACTTAACACCTTTGTTAAGAAGTAAGTTTACTAAGCTAATATTTATGTTTTAAGCTTGGTTAAGCTTCTAAAAATTATACAAAAATTATGTACATCTCCTAGGTTAATTAAAACCGAAACTATATGGTATTATATGCCAAAAATACAATCTATAACATATATGGAAAATATTTACCTTAAGACACATTTTTGTGTCACAAAATTTATTTATGTTACATATCAATTCAAGCCGAGATGTCAAGGGCAAAAATACTTTATTTTGAGCTAAGAATCGATATAAGACATTACAATAATTTTTACATGAGTTATATGACTCATATGAATTTATGTATAATTATTTTGACATATAAATCCACTTTTATATACTATATGGTCACTAATTATTTATGGCCGAATGGTCTAAGTGTTAAATAGATTTTAATGAGCTACTTATGTATATAAACTTATACTATAAAGTTTGGTGAGTTAAAAATATTTTATTAGTGCTTAAATGGCTAATTAATTAAGTTATGTGGCTTATTAATGTAATTTTACAAAGTTTGGTGAGTTTAATGTGAAAGCCGAGAGTTAAGGGTCTGTTTGGGGTTACTATGATATAATATAAGGTTAGGAATTAAGTTTATGAATTTTAGATAATTTAAACAAGCTTTAAAATAACATTTATAAAGTTTTGGGCTATTATGTAATTTATAAAAGTTGTTATGAAAGTTTGGAACTTAGAATGGGGCGAATTCATAATTAAGAGATTTATTAGGTTCACCTTCGAAATTTTGAGGAATTAAATATTTAGACTATAGTTTATAAGTTATTAAGAAACTAATATAAAGTTTTGGGGTGAAAATGTAATTAATGGAAAGTACAAGACCAAAGCCGAATTACTTTGGGTTAGTTTGGTAATTTAAGAATTTATATTTATATATTTGGCATTTGTGGAGAATTAAAATAAAACTATAGTTTATAAGACATTATGTAAAGGTTATAAGATTTTGTGGTTAAATTGTAATTATAGGAAATAATTTATTAAGGCCGAATGTTTGAGGGGCCAAATGGTAATTTTTGAAAGTTATAATATTCCAAAAGAATATACCAAATTATTAATGGTAGCTTTGTAATATAATTAAGTGAGGAGTTAAAAATATATTATGTAAAGAGATTAGAATTTAAATATAAAAGTTTATGAATTTATGTGGTTGTTTTGTAAATAACCGAAATATAAGGGTGATAATTTAGATTTAAATAAATATAGGTCCCATGTGGATATTTGGAGGAATTAGAAAGAAGAATTTTGATTTAAGGAGTTATGGATTAAGACTATGGCTTAAATAGTTATAAGGAATTTAAAAGTAACAAATAATTATTATTTATGGTTAAAGGAGGAATAATAAAAACTATAAGAATATTATGTCCATGTATGGCATATAATATATTGAGAAATTATAAGTTATTATGTCACCTAGACAATTAAAAATAAATAACAAATATAGTACATGAATAAATAAATACATATATGTACATTAAAGGATTTATCAATAAATCAAAAGGAATAACAAATAAGTTATACATTAAATCATGAGGTAATTAAAGAAGTAATAAACCTCACATAAAATAACAAATACGAAATTTGTTGAAAGATCCAATAAGATTATTATATAAGGGTAACATAAATTAACCCTCTCAGTTAATCCTATTCTAGGACTTGTTTGACCAGACGTTGACCGGGAACTAAACAAGTACAGTCTACGGTGAACGGTATGGAATTCTTGCAACTGTTTGCTACCGGATTACACCGGCTTGTGTGCTATCTGTGTTTGAATTAACGACCAAGATAATTAATGTAAAATGTTGTTTTACTCTTGTGCACTACTGTGTTATTTTATATGCGTGAATGTTGCTAACTACGACGTGTATGTCCCACGCATACAACACTACAATACCAGTGGATTAAATACCTACGTTTTATTTATACCGAGAACTTGTACTCAAGTCTCTCACTAACTTCATTTTATAACAAACGTCGGTTATCTCAAAAGTGATAATCGACAATACACATTGTGTTCTTGTTTAACGTCCTTATATGACTCCTAACAATTCTATACTACGAGAACGAGGAGCCCAGTTGGATCTGGCCATGCATGCTACAGGAGTTGTACCTGTCTCAGGTCGTCTCCTATTCAGTCTACGTCGCGACGGAACATTTCAGTGGAGAGGAAGACTTTATTTCTCCGAGGGTTCAATTCCCAACAGTTCAGTGGAGAGGAAGACTTCATTCCTCTCGAGGGTTCGATTCCCACATTTCTCAGTACAGGAACTACGTTATCTTCTGAGGGTCTAGTTACCCAACCTTTCAGTCTTAACGAGGTCACTATACCTTCACTATTTGAGATATACATTTATACCTGTCAGTCCCATTGTGTGGACTCGACTATCATTAAAGGATTACAGTTCCTCTAACTTGACCTTCTGCAGTCTTGTTCTATGTGACATTATTGTCCTTGTGTGGATGCTTGATATTATCATGACATGCTTATTTACAGCTTTATAAATGAACTGCATGTATTCGACAATTAGTTGGTGTGGCCCTGTAGCCGATGGGCTGCACGTTTTCCATACCGACAATTATTTTGCTGAGCCATTTCATGGCTAAACAATTCCAGGTACCTGAAGTTGAGAAGATCACCACACTGAGTGTAGGTGGGGTAGACCAAGCTATGGGAGTCTACTACTAGTTATTTGTCTTACTTATTTATTGTACCTTGAGTTTGATTCCTAGTATCTCGGGTTGTATTCGTATTCAGACCGTGACTTTTGAGAATTGTATTTGGAGTTAGCCTTGTTGGTCACAGGGTGGCCAACGGCATTGTAATACCGCCCGTTTGTTGTATTTTATTCCGCTGTAGTTTAGTATTATTGGGAGTGATCATCACAGGTTATTGGATTTCGGGTTGGGGTGTTACAAAAAGTGGTATCAGAGCGTAGTTACGCTCTGGATACAAGGATACACCGAGATTAGGATTTCTAAAGCTTTAAGTTACGGGTTGAGAGATAGTATAGAAAGGAGTTTAAGTTAGTTTTTACTTAGACTACTATCCAAGACCAAGATTGTGACCACAGTATCTAATATACCTCAACATCCTGCAGATGTCAGGAAGAGGAGGACGCCGTGGACAGGCCGATGAGGAGCCAACCATCAGGCTGGCAGACATTGCTACTTTAATTGCTCAGGCATTTGCACAGGCGGGGGTTGGAACAACAGCAGCAGCTACCTCCACCACCACCACCCAGAGAGAGAGATTGGGTGAAGAGTTTGGCTGATCTCAGACCAACTCCCTTCAAAGGGCAGATTGACCCTACACACTTAGAGACCTATATCATGGAGATGGAGACAGCATTCGAGACACTTGCAGTCCCAGCTAGGAAAAAGTAAGGCTTGCTGCCTTTTACCTGAAGGATGCAGCGAGAGATTGGTGGTGGAATATGGTGAAGGCCGACCACCTGGATGACCCAGCTTTCACTGGGGACACTACACTGCACTACTTAGGGGCAAGTACTACCCGACCCACACCAGGATGGTGAAGACTAGGGAGTTTGATGCACTGGAGCAGACGGGAAAGATGACCGTTGATGAATACTATGCTAAGTTTACTTCACTACTCCGACTACTACCGGAATAGGATACTCGGACCAGATTTTGGTCGACCGGTTTTATGGGGGACTGAGCCCTCGACTCCAGTTTGGGATGGGACCAGTCATTCCCACCAGCTTGCAGGTAAAACAGGAGAAATGTGACCAGATAGAATTTTATTACCTACTATACCCCGTCATGGGAGATTTGGAGATTGATACCTTGAGATTTCAGGAATGTTACGATGCTGCCTCCGTTGTGGAGATCACATGTAAGAGAAGGGATGCTTTGAGCTCCCAAAAGAGGAAGGACGGACCTGGTGGCGAAGATGCCAAGCAGGGGAACTCCAACAGAAGGAACAAACCCTATCAGAGAGGCCAGGGGTCCTATCAAGGGAAGGGGAACCAAACTACTGGGAACCCCCAGTCAGAGAAACCTACGGAGCGGCAACTCCACAGAAAACCTACCCATCTAGGGTAGGCACTCTAATCAAACAGTTAAATTTGAAACTTTTGTGATTACTTCAGTACCGTTGGAATGTATAATTGACCTTGATTGTATTAGGTTCTGGACCTGGCTCAAACACGGGCCAGAGGTATGTCCGCCGCTTCAACTGTAGACAGTGTGGAAAGGATCACCCCGGCGTAGACTGCCAAGGGGAGAAAGTCCAGTGCCGCCACTGTCAGATATGGGGACACCGAGCCTTCGAGTGCATTAAGAACCCGGAGAGCAGGAACTAGCCCGGGAGCAGCAAAGACAAACACCGGCCATAAGAATGGAGCTAGCGATACTCGCCCTCCACCAACAAACCAAGCTCAAGGGAATAAGGGCAAAGGGCATCAGCATCGGACCGCCCTACATGTCATGGACCGCTCAGATGAGGCTGGTCCTTCTACCAACCCAGGTACTTCTAAACCCATGTGAACCTGTTATTGAACAATGGATGATGTGAATGAGTGCTTGCATGCCTTGATTGCCTAGTTGCATAGGAAAGAACTAATAAGACTCAAGTAGAATTTTAAACCACGTAGGAAGCTATAAGATATGCTTTCCTATCCCCTCACCGCCCTCCCTGGAAGAAAACATATCAAAGCACAAGAACCAGCAAACGAACAATGTAAGGTTATCCAACCAGGTTTGATACTACTCAAAGGATACCTAACACCGGAGACACAAATTGCAATCATCAGAAAATGTCAAGAATTGGGAGCGGGACCAGGAGGGTTCTACACTCCAGAATTTCCAGGAGGATCAAAAATGAAGCTGAAAATGATGTGTTTAGGAAAGGATTGGAATCCATACTCCAAGACCTACCAGGATACAAGAAATGGAGATGGAGCGCAAGTACCAAAATCCTAGAAGAATTTTTACAAATTGTAGAACAAGCAAAGTTAATACAGCTCAACAGCTAGAAGAAGATCCAGTTCCCAACTTAAGGGCTGATCTATGCATCATCAACTTCTATGAAGAAGGAGGCCGCTTAGGACTACATCAGGACAAGGATGAAACACAAGGGTCCCTCGATCAGGGGATACCAGTATTGTCCTTGTCAATTGGAGATGACGCAGAGTTCCTTTATGGCGAGCAGGTAGCAGAAGCGTGTGGACCTTGCAAAGAAAATCATATTGAATTCAGGAGATGTTTAATAATGGGTGGAAAGTCAAGGTTGCTATACCATGGAATCAAAAGGATTAAATTAAACACAGCACCTTCGACAGTGATAAAACACCACTCACATGAAACCAGGAAGATTAAGTTTGACTTTTAGAAAGTACTAGTGTTGTAATTGTTTTGGACATCTGAAAGGAGATCATCTCATCAATGAAGCATTATTGTTATGAAAGTGAATGTCTTTAGACCCCATCATATATCAAGTACTTACCCAGATTCTGTTGTTAGGTTGTGCTAAGGAGACGGAAGGTGCCTTAAGTATACTTACTGAGGAGGAGGCCAGCAAGGGCGGCGCGATCCTCACTGGTACCTTTCCTGTTAATGGAGTGGATGCATTAGTACTGTTCGACTCTGGAGCCTCACACACTTTCATTTCGCCTTCGCTTGCGGGGAAGTTGGGGCTAGACGCTGTAGAGTTACCTTATTTTAAGGTGGCACTCCCGTCTAAGGAGAAGATCAGTTGCACCCGTCTTTACAGAGGAGCCACTATCCGTATTAAGGAGGAGGAATTTCCCATTGACCTTATTGAGTTCAGAGGTCTAGGATTCGACGTTATAGCGGGATGGACTGGTTGGGGCGGCACAGAGGTCGCATTCTTTGTGCAGAGCGCAGACTGTTACTTAAGAGCCCATCAGGAGTGACAGTATCTTACCGCCAGAGCCCTAGAGCACCATCAATAAAAGTGATATCTGCTATGTCCATGTACAACACGTCAGGAAGCAGAAGGAAGTATACTTATGCTATGTTCAGGATGTAGAGCACGACCCTGATTTCGATCCAGATATGCCAGTGGTGTCAGAATTTCCAGATATTTTCCCAAAGGAACTTCCAAGCTTACCGCCACCAGAGAGGTAGAGTTCTCCATTGAATTACTACCAGGTAACGGTCCCATAGCTAAGGCACCATACCGTATGGCACCAGCAGAGATGACTGAGTTGAAGGAATAGTTGAAGGATTTGTTGGACAAGGGATACATACGACCTAGCGTATCTCCTTGGGGAGCACCAGTTCTTTTTGTGAAGAAGAAGGATGGAAGCCTTCGGTTATGTATCGATTACAGAGAGCTTAATGCAGTGTCAGTGAAGAACAAATATCCACTACCACGAATCGACGATTTGGTTTGATCAGTTGAGAGGAGCAAGGGTGTTTTCGAAGATCGATTTGAGATCAGGCCATCAGATACCTATCAGGGAGCAAGACATAGAGAAGACAACATCAGAACACGATATGGCCACTATGAGTTTACAGTCATGCCTTTTGGCTTGTCAAATGCACCAGCAGTCTTCATGGATTTAATGAACAGATTATTCAGAGAGCAGCTGGATAAGACCGTGGTTGTATTCATCGATGCATCCTAATTTATTCAAAGTCTAAGGAGGAGCATGAGAGTCACCTCCGACATGTACTTGAGATCTTAAGGGAGAACCGGCTTTATGCTAAGTTCTCCAAATGTGAGTTTTGGTTAGACAGAGTTTCCTTTCTAGGACATGTTATCTCCGACGCTGGTATCGTAGTGGATCCAGCAAAAATAGAAGCGGTTCGCACCTGGCCTAGGCCAAAGACAGTGACTGATATCAGGAGTTTCCTTGGATTAGCAGGTTACTACAGAAGGTTTGTCAGAGACTTCTCCAAAATAGCAAAACCTATGACCAGTTTAATGAAGAAAGACGCACCATTCACATGGACTAGAATGTGAGACCTCATTCTAGTTTTGAAGAATGCTTTGACATCAGCATCAGTTTTGACTATACCTGAAGGCACAGAGGGTTATGAAGTTTACTGTGATGCATCAGGCAGAGGATTAGGGTGTGTACTCATGCAGAATGGGAAGGTAGTCGCCTACGCTTCCCGACAGCTGAAGAAACATGAGGAGAACTATCCCACACATGACTTGGAGCTGGGAGCAATTGTTTTTGCATTGAAGATCTGGCGCCCACTACCTGTATGGTGTCCAGATGACCGTATACTCGGATCATAAGAGTTTGAAATACGTATTCACCCAGAAGGAGTTAAACATGAGACAGAGGAGATGGGTTGAATTTCTCAAGGATTATGACATTGATTGCAGTACAAAGAAGGGAAGCTAATGTAGTAGCAGACGCATTGAGTCAACGAGCACATTCCTTACATGCCATTGTGGCTAGCTCGAGTCTTATAGACGACATACGTAGCGCACAGCAGAATGATCAGCGAATGATGGAGATTAGTCAGAAGTTGTCTGACGGTACATTTGAAGGTGGGAAGTATGAGTTTCAGTTACATGATGATGGACTGATCAGATTAAGGGGCAGATTATGTATTCCCTGAGACAGCACTGATATAAAAGAGCATATTCTTCGAGAGTCCCACACTTCTGCCACATCTGTCCATCCAGGAGCTTCTAAGATGTACAAAGATCTAAAGAGGTATTTCTGGTGGAGTGGTATGAAGGGCGACGTGACAGAATATGTGATTCGATGTCTCACTTGTCAGAAAGTGAAATTCGAACATAGACGACCAGGAGGTATGGTACAGTCTATGTCAAATCCTGAATGGAAGTTTTATGATATCTCTATGGACTTCCTGGTGGGACTACCACCTACGAGAGGAGGACTGAATATGATAGGGTTGTTGTTGATCGACTGACTAAGGTTGCTAGTTTATTCCGATGAAAGACACTTGGAAAGTGCCAAAGTTGGCAGAACTATTTGAGAAGGAGATATACAGACATCATGGAGTACCAAAGACTATTGTTTCAGATCGAGATACTAGATTTCTCTCACGATATTGGCGAGCTACTCGCAAAGCACTTGGCACTGAATTGAAGCTTAGCACAACATTTCATCCTCAGACGGATGGTCAGTCAGAGAGGACTATTTAGACCTTAGAGGACATGCTACGAGCATGTGCCTTGGACTTCCAGGGCAGCTGGATAGATAGATTACATCTCATCGAGTTTGCATACAATAACAGCTATCACGCCTCTATACAGATGTCACCCTTTCAAGCACTATATGGCAGACCATGTCGTACACCATTGTGCTGGGACGAGTCTAGTGAGACCGTCATCATTGGGCCTGAGTACTTGAAGCAAGTCCAGGCAGAAGTACAACAAATCAGAAATAACTGAAAGCAGCACAAGACAGACAGAAATCATATGCTGATGAGAGGCGACGAGACCTGAGTTCGCGGTTGGCGACCAGGTATTTTTACGAGTATCACCCATGAAGGGTGTGTTCAGATTTGGATAGAAGGGCAAGCTAAGCCCGAAATTTTAGGACCCTACGCTATCATAGAGCGGGTGGGCCTTGTGGCTTATCGACTTGATTTGCCAGCAGAGTGGGCAAAGTACACAATGTTTTTCACGTGTCTCAGCTTAAGAAATACATGCCTCATCCTTCTCATGTTCTACAACCAGAGACACTCTCATTGGAACCAACAATGCGGTACGTGGAAACACCGCAACGAATCTTAGATAAAAAGACACAAGAGACTCGAAACAAGTATGTGAGCCTCGTAAAGGTTCTTTGGTCGAACCATGATGTTGAGGGGAGGCCACATGGGAACTAGAAGCGGATATGCGAGCGAAGTTTCCCTCATTATTTACCGACTAGACACTTTAGTTAGGGTACGGGGGCGTACCCTCTTTTTGGGGGGGTAGAGCCTTTTTCGTTTGTGAGTTATTATGCATTTTGTTGCACTTCTGTGCATTTCTATGACACCTTGTCTTGTATGTGTTCTTGTGTAACACTGTATTTGAATGTACTTTGTAGTTCTACTTGCTGATGTGTACTTCGTTACACTACAATGGAAAGTTATGTGCACTACGCTGCACTATTTGAAATGAAATGTGATTGTGTTTATTACATTACACTACATTGTAGGTATATGATATGACCTTCCAAAGTATTCCTGTGATGTTTGATGTACACTGTGAACTTAGGAATAGAGAGACTTGGGGACTTGATCCCTAAAAACTAGATTGAGTTGTGGATGCTTAGTGGGAACTTGATTCCCCACAACCTTATAAATTTAGATATGAGACTTCGGGGCGAAGTCCTTTTTAAGGGGGGTAGATTGAAATACCCCAAATATAATTAACATTATAAAACCATTATTTAATGGAAAATAATCCAAATATAAATTATTTCACGTACACATGCAAACCACATGCATGAGAACGTTACGTAAAAATAGTCGTTTCTCCATAAACGCTAAAACACTTAGAAACATATGGTCAAGCATGACCTTGTATGACCTTCTAAAACTTAAACCAAATGGTCACACACTCATTATATGATTATATAAACATATTCCTCTAGGCTATATTCAGTCAAAAACACAAAACGCTCGGGAGTGCTCACGCTCGCCCCTTAAAGCACGAAAAGACCGGAGGAGTGCCGAGGGGTGCACAAACTCCTATAAAATTAGATCCTAGAGTTCCTAACATCATTATTAACCATTATAAAGAGAACCCACGAAGTGGTTTCTCGAAATTCAACAAAAACCACAGGAGGATTCTTAGCGCTCCTTTTTGCCGGGAGTGTCCCGATGGCCCGTAAATTATGTCACGGGTTAATGTAACCCCATATAACTCAATGTAACATCTTAATATATGTTTATTTACTATAATAAGTGTTTATAAACACTTGGAACTCATAAAGACAATTTATTTTACAAAATATCCTTAGAGCACAAAAACACACCTTCGGGTGTCACAAAAAAAGTTTTACGCAATTACCTTGTAGTTTTTGACATGCCACGAATTAAGAATCTTAAATAGGGTTAAAATACCCTCTAAATCAATTAATGGCAGTGTCAAACAAGGTGCTCTATAGGGGCCGATTTTATGTCCAAAAAAACTAGTATAAAACTTACATTAAAAATTTATAAAAGGCATAAGACATGATGACTCACCTTCCCATGTGTATAGAATACTTAATGTCAAAGTATGTAGGTCTCATTGACCATAAGCTGTCGAAATAATGCCATGAAACAAGGCCATTGAGCTAGACAAAACAAAATACAAAAAGAAAAAAAGTGGATTCTTATTCCACCTTTTTTGATTCCTTATAATTCAAGTGACCTAACATGCTTGTCCTTGGCTCTTCATTACCGATTGAGACCCCCCATTTGACCTTGAAATCGTGCACCTACAAGGAAGAAGAAGACAAGTTACAAACATTGAAAAAATCAAAGGAATAAACATTAGCATTACTTTTCTTACCTTGTCATTTAGCTCACATTATTTTCCTCCACCTTGCCTTGTCACACCACATGGCGAAAAACATGCACCTAACATGGGCATTTATTGAGACAATAACCTATGTAATAAACTAAGGAAAAGAATGGTCAATTGACATTAAAAATTAACAAAACAAAAATCAAATTCAAATTGCATTCTCTTCTTACGTGAGCTTAGTCTCATTCTCTCCTTTGCACTCATCATTTCCGAATTGGTAAGGCTCCCTCCTCTCTCTTCTTGCTTCATCTTCTTCCTTTGAAGCTCTTAAGTCCATTAATGGAGTTTTAACTTCTATCTTCATCTTTAAGGTAATTTCCTAGCATTTCTTGTCAAGCCTTGAAGCAAAACTCTTCCTAGCACAACAAAGCATTTCGGCATCAACTAATGCTCCAAGAAGGTTGTCTAAACCAACACTTATCCAAGGAGCATCACAAAGTCATCTAAGTTAGTTTTTAATGCTTGTAAATCCTTAAAGCACATTTTTATGTGTAACCAAATTCTACTTCTTCTAAGGCTCTTTTCTTCTTCATTTTCATGAAGGAAAACTTGACCTTCATCCACCTTAAGTGAGCCGAAATTACAAGGAGAAAAAGCTTAAGGTAAATTCTTGGAAAACTACTTACAAATCTACTTAAGATCTTTATTCAAGATCTAACTCCTAAAACTCCTTCACCACTTGCATATAACCGAAGTGGAGCATCAAAATTCCTTGGAGAAAGCTTGGAGATTCAAGAAGAGTTCAAGCACTTAACCACCTTTGTTAAGAAGTAAGTTTACTAAG
Source organism: Limonium bicolor (assembly GCA_023374045.1). Taxonomy (NCBI): domain Eukaryota; kingdom Viridiplantae; phylum Streptophyta; class Magnoliopsida; order Caryophyllales; family Plumbaginaceae; genus Limonium; species Limonium bicolor. The sequence continues at coordinate 313,638,296 of CM041777.1, read as the reverse complement.
CTAATATTTATGTTTTAAGCTTGGTTAAGCTTCTAAAAATATACAAAAATTATGTACATCTCCTAGGTTAATTAAAACCGAAACTATATGGTATTATATGCCAAAAATACAATCTATAACATATATGAAAATATTTACCTTAAGACACATTTTTGTGTCACAAAATTATTTATGTTACATATCAATTCAAGCCGAGATGTCAAGGGCAAAAATACTTTATTTTGAGCTAAGAATCGATATAAGACATTACAATAATTTTTACATGAGTTATATGACTCATATGAATTTATGTATAATTATTTTGACATATAAATCCACTTTTATATACTATATGGTCACTAATTTTTATGGCCGAATGGTCTAAGTGTTAAATAGATTTTAATGAGCTACTTATGTATATAAACTTATACTATAAAGTTTGGTGAGTTAAAATATTTTATTAGTGCTTAAATGGCTAATTAATTAAGTATGTGGCTTAAATGTAATTTTACAAAGTTTGGTGAGTTTAATGTGAAAGCGAGAGTTAAGGGTCTGTTTGGGGTTACTATGATATAATATAAGGTTAGGAATTAAGTTTATGAATTTTAGATAATTTAAACAAGCTTTAAAATAACATTTTATAAATGGGCTATTATGTAATTTATAAAAGTTGTTATGAAAGTTTGGAACTAAGAATGGGGCGAATTCATAATTAAGAGATATATTAGGTTCACCTTCGAAATTTTGAGGAATTAAATATTTAGACTATAGTTTATAAGTTATTAAGAAACTATATAAAGTTTTAGGGTGAAAATGTAATTAATGGAAAGTACAAGACCAAAGCCGAATTACTTGGGTTAGTTTGGTAATTTAAGAATTTATATTTATATATTTGGCATTTGTGGAGAATTAAAATTAAAAACTATAGTTTATAAGACATTATGTAAAGGTTATAAGATTTGTGGTTAATTGTAATTATAGGAATAATTTATTAAGGCCGAATGTTTGAGGGGCCAAATGGTAATTTTGAAAGTTATAATATTCCAAAAGAATATACCAAATTATTAATGGTAGCTTTGTAATATAATATAAAGTGAGGAGTTAAAAATATATTATGTAAAGAGATTAGAATTTAAATATAAAGTTTATGAATTTATGTGTTTGTTTTGTAAATAACCAAAATATAAGGGTGATAATTTAGATTTAAATAAATATAGGTCCCATGTGGATATTTGGAGGAATTAGAAAAGAAGAATTTTGATTTAAGGAGTTATGGATTTAAGACTATGGCTTATAAATAGTTATAAGGAATTTAAAAGTAACAAATAATTATTATTTATGGTTAAAGGAGGAATAATAAAAACTATAAGAATATTATGTCCATGTATGGCATATAAATATAATTGAGAAATTATAAGTATTATGTCACCTAAACAATTAAAAATAAATAACAAATATAGTACATGAATAAATAAATACATATATGTACATTAAAGGATTTATCAATAAATCAAAAGGAATAACAAATAAGTTATACATTAAATCATGAGGTAATTAAAAGAAGTAAACCTCACATAAAATAACAAATACGAAATTTGTTGAAAGATCCAATAAGATTATTATATAAGGGTAACATAAATTAACCCTCTCAGTTAATCCTATTCTAGGACTTTTGTTTGACCAGACGTTGACCGGGAACTAACAAGTACAGTCTACGGTGAACGGTATGGAATTCTTGCAAACCTGTTTGCTACCGGATTACACCGGCTTGTGTGCTATCTGTTGTTTGAATTAACGACCAAGATAATTAATGTAAAATGTTGTTTTACTCTTGTGCACTACTGTGTTATTTTATATGCGTGAATGTTGCTAACTACGACGTGTATGTCCCACGCATACAACACTACAATACCAGTGGATTAAATACCTACGTTTTTTATACCGAGAAATTGTACTCAAGTCTCTCACTAACTTCATTTTATAACAAACGTCGGTATCTCAAAAGTGATAATCGACAATACACATTGTGTTCTTGTTTAACGTCCTTATATGATCCTAACAATTCTATACTACGAGAACGAGGAGCCCAGTTGGATCTGGCCATGCATGCTACAGGAGTTGTACCTGTCTCAGGTCGTCTCCTATTCAGTCTACGTCGCGACGGAACATTTCAGTGGAGAGGAAGACTTTATTTCTCTCGAGGGTTCAATTCCCAACAGTTCAGTGGAGAGGAAGACTTCATTCCTCTCGAGGGTTCGATTCCCACATTCTCAGTACAGGAGTTAACTACGTTATCTTCTGAGGGTCTAGTTACCCAACCTTTCAGTCTTAACGAGGTCACTATACCTTCACTATTTGAGATATACATTTATACCTGTCAGTCCCATTGTGTGGACTCGACTATCATTAAAGGATTACAGTTCCTCTAACTTGACCTTCTGCAGTCTTGTTCTATGTGACATTATTGTCCTTGTGTGGATGCTTGATATTATCATGACATGCTTATTTACAGCTTTAAATGAACTGCATGTATTCGACAATTAGTTGGTGTGGCCCTGTAGCCGATGGGCTGCATGTTTTCCATACCGGCAATTATTTTGCTGAGCCATTTCATGGCTAAACAATTCCAGGTACCTGAAGTTGAGAAGATCACCACACTGAGTGTAGGTGGGGTAGACCAAGCTATGGGAGTCTACTACTAGTTATTTGTCTTACTTATTTATTGTACCTTTGAGTTTGATTTCTAGTATCTCGGGTTGTATTCGTATTCAGACCGTGACTTTTGAGAATTGTATTTGGAGTTAGCCTTGTTGGTCACAAGGGTGGCCAACGGCATTGTAATACCGCCCGTTTGTTGTATTTTATTCCGCTAGTTTATGTATTATTGGGAGTGATCATCGCACAGGTTATTGGATTTCGGGTTGGGGTGTTACAATCTCCCTTATGAAGAAGACATTGAGCTACTCTTTTGGATATGGCTTCGGTTGGCTTAGGAAAGTACCTTGAGGCCTTTGAGCAAGTTGCTGAGAAATGTGCTTAAGTTGTGCCTCAATTCTTTTGTTGGTGGCTTCTTGACTGGCCCTTAAATGAATCAAACTCTGCTGCCTTAGTATGGACCTCTAAGACAAGGCTCTTCATCATGTTTCTCAACTCAGTATTTGGATCTGAAGAGGGAGAAGGAGGTTGTTGTTGATGAAAACCGGGGGTGCTCCTTGTCCCATAGGGTTGCTGGAAGCATTGCTTGGTCCCCTGGGTTTGGTCATTGCCCCTTCATGAGAAATTTGGATGATTTTTCCATGGGGTATTTTGTTGATTGTAATTATATATAGGGCGGTTGCCTACAAAGTTTACGTCTTCATGTTGATTGGCGTATGCTTTTCTTCACAAAGTGAGTCTCTTGAGGACCCGCACAAATTGCACACCCCTATGAGGTTGAAGCAGAAGCAGAGGATGGTATAGACTTGGTTGTCTCTTTTTGGGCTACAACAAGCTTCTCCACCATTTTTGTGAGAGATGATAGTTGAGTTGAGAGATAGTGGCAGGCTCAACATGAAGGAGACCCGATGCTCTTGGAGTTCTTCCCTTTGGCTTAGACCATTGCCTTGTGTACTAGTCATCACCTCTAGAAGTTGCATCCCCTCTTGAGGTGATTTAGTCATGAAGCTTCCTCCAGCTGAGGAGTTCACAAGGAGTCTATTCCCATCACCGAGACCGTTAAAGAAGGATAAGCATAATGATTTTGGTCGTTTAAACCGAGGGTAGGAGCAATTTATCAACATATCTCTAAATCGATCCCAGACATCATATAACATCTCCCCTGGTTCTTGGCAAAATGGGTGGATCTCTCCAATCAATTGCCTCGTTCTACTTGTTAGGTAGTACTTAGCAAGGAATTTCTGTGTCATTTGTGCCCAAGTATGGATTGACCTTGAAGGAAAACTCCTATACCATCTCGATGTAGCGTCCGATAGAGAATGAGGAAAGAGATGCAAGTGAATCCTCTCATTAACTGTGCCAGCTTTGCCGATGGAGTTGCAGCCATCGAGGAATAGACTTAGGTGATTGGGAGCCTCATCGGGATTTGCTTCGCTGAATTTTCCTAAGTCCCGAACAGTAGTGATGAAGTGTGTCTTGAAAGCCCATTGTCTGGCCTTCTGAGGTGTCAACTCTGGGAGGACTATGGTTGAAGGTCTCCCTTCAATGTCTGGCTGGTTGTAGTCTTTGAGAGCTCGTTGTTGTGGGTGCCATTATCTTCTATTATTGGTGGTTCTTGTTCCGCCATGGTTACGGGGTCCAAGTTCCTTCTGACTCTCCTCAAAGTACGCTCAAGCTCAGATCTCGGACTAACAAGCGGAGAGCTACTAGCTCGAGTGCTTGGCATACACATGGAAAAACACAAGGTACCTAAACAACACCAAAACCAATTACACTAAAGTATTAGAAACGATGAATATAGAGAAACAAAACTAAACACAACAATAACAAAGACATAAATAAAAACAAGATAAAGACACATAAAAACTAAAATACCGAAACTGGGGAAATCATAGAAACAATCAATTTCCCTGACAACGGCGATATAAATTTGTTGGCGAAATTACTAACATAAGTAGTAAAGACCTAGCTACAATGGGCAAGTGCACCCAATTCGTTGTAATACAACAAGTGTCGTATCCACAAGGACTGGTTTCTAATTCTCAAGCTTCGGTATTTTAGTAAATTGTAATTGAAAACTGTAAATGGAGGTTTAGCTAGAGGCAAGCTTAGTGTTGGTTAACACAAGGAAAACAATAAAAACAATAATCTAAATTTTTTTAGATATAATGGATGGAGAAGTACCCTAGGACAGTGGGGAATCACCTAAATTACCCAATGAAACTCATAACCATAACTCATTCTCACAATGTCAATCAGAGCTAAAATCAAGAATCCCCAAATCATGGAACAATCAATTCTTACCTAATTAATCAAACCACTTAATTAAAGAAGGTCAAAGTCACTAGGTAGCATTAAACACAAGCCCTTAAATGATAGCCCTAAGGTTTTACCCCCCAAATCATGAGTGAAAAATCTAGGTTTTATCCCTCCTTGGTCAAATCCCAATCTCAAAACCTCATAATGAAAGGAACCACCATAAATGCAATAGTTGATCAAACTAAAATATTAATTGAACATTTAAGGAGATAAAACAAGTGTATTCAATGAGTTGGTCAAGAGCATTCAATAAGTGACATTCGTGTAAATCCCCATCCTAGGATACAAAATGAGACTACTCAGCCATTAAAAGAGAGAAAGACAAGAGAGAAGAGTGATTTAGCCATTAGAGGAGCTTTGGAGCTTCAATGGAGGTGGGATCTTCAACCCCTTCTCCTCATCTTCTTCTCCTCTTTTCCTCTTCTTTTCGTCCTTGTTTTACCTCTCCCTCCCCTCTTTTGGGTTGTAGTTTTACGGAATGAATATGAGAAGGAGGGTCCCCAAATTTAGCTTTTCATAACGTAAACCTGTGAAAATTTTCTATCCAACCGACCCACCCACCCTGGGTTGGTCCGTGGGTCGGTCGACCTTTGGAAGACGATGGAACGTGTGTGCTTTTAAGTTTGACCAACCCACATGGGTCTGTCAGCCTAGGTCGGCCGGTTCCAGTAGCTCGGAGACGAGTTGGATCGACCACTTGGGTCGGTTGGCTCTAGTAAGCTTCTATTGGCACCAAAATCATCCCGATGCTTCCCGTTGGCTTGACATCCTTCTCAAAGTGTTTTATCATTGATGTGACCTCTCATTAAGCATTTTAAAAGTATTCAAATGAGTATTTATCTATTAGAATTTTTCCAAAAGTATAAGTTCACTAATGATCACAAAAGTACTCTATAAAGTGGTGAAATAGTTTATTCACCAAGTAAAATGAAGGTGAATAGAGACCCTAAAATAGCATTATTTCACTACTTATTAGTCTCCACCACCATTGTGAAAATTCTAGTCCACTTGAAAAAACTTACCACAGTCGGCTTCACCACCTAATAAGATCCTTGAAACACAAATTCAACTCTAAGAGTAAGACCATGACACTTATAAACTTCAAAATAAAAATGATCATGTAATAAGTAACACTTAGGACTATACTAGTGAAGAAAAAGAAATTTGAAGGGTTATGAAAGTAGCTGAACTTTAGAAGTTTAATGCTAAACCCTTGTACTCAAATATCTAACTTGTCCAAGGACCTTAGAAGATAAACGAATATGTTTTGTAGCTTAGGATTAATTATGTTAATTAAAATATAACCCTAAGACCTTAAGTTTGACGTTATACTCATTACAGTTCAAAATCAAGGCTCACAATTCACATGTTTCTGTTGTCACTTCAGAAAAACTTATTCATTGTTATACGTATAAACCTATTTAACCTGAGCCACACACAATAAATTAAATGAAACTTTTAATATTTTCTTTTTAGTAGGGAGTAGGTATGTCACTTTTTACCCAAGTTTGAAACTGATCGTAACCAATCAACAAACAACAAGTTGAATCTTTTGACGAAAAAAGTTTTGGTTCGGGTTTGAATTGGGTTGTCACTAAAACTCGTTTTGGGTTCGAGTTGTACTTGCTAACCAGTGATCTTATTTTTTGTTAATTATAAAATATATGTTATATTAAATTACTAAATACAAAATTTAGTGACTATGTTGTAACTAAAAGGAAAAATGTCATTTCATAAGACTTTAAATTTTAGCTATTAAACCCACGTGAAAGTTACAAGATCAAGTCACTATGTTGTTATTTGAATGAGAGTCATTTATGTATAATCTGAATTAATATGGGAAGTTAAGACGTGGTATCAATTACACTGATGGTACATTATTACATGTTGGGCCTCTCTAATTGTACACTTATGAGTTGTAGGTTTATAAGTAATTATAAGTATTGGCACTTATTTATAACTGATGTCATTGGCAAGGTAGTCTTATACACAAGAGAGCAAAACCATAAAATACAAGTGAGCTTAGTAGAAACATAAGTGCTAGAAGAGTACTCTCTAGTAGAGAAAAATAAAAGAGATTCTCGAAGATGTTGTAAATCACCCTGTGTTAGTGGATGTACATCCACATGTATTTTGGTCTACCCTAGACCTTTCATCTGTGAAACTCTCGTAACCACCCTAGACTCTTTATTAGAGACCGTTGATATTTTGTGTTCCTTCCACTAAAAGGTTGGTATTGTGTACTATATAAGGACGTATAATGCAATACAAGATCCATGTCTATTTACTCCTTCATTGTCTCCTTATTCCCATATATTCTTCTCTCTGCCATACATCATCAACAAAGATCTTGAGTTTAGTTATTCACTGCCGCTATACAAAGTTCATCACCAAAGCTAGAATCATAACTCAATTTAAACTAATCAAGGAAGCTTATTACCCACAATGCAACACTGATCTTCTTGTGCATCTTCATAAAGAGTTTTCTCGTGACTTTATGAATTTGTGTTGACAAAGAGTTTATGTTGAAACCTCATCTGATATATTCTTTGCTGAATACAAAAGGTGTAAGTGAGTTTAATCAATTTTTTCAGGCAATCATTTTAACAAGGAGGTAAGTCAGACACAACTCAAAATAATTTATATAAATGTGTATATGTGTTTTTAAATCAAAGAATAATGGTAAAAAGATTTTTTTTGTGAGATTCCGCGGGGTGGAGTTTTTTCTTTATTTATAGAAGAAACTTTGAGCAAAAGTAAAAACCGGGTAAGTAAAAAGCTGGGGTAATAAAAAGAAAGCTGGATCTTAATGACAATATATGTTATAGTTTTGAAGAACTATATGCTTTTGTGGTATGATTTTTGTATAATCACTCTCTCTAAGTATTATTTGACGCTATATATTTTTGATTTGGAAAGTGAACCATCTAATATGGTATGAATTATTCCATTCAATTTTATTTTATGTTTGAAAAAAAGTGTATTGCCATAAGAATGGGTTTGAATTACCGTTTACGAGGTAATCCTTTTGAGATAGTAAAAAAAACTGATATTATCCCGTGGAAGATGTTGCACTAGAGGTTAAGAATTCTCTTATGTAATCCCTAAAAAGGAGATTATAAAATTATAATATTACCTCGTGCAAGATGGTGCACTTGAGGTTAATAATTGTGCTACCTCGTGCAAGATGAGTACATTTGAAGTAAGGTCGTACTACTTCTTCATGAAAAATGAGTACACTCGAGGTTCAGAACTATAAAGATCCGTATATGGCCTCGTGCAAGATGAGTGCACTGGAGATGAAAAATAAAGTATCGTGTTATTCAATCGTATACAAGCATTGGCGGTTGAGAATTATAGTGTACTATTTACCCTCATGCGGAATCATGCACCTGAAGTTGAGAGCTGTAAGATCCTTATACTCCCTCGTGCAAGATAACTGCATTGAAGGTTGAGAATGATAAATTATTATTTTCCCTCATACATGACTATGCATTTGAGGTGGATTGGTTTAATTATGGTCAACACTAGGTATAATATGGACCAAATTGTAAAAGCTCTTGGAGAGCTAGATAGATTTTGAAGAGTTGAAGTAATTCTAGACAAAGTAGCTTTGGTATAAGTTACACGGCCTCCCAAGTAACCATTGAGGAGTTACATTTGAGGATTATTATGGGAAAATTAAAGAGTTTCCTAGTAAATTTCCAACCCAAGCTCTGAAATGCTAATGTTTATCATGTATGATTGTGAAAGAAGTTGAGCTTGAGGTTGATTTTGGCAAGATCTATATGTAAGATCATTTGATGATATGGGTACTAAAAGCTTGAATTAGCTTATGAAAATGACCATTTATCTTGTAATTGTAAAAGATATTATAATCTATGATAGATTATTGTTTATCTGTTCATGGCTGGACCATGTATGAAAGGAAAATATTTATAGTTGACATCATGGGAGATCATCACATATCCCTGAAGGATATTATTGAGATGACATTATTATTGATGAAAAGTGTTGAGGTGTCATGCTTAATACATATTTATAAAGTGCGAAAGATGCACTAGAGTACATGAATTTTGACTTATTTAATAACATTCTATGGCTACTGGTTGTTCATAGATACTCTAAAGATATAAAATATGGTACATTGGACCTTCTTTGCAATCTATAATAGATTCGTGAGCATATTGTAAGTCAATGAATGACACAGAGTCACGCTTTATCGATAGTGCTATATGCACAACTGAAAATGATTTATATACAACTCTATAGTCTATCAGAGACTATGAAGAATGAGAGCTTGTTCTTGTGAGTCGTAAATTTAAAAGCTCTTCATTATGTTCCTTGAGGATATAAGAATAAACATTGAATATGCACTTTTTAATGACAAAGTATGCTCATATTGTTGGGAAAATAACCATAAAATGTGCTAAGTTATATAAGTTGATATAACTTAGAATCCAATCCCATAAAGCCCAAAAGAAAGGGGGGTCACTAACGTGCGGTTAATGTACAATAAAATATTCAATATATGAAACAGAAAAATGGGTCATCCATGGGAAAAGTGATGTTGAATCACTAGTTTTCTAAACTATCAAGAGCTTATAGGTTCTTACTCGGGTGACAATAGTTCATATAAGATATAGCGAGGTCAATCAAAAAATATCATGGCTTGATTATGGGCTAAAACATTACCGTGTGAACGTTTGAGATATATATGATGTTTGATACATCAAATAATGGTCACATGAAGTATTGTATTCATTGGGCTATTGATTTAGAAAAGTATAGCTATAAAAAAATTATCCATGTGATTTTGAGATTAAGATGGATAATATGAAAATTGAAAGAATAGTGGTATTGAGTAACTTATACTTCCATTAAGAACAACCTTATTAAGTTGTTAATTTTGTAGAGCAAAAAAAAAGGTTAGAATTGGGTTGGTGTTTATACCTTCCCTAATAAAGAATATCAAAAGGTTTACAAAAAGAAAGTTGAGAATATTGAACTTCTTTAGTTATTAAGAATTCTCAATTTTAGGGGGAGAAGGATATAAGATTTAATACTTGGCATAAATTATTTTGAGTAAAATCAATTTTGCCTTGTTGAAAGATTACAAAAGCAAGCACAAATAAGCAAAATGAACTAGAGGTTCAAAGAATAATTCATTTGCAAAATGGTGCCACTATTTGATGCGTTCATAGATATGAATATAGTAACACGATCATATATATACCACTGCGAATGTTCTAGCTCGGTTAGAAGCGTGAGAGAAAATCAACAATGGCAAGTGAATCCCAAGTACGTTGGAGGTGTGGTCGACCCTTGGGATCCATAGAACCCTCCAGTCCACCCTCGAAAGGGGGACAAATATGCCAAAATGACACAAAAGGAAAAGATAACATGCGAAGGATTCAAACCCTCAAAAGAGGTATTTGAACCCTCAAAAGAGGAGTCCAGTCTCTTAAAAGGGGGATGAATATGCCGAAATGATACATAAGAAAAAGAAAAAAGAAAATTAGGAGTTTCAAGATTCGAACCCTCGAAAGGAGTTCAGGCCCTTGAAAGGGGGAAGAAACTGCCAAAATGATATATTCCAAGAGTAAAGGAAGTACGGAGTTTGACTTCCAAAAATTGATAAAAACAAATCATAAACACGCCAAAGCGTGTGTGTGATGCTAGCATGATAATGCACCAGGGTTGTGCATATGAGATGTTATTATCCACCTCAATATGATAAATGAACGTGTTCCTCCTATAGGATAAAGGAGTTATAATATCATAAAGGTGGAAGATAGTAGCCCCTTGAAAAGGGTGTCGAGCCCTTGAAAAAGGACCTACGAACTTTGTTGGAAAATAGTATACCCTTGAAAAAGGTGTCTAGCCCTTGGAAAAGGAGCTATAAACTTTCAAAAGAAAGTTAATGCTGAATAGTACACCATGTAAAATTATGTGCATCCATTGAAAGTGGATCTAAACTCTCAAAGAGAGTGTAATGTGAACATATGAATTCCTGGGAATTGGTATTCAAAGAAAATCTTGAGAATGATTTTCTCTAAAGGCCTTATGTTTTGGTATGATCAATGGTGACTTGGAAGGACCCTCTAAACCATAATCAGATGGTATAAAGTCGTAAAATCAATATATTATATATCAAATGAGCCAAGGGTATGTTGTAAGCCACAAAGAAGGGCATATATATGTGGATATTTATTTCCAATACTTGAGAGTGCATTATTTGTTTGCACTAGGCTTATGTATATCAGTTGTCACCAGTACAAAAATGGTCTATCGCAGCGCACCTAGTGTAGCGGTTGTAAAAACAACCGCTGAGATAGGCCGTTTTTAAAAATCTCGCAAACCTATCTCAGCGGTTCTTACTTGTAACCGCCGCGATAGGGGCGTTTTAAAAAATAAACTAATCTATCGCAGCGGTTCCTCTTAAAAACCGCTGAGATAGGTCAATTAAACTAACGTATCTCAGCGGTTTTTCAGAGGAACCGCTGCGATAGTTCCCTTTAATAAACTCAGTCGCGCAGCGACGACCTCCTTTTTCCTCTCACCTGGCTAAACCCTCTGTGTGTGCAAAGAGCGAACGACGGTGATTTCGAGTGTGACGCCTGTGACAGCCACCCACCGCCACCGCCACCTTCTTCTCTGCGCGGTGCCACCAGCTCTGCCTCCGTCGCTGTCGCCATAGCACACGGTTCGCAGGCGTCGCTTTATATGCGACCTGTACAGAAAAAACGAGGTTAGAATTTCTAACTCATCGTTTTTGTTTGTTTAATTGAAATGTTATTTGTATTGTAGTAGATTCGAAACTGCTGTGTTCTGATTGTTGGATTAGCGCGATTTTTTGGGTGTGAATTAGTGTTTGAGATGAGTAAAAATGTTAGATATACTATTAGAAATTGGGGGGTGAAATCTGTGTAGTTTTAGGGTTACTAATTTATGAATTGGGGTGAAATCTGTGTAGTTTAGGGTTACAATTAGAAATTTAGGGTTTTTAATTATTTCAAAATTTAGGATTAACTTGTATGTTTATATGATTCCGTAAATAACAAGGGATTATATGTGAACTTGAATTACAGATTTAGGTTTGGAATTAAAGTTTAATTGAGCCATTGATCGGATCTGAAATTTTAGATTGGGGGGTGAAATCTGTGTACTTTACGGAATCTGAAATTTTGTTATGCTTGGTGGTTCATTTGCTCATTGGGTTTGGTCTTGTTCCAGTTGCTCATCTGGTTATGTCATTTCATTAAGCCATTGATCGGATCTGGCTGCTTAGTGTGACGAAACGCGCGAGCTGCCGGTCGTCGCAAAATTTGAACCAGGCCGCACACAAGCTGTAAAAAAGGTTAGCATATTTGTTCCGATTTTGTGAGTTGTAATTGGCATAATTATGGTATGATTTATTAAAAAAAATGTTGTAATGTAGTTGTTGAATTCTAATTAGTTTTGTGTGGATAATTGTATATAGTTATATTGTTCAGTTAGTTAATTAGTTATGCATACAATGTTCGATAAAATACCTAAGTGGAAAATTGTGTTGTTTGTGATTAAGGATAGATGTTGCCAATTGTTGAATTTGTTTGTCGTGGTAAATAAGATATTGGTGAATGCTTAATGATAAGCTTGGGAATAGCATGATTACACAAAGGTCATGCCGAATTTTTTCTAGAATTGTATTAGTTTTATTAATTAACTTCAATTATTTGTTGTTTGTGTTTAACAATTAATCTTAACTTTTCTTTGACAGGTCTTCTACATATTCAATCGACTTCATACCAGTATTTCCTTGCCCATCATCAAAGTAATCTCCTACCTTTCCTCTCTGCACAACTTAAAACAAGTAAGTATTTAAATTTTAGTTTTTTGTTTTAATAAATTAAAATGTCATGATTTGTTGATGTTATATAAATAAATACTATCTTAATTACTTGTGTTGGAATTATTAGTGTAAGGTAGGTTAGTTACGTTTGACTGTTAGAGTATTTAGGCTAGCTATGTTAGTTGGTTGGTACCATAGAACAGTGCTTAGTTTGGTTGGAACCTTGGAGCAGTGCTTAGTTTATTGGTTGGAACTAGAGCTATCAAATTTTGACCCCCCAGAAAACCCATCTATTTTATCCGAACCCGAAACACGACGAAAACCTGAAAATATTGAAATATAATAAACCCGAAACCCTATTTGGTAAACCCAAAATGACCCGAACCCGAAATGACCCGAAACTGAAAGACAAATCAATCTTATACTTGTTTTGTTTTCACATATAGAATGGAGCGTGACTGGATGTACGGTGATCGAGGGGATCACTTTGATGAGAAGCTGAAAGAGTTTCTCAAAGCGGCAGTGCAACACAAGGACAAAACAAAGGCGGACAAAATTCATGTCCTTGTGTTGACTGTGGGGTCGTAAGGAAATATGTAGACATTGAGGAAATCAGATTTCATCTTAAGACCCGTGGATTCATGCCACATTACAGAAGATGAAATTTCATGGAGAAACTGTTGCAGCTAGTGCTTCAACATCATCAAGTGCTCATGATCCACGTTACGCAAGTACCGACCACACCTTCAATACCATCAATGAGTCGGTACCGCTAAGTGATTCAGGATTCGATGAAGACCACTCACCATGATGAGAAAATGGATGAAATGTTAGAAAATGTTGTGGATACTTTTGTCGATAAGCCGCAAGAGTATCAAAGATTGTTGGACGCATCGAAGACACCTTTGTACCCTTCGTGCGTTAAATACAAAAATTGAGTGATGTACATAATTGTTCAACTTAAAGGGGAAATATGGAGTTGGTGACAAGTGTTTCTCGTCATTTCTAGAGCTGATACATGATATGCTTCCTGATGAGAATGGTCTTCCTAAATCCACCTACGAAGCAAAGAAATGGATGTGTCCAATGGGAGTGGAATATAAAAAGATTCATGCTTGCCAAATAACTGTGTGCTGTATAGGGGTGAATACGAACATCTAGACAAGTGTCCTAAATGTTTGTTGTCCCGGTACAAGGACAAGGATGAGGATTCCTCCTTTCAGAGAAAAAATTGTCTAGTGAAATTATTGTGGTACTTGCTGATAATTCCTAGATTCAAACGGTTGTTTGCCAACCCGAAGATGCGAAGAACTACGATGACACGCGGATGGTAGAAAAATTGATGAAAAATTAAGACATCCTGCAGACGGACCTCAGTGGAGAAATATCAACAGAAAATTCAAACATCATTTTGGGATGAGGATAGAAATCTGAGGCATGGATTGTGTTACCGATGGGATGAACCCGTATCGGCACGTTGAGAAGTCAGCACAGAGCACTTGGCCGGTGCTACTAGTGATCTACAATTTACTGTCATGACTGTGTATAAAACGAAAATACATTATGTTATCACTCCTAATATCTGGTCCAAAGTAACCATGTCATAACATTGTGGAGATATCGGACCACTGATCGATGATCTGAAGTTGTTGTGGAATGAAGGGACAGTGGTATATGATGCTCATGCGAAAGAAAAATTTCACACTGAAGGCGGCTGTGTGTCTACTGATTAACGACTTTCCATGCCTTGGGAACATGTCAGGATACGCGCGTGAACGGATTTTCAAAGCGGTCCCGGTATGTGTGGATGACACATGTTCAGATTCGTCTGAAGCACTGCGGCAAAAATGTTTACATGTGTCATCGACGGTTTCTTCCAGTAGACCATCCTTACCGTTCGAGAAAGCGAAAACTATTCAACAATGAGCCCGAGACTCGTGTGGCTCGTCTGCCTTTGACTTCAAAGGAAGTGTATGCAAAGGTAAAAGACATTGAAAATGTCTTTGGAAACACATCCAAGCCGCCAAAGAACATTTGGAAAAAACATTCCATTTTTTTGGATCTACCGTATTAGCGGCATCTGCCTGTTCGACATTGTTTGGATATCATGCACATTGTGAAGAACGTCGGTGAGGCAGTGAGTGGTACTTTGCTCAACATACCCGGCAAGACAAAAGAATGTGTGAGGCTCAGGTCAAGAATCCACTATATATGTTATACTTGTGAATGATTTAATGGTGATATTATAGTTACCATCTCATATGGTGATGATTCTCAATAAACATATTTCACCATTGATCTCCCTCTTCATCACCGTTGAGAAGATAGATGGTTGATGACATGTTTTAGCATGAATATTGGCATATAGTTGTGTATGTTAAATTCAGGGGGGAGAATCATTATAAGGTTATGTTTTCTCCTTCGCTTTGGTTTTTTGTCCCATAGGGTTTTTTCCGATTAAGGTTTTAATGTGGCATCCTATTATGAGATTTTCGTGAGACGAGGAGTGCTATGATATATATAGTGGAACTGTCATTTCATGGCGTTCAACGAAGCAGACTATAGTGACAACTTTATCAAATCATGCTGAATTGATTGCTCTATATGAAACGGAAAGAGAATGTGAGTGACTTAGATCAGTCATCCATCATATATTCAGTTCTTGTGGCCTTCAGTCAGATCCAAAGAAGCCGCGGTGGTATATGAAGATAATGCTACATGCATTGCGCAAATAAGGAATGATACATTAAAGGTGATCTAACCAAGCATGTATCACCAAAATTCTTTACAATCCATCAGCTTCAGACCATGGGTATTCTTGACGTTCGCAAGATTCGGTCCGACGAAAATCTAGCTGATTTATTTACCAAGTCACTTCTTACAAGAGTTTTAAGGAGATTGTTCGTGATATTGGTATGCAACATCAAATAGGCATTTTGTTAAATTGAGGGGTAGGAAGACATTTTAAAATGTACTTTTTTCCCTACCATGATTTTATCCCAATGGATTTTTCGTGACTAGGTTATTAACAAGGCAATATAATAGGATGTACATCCAAGGGGGAGTGTTGTAAATCACCCTATTTAGTTGATGTACATCCACATGCCTTTTGGTCTACCCTAGACCCTTCATCTGTAAAAATCTCATAACCTCCCTAGACTCTTAATTAAAGACCGTTGATATTTTGTATTCCTACCACTCAAAGGTTAATATTGTGTACTATATAAGGACATATAATAGAATACAAGATCCATTTCTATTTCCTCCTCCTCATTGTCTCATATATTTCCTCACTCTCATCGCTCAATATTATAACATTAGAGAGTTAATCTCAGTGTTGAGTTCTTTTCTTTTATGAAGAGTGTAGGAAATTGTTACCCTTATTATACAATGTGGTGTACGTTGTACTCACTTAATTATGATGAATCCTTCTCTCATCACGCACCGTGTGGGGTTTCCTTTAGTTTAACTCATCAAATACATTTTGAGTACAAATTCAAATTAGACTCAACTGAATTACTGAACCCATGACTCAAACTTTAACACCTAGGAGAGAGCAGTGCGCGTATTTGTTTAAGCATTACACGTGCTCTTATAGAAGAAGGCAAAGCGTGGATCCAAAGAAATGCTTGATCAGTGGGCAACATGTGATATTCCTTGAGTATGTCCACCTTTTTCATCCCTTTCTTTCCCTTGCCGATCCCCTTTACTTTTACTGTACAAAGAATGATATACATATTCTGTATGCGTAGATTACCATATTATATATATGGACTTGAGCTAACATCCACCAAACGCTCATCTGTATTTGTGGTCCTCACACTTGTAGATTGGGATATGGAGATAGAATTTGCCAACTGAATTGTCACACAGCACCACCAAAAGACGGAAGAAGATGTCACCAGCTACCGTGGGAATTCTTCTTCCTCTGCTCTTATTGTCACTCCTTTCACCCAAATCCGGTGAGTTTATTAGTATTATATTTCATTATCGTGTACCTGTAATTAGTGATGTCTTATAAACATTTAAGTATTTTATACTATATGAACGGACCCAGATTAAATTCTTAATCGTTAATTATGAAAGAAGCACAGCTGGAAGAATGGTGCGTAGCTGATGAACAGACGGAGGATGTGAAGCTTCAGGGGGCTCTAGATTGGGTTTGTGGAAAAGGAGGTGCAGATTGCACCCAGATCCAACAAAACATGCCTTGTTATCTGCCAAATACGCTTAGAGCTCATGCTTCTTATGCGTTCAACAGCTATTACCAGAAGTTTAAGCACCAAGGAGGTTCTTGTAACTTCAACTCAGCTGCCATGACTGTTGGTCAAGATCCGAGTAAGCTAGATATATAGCTGCTAAATTGGTTAGATAAGAGCATATGAGTTTTCTTTGTTGGGTAAATTATGTAACATTGCACCACATTAATGACAAGAGAGAGAAATGATTTGATTGATTGATTGATTCCATATATTTTCTGTTTTCACGACAGGTCATGGTGGTTGCAAGTACGAATACATTCCTTGAATGAAGTTCAAACCAAATGAAGGGAAGAAGGGGCAGAGGATTCGCTACAGCAGACGCGACATTTACCGTTTCTTCAATTGACCGATGTTCAAGTAAATAAATTGTTTCCCACTGCAGACCGGGAGTAAAGAAATTAGAAACAATTTGATGAACAATCTTGTAATTCATAATTCATCCGTTTAAAAGTATAAGTCGGTTAATCTATATTTATTTCTAAATCTCATTAGTATATTTTAGAATAAAGTGAGTATCTCTCAAACCGTCCGACGACAATCCTTCACTGATTTACATCCCCGTGGCCCAAACATCTCAATCGAATATCAGACTGTAGTTCAGACTGATTCAAAGTCCCTCTCACTACAGCCTGAGTACTTGTGTGCCCCTTAGTGGCCGCACTCGACCTCCGAACCATCAGACCCTTATCGGCCCAACAGCCAAGGACCTCAACTGGTACGAGTAAATAAAGTGTGCCAACACGGGCTATGCCGCACCTTGTCCCCGCTCTTATCCAACACTCAACCCATGCCGAACCGTAAGACAGTTCTGATTTCATGGCAGGAGTCAAACCTTCGGGGCAACCCCTAGTTGCTTCATGCTTGTGGTCACACTAGCACTCGTAACCTAAGGGCGAACATTGAGCACAACATGCTCATACCTCTTCAAGTTCCTACCAAGCCACCCTGGCAGCATGCATGCCCGGTCCTCATCAGGCCCGGACGGATGCCCTCCACAGCACCCACTAACTGATCTAAGGGTCAGCACTGAGCACATCGTGCTCTTGCAATTGGAGTTGCTACCAAGCCACCCTGGCAGCGTGCATGCCCAAGGCATGTCTGGTCCTCATCAGGCCCGGATGGATGCCCTTCATAGCACCCACTTACGCGGCCCTCACTGGAGTCATAAGCTGGCGCTGCTCAGCTCGGCCAAGCACTCGCTAGAGTCACACATTGACGTTACTCAGCCCAGACAAGCCCTCGCTCGAGTCACAAGCTGATGTTACTCAGCTCGGTCAAGTCCAACGCATCATGCCCTTCAACTGATGCCCGCCCCTCGGACCTTTGTCCTCTGCGGGTCTCAAGGACTGTGGAACCTAAGGGACTAAGTCAAAGTGACAATCAAGTATGAGATTGACAAGCAAACCCAACACAAGTCTAAGTGGACACCAATGAAGGGCAAACTGACATGGAACTACTAGTTATCAAGCAGCTCGCCAAAAAGAGGCTTGACAAACCTCTCCCGCTGAAGCTCTTGCCTAGGGTGGCAATTCGGGTTGATGGGTCGGGTTGAACCTCATCTATACCCAACCCGATTAAAATTGTACTGACCCATACCCGACCCAAAAATAATTGGGTTGCAAATTTTCAACCCATATAAAATCATTGAACCCAAACCCAAACCGTTTAAATATAAATGTTGTTGTTTTTCTACTGAATGGTCAGTCATCCCTAAAAGTAAGCACATGCGGGTCATTTATTTCGAATCATTTTGTGTCGTTTATCCAAATGTCAATGTTCTGTTAAATGGATCAATAATCTTAACCCATATCGTTATTTGTGCAAATGAAATGGTGTGAACGGTGGAGTTTGTGAGGTTGCAAGAATTAATGACATATTATTTAAGTTTTCAAACAAAGAGTGATGGGGGATATAGATGGTTTAAAGAATTTATTTCGACTTAAATAAATTTATTTGTGTGGGCTTAAAGAAGTGATAGTATTTTTTGTTATTATTATACGAATAGTTATTAAATTAATACATATATTTATCAATTTATTTTTAATTAAATTAAATAAACGGGTCGGGTTGAATCCGGGTTATGATTTTTAACCAATATCCAACCCATATATTTAATAAGTAACCCATTCCCGATACAAAAATTAAATGGGTCTATAATCTTAACCCATACCCGTTTACGGGTTGGGTTTAGGTCGGGTTTTCGGGTTGGGTAAAAATTGTCACCCTACTCTTGTCGTCCCCAACAAGATACAACGATGAGCCTTAGCTCAATCAAGATTTTATCACTCCAACAGTTTTCCTACTTTGAAAGTATAACAACCCACAGACATTGTCCTTGACTCCCATACACATGCAACTATCTTAAGTCGTTAAACCATGTGTTTTTCGAAGTTCAAATATCTTTGACTTCAACCAATGGGTCCTTAGTCTACTGCGCACCACAGTGTTGGTAGTGTCTTGTCTTTGTTCTACACGCGCAGTCACGAACAAAACCTCCTGCTAAAGGTTGGCGACAACCTAGCTATCAATATGACTCTTATGTAGCCATTAGTAAATGTGAAATCAAACAAAGTTCAATCTAAGAACGCATTATGACTGCTAATTACTAGTACTAGATTTATTAGAATTTAGTAAGATAATTCACTCTTAGTTCTAAAGAAACATATACTAGTAATATTAATATCTAAATGCTTTTCCTTTTAAAGAAGTACACTAAAATGCACCTCAGAACGACACAAATTATACCATCAACCAACTCAGTAGGTATGCTGCGTGTTGTCCGCATCCAACATGGTACAGTCCTGTCCTTTTGGCAATCCAGTCAGCAGCTGACTGGACTGCTTTGCTGACTGGGCTACCTTTTTACTATATTAACTTCAATTGGTTATAACTTTTAAAATATAAGCCCAAAATGAAAAAAATTATATCATTGTTCATCTAAATTCGAGCTCTTTAAAACAAGACCAGACTTGGATATGTTTTGACAACTTTAAAATTTTATATTATTTACATGTATATATCCATATATATCAATGAGACTTATGATTCATAACATCATTTTAGTGTTCATAATATCACTTCTAATGAATCATAATATAAAAATTAATGAATCATATCTTCATTTTAGTGAATCATTGCAAACATATAAGATAAAAAAATTTACACAATAATACAACACAAAAATAATATTTGTATATAAAAAAATACACGATTCACCATATAAGGTTTAAAATACACCATACAACAATAACGCACTACAAAACAATAATGATTTTTATCAGTTCCGAAGTTTGTTATCTAATTCACCACTTATTAGTTAATGAATCATAATATCAATTTTAATGAATCATAATATTAAAATTAGTGAATCATATCTTCATTTTAGTGTATCGTCGTAAACATATAAAATTTCAAACAAATACAATACAAAACAATATTTGGTATGTATGAAAAATACATGATTCATCATATAAGTTTAAAATACACCATAAACAATAAAAATACACTACAAAACAGAATTTTTATCGGTTCCGAAGTTTGTAATCTAATTCACCACTTATTACTTAATGAATCATAATATCAATTTTAATGAATCATAATACAAAATTAATGAATCATATTATCATTTTAGTGTATCATCGTACACATGTAAAAATAATTTTTTTCTAAAGTTGACAAAACATATTCATGATTGGTCTTGTTTTGAAGAGCTTAAATTTAGGTGAACAATGATATAATTGTTTTTTCCATTTTAGACTTATATATTAAAAGTTACAACTATTTAAAGTAATATAATAAAAGAGACAGTCCAGATAGTAAAAAAATTCTAGTCAGCAACTGACTGGGCTTCCTGGGCTGCCTGTGGGAAAATTACAAACATAGTAATTACACCTAGCTAAATGGGCAAGTGCAAGTCCCAAATTCGTTGCAATATAACGGGTGTCGTATCCACAAGGAAATTGGTTTCTAAATCCCAAGCTTCGGTATTCTAGTAAAAACACAAATTAAAACAATAAACGGGGGTTAGCCGGAGGCAAGCTTGGTTGTTGTCAATGAAAAAGCAATAAAACAGTAAAATGTTTGTCTGATGGAAATGGGTGGAAGAGTGCCCTAGGATAGTGGGGAATCACCTAGTTCATCCAAAGAATCTCAAAACCATAACTCATTAACTCATTGTCTATTAGACCTCAACTCATGAATCCCCAAATCATGGAAAATACAATTCTTACCTAATTAGTCAAACGCCTTAATTAAAGGAAGTTTAAGTCACTAAGTAGCATTAAGCAAACACTCTTAATCAATAGCCCTAAGAATTTACACCTAAAATCAAGAGAGCAAAAGTTAGGGTTTATCCCCTTTTGGTCTAGTTCCAAACTCAAGCTCAACTATTGAATGAAACCACCATAAATGCAATAGAGATCAATTTAAAGCATTAATTGATATTGAAGGGAATAAAACAAGAGTATTAAATGAGTTAGGTTTCTAGCATTCAATGAGCAAAAAGAGGGTCAATCCCCATCCTAGGATATAAATGAGTTTACTCAGCCATTAAGAGAGGAAAGAGAGGAAAGAGGGAGAACAAGCCATTAGAGGAGCTTCCAAGCTTCAATGGAGGTAGAATCTTCAATGTCATCTTCCTCCTCTTCTTCTGTTCTTTTCTCCTCTTCTTTTCTCCCATATTTTCGCCACTCTCTCTCTCTTCTTTCTAGCTGGAAACGTGGGTGTGGGAGAATTGGAATAGAAGCCCCAAAATCCAGCCTTTCAAACCAAAAATCTGGGTAAATTTTCCGTCTGACCGACCTTGCCAGGGTCGGTCGGACTCTACGTGAAGGAGGCACGTGACAGATTTTAAGTTCGACCGACCTTGACAGGGCCCGTCCCAAGGTCGGTTGAGACCAGAAAGTTCTTCTTTTGTGCCGGAATTCTCCCGATGCTTCCAGTTGGCTTGGCATCCGTCCCGAAGTGCTCGAATATTGATGCATCCTCAAATTAAGCTTCCAAAATGTACTCACATGAGTATTTACCTATTAGAATATGTCAAAAGTATAAGATCACTAATAATCACAAAAGTACTCCATAAAGTGGTGAAATAAGTCATGCACCGAATAAAATGACGAAGAATAAAGACCTTGAGATAGCACTATTTCACCACTTATCAACTCCCTCACACTTATCTATTTGCTTGTCCTCAAGCAAAATTAGCTAAGGACCCACAAAAAAAAGGAACATTTAAAGCAAGCAAGTGTTTAGATGAATTCTTGAATTCAAGTGAGAAAAATTTATGAAAAACCTCAAGATGAGTGCAACCAACCTTCTCATGGTGACATGGGTGTGCTTAGGGAAAATAAAAATATAGAGTTTCGGGGGTATGATCAAGAGCTAGTGCTTCCAAGTTCTTACAGATTATGGAACTTGGAGAACTTTTACCATGGCCAACTTCTCTCCGGAATGGGCATTGAGGAAAAACAAAAGGAAAAATAAAGATTTACATTTGATTCACTTTTTCAACAAGAGATGAGGAGAGATAATTTAGCCTTTTTCCTTGGTTCAATGAACACTCAACTCTCATTTGTTGGTTACCTATGGTGTCTCTCAAGTTCTTTTTAAAAAAATTCACAAGGAAGCACCCCTTAGCGATCCCTAGATGAGAAGATAGAAAGACCCCTAAGCAATAAAAATTCACCAAGATATGGATTTATGATTGCACCGCACACACATAGTGCTCCTCCAGAGAGAACTTTTGAAAAAGTTTTCGGTGGAAAATTCCAAGAATTCATGTTAAAACGTGCTTACTATAAATATAACTCCTACATGGAAGCTATAGACATACATGAGGAAATTGAGTAGTGCACTAAAAGGAAAAGGTCATTTCCCCCACACTTGAATAGGACAATGTCCTCATTGTTCAAAGAAAAGCTCAAGGAAAAACAAACAGAAAACCTTGTTGAAGCACTAAGCATGAAGTAAGCAAAAAGAGTACTATTGTATAAATGTTATAGGGTTAGAGAACTAGTACTCCCCTAATAAAGATGAGTTATTGGCGGGGTTCCCCCACACTTGCTAGTGTCCATGGTCATTGAAGCGCTAGCTCCGACAGGAAGAGTCGAAGATCTTAGAAAAAAATTTAAGAGTTTCTCTTGAATTTCTCCTAACTCACTTTGGGGTGTTCTTGAGTTCAGTTGATAAATATCTACAATGCAAAGCCAAAAAGAAACTAGGCACAAATGGATTCTGAAGAATTCATAAAAATGCCATAGTTAGATAACCAAAAGGGGACTCATAAATGAGTCCCATAGCAGAGTATTCAAAAAGGTGCTGAAAACACCGTAGTGCAGAATTTAAGTATGACAATGCAAAAGTAAATGAAGTTTAAAGGACAAACATAACAAATATCCAAACTGAATAAATAAGTCTAAAAGAGAGTCAAAAGATAGATGAACAAGCAGAAAAAAAATGGCATCAGAGGCTGGCTACTGAGGGAGACCACCACGTGCCATCTGCTCGCGAAGGAACTGCATGTGGCGTCCATCTGTCGCTGGTGCTCCATCATGAGGCGCTGGTGCTCAGCTATCTGTCGCTGAAACTCCTCGAGCTGCTCCGGGGTCACGGCGCCTTTCGGTGGTGGAGGAGGCAGGGAGAGGAATGGACCGGGCGCAGCGCTGGAAGTGGAGGGACCAAACGAGGAGGATGCACCACCGCTCTGGCTCTGTGCAGCGTTGTTCTTCTGCCACCCCAAGTCAGTACGGGTAAAGCCCATCTTCCATAGAGAGGTGGCGGAGATAGGGTTCATAGGTAGGCTGGCCACCTCTCCCGCTCTGGGCTGGACTCTGAAGCGAGCAAATTGCCTCAGCATAAAGTGAGGAAAACCCAAGTGTTGGGTATCCTTCTTCTCGACTATGTGACAGAGGTGGGCCATGATAAGATCTGAGAGGGAGAGATGTTTGTCCGGATCCGGCGCCACCATGTAGTTCATCAAGTAACAGTCGGTGGCGTTTAAATCTTTGCTATCTCTAGGAAGAAGATTGTGGCGGATAAGAGCAAGCATGATTCGCTTCACCGGATCTCCCACCGTGTTCGAGGTCATGGTGACCTGGACATTGGTCCCTTCCTGGTTCTTACGACGCATCTGGACCGGGAGAGTGCTAAGATAGTGGCGCCGGTGGTCATTGAGGTCACCAGGATGGATAAATTTGGAATACTAGAGCTCGTCACGGGCAAGATGGAAAAACGCATGGACGTCCACCCTCCGAATGACGATGAGCTCACCACTGACGACGGAGGCGATCTCTCTCCTCCTCCTATCTGTCGAAGCATTAGCATAGAACTCCTTGATAAGACGAGGGTAGTATTGCCCTCCCATGGTAAGCAGGCAGCTCCACCAGATGGTGTCAAGATATGGCCGGAGCTGCAAGTCTTCAACGAGCACCGGATCCACAATGTGCTCCCTAACAATCTCCCTGCGTTGGGGAGATTTGAACCAGTTGTGTGCATCTTCGCTGACGAAGATGCCATCTATGAGGCCATTGGGGTGGTCGGGCTTTTGGTTGGGTGCAGCAGTGTTCCTCCTGGCGCGACATGGTCGGTGTGCTATTATTCTGCAAAACAAAGAAAGACAAAGAAACGCAAGACAGAAGAAAGGAAAATAGCAAAAAGTGAAACGTTAGAGCATAAATAGGATGATATATAGGCAATTGGCCAAAACATTAAGTGTTAAACACATTGGAGATCAAAAGAAACAACACATGGCCAGAAAAATTTTGACAGAATCTCCCCCGTTTTTCTATCCTTTCCCGGTTCGAAGAACCTCCACAAATTCAACCAAAAGGTTGTCAGTTAATACTACCCCTGACCCAATAATACATTGCAGCCAGAACAATGCAAGCCGTACTCAGCGAATTGACAATTTATCTATTTAAGCATGTGAGGAGCGATTCCACCCTAACCATATTGGTGTATCATTTTAGATAAATTAGACCCAAATATGTTCTTAAATCAGCTCACTACACCTTATAAGATTCAAGCACCAATGATCAAAGATAAAGCATGATAGATTAAGCAGTAGTTGGTTTAAGGGATGAAGAACAAGTATTAGCTGAAAACTATCACACGACCACCATTTTCAGCCTAATTCCCCACACAACACAAAATAATAACAATGAAGCACATTTCCATTACCAAAATCACCAAAATCCAGAATTCACAATTTAGGCCACGTTTGGTTCGCAGGTAAATCAGCCCAACTTGTAACTTTCACCAAAATTGCAATAATTGACAAGAGTGCGCTAGAAAATCATACCTTATTGTTTTCTAGGTGATTGGGAGCAAAAATGTGACAAAATTTGAGTGAAAATTGGATTTGGAAGATTTTAGGAAAAATTAGGGATTTAGGAGTTGTGGGTGGTTGGGGGCGTCGCAACTGCGGTCAGGCACGGGCTGGAGGCGCGCGGTGGTCTTCGAAGGCGGCGAACGGTGGTCGAGAGCAGGGCACAAGTGGTGCTGGGGCGGGCTGGAGCAGGCGCGCAAGGGAGTAAGGATGGGGGTGGGGTGTACGCAAGGTAGGGTGGGGGTGGTTCTGGTCGCGTCGGAAGTAGGGGAAGGGGAAAGAAAGAAAAAACAAGGGGCCTATTTTTACTGACCTTGCCAAGGCCGGTTGCAAGGTCGGTCCAAGTCAGTAGGTGGATTTTTTGAAATTTCGGACCCGACCGACCTTGCCAAGATCGGTCGCAAGGTGTCAGTCAGTATAGCTTGACGATTTGAAAATTTCGGACTCGACCGACCTTGCTAAGCTCAGTCCTATGGTCAGTCAAAGTCAGTAGCTACTGGTTTTGCTAAATTTTGGACCGACCGACCTTCCCAAGATCGTTCCTATGGTCGGTCCAGACCAGAATCTCCCCAAAATTTTTATTTTCTTGCCCAAAACACTTAACATCATTCACAAGCAGCTCCAACACACAAAAATAACCAGAAACACACAATAATGAAAGCATGAACAAGCAAACTAATTAACTTAACTAAACTACAAAATAATGCAAGGTAAGAGAGAAGTAGTCTGGGTTGCCTCCCGGAAAGCTGCTCGTGGCTAGACCATAGTAAGTGTAAGAAGGAACCTGGAGGGTCTCTTAAGTAAAGAGTCCGAGCTTCAACCTTTTGGATGTATCCTCCCAAATAATGCTTCAGCTGGGAACCGTTGAACATGAAAGTTTCCCCTTGACGATCTTCAGCTCAAAAGCTTCATAAGGGTGACCCATGTGACAGTGAAAGGGCCAGTCCAATGAGACTTCAATTCCCGAGGAATAATTTCAACCTCGAGTTATAAAAGAAGAACCCGGTCGCCTTCTTGAAACTCCCGCTTTACAATCATCTTATCATGCCATTTCTTGGCCTTTTCTTTGTAGATGCGGTTGTTTTCATAAGCTTCCTCCCGAATCTTCTCTAACTCGGTCAATTGGAACCGTCCGTCTTGTCACCGACGCTCTTGAGGTCATAGTTGAGGGCCTTCACCGCCCAATACGATTTATGCGCTAACTTAACCGACAAGTGACAAGCCTTCCCATAGACGAGTCGGAACGGAGACATACCGATAGGATTTTTGTAGGCGGTCTGATATGCCCACAATACGTCGTCGAGCTCCATAGACAAATCTTTTCTTGAAGATTTGACCGTCTTTTGAAGGATCCATTTGAGCTCTCTGTTGGTGACCTCTGCTTGGCCATTACATTGTGAGTGATATGGAAGGGAACCTTGTGTCTCACTCCATACTTATTCATCAGAGCTTCAAATTGTTTGTTACAGAAATGAGATCCTCTATCACTTAATATAGCTCTCAGCACCCCGAACCGTGTGAAAATGTTCTTCTTCAAGAACTTGATTACTACCTTTTGGCGTCATTTGTCAGGGTCGCAATTGCTTCAACCCACTTGGTCACATAGTCGGCCGCCACAAGGATAAACAAGCTGGAGCAAGAAGATGGGAAGGGGCCCATGAAGTTAATACCCCACAAATCAAACGGTTCCACCTTGATCATTATGTTGAGGGGCATCTTATGCTTGCGTGAAGTGTTCCCGAGCCTCTGACATTGATCACAGGAGGCGACGAACGAGTGGCAATCCTTGTGGAAGGTTTTCCAGAAAAACCCACCTTGAAGAACCTTGGTCGCTGTTCGTGCTGGACCATGGTGTCCACCGGCTTCACCTGAGTGACAATGAGTTAAAATTTCCTGCACTTCACTCATGGTCACACATCTTCGGATCACCCCATCAGCACAGATTTTGAAAAGGAAAGGGTCCTCCCAGAATACCTCTTGTGTCCGAGAAAAGTTTCTTTCTCTGCTGACAAATCATCTCTGGTGGGATCACCCCCCTTGCCAAATAATTTTCAAAGTCCACATACCAAGGGTCTCCGGTCTCTGCAATCATGAATATGCTCTTGTCGGGAAGAATTCATATTGATTGGAAACACCATCATCAGGAGCCTCCATTTGAGATAGATGATCCGCTATAACATCTTGCACACCCAGTTTGTCCCGGATCTCTATCTCGAATTCTTGAAGGAGAAAATCCATCGGAGAAGTCTAGGCTTTGCATCACCCTTGTTGAACAAATACTTAAGCGTTGAATGGTCGGTGTGCACTATAACCTTGCTGCCCAAGAGGTAAGATCGAATTTGTCGAGGGTGAAAACCACTGCTAGCAGCTCCTTCTCGGTGGTGGTGTAGTTCTTTTGGGCATCATTGAGAGTTCTACTAGCATAGTAGATACTCCTAAATATCTTCTCCTTCCGTTGACAAAGGACCACCCCCACCGCATAGTCGTTGCCGTCGCACATGATCTCAAACGGTAAACTCCAATCCGGGGATACCACAATAGGCGCAGAGATAAGGCACCGCTTGAGGGTGTTGAAGGCATTAAGGCACTCCTCGGTGAATTCAAATTTCACATCCTTGGCCAAGAGGTCGCAGAGAGGCTTTGAGATTTTGGAGAAGTCCTTGATGAACCTTCTGTAAAACCCGGCATGACCCAGAAAACTCTCAAAAATCGGTAGCTTTTCAATCACTTCACTTTTTAGCCTTGTCAACCTCAATACCCTTTGAAGAGATCTTGTGCCCCAAAACAATTCCTTCTCTTACCATAAAATGGCACTTCTCCCAATTTAGCACAAGGTTTGTCTCTTCGCACTGGATCAAGATAGCCTCAAGGTTGTCTAGGCAAGTGTCGAAGGAGGGGCTGAAGATGGAGAAGTTGTCCATAAAGACCTCAATGCTCTTCTCTAGGAAGTCGGAGAAGATCGACATCATGCATCTCTGAAATGTGGCCGGGGTGTTGTAAAGCTCGAAAGTCATCCGGGTGTAGGTAAATGTCCCATAAGGGCATGTAAATGTCGTCTTCTCCTGATCCTCAGGAGCTATGGGGATTTGGAGATATCTCGAGTATCCATCCAAGAAGCAATAGTAGTCTTGCCCCGCCAACCTCTCGAGCATTTGATCAATGAACGGGAGAGGGAAGTGGTCCTTTCTGGTGGCGATGTTCAGCTTATGGTAGTCAATGCAGACTCTCCAGCCATTGGTAGTCCTCTGAGACACCAGCTCACCCTTTTCATTGGGGACGACGGTAAAGCCTCCTTTCTTTGGGACCACTTGCACGGGACTCACCCACCCACTGTTGTCGGAGATGGCATAGATAATCCCCGCATCCAAGAGTTTGAGAACCTCTTTCTTGACCACCTCCTTCATGTTCGGATTTAATCTTCTTTGAGGTTAGACCAACGGCTTGTAGTCCGGTGGGTGCAGAAATGAGGGATGATTTCCTTGATGTCGGCTATAGTCCACCCGATAGCCCGTTTATGGCATCAAAGCACCCTCGTCAGACTTTCCTCTTGTGCACCTGTCAAAGAAGAAGAAATAATAACAGGTAGAACACACGAGTCAGTCAAATAAGCATATTTGAGATGAGAGGGTAGAGGTTTCATCTCCACAGTGAGAGGCTTCTCAACCGAGGGTAGTGGCTTCTGAGCAGCGCGTTCCAACGGTTCGGGTGGTGGATAGCGTGGTCTATGGCCAGAAAATCTCCTGTTCAATTCAGCCACCACTTTGGTCATTTCTGGATGAAATTCCTAATCAACACAAGCCTCATACAATCCAATTCAAGGGCATCACATTTGACAAGAGAGAGAGAATGGTCCTGCACAATTGAATCTACAACATCTATAGCAAAAAACAGCCTCAGCCTGTGAGGGTCTCTTCACTACTTTACACATGTCAAATTCCAATTTTTCATCATGAAGTCACAGAATTATTTTGCCTTTCTCCACATCTATAAGGCCCCTAGCAGCTCTCATGAAAGGTCTACCAAAAATCAGTGGCACTCTCTAGTCCTTTTCCATGTCTATCACAATGAAATCAACTAGGAAGACAAATGTTCCAACAGTCACTACCAAGTCCTCTACTTTTCCCTTAGGGATAACCAAGATCTATCTGCTAATTGAAATTGAATGGGAGTGGAGTGCATTTACCAATTCCAAGCTTATTAAAAGTTGAGAGAGGCATAATTTATACTAGCACCTAAATCGCATAGCCCTCTACCACAATCAATTTCACCAATAAAGCAAGGAACGATAGACAAACCGGGATCTCCAAGCTTTGGGGGTAGACTTCTTTGTAGAACCGATGAACTTATTCGGTGAGGTGAACGGTTTCCGCTTCCTCCAGTGATCTCTTGTTTGTGATGATGTCCTTTATGAATTTAGCATAAATCGGCATCTGTTTCAAAGCATCAAAAAAAGGGATGTTCATTGTTAATTTCTTGAAAATGCTTAGAAACTTCCCAAATTGTTCATCCAAATTTTTCTTTTTGAGTCTATTGGGAAAAGAAAAGGGGGAATATTCTTTGCAAGGGTAGTAGAAGTAGAGGGTTCAGAAGACTCCTTCTCCTTGGAAAGTTCCTTAGGTGGAGATGGGGGCTCCTCAACAATCTCTTGATCTTCTTCTTGTGCTTCATCTTCTTAGGATTCCATGTTGAAATACCCCAA
Source organism: Limonium bicolor (assembly GCA_023374045.1). Taxonomy (NCBI): domain Eukaryota; kingdom Viridiplantae; phylum Streptophyta; class Magnoliopsida; order Caryophyllales; family Plumbaginaceae; genus Limonium; species Limonium bicolor. The sequence goes on along the minus strand of CM041777.1, from coordinate 313,608,225 downwards.
ACCTTTAAGTGTTAATTAATTATGTAATTATGACTTCAAAGGCTAATTAAGTCCTTAAGAAACATTGGTAGACAATTTAAACCAAAGAAAACACAAGAAACACCCACAAAGTCAATTTAAGCAAATACTTGCTCTAGACTTGGTGTAACCTTGTTTAAGACCTAAAGGTCATTCTTATACCTTATTAACATGATAATGAACATGTTAAATCAATTACCAAAGAAAACCAAGCTCAAAAACAAGTTTAAACACAAATTGTGCTTTAAGGAGTCTTAAAGCACGTTTTTGAACAATTGTCTTGGAAATGGGTTTTGAGTGGCTAAATGCCCAAGATTATACCTTAATCAACATGTGCACTACATAGTATCACATTAGGAAGCCTAAATCAATGAGAAACCAAAAATTTCACAAATTTGTGCACTAATTATGAATAGTGCCCAAATAGTGCTCATTTAAGGCTTTAGTCAACTTTGATTAGTTAAATGGTCAAACTAGCCCATAATTATGTTATTAAGGCAAGGGGGCCGGTTTTCAGACATGGTGAGTCATCACCATTGCCAGCCAATTAAATAAAGGGGGGAAACTAAAGTAAGTTACTATTTGCTTTATAAGTGAAATATCTCACAAAGTCATCTTTCTCACCTCACTTTCTTCATTTCCCTTCTTCCCCGCCGTGTTCATCATCCTTCTCCCAGCTCTAAACCGTTCTTGCTACAGCATGTATACTTCTCCACCTTGTTTTGCTTGCCAAATCCAACTCCATGAGCCAAATCAAAATCTGAGGCCACATTTATGCTAGTTAGACCAAGCCCTTCATTTCCCTCTTTTCAAATCTTCAAGAACTCAAGTTTGATTCCATGGAGAATCTCCATTGAAGGAGGAAAAGCTTATCTTCTTGCACCTTGTTGTTCTCCTTTGTTCCAAGGTAAGAAAAGTCAAAGAAAAATCAAGTTTCCTCCATTTTTGTACATTACCGAAAATGGCTTCTCATGGGGTTTTGTTTTGCTCCTTGAATTAGCCTTGTTTTAATATCCAAAGGATTATAAGTAGTCTTACCTTGCTTCCTAATCAAGTTCTCTTCAAATTCCAAAGGTAAATACCAATTCTAGTGTATTATAACACTTCTTGTAATCTAGGGTTAATTTATGAGTTTAGGCGTAACGCTTAAATCTCATTACCCTTAATGTACATTGATTAGAAGATTGACAAGTGAACAAAAAGTTTTTGCCAGTTTTCAATCAAGAAAGACAAGTGAAGAGAGGAATTCTTGAAGAGGAAAAAGGTAAACGACCTATCCTAATGTAGTTTAGTACCTTAGGAAATTGAGTTGTATTGTTTTATAAACAATCTAAAGAGCCAAAGGGAAATGAGTTAGTAAAATAACCACAAGGTGGATTATAAGGGCATATGAGATTGATGTGTGTATTTGCAGGTTGAAAGCATTATATATGAGAGAAATTCAGTGTTTAAGATTTATGTCATTTAAGGGCCTTAAGGCATGTCATTTAAGGTCCTAAGTGCCAAGCAATTTAAGTTCATGCACTATATTGTGATTTGGTGTGGTTTGGGTGTAGTTTGTGTGTAAAGAATCTTCATTGAGGATGTTAATGTCTTTGGCTTGTTTAAGGATGAAAAACCTAAGTTTTTAGGTGTAAGAGTATACTAGAGAAGCTATGGCCAAATTTGGTTGCGAAACCAAGAGTTTTAAGTGTTTTGATGCAGCATTGTGACCTAGGTAGGTTGTACTAGGGATTGTTAAGGGTTAAATTGGTAGAGGTAAGGGAATTAAGGTGTTTTTGAGTGCTAGGAAGACCTAGGAATTATCTTGGAGGATCTTGAGATCAAATGGATGATTTAGACACACCAAAGTCATGTAATGAGAAGTGTTAACACGTATGCAAAAGTTGGTAGTAATGAGGCATTATGTTTTGTAAAGACTAAGGAGGTGAACAAGAGATGGTGATATTGAGAATTATGAGTAAAGGGATAAAGATGCATAATGATGCTTAGGAGTGGTTAAAATGGTTGAGAGGAAACACTTTGGTTGGTTGTGGTGTTAGGCAAAGTTTACATGTGGGAAGTGTTAGAAGTTAAGTTCAAGTGTTAAGAAATTTACTAAGAATTTGAGTAAGTGTTTAAAGAATTTAGAAGTGAGTTAATCAATGAGTTTGGTGAATGATTATGAGAGTTTTAAAAATGCTTTAAGGTGTTTAAACATGTTAGAAAACATGTGGAATGGTTCGGAAAGGATTGGGTGAGAATCAAGGTAAGTTTGGAGTTCAAAGGGAGTTGTTAAAATGGGTTCTGGGCTCGACCTACCTTGGTCAGGCTAGAATTACCCATCCAGGAAACTTTCTGACTTCGACCTACCTTAGGACCGACCTTGGCAAGGTCGGTCGGGCTAGAATTTTCAACCGTGATGTCTTCTGACTTGGACCGACCTTAGGACAGACCTTGGCAAGGTCGGTCGGGTTGAAATTTTCAAACGGGGAAGTGCACTAACTTCGACCGACCTTGGACCTACCTACCTTGCAAGGTCGGTCAGCCTTTATAAAAAAAATTAAAAAATTTGCCATTAGTAGTACACCATTAAGAGATGATAAGGAGTAAGTGATTTACATGATTAAGATTAAACTACAAGGACTTAGTGGTTATTAATCGGAAATCATAATATGAAGTTAAGAACTAAAAGTTTAATGTTAATGGCAACATTAGAAACTGTTAAATCACAAGTGTTAATTATGAAAAACCTTGAGATAAGGTGAGTAATAAGTAATGGGTTAACAGAATGTAAGAAACGACAAGAGAACGTCGTAGGTAATGACAAGTAGTCAAAGTTAACACCGAAATTAACCGTTCCGACTGAATGAATTATAGGAACGAGAACTAGTCGAAATGGCAGCTGGGACACGTTAGGCTAGCCATCTTCAAGGCGACAGGTATGGTTTTCTTGCAACCTGTGTTCTACCGGATTACACCGGCTTGTATGCCAACCTGTTTTTCTGTGTGTTTGCCACCTTGCAAGAATAAGCATGAAATGAGTTTACAGTAATTTATTTATGGGGCGTATCTAGTTCCGATACCGTTTAACCTCAAATATGTGTTAAACCATAGCTAACCGACTCTAGGATCACATAAGAGAGATCGGTATTCGGATTTAACGACCCAACCTACGGGAACGTTTTAACTACGACTATCCGTGTGTTAGTTGCGTATTGTTGTTGTGTATAAGTGTGTTTAACTTCTTTGTGTATGTCGTTGTGTAACGACTGTTATTTTGTTCATGTATGTCGTATGGTGCCTTACCTCCCTTGTGTGCCTAACTGGACCTCACTAACTATAAAGTAAGTTGTGGTAATAAGCCCCGTGGAGGGAGCTTCTAGCCAATGTGTTAATTGGGGGTGAGGAATCCGGGTGTCCGGTCGCGCGCGTATGTTTGAGAGTTGATATCTATATTTGATTCAACTCTCTCCTTTGTACGGTTGTTTTCCTTCTTGGAATTCATCCTCCCATGATCCAATAGCTGGCTCTCGTACCCTAACTATTATTCGGGACTAGGGGGTTTTGTGTATGGTGTGGTCGGGTCTATATTAAGACCGACACATCTAAGTAAGTGATTGTGTATGGTGTGCTCGGCTCTATATTATGACCGACACATCTAAGTAAAGTAATTGTGTACGGTGTGTTCGGAGCTATATTATATCCGACATATCTTAAGTAAAGTGTACGTTCTCTAAGAAGAATAGTAAGTTATTATGTAACGAGCTCAACATGGGAATGGAAATATTCACTAGGCTCTAATAAGATGACTAACTCTCATTTCGGTACGAGTCCTCACGTGACTCTTCTCGAGTTATGTTGTGTGTATGTTAATGTGTGATGTGTGTTGTTATGTTGAGTACGTTGATCACAGATATCAACCCCACGTTATTATAAGAAGAATTTAAGTATAACCCGATTAAATGGGTAAGTGTCGTCTAACAAAGAATTAGCTCTATTAAGGTAGAAAGGGTCAAGGAACCATGCATGTATCCTATTGATTGGATATGTGTTGATGTGTTAACCTTATGCTTGTATCCTATTGATTGGATATGTGTTGATTTATTAGCATGATATGTGTTTATAGGTACCATGCATGATTTAAAATATAATAACCGCATGGTTAGACGACAATTAGTTGTGTGTGGCCCAGTAGTATGTGGGCTACACGATTACCATTCCAGTAAAGGTTCTGAGCCCCTTTAGGGCCACCCTTTTCATTTCAGGTACAATGGAGCTGGCAGCCGTTCGAGAGTAGGACGGGGTGGCTATCTCTACATGGGTAGTTATTCAATTTACTTATGTATTTGTAAGTGTAGTAAGACCGAACTTGTTATCGGCAGTAGGTTGTAAATACTCGTTACAGTTGGAATATAATTGTACTTGATTGTTTAGAAACGGAATGGCTTTGTAATGTGTAAGTGCTCGGGAATCTGGTCCATCAGACCGATACATTGTACAAGTATTAGCCTTGTTAGCCACGTGGGTGGCTAACACGTGTAACACCAAAGGATTAAGTTAAATGTTGAGTTGTAATTCCGCTGCAATCGTTTGTTAAGTGTTGTGTTTGTAGTTGGGGTGTTACAAAAAGTGGTATCAGAGCGAAGTATCGCTCTGATGACTGGAATTACCGAGCTTAGGAAGTACCGAGTTAGGAATTAGAGACTTGGGTTAAGGGTTGAGTGATAGCGTGAGAGATACGCTAGTTAAGAATTACCAGTGTGTACTGGATACCTACGATATCCATCCCACCCTCTACAAACCCATTTAATAACTCGGGAAAGAACGCCAGAGAGATGAAAGTCCTCTCTTACTTGGGAAAACCCGATCTGGCTGTTATTAAGTATCTTTGTAAGTACGAAGAACCTGTCAGCTAGGAATCAGTAAGAGAAGATACACGCATGTATGCTAGTGATCCAAACGATGGGATATACAACAAAGGAAAAGAGGCAAACCGAGCCTATGTCCTAGGGTCTGCACCTCAGTACGGAGCGAGTGGGCCCATTAGAACGAATTCGAGAGAGAGCACAAACACGTGCCTCACCCTTTATATGTGTTTGGAGCCCGGAGGGGCTAGAGTCATACCCGTCTCTCTGATATGAGGATAATCTACTCCAAAGGCTGAAGACGCCACATGAGAATTAGAGAACTCTATGAGAGCCAAGTATCCAGCGCTCCTTGTTGAGCGACTGTTGTGTACTTGTGGGGTACGGGGGCATAACCCTTTTTAAGGGGGGTAGTGCCTCTTGCTTGTGCACAGGTTTGCACTGAATTCTGTTGTTTCGTATACAGGGCATACAGTAGTTTGTTGGTATGTTTGTTGGTATGCGGGTTATACGATGTTGTTTGTTGGTTTGTTTCGTATGCTGGGCATACAGTGAGTTGGTGGTATGCGGGGCATACGTTGTTTGTTGGTGTTGTCTGGTTGTTTTGTGGTGTTGTTTGGTACGCGGGGCGTACGTTGTCGATTTGTTGGTGTGTGATGTGCACTTGTATGTATGTATCATATGAACTACTTGTTTGGAATGATGTGTTTACTTCCATGTGTGTAGTACTTTTCCTTATGATAATTGTGATATATATATTTATACTACCTTGTAGATTGATTACATATGGTATCGCCTAGATACGAAATGAATCATTAGATATGGAATGTGAATGATGGCATGGTATGGACACCTCGGGGAGGTTGTCAGGGTTGTAGAACTGATAGGACATAACGGTGTTGATGGATCGCCAACATCCATATGTTTGAACTAATGCCACATGATGGCTATGTGCAGTATTAGCACAACACATTATACGTGAATACCACATCAAATAGATGTGCATTATGGCTCTATGGGTAGTCGTTATAAACTAGTCGAGAAAGACGACTTCAGGATGAAGTCTCCTTAAGGGAGGTAGACTGAAATACCCCTAAGTAATTAAATGTATTTGAACATATAATTAATTACATTAAGGCCTAAACAATTAAGCATATAAACGCCATAATGTGTTACATTATTATGAGCATGTAACACTTGTGAATAAACGAACTAGTGAGGTTATATATACACAAACCAAGTATAAGGCATTATGCAAGCTGAAATATTTCCGGTACTCGTTAACACATAAAAGCTTGTGTTAAATAACATATGTACGAGAATATAATGTATGAGACTCGTTAACACATAATAGTCGTATTAAATCACATATGTACGAGAATATAGTTTATGGGCCATGTTACTAAATATAAACATGTGCAAGTGACAATATTGTAGGAAGACTTATGCTCACGGTTTTGGACTGTGAGCTGAGCACAATAAGCCACTACTTATTCCACACTTGAGACACTACGTTACTACCTATCTGTTACTTAGCTCCATATTAAAACCACAAACAGAACTAAAATATCCACTGTCATGTAGTGTTTCCCCCATGCTGATGCATGTCTCGAAAATTCACACCCGACACCCGACACCCCTCCATTCCGCCAGTATGGGCATTCACTACTAAATGTACTCAACCTCCTCAATTCTCTCGACATGCAACTCGATCTGGGCACACACAGAACCGGTAATTTTACTTCCTCTCTTCAGTCGAAAGCTTCCCAGCTCCCTCCTTGCGATTTCTTCTCACCGTGAACCAACACCCCACTACCACGGTTGCTGCTCAAAGACATAGAAAACTGAGCTGAGTTGGTGGATGAAGCAGAGGGAAACTTCGGTTGGAACTGGAAGAAGAAAGGGAAGCAAGCTAGGCGACTTTCCAAGGTAAAATCTGCAAGAATCTAGCCTAGTCTTCCCTCTCCATTTTCGGTAATAACCTCAGCTGCTACTAAACTCTTTTCCCTGCTCTCTTTACGTGGGAAAAACCAGAGGAGTATACCCAGATTGAGGAATAAGAAAAGACCCAAGTGTATAGCCTTTTCCTGGTCATTTCGGTGAGTCTTAAACACTGCTCTCCTTCCTTGTTTACCGGTAATAGTCCTAGCTATCTTGATCCTTTTTCCTGTTTTTTTCTTCACGTAAAAGACCAGTGGATAAGACCCATCTTCGTGAAGGAGCAAGACCAAGCTAGTCTTCTTGTTGTACCATTCTCGGTAGGACAAAAAAAAACAAGGTAAAGACCATACCTATCTCAGATTGCTCCACCCATGTCCTTTTCTCTAAGTTGTCACAGTTTAACCTCTGAGTAATCTTTCCCAGTTGTCGTCAAAGTGACCAAGGTGCTGGAAGTCTCATTTGTACCAAGGATCCACAAGGGAGAACCAGCTTCAACTCAAAAAGAAAGAAAAATTTATGGTAGTAAACTTCTAAGCTAACCAGAGCTTTTACCTGCGTGCTGTTATGAGAAATAAACGTTGTGTAAGGAACTAGTTGGGAACTAGTAATTTCTGATGCAAAGTGTAACAAATGTGCCTATTTATAAGAGTTAGACAACAAGTAAACTAGTTCAAATAACCTCTGTATGAACCGACTAAAGAAACTAACGCCGAAAACAAGTGTAAATTCTGCAACTTTTCCTCTCTGTTTAAACTAGTTCAAAAATAAAGTAAAGACAGTAGTGTTGGATAATGAACTCAAACCTTTCCCAACATTATATACTATGTGTAAATCAACTGGAGGGATATAGGAGAAACCAACTCCAAACAAAGGAATAACTCAAGGTATTAAGCTACATGAGTATTCTGTACAGGTTTTAAAAACTGATTTCGTTTTAGTACAACTAAACTCCACAGGAGTTATAAGGGTCTTATTGATTTAATGAGGTACCCAATACATTGCTAATCCACCTAACTAGTTTATAAGCACCTTGGGAGTGTTTAATAAGAAAAGAAAAAAAAAACCCATCTGATGCACTAAGAGTGGAGTAGTAAACTGAAGTTATGTTTCAGTTTTCTCAGTATTACCAGTTCTGTATAGGGAGATTTCATGGGAGTTAACAGTGTTGTGTTGGGTTTGTTTGAGGTGTAAAACTTTGCTAAGACACTTAATCAGTAGTTAGATCCTGGGGGACCTGGAAATCTAATTGTGAACAACTAACAAAAAGAAAAACATGGAAGAAAAGACACCAGTTTATAACATCAGTTTCTTATCAGCTCAGAATTGGGACATCCAGTGGCTTAACAGATTTGTCTTTGGGTCTGTCCAGTTCAGTGTTAGGCCATATCTGCAACATTAACCAAACTGTTGTGGGTTGTTTTGGGTTTAGAAACTTCCTAGCACACTTAACTATGTAAGTAAATATGTTGGGGTAAATCGTAAGGCAGTTAGAAGAACAGACAGTGAGCAAATAAGAGAATAGTTCAAGTTATGATTCCAGGTTCTGGAATTCTCCTGTTTCAGTTTCAGTCTTTAGTTTTTGAGTTTCTTGTTTCTGTATGAACATGCTTCAGTAGGAGTAACTGCATTGTTGAGGGTAAGATTATATCACAACACTTGACTAGGAAGCTAGGAAACATGAGGGGAATTGGAAAATCTGATTGATGAACAGACAAAAAAGAAACAGAAGAAAGGTGTATCAGTTTATAAACTCGGTTCCTGTACTTTCTTATTTCAAGTATAAGATTTCACCAGTGGGAGTAACAGAGTGGTTGTAGCTAGTTTTGAGTTTAACAATAGCTGAAACACTGAATCAAGTGAGTAAATGCTTAGGGATAAATTGAATGACAGATACGTGAAATAAATAGAAAGAAATAAATAGAAGTTACCAATTCTGTTGTGCATTTTCTTTCTGTTCTGTATAACTTAGTACAGAGAGTCTTGAAGGGGGGTATCTTGAGAGTTTTATGAGCCTAAAGCCTTACCAATTCGTCTAATTAAATGTGTTAACATTTTGAGAAAAACGAAAGTCAACTCAGAGACAAAGAAAGGAGAAATAATGAGGTATATCAGTTTCTATCTTCAGTTTTTCTGCAACAATTGTAGTTTCTGTATACTGGCTTTTCAGTAACTTTACCTTGATGTCTTGGGTCTGTTTTTGAGAGCAAAGCTATGATAAACACTTGACTAAGTAACTAAGTGCTTTGTGATAAATTGAGATCAAACTCGTGAAACAAACAGGGAAGAGCATAGAAGAGAGGTGGTTGGGTACATGCTTCAGTTCTTTTCGTTTCAGGTTAGGGTCATTTCAGTGGCTTAACTAGTCACCTTGGGTCTGTTAGAGGGTGAAAATTTTACTAAGATACCTATCTGAGTAGTTATACAATCTAGGGGAAAATTCAAAGATAAATTTGTGAAAATACAGAGGGAATCAAAGAGAAGTTATCAGGTCTTAAACTTAAGTATTTCAGTTTTTCTTTAGTGTTGTAGTTCCCTCTCGGTTTCTGTATAGGAAGTGCATCAATAGGCTTAATAGGATTTTCTAAGTAGTTTTGGGTTTAAAACATTGCTAGAACACCTAGTTAAGCAAGTGAGTACTTGAGACGAAATGAAGGGCAGATTTATGAATTGACAGAAAGAAAACAATAGAGAGCATATCAGTGCAGATTTCAGTTTCTACAATCCCGGTCATCTGTATATTAACCTTTCAGAAGATTAACAATTTCGTGGTGGATCTGTTTTGAGGTTAAAACTGTACTAAGATGCTTAGCTAGATAGCTAGGCAACCTAGGGGAAACTCAAAACCAGGATCGTGAACAAACAGCAAGATATAAGAGAAGATATCAGTTTATGTTTTTTCAGTTTTACAGTCCTTGTTCTCAGTCTTTTTTTTAGTTTCAGTTCAGTTTTCTGTTTCTGTAAAATGAACTACCAGAGTGGTTAACAGTGTTGTATTGAGTTGTTAATGAGCCTAACACACTCCTAACACGCTTAAGTAAGTTTATAAACATTTGGGAAAGATAGAAATCGAATTAATCAGAGAAGGAGAAGGAGAAGGAATGAAGAGAAAGTATGTGATTCGATAGGAAATGGAATAAAAAATATATGCATTTTCGGTAATTATAACAAGTGTTATAAAACCTTGGGTTATTCTTTATTACAAAGTTTTGATGTTATAAAATTAGGTATTTACAACATGTTATAAGTTATGTGGTTATATTGTGATTAACGAGAATTATATAAATAAAGGAGCTCAAGTGTATCATATGTGTATATTATTTCGGTACATACATATAGTTACCAAAACCATATGTTATAAAGTTTAATGACATATAAAATATCATACTATATGACATCATGAAATAAATGTAACACTAAACAATGTTATGTGGTCAAAAATATAGTTTATTAAAACTATCATGTTAAGCACATGCATATATATAAATACATGTCAAGAATAAAGATATAAACTACAGTATACAATGACATGAAATACTATGGTTAATAAATGACTTTGGTACGATAAATAAATCTGGATGAAGAATCACAAGTGTATAATGTAAGGTTTCATACTCCGTGTAAACCGAATATTAATTCACACTACGAGTAAGGAGTTTTTAAGATAACGATACTTTAACTAGTAAAAGTGGAAAAATGGGGGTGTAGTACCGGGATTTCAGACGTTATTCGGAGATACCGAATCATACTGTCATGTGGATTGACACTTAGCGTTCTTTGTATTTCTAGATCGCCTTTTAGACGTGCGCGCTCGATAGCCTTAGCGGTCTACACTGCGTGACCTTGGACTCGGTGTACGGTATGTAAAGGGGTTTGATCCGGGTTGTCCTGAGGAACTCCTCTGGCTCGGATTTTTTTGATAACGTGTATGATTATGTGTGTGATGGATATCTGTGTTACTGCATTATTTATTTATGCACGAACGTCCTACGGGACTAATACTACGTCGACTATAGATCGACTTATATAAAACTACATACGCGAGATGTGTGATTGTGATTACCGTTGTCTGACCTAATACGCTAAGTATTACAAGTATGTAGCTATAACCTAAGTAAAACACTTAGGAACGGGACACGACATTGTCGGTCCCTAGAGCTTCGACTTGAACATAAATACTACCTGGAATCATTCTAGGCATGCGTAAGACCCACAGGGCAGCCAACAAAATAAGTGATGTTCTCCATAATTAAAAACTGTAACTGAATTACGCACTAACGAGGTTAACAATGGAGTGTGAATGAATGTGATATGGTACCTTAATCCAGACAGTCACCGGCTGCTGGTCGCGCGTAGAGATCTCTTGGGTTATCCCGTATCGGGTTTACCCTAGTTAATCCTGAACGAACCTAGATAGATCGTCAGGCGGAGTGTGCTACCGTTGGCACCAAGCCTTTGGCCACCTAAATGGACGCCTTTACAAAGGCAAAGTGAAATAGTCCCGGAGTCTTCGGATGATCAGGGCAGTGAGCACCTTGTATGTACGTGGGACTACTGTCCAAGTGAGTATAATTCGGGTTGTCCTAATTGACGCCTGACAGTGCTAACCAAATCAAATGATATGTGAGGGCCCGGGGGGCCGAATGTTGTAATACGTGATGATGTTATTATACGACGTACGAGTCATCAATGCTATTGTATTGTATGATGTGTGACTGTGCTGCGTATATTTATAATGACTGTTTGGATTAGATGGATGGTTATGTGTTTATGCATGTTTATTACAGTATTTACTATATCTGTAAAATGGTAAAGCATGAAATCAATCTAATATCAAGATGTTAAAAACGACAAGTGACCAATAGGGTCTAGGCCCGGCATACTCAGCGTCTATCACTGAGACTACACTCATTAAGCAGGTTGCTGATCAACGTTGAAGCCGAAGTGTGGGTACCGGGTAGTGAGGGTTACTTTAGTTATTGTACATGGAATTTATTTGTATAACAGTATCAGTTATAGATGTATGACGGTACGGTTGTATCTATTTGGGATTTTGGTAGATGCTCACTTATCGACTGTTACGGATGTGGACTTAGTATGATGTATAGGAGATATCTTGTTATCACAGAGGTTTAGTAGTGTTGTTGTTTTAGTGTTGGATTTAGTTTCTGCTTCGTTACTCGCATGGGCAAGTAATGGCAGGTGACACCCGAGTGAGTTTTAATGTTGTTGCTTATTCTTCCGTTGTAAGACGTTTTATTTTTCTGTTAACGTGAGTGTCTATTACGTGTTTGTTTGAGAGGGGTGTTACAAAAGTGGTATCAGAGCGGAGTACCGCTCTGATGACGAGATACTAGGTTAAGACTGTGAGCTTAGGACTTGGGAAACACGAGAAACATTTGTGAGGTACGAAACGTCTTTGCTTTAATGGAATTATGTGTTAGCAAAGCCTTAGGCTTGCCAGTGTTAGCCTTGGGGCACACAAACGAGTTGATTGTAGTATGATGTGTTATCGAGAAGACGAATGGTAATACCGAAGTCTAGTGGTGGTGTGAGCCAGGAAGCCGGCCAAGGGGATAAAGGCCCGGGAATATTATCCCCGTTACGGACCAGCTGAGAGCTCAGCCAGGAGGAGACACACATATGTCATGAGTACATTGGCGACAGTCCACTTTCATGTGGAAGTCCAGTACGGACTACTACCGACAATACCCCTCCCGCCACAACCCAATGAGTATAATCCAACTGAGAAACATAATCCCTGAATGTAGGGAAGAGGGCTACCAAGCCCAATAGAGCGTCTAAACGCTCTCGCACCGAATGAATAATTCCTACTCCTGTAACGTTAATATAAACTTAATACCGTACCTCCCTTAACGACCAAGCATTGTAACAATAGGCACTGCTAGAGGCGAGCGCCACTACTACTGTAACGTCTTGGAAAGGATCACCCAAGACATCAGGGCAAGCGGACCGGGAGCGCCTTGAGCTCCGCGAGATGCCCGTAATGGGGACCTTAACCACCATACCATTGTATCGTAACACCAAACTGTAAGAAGAAATTACATTGTGAACGTGGAGAAAAACAAACTGTAAGTATGCCGTCCTGTTATGTTCAAATTCCAATCCTAATCTTGTGTACACACAATACCGTAACACTAGAACCTTGTCGTGACGACACTTGTGGAGAAACAAATTCCGAGCGTTTATGCTATCGTAAATCTAATGTGAGGGAGGACTTGGTTATTTTAATGACAATGTGGTTAGGAAAAATTATCCAATCCAATTACCGTCTTTTTCATGAACAATCATTCTAACGGTACTTAAGCAACCAATGCGGCAGTAAGACAAACAAGCCTTAAACTGACAACTCTACTTGCATGGCGCGCTTGCCACTGCAAGCACTGATTTAAACAATGTACCAATAATTCCGTCTAACCCGCGCACTTGCTACTGCAAGTGCTGCAAACAACTACGACTGCAGTTACCACTGCTTTTATCGTTACAAACAAATTCTGTAAACTGTGTAGACCAGTGGTACAATGCCATGGCTACCAATAATCACCAAACAATTGTACAACTCTAAAATAAACTACATAACTACAATTGTTGCAATAAACCGCTAAGATACGAGGCCTACAACCTCTGAAGGACCCGACGAGTCTGACTAACGCAATAAAAAGGGCACACCAGCCCATAACAAATTATAACTACTAAGCAAGAACGAATTAAATGACACCGGCTTAAGAGCCAAGATAACATAATTTAATTATCAAACCACTTAATGGCTGAATTGGAAGTGGACGGTGAAACTTGATTCCCGGGGATCAAGGGAAACCAACCACAAATTGGGGTGGAAGGTTAGTTCAAAACTGGTGCTGATCACACCAGGGTCGGATGACTCCTGAGACTCTTCACAAGTTGCCACAATTAATTACAGTCAGGATAAACAAAACTGCAATATACTAGTTACAAACAACTAGCAATAATTAAGCAATAAGATATTAAATAAGGAAACTCGTGACTAACAGTTTACATTGTATATATTAAATCATACAAAATAAAAATTATGGAGGGAATACGATCGTATAACAATCAGTACCGACAAAACACACTACCAGTATATGCCAACTTGTGATGAACACCAAGGAATTAGTAAAACGTATCAGTCCACAGATGGACCAAAAGTGAAAAGAACAATTCTACCGTAATACGGCTATTACCAATATCACTCGCAACAATGAACGCGAATCAACAATGAACACTTGAGTAATTACCACCCCTGAGCACTACCCTTACCAAGGAGTGCCATGTACGGGTATGTACAGTTAAAAACGAACAAACGTCAAGATTGAGTTTTATGTGTACCATCAAGATCATACCGATTATGAGACAAGTTCTAAGTAGAAGAATGGATACCGCCATTGGCGTTCTGCCATGTAAAAATGATAAGTACCAATATGTGTTAAAGACATGTCATTTACTATTGTGACGACTGTAAGTGATGAATGAATGTGTAAATTAAAACAATGGCAAATAACTAAATCGACATTACAAAACACACTAAACTGAACGCTAAATAGCGCAAATAAGCAAGTACCTAATGTACGAATAAAGGGCATGAACCCAGGAGACCGGGAACACCGACTCCGATTACCTTTCGAGGTATATTACTAATATAACAATGTCTAAGTTAATATAATGAAGTAAGGGAGCTAAGGTACATACCGTAAGCAATATGAATAACGATGATGATTAACTAACAGGCGCCAAACCGCACACTTGAAATATAAATAACTGCAGTTACAAGTAACTAGCACTAAACAATAAGTAACAGCAAAGACATTGCTTACTAGCCGAATACCAGAAGTATATACCAGCATTCAATGCTAATCACTAATAGTGATAAATGTTTAGTCCTAACGGACAAGCATAATCTTGGGAGAAATGGCATACCCTTGTGGATACAGTAATGGTTGGAAAGTGAAGACCCGAGTTGCTCAAGCAGTCATGCAATCTACAATACACCCAATTAAACGGAAAAGGAAACAAATATGAATACCCAAGTATGAGAACTTACCCTACGCCGTATCGGGAATTATAGATGGGATATGATAATGATTAAACCTGAAGGAAAAGAATATGTATAGCACTCAAGGAGATCGAAATATGAAACCTGGCATTGCTAACTCAGCACGAATACTACATGAACCGATTACAGCCATACAGACGAACCAACATTTAACTTTAACTGATTAACAACCAAGTGCTACCTTTAGAGATGAATACCAGATGAAATGTATTACTCAGGACATGAGTCCAGGGAACAAAAATAATGTTTCCAACCACTTTACCACCCATACCACTAGAACAATAACACCTACGACAAGATAACTGACAATGCGAACTAATTAACATCAAACTACAACAAGGACATCCATCAAAAGGGAGCTTGACAATAGAATACTTCACAATAGCCGTGTGACGGACGCTACCAGTTTGCTAAACGAGACATGGGACGACCGCACTCCGATAGGAGCATGTGGGCCTGACAGACTTATTTATAAGTTAGTCGGGTAAGTAGTAATGTATCAATACGGTACCCCATTTAGGTAGACAAGTAGTGTTAGGTACACGAGAAGTAGTCAACTCCGTACTACGGATAGTGATGCAGATCATCTCGAAGATGGACGAGAAGAGCCACAGTTAAACCAACGGGCTAGAGAAACAAAGAATCTTCAGCACAGAATAGCAGACAGTACACAGTGAAGACAAGAAGACCTTTCGAAGATGACGACGCTGATCACAGAGATAGGAGACCCATTGTCAGAACGAATAATATGTAGAACCCTCATAAGGATCGAGCAAATTCTTGCAATCTAGAGGAATCTACCAAATGATGTGAACCTAGATACATGATTACGCGATGATGAAAGACAAACTAGCGGATGCATTAAACGATAAACAAACGTTATGATAACTAGCAACCGTCAAATCGACTGAGACACGGTGCGCGCGGAAGCGACCAACAGGAACAATCATCAATAAAGAAGTAATGTGAAATGGAAGATGAAATTGCAGAACTCTAATACGAGCACAACATATGGATTTCCCCTGGCAGAAAGCAGGAAGAACCACACTAACGTTGTTGCTAACCCGACACACGGGAAGAAGATATAATATATATCAACACGAACAATGTGTTACTCCGGAACAAAAACCACCAGGAGACATGGATGACAATCTTTATCTAAGTAGACATGAAGGCTAGTACGTCTTAGTATTAGAAAGACAAGTGCAAAGAGCACTAAGTACTAATAATAGCCAATGTCATATGACACCTCAAGCTAGGAATCAGTAAGAGAAGATACACGCATGTATGATAGTGATCCAAACGATGGGATATACAGCAAAGGAAAAGAGGCAAACCGAGCCTATGTCCTAGGGTGTGCACCTCAGTACAGAGCGAGTGGGCCCATTAGAACGAATTCGGGAGAGAGCACAAACACGTGCCTCACCTTAATATGTTTTGGAGCCCGGAGGGGCTAGAGTCATACCCGTCTCTCTGATATGAGGATAATCTACTCCAAAGGCTGAAGATGCCACATGAGAATTAGAGAACTCTATGAGAGCCAAGTATCCAGCGCTCCTTGTTGAGCGATTGTTGTATACTTGTGGGGTACGGGGGCGTAACCCTTTTTAAGGGGGTAGAGCCTCTTGGCTGTGCACAGGTTTGCACTGAATTCTGTTGTTTCGTATACGGGGCATACAGTATTTTGTTGGTATGCGGGGTATATGATGTTGTTTATTGGTTTGTTTCGTATGCTGGGCAAACAGTGAGTTGGTGGTATGCGGGGCATACGTTGTTTGTTGGTGTTGTTTGGTTGTTTTGTTGGTGTTGTTTGGTACGCGGGGCGTACGTATGTTGTCGATGTGTGGTGTGTGATGTGCACTTGTATGTATGTATCTTATGAACTACTTGTTTGGAATGATGTGTTTACATCCATGTGTGTAGTACTTTTCCTTATGATAATTGTGATATATATATTTATACTACCTTGTAGATTGATTACATATGGTATCGCCTAGATACGAAATGAATCATTAGATATGGAATGTGGAATGATGGCATGGTATGGACACCTCGGGGAGGTTGTCAGGGTTGTAGAACTGATAGAAAATAACGGTGCTGATGGATCGCCTACATCCATATGTTTGAACTAATGCCACAAATGATGGCTATGTGCAGTATTAGCACAACATATTATACATGAATACCACATCAAATAGATGTGCATTATGGCTCTATGGGTAGTCGTTATAAACTAGTCGAGAAAGACGACTTCAGGACGAAGTCTCCTTAAGGGAGGTAGACTGAAATACCCCTAAGTAATTAAATGTATTTGAACATATAATTAATTACATTAAGGCCTAAACAATTAAGCATATAAATGCCATAATGTGTTACATTAGAGCATGTAACACTTGTGAATAAACAAACTAGTGAGGTTATATATACACAAACCAAGTATAAGGCATTATGCAAGCTGAAATATTTCCGGTACTCGTTAACACATAAAGCTTGTGTTAAATAACATATGTACGAGAATATAATGTATGAGACTCGTTAACACACAATAGTCGTATTAAATCACATATGTACGAGAATATAGTTTATGGGCCATGTTATTAAATATAAACATGTGCAAGTGACAACATTGTAGGAAGATTTATGCTCACGGTTTTGGACTGTGAGCTTAGCACATTAAGCCACTTACTTATTCCACACTTGAGACACTACGTTACTACCTATCTGTTACTTTGCTCCATATTAAAACCACAAACAGAACTAAAATAAATCCCACTGTCATGTAGTGTTTCCCCCATGCTGATGCATGTGTCGAAAATTCACACCCGACACCCCCTCCATCCCGCCAGTATGGGCATTCACTAATAAATGTACTCAACCTCCTCAATTCTCTCGACATGCAACTCGATCTGGGCACACACAGAACCGGTAATTTCACTTCCTCTCTTCAGTCGAAAGCTTCCCAACTCCCTTCTTGCGATTTCTTTCACGTGAACCAACACCCACACTACCACGGTTGTTGCTCAAAGACATAGAAAACTGAGATGAGTTGGTGGATGAAGCAGAGGGAAACTTCGGTTGGAACTGGAAGAAGAAAGGGAAGCAAGCTAGGCGACTTTCCAAGGTAAAATCTGCAAGAATCTAGCCTAGTCTTCCCTCTCCATTTTCGGTAATAACCTCAGCTGCTACTAAACTCTATTCCCTGCTCTCTTTACGTGGAAAAAAACTAGAGGAGTATACCCAGATTGAGGAAGAAGAAAAGACCCAAGTGTATAGCCTTCTTCCTTGGTCATTTCGGTGAGTCTTAAACACTGCTCTCCTTCCTTGTTTACCGGTAATAGTCCTAGCTGATCTTGAGCTCTTTTCCTGTTTTTCTTCACGTAAAAGACCAGTGGATAAGACCCAGCCTGGTGAAGGAGCAAGACCAAGCTAATCTTCCTTGTTGTACCATTCTCGGTAGGACAAAAAAACAAGGTAAAGACCATACCTATCTCAGATTGCTCCAACCCATGTCCTTTTCTCTGAGTTATCACAGTTTAACCTCTGAGTAATCTTTCCCAGTTGTCGTCAATGTGACCAAGGTGCTGGAAGTCTCATTTGTACCAAGGATCACAAGGGAGAACCAGCTTCAACTCAAAAAGAAAGAAAAATTTAGGTAGTAAACTTCTGAGCTAACCAGAGCTTTACCTGCGTGCTGTTTGAGAGAAATAAATGTTGTGTAAGGCACTAGTTGGGAACTAGTAATTTCTGATGCAAAGTGTAACAATTGTGCCTACTTATAAAAGTTAGACAACAAGTAAACTAGTTCAAATAACCTCTGTATGAACCGACTAAAGAAACTAACGCCGAAAACAAGTGTAAATTCTCTGCAACTTTCACTCTCTGTTTAAACTAGTTCAGAAATAAAGTAAAGACAGTAGTGTTGGATAACGAACTCAAACCTTGCCAAGACATTATACTGTGTGTAAATCAACTGGAGGGATATAGGAGAAAACAACTCCAAAACAAAGGAATAACTCAAGGTATTAAGCTACATGAGTATTCTGTATAGGTTTTAAAAACTGATTTCGTTTTTGTACAACTAAACTCCAGAGGAGTTATAAGGGTCTTATTGATTTAATGAGGTACCCAATACATTGCTAATCCACCTAACTAGTTCATAAGCACCTTGGGAGTGTTTAATAAGAAAAGAAAAAAAAACCCATCTGATGCACTAAGAGTGGAGGAGTAAACTGAAGTTGTGTTTCAGTTTTCTCAGTATTACCAGTTCTGTATAGGGAGATTTATGGGAGTTAACAGTGCTGTGTGGGTTTGTTTTGAGTGTAAAACTTTGCTAAGACATTTAAATCAGTAGTTAGACAACCTGGGGGACCTGGAAATCTAATTTGTGAACAAATGAAAAGAAAAACATGGAAGAAAAGACATCAGTTTATAACATCAATTTCTTATCAGCTCAGAATTGGGACATCCAGTGGCTTAACATATTTGTCTCTGGGTCTATCCAGTTTCAGTGTTAGGCCATATCTGCAACATTAACCAAACTGTTGTGGGTTGTTTGGGTTTAGAAACTTCCTAGCACACTTAACTATGTAAGTAAATATGTTGGGGTAAATCGTAAGGCAGTTAGAAGAACAGACAATGAGCAAATAAGAGAATAGTTCAAGTTATGATTCCAGGTTCTAGAATTCTCCTGTTTCAGTTTTAGTCTTTAGTTTTTGAGTTTCTTGTTTCTGTATGAACATGCTTCAGTAGGAGTAACTGCATTGTTGAGGGTAAGATTATATCACAACACTTGACTAGGAAGCTAGGAAACGTGAGGGGAAATTGGAAAATCTGATTGATGAACAGACAGAAAAGAAACAGAAGAAAGGTGTATCAGTTGATAAACTCGGTTCCTGTACTTTCTTATTTCAAGTATAAGATTTCACCAGTGGGAGTAACAGAGTGGTTGTAGCTAGTTTTGAGTTTTAAACAATAGCTGAAACACTGAATCAAGTGAGTAAATGCTTAGGGATAAATTGAATGACAGATACGTGAAATAAATAGAAAGAAATCAATAGAAGTTACCAATTCTGTTGTGCATTTTCTTTCTGTTCTGTATAACTTAGTACAGAGAGTCTTGAAGGGGGGTATCTTGAGAGTTTTATGAGCCTAAAGCCTTACCAATTTGTCTAATTAAATGTGTTAACATTTTGAGAAAAACGAAAGTCAACTCAGAGACAAAGAAAGGAGAAAGAATGAGGTATATCAGTTTCTATCTTCAGTTTTCTGCAACAATTGCAGTTTCTGTATACTGGCTTTTCAGTTACTTTACGTTGATGTCTTGGGTCTGTTTTTGAGAGCAAAGCTATGATAAACACTTGAATAAGTAACTAAGTGCTTTGTGATAAATTGAGATCAAACTCGTGAAACAAACAGGGAAGAACATAGAAGAGAGGTGGTTGGGTACATGCTTCAGTTCTTTTCGTTTCAGGTTAGGAACATTTCAGTGGCTTAACTAGTCACCTTGGGTCTGTTAGAGGGTGAAAATTTTACTAAGATACCTAACTGAGTAGTTATACAATCTAGGGGAAAATTCAAAGATAAATTTGTGAAAATACAGAGGGAATCAAAGAGAAGTTATCAGGTCTTAAACTTCAGTATTTCAGTTTTTCTTCAGTGTTGCAGTTCCCTCTCGGTTTCAGTATAGGAAGTGCATCAATAGGCTTAATAGGATTTTCTAGGTAGTTTTGGGTTTAAAACATTGCTAGAACACCTAGTTAAGCAAGTGAGTACTTGAGACGAAATGAAGGGCAGATTTATGAATTGACAGAAAGAAAACAATAAAAGAGAGAGCATATCAGTGCAGATTTCAGTTTCTGCAATCCCGGTCTTCTGTATATTAACCTTTCAGAAGATTAAACAATTTTGTGGTGGATCTGTTTTGAGGTTAAAACTGTACTAAGATGCTTAGCTAGATAGCTAGGCAACCTAGGGGAAACTCAAAACCAGGATCGTGAACAAACAGCAAGATATAAGAGAAGATATCAATTTATGTTTTTTCAGTTTTACAGTCCGTGTTCTCAGCCTTTTTTTAGTTTCAGTTCAGTTTTCTGTTGTAAAATGAACTACCAGAGTGGTTAACAGTGTTGTATTGAGTTGTTAATGAGCCTAACACACTCCTAACACGCTTAAGTAAGTTTATAAACACTTGGGAAAGATAGAAATCGAATTAATCAGAGAAGGAGAAGGAGAAGGAATGAAGAGAAAGTATGTGATTCGATAGGAAATGGAAAAAAAATATATGCATTTCGGTAATTATAACAAGTGTTATAAAACCTTGGGTTATACTTTATTACAAAGTTTTGATGTTATTAAATTAGGTATTTACAACATGTTATAAGTTATGTGGTTATATTGTGATTAACGAGAATTATATAAATAAAGGAGCTCAAGTGTATCATATGTGTATATTATTTCGGTACATACATATAGTTACAAAAACCATATGTTATAAAGTTTAATGACATATAAAATATCATACTATATGACATCATGAAATAAATGTAACACTAAACAATGTTATGTGGTCAAAAATATAGTTTATTAAAACTATCATGTTAAGCGCATGCATATATATAAATACATGTCAAGAATAAAGATATAAACTACAGTATACAATGACATGAAATACTATGGTTAATAAATGACTTTGGTACGATAAATAAATCTCGAATGAAGAATCACAAGTGTATAATGTAAGGTTTCATACTCCGTTGTAAACTGAATATTAATTCACACTAC
Organism: Limonium bicolor; assembly: GCA_023374045.1. Lineage (NCBI taxonomy): Eukaryota > Viridiplantae > Streptophyta > Magnoliopsida > Caryophyllales > Plumbaginaceae > Limonium > Limonium bicolor. Next base: position 313,586,550 of record CM041777.1, on the reverse strand, counting down.
GAGTAAGGAGTTTTTAAGATAACGATACTTTAACTAGTAACAGTGGAAATCCGGGGGTGTAGTACCGGGATTTCAGACGTTATTCGGAGATACCGAATCATACTGTCATGTGGATTGACACTTAGCGTTCTTTGTATTTCTAGATCGCCTTTTAGACGTGCGCGCTTGATAGCCTTAGCGGTCTACACTGCGTGACCTTGGACTTGGTGTACGGTATGTAAAGGGGTTTGATCCGGGTGTCCTGAGGAACTCCTCGGGCTCGGATTTGTTTGATAACGTGTATGATTATGTGTGTGATGGATATCTGTGTTTACTGCATTATTATTTATGCACGAACGTCCTACGGGACTAATACTACGTCGACTATAGATCGACTTATATAAAACTACATACGTGAGATGTGTGATTGTGATTACCGTTGCCTGACCTAATACGCTAAGTATTACAAGTATGTAGTTATAACCTAAGTAAAACACTTAGGAACGGGACACGACATTGTCGGTCCCTAGAGCTTCGACTCGAACATAAATACTACCTGGAATCATTCTAGGCATGCGTAAGACCCACAGGGCAGCCAACAAAATAAGTGATGTTCTCCATAATTAAAAACTATAACTGAATTACTGACTAACGAGGTAACAGTGGAGTGTGAATGAATGTGATGTGGTACCTTAATCCAGACAGTCACCGGCTGCTGGTCGCGCGTAGAGATCTCTTGGGTTATCCCGTATCAGGTTTACCCTAGTTAATCCTGAATGAACCTAGATAGATCGTCAGGCGGAGTGTGCTACCGTTGGCACCAAGCCTTTGGCCACCTAAATGGACGCCTTTACAAAGGCAAAGTGAAATAGTCCCGGAGTCTTTGGATGATTATGGCAGTGAGCACCTTGTGTGTACGTGGGACTACTGTCCAAGTGAGTATAATTCGGGTTGTCCTAATTGACGCCCGACAGTGCTAACCAAATCAAATGATATGTGAGGGTCCGGGGGGCCGAATGTTGTAATACGTGATGATGTTATTATACGACGTACGAGTCATCAATGCTATTGTATTGTATGATGTGTGACTGTGTTGCGTATATTTATAATGACTGTTTGGATTAGATGGATGGTTATGTGTTTATGCATGTTTATTACAGTATTTACTATATCTGTAAAATGGTAAAGCATGAAATCAATCTAATATCAAGATGGTTAAAAATGACAAGTGACCAATGGGTCTAGGCCCGGCATACTCAGCGTCTATCGCTGAGACTACACTCATTAAGTAGGTTGCTGATCAACGTTGAAGCTGAAGTGTGGGTACCGGGTAGTGAGGGTTACTTTAGTTATTGTACATGGAATTTATTTGTATAACAGTATCAGTTATAGATGTATGACGGTACGGTTGTATCTATTTGGGATTTTGGTAGATGCTCACTTATCGACTGTTACGGATGTGGACTTAGTATGATGTATAGGAGATATCTCGTTATCACAGCGGTTAGTAGTGTTGTTGTTTTAGTGTTGGATTTAGTTTCTGCTTCGTTACTCGCATGGGCGAGTAATGGGAGGTGACACCCGAGTGAGTTTTAATGTGTTGCTTATTCTTCCACTGTAAGACGTTTTATTTTTCTGTTAACGTGAGTGTCTATTACGTGTTTGTTTGAGAGGGGTGTTACAAACGGTATACCGAACAAGAGACGAGTCTCGGTAACCATGACAAATGCGTGGGAACGAGCAATAACAATGACACGGAACCAAGTGGATAAGGGTCTCCATGAGCGAAGAAGTACCCTGATTGACGACCATAGAGTCAAGATCAATGAGAAGTTGTGGAGAAGATTGATTATTGAATTGAGCATCAACGTAAGAGCCAACAAGACCACTGAATACGGTGCGGGTAAAAACAATACCGCGACCGGTATGTGTTGAACCGATAGCCAGTTAGCATGGCGCACTTGCCATGGCAAGTGCTGCTATTACGGGGCTATTCGGGAAAATTTTAACGACTACGGAGTACTTAGTAATGTACATGAAGTTGAATGAAATAATCACAAGACCACCAACCCTAAGAACTGAAGAGTGAAATCTTGGAAGGGCTTAACAGCCTAACCTTTGCATATGGGAATATACCAGTCAGCGAGAAGCTAGACTTGGTTAAGGCATGAAGATGTTGTTAATACCATGAGAATTTTTCTTTCAAACTCTCTTTCAAAACCAAATTTTCTTTCAAACTCATATTTATTTCTAACCTTCTGTTAACCCCAAATTTCTCTCAAACTTCAGAATTTTCTTTAAACCAAACCAGAGGACCTACACCGGCCTCAGCGCCACACAGTAGGTAAGTTACACCGAGTTCACTTTCAAAAAACCTTAGGAAAATCCTAGAACCCGAGGGTATCAACCCAAGGGAATGGAATGAGTCCGTACTAAATACAAACAGTGGATAGACTTCCCTTGATTAAGTTCGGGAAGCACTGAGTGCATGTGTCATAAGACGATATAACAGGAGTTGACAACAGAATACTTCACCTAGGCGTGTGACGGACACTACGAGTGTATGAAAGTGAAATGTGGGATGACCGCACTCCGATAGGAGCTGCGGGCCTGACAGACCTACTTATGGGTTAGTCGGGTATGTAGCAATGTATCAGTAGGGTACCCCACATATGTATACGAGTAGAGTCAGGAACACATGAAGTAGTCGACTCCGTACAACGGTCAGCAGTAAAAATTCAAACCATCGAACGATTGAAGTAAAATGACTCAATTAAGTTAACAAGACTAAAGGAATTAGTGAATTCATTTCAAGGAAATGTTAAAGAGTTAGGAAGTGCGAAGTGCATTGACTAGTATATGTCTCAAGAATCATGAGGGATAAACATGATAGCTGGAATGAATACCCAGCCGATACATGGTAAAGAAGATGCCTAATATGGACACGTTAATGTGCAACGAACGGGATGAAATTCCCCGAATAATCACCTAGGATACCAGGGGATATCGATCTTCACTGAAGATGATATTAAACCCAGCCAAGAATGCAAAGCGGTGTATTTAACTAAACATCCCAAAGGTACAGGCCAGATGTAATTACATAACTTAGCAACACCTAGGAGCAATGCTCGAAGGGTGTTTGGGTAAACAATTGTTGAATGAAATATCGTGATAGTAACACAAGAGTTGAAACAAATAGTTGGTTTAAACACCAAAGGGAACCCACTTAACAGTAGAACCCTAAGTTGCCAAAGAGGCAACCTGAAAGGAAGCGTGATGCAACGACCTTGTCATGGAGCCGAATACAACCTCCAAACCATGTGGTGGTGTGCGGAGAAGTAAAATTTGTGTGAACAGCCTATAATGAGCAGAGCTCGAGGTAATGAGGATAAGCCACAGACCAAACGTGTTACATAAATTTGATTGATTTCGAAAGATAATGTTATACAAGTGAATAAAGCGGAGAACGAACCATTGCTTTAAGAGTGGGGATACCTCTCGATATTGTGAGACCGCGGGAGCGGTAGTTATGTGAACAAAGTTCAAGAAGTATGTTAAAGATTGACCGTGTTTTGATTACCAAATAAATGATTTGAATAAGAATAATGTGTATAATGCGAAAGTACCGAGTGAACAATGCTCAAGGAGCGTAAAGACTTGAAGGATAGCGTATTCAGTAATCAGCCTAGTAAGTGGCGAGTCGTAGTGAGAATGACGTAAGTACATGAGCGAAAGCTAATATGAGAGTGGATGCCATGTAAGTTAGTGTTGTACAATGAGTAAGAACATGGTGCGCAGTAAGCGACCGTTGTATGAGTATGGTTTAACAATGATATGGGGAGCAAGTGAAGTTATGAGTTAAACTTAGTGGAGATGCAAGGTAAGTGATAGTAAATAGATTGGGCAGAAAGCCAGTAGCTGGTACTATATGGTAAAGATGTGTATTCCTATTAAATTAACACGGTAAATGAAGTAATAAGCATCGGGACGAGAATACCCGATCGCTATGTAACCAACCCGTACTGGATACGGAAGTCGTGCAAACGCACCAGTGAATACCAACCGTTATAGTAGTTGAACCTCACCGCAATAAAGGCGGAAAGAGACTTATAACACTATAAGGACCGAGGCATAGGAAATGCAAGGTCGTACAAATGAAAGAATACTTGTATAGAACCAAATAAGGAGGATAAGTGACTACAGTGATGTCACTGAATACCAAATATAGGTATAGTATATACCTCAAGTGTTGGAAACCATAGAGGGAGCACTACATATTAGGAAGTAGCTCGACCTCAACCGAAAATAAGTCGGATGAACCAATTGAGTAATCACAGAGATACAGGGCTGTATATACAATAAATTATCAAAGAAATAATGGATATAAAGTACAAAAAACTCATCGAATTCACGCGTAAGAGATACCACGCGTCGGTTAAGAAACTGTTATTCTTGATAAATGGGAGATGTACAATACATAAAGAATAACGAATAGGGAAACTAAGCTCTAAAGTTTATCAGGGTCACTCGCAGAAGCTAGTGAGCCCATGATTCAGATGTTGAATATGTAGTGTAACGCCCCTATTTAACAAAAATGCAGCGGAAATAAAATATAAGGCGATTACAGATCATCGGGTTCCAAACACCCGGCACCAACCTCACCAATTATAACCTAGGATAATACAAATGCTACGGTCGAACTCGAGAAAACATAATATAAACCTAACAATAGAAAAATACGCCAACGCTCCACAAATCCTAATTCCCATCCCAATCACTCATACTCTTCGTGGCCACCTGTATAACAATCATACCTGCAAGATAAAAACCAAGCAGCCCACCCCAGGAGGGGGTGAGTCAGTTCCCTGGAATGGAACTGGTACAATTCTCATAACAGAAATTAAAACATAATCTTTAAACAATATAGTAACTTGGAAAGAAACTCTTAAACAAAAACAGAGGAACAAGGCACTTCAAAATCACCAAGTCAAAGTAACAAGCAAAGAATAGAGATAGATAGATAACAGAAAGGTAAAGTTAGTCATTAAACCACACCATGAGTTAGTGAACATCCCATGCTTAAGTTAGATTTATTTCCAGTTAAGAGTAGAAGACTCAAGTAGTCACAAGGACTAGGAATGAAAGGAAGAATCCAATAACCAACAACTCAAGAGTGGAATGAAACCAATTGGAAGAGATGGCTCCGCCGCCAATTACGTCCTTTTGGGACAGGGGATATACAGCCCCTCGTTGTTAACTACGTCCGATAGGACAGGGATATACAGCCCCTCACTGTTTACAACCCATAGGACAGGGGATTATCAACGTCCAATACCAAAACCTCCTGTCCTACAGAGTGTAGAGGCGTAAACCCCCGACAGTTAATATCTAATGAGGCAACCAGATAGAGGAACCAATAATCATGTAATTTTATACACTCAAGCTCAATTAGTCCACAAAAGTAGTTTCCTTTGAAATCCATTCAAGCTCAGTCAGCGTTTCTCTCAAACATTTCATAAAGTTCGTTACCAAAAGTATCTGAGTACGAGAGATCGTACCTGGTATGTGTAGAAGCAGTAACCAAACTTGAAAATGCGAACTACTTCCACTAATCACCTATAATTAAGTATTCCAAGCATTGATTAGTTAAGGAACTATAATGCTACACATCTTTCATTCTTACTAGTCTATAGTTTTGGTTTACAGTTACTCTCTCTTAAGGATCTGGCTAGATCTCGTAATTAAATCTTTAATGTACTTTTAACTTATTCCATTTACCTACTCCCGAATATAGGTTTAGCTTAATTAAACTCTTTAGTTACACTTGGCTAACTTACTTTAATACCTATTTAAGGTTTAGGATATGTATTTCCCCCTAATAGTCCACCTAGATGTCACATTAACATTTAATATTTTAATTGTCACGTATGAGTTAGGTTTATCCTAATTTTTCCTTCTTATTATGTTTCCCATAAGGTATGTTCTTCTTTTATTTACTTCTAATGTATTTATATATATACACATATATTTTCCTTAGGATTTATCCAAAACATTCTTTGAGAAATTCTTATTGTATTTAATTATCTTTAATAACCTTTACACCTATCTACTGCCTGTATATAATTTATAAAATAAAGTATTCCCCTTAGTTTAATTTAAGTGCATTGCCCTCCACATTATCTAGTTGGTATAAACATAGATTGACTAAATTCCTTGATTTAACATATTACTATTTTATTTCTTATATATATTCACTTCACTTAAAAGCTTGTACTCAAAATATTTCTTAACATTTTGTATTAAATGTTAGTTTAGTATCATTTCATTATTCTCAACCTACAAAGCTTATTAATCATCTATACTTTAATTTTTGTTACATTCAAAACCTTATATTATAATATACCTTAGGAAAAATTCAGAATTACAATTTTTAGACCTATTTCTTCTGGTCTAAAAATCCCCAAATTTAATATATAGCATCTATAACATTTAGACATATTATAAAATTTTTATTTTATAAAATATCTTTTAAAATTATCCAAAAATTCCAAAATTCACAAACTTACAAAAATTATAATTTACGTTTAAAAACTCAAAACCCATATTAATTTACATCAAAATATACTACAGTTTACATGGAATCTATGGTTAAAATTTTGTCTCAATATACATTAGGGAAGGTCATTAAATAAATCTAGCAAGTTAGGACTTTATTCTGGAAAACATATTAAACTACTACACTACTTAACCCCCACGATCTAATCTCGGCCGTCCATTTCTATTAACCACAATCGGACGACCTACATCTCGCGAGTTCATGAGAATTCCCAAATCGCACCCGAGTACTAATCCTTCAATATCTCTCAATCTACAGAACGAAATTCGACGATTCTTGTTCCTATGGATTCGAATTCAATTCCGGTTCTAATGGTACCGATTTCCCTAATTATCATGCAGAATTGAAGATTTTCGAATCTGGGTTCGAAGTTAGGGTTTACAGTTTGGTTTCGGTTTGAATTCGACAAATTTCCCCTATTGTAATCCGTAATAGACTAAATTGGCATGTGGGTTTGACCGGTAATGAAGTTACGATTGGCAACAACGGAGCAATTTGATCAGAAACTCACCGGAATTGCATTAAAGAGGAGAATCAAATCGGAAATTCTGGAAACTTGTTATTTTATGTGCATTTCAGGTAGGCAACTTCTCGAATCAACTCGCGCCAACTGAGAGGGATTTGATTCACGAAACCTATCACAATCCAAACTAGACATATAACTCTAGACGTTAGTGGAAAATCATTGAATTTGATGAACTAGGGAGAAAGTTACAGATCTCACAAGATCTGTGTTAACCTAGTCGGTTTCTGGGTAATCTTGGCAGAAATACCACCGTGATCGCATAGACAACTTTAGACAGCTTTATCTTCCAAACCAGTACGAATCAGCCTTGGTCATCAACATGAAAGTTGTAGAGGGATTAGAGATCTACACAACGAACTATGAGATGGATTTTCATCCACAGACGAAGAAGTTTGGTCAGACTAAGTTTACCTGATTAACTGGATTTCTGGAAATCTGGGTTACGGTTCACAGGAAGGCAACTTTGGATCATTTTTTCGGTCATTGTAGAAGGAGTTAGATGGTGTGCGAGTAATGGTTGGAAAGAGGAATGATAGGAGAATCAAATGAAACAGACGGCATACCAAATAGTGGAGTAGAGAAAAGATATAGGCGTCTAAGATCGACCCCTGACATGCCAAAACTGAAGGAAACTTAACCGTTTAAGCTAACTTGGTGCTGACTGGGCGCGGCACGTGTCCCGAGGCACCGCGGCTGAGTCAGCTAGCCCTAGACACGTCAGCAACCTCCTAAATTTTGGCTCTAAACTTCAATTTATCATAACTTTGGCTAGGATGATCCGTTTTTAACGTTCTTTTTATCAATCTTCTTGGTTTTCCATAACCTTTTATTGGTATAGTTTTCATGGCCTGATTTGACCATTCTCAAAAAGTCAATCCTAGCAAGGCTATTGAAGCTTTTAGGTTTCTATGATTTTTTTTGACTTTTAAGCCTTAAATCAATGTTCCAAATATTTCTGAAATCTTTATAATATAATTGGAGTGTCTTGAATTTTTCCCAAGATTTGTTGACTTATAAATCTTACTTTTAAATTCATAATACCATATAATAATTAATATTTAATAGTATTATTTAGGGTTTACTAAAAGAAATCCCCTAAATTAATTTAAATTAATTTATGGGGTATTTCAGTTACCCCCCTTAAAAGAAACTTCGTCCCGAAGTTTTACACCAACTAATAGCTACTCACACCACTTCAGGTGTGCTGGCAAGAATTACCAGGATGTTCATCCAATAACAATTCCAAACATAATTCCATGCCAATCCATACCATTGTAATTTCTCCCACATTATATTTCCACTCATTTCCATTTCCAAATTCCACTCAGATTACTCAACATCAGACCAAAACCAAGATTTTTCATAGATAGAAATCAAGAATCACACAATGTATAAATCAAGTACATACATACACCTTTCATCACTCGACTATCGAAACAACAACAGGGCATACTCTGGATGAGGTGACGAAGAAAGAGTATGCACTACCCCCCCCCCCCCCCGAAAAGAGCCAAGGTACGCCCTCGTACCGCTATGAACAAGAACCCATTAAAGGCAAGAATACAAGGAAATATCATGTGAATAGGTGTGGGTACTTCACTCTCATGGAGTCCTCAGTCTCCCAAGTAGCTTCTTCAACCCCATGATGCTCCCAAAGAACTTTCACTAGCTTGACTGATCTGCCTCTCGTTTCTCGGACCGTCGTGTCCAAGATCCGAATGGGAGTCTCCTCATATCTCAGTGTAGGTTCAATCTCCAATCTCTCTGGCTGTAGCACGTGAGAAGGTGAGGTACATACTTCTTCAGCTGAGATACATGAAACACGTCGTGTACCTTCCCCAACTCCGTTGGTAGATCTAGTCGATATGCTGCTGGCCACGCGCTCCGTAATCCTGTACGGACCAACATACTTAGGGCTTAGCTTTCCTCTCATCCCAAATCTGAAGATACCTCTCATCGGAGACACTCGTAGGAAGACCATATCACTGATCTGAAATTCAAGCTCTCTGGTACGCTGATCCCCGTAAGATTTCTGCCTAGACTGCGCTGCCCGCATGTGCTGCTGAATAACTCTGACGTCATTCTGCAGTCTCTGAATGTACTCCGGACCAATCAAAACTGCCTCAGCAGGGTCACTCCATGATAAAGGAGTCCGGCACGGTCTGCCATACAGAGCCTGAAATGGTGCCATGCCGATAGACGAGTGATAGGAGTTTGTAGGAGAACTCTACCAAGTGTAGATGCTCTACCCAACTCCCCTGATAGTCTAAGGCGACCGCTCTCAACATATCTTTTAGTGTCTGAATCGTCCTCTCGGTCTGTCCCATCTGTCTGAGGGTGGAAGGCTGTGCTAAGGCATAGCTGAGTACCAAATGCCTCCTGCACCTGACGCCAAAATCTACTAAGGAAACGTGCATCACGATCGGAGACGATCGTCTTCGGTACCCCATGGTACCGGATGTGCTCTGTGGTGAACACCTCAGCTAGTTTGGGCACCTTCCATGTGTCCTTGATAGGTATGAACCTAGCTGTCTTAGTTAACCTATCGACTATCACCCAAATTGTGTTTAATCCACCTCTAGCTGGAGGGAGACCGACCACAAAATCCATACTAATATCGTCAAACTTCCAGCACGGTACTGGTAATGACTGAATCTGGCCTCCAGGTCGACGATGCTCGAACTTCACCTTCTGACAAGTGAGACATCGGGAGACGAAGTCTGCTACATCCCTCTTCATCCCGCTCCACCAGAATAACTTCTTTAAATCCTTGTACATCTTGGTGGCTCCAGGATGTACTGACAACGTAGAGGAATGAGCTTCAGAGAGAATCCTGGTCTGAAGTTCTGTCGCATCCTGAGGAACGCAGAGTCTGCCTCTGACTCGAGGTGTCCCTCGCTGTCTAGCTCGTAGTCATACTTCAGACCATCAGTCAACCCATCTGCTAATTTCTCCCTGACACCCTGTAGATACACATCACTGTCCTGAGCTGCATATACCTCCTCAGCTATCGTGGTCGTCTCTATGAGAGCAAGAAGTGAATGTGCTCTTCTGCTCAGAGCGTCTGCCACGACATTCCCTTTACCCTTAGTGTACTGGAGGTCGATATCATAATCAGCTAGTAGCTCGATCCATCGCGTCGCTGTCTCAAGTTTAGCTCCTTCTGGGTCCAGATGTATTTCAAACTCTTATGGTCTGTCATAATTCGGACCGTGGCTCCATACAGGTAGTGTCGCCAGATCTTCAAAGCTAAAACTATGGCGAGGAGCTCAAGGTCATGTGTGGGATAATTTTCTTCGTGCTTCTTCAGCTGTCGAGAAGCGTAAGCCACAACTCTGCCATTCTGCATCAATACTCCACGATCCCTTTGCCTGAAGCATCACAGTAAACCTCGAATCCCTTATTTCCCTCAGGTTACCAATACTGGAGCTGTGGTCAGAGCATCCTTTAGTGCCTGAAAGGAGACCTCACATGCCTCTTTCCATACAAACGGGCTATCCTTCTTCATCAGAGAGGTTAAGGGCTTGGCTAGCCTGGAGAAATCCTTCACAAAGTGTCTATAATAGCCAGCCAACCCAAGGAAGCTCCGAATCTCATTCACTGAGCGAGGTCTATGCCAGCTCTTCACCGCCTCAATTTTAGCTGGGTCCACTGAAACTCCCTCAGCTGAGATCACATGACCAAGAAATGATACCTTGTCCAGCCAGAACTCACACTTGCTGAACTTGGCATAGAGTTGCCTCTCTCTCAGAATCTCCAAGACTGTCCTCAAATGCTGCTCATGCTCCTCCCTACTCTTGGAGAAGATCAAAATGTCATCTATGAATACGACCACTGACTTGTCTAGCTGGGCTTGGAAGACCCTCTGCATCAGATCCATGAATCTCGCTGGTGTGTTAGTCAGTCCAAACGACATTACTGTGAACTCGTAGTGGCCGTATCTGGTTCGGAATGCTGTCTTCTCTATATCTGTTCAGCTACTGCTATCTGATGATATCCGGAACGTAGATCAATCTTGGAAACACCCTTGATCCCTTCAGCTGGTCAAATAGGTCATCGATCCTGGGCAGTGGGTACTTGTTCTTGATCGTGACATTATTCAACTCCCTGTAGTCAATACATAATCTCATGCTTCCGTCCTTCTTCTTGACGAACAGCACAGGAGCACCCCAAGTGAGACAGTGGGCCGGATGAAACCCTTATCTAGTAACTCCTGCAGTTGTTTCTTCAATTCAACCATCTCTGCAGGGCCCATCCGGTAGGGTGCTTTGGCAATCGGTCCCATACCAGGTATGAGGTCGATGTTGAACTCAACCTCCCTCAGTGGTGGTAGTCCAGGTAATTCCTCTGGAAAAACGTCGGGGTACTCCGACACAACTGGTACGTCACTCTTGAACTTCGGGTCTGTCCTCAGATCCTGGGCATAACAGTAGTAGGCGGTCGCGCCTTTGGACACCTCCTTCATCAGGGATAACGCCGATACAACCTTCACAGTCGGCTGCTTGGGCTGCATTCGGTATGATACTGTGATCCCTGTAGCTGACTTCAAGAGGAGACGATGCTCTGCACAGTGTAACCTACCTCTGTATCGCTGTAGCGTGTCCATGCCCACAATTATGTCGAATCCCATGCCAGGGAAGACAATGGCATCAAAAGGAAATCTGCTCCCTTGATGTGTATGTTCAAGTCCTTGCATTGCTTACTGCACTTGATTATCTCTCTGGATGGCAATAAGACTGAGCAGTCATGGATATCCTCTGTAGGGGCATCTATCTTAGCATGGAATGCCTGGGATATGAATGAATGGGAGGCTCCAGAATCAAACAGAACAGTGGCTTCCACTTCATTAATTAGGAACGTGCCTGAAACCACAGAGTAAATTCTAAGATTTTCAGGCAACTCTTCCAAGGTAACAAATCAGACTAGTAGTTATACCTGTGATGACCATCCCATTGCTCTTCGCTTGAGCCTGGTTCAACACAGTTAACCTGATCTCTGAGTTTCCAACCCCTACATGACGCAACAAAACTCATAAGATTTCCATTCTTATTAAGGTCTTCATGAGCATCTTAATGATTACAATGCTGAAATTGAAAATACATGGCTAGATCTGTCTAAAGATTAGGTTTAAACGGCCAGGTTTCATGTGGGTCTGGTTGATGATGGAAGTGGGGGCTGTGTTGGGATTAATTCTCTTCACCCCATGGTAGATAAGTCTGGCTGCTCCTCCGAATATCAGCACATCACCCGACTTCAGGAGGATCTTTGTAGCAAGATCCATTCTCTCTGATCTCCAAATAGGAATTCCGCTTCATCTCCAAGTGATATGGACACCACTGGAACTCCTCTGGTGATGGACTCTAGAGACTCGTCCCTATCCTGATGCATTCCTAGCTTACCTTCTTTTCCATAGAAGTTGATGATGCACACGTCTGAGGTTAGGTTTGGGACGGGTTCATCCTCTAATTCTTAGGCTGCTTTAACTGCAGCACCAATGAGGGTTTGCAACTCTCCTGGGATTGGTGGCACCTCCACCTCTTCATAGCTTCTAGTGGTGTGGTCCCACTTCTTACCCTAGGCACATGATCTTCACCTTCATGGTTGAACCGTTCTTGAAGGTAGGGGTATAAAAGTTTCCTCCTTTCACACCTAATTCTCTGATCTTGATTAATGCATATTGGTCAGCTGGGGTCAAAAACTTCTCGTAGTAAGATCATCCCGGGTCTTAATATCTCACACTTCTCTGGTGGGTGTGGTTTGGCTTCAAAGGAATGGTGGGTGTGGAAATAGGCACAGAAAGCAAATATCGAAAGCTGAATGAAAAACAACAATTTCCATTAAGTAAACAAGTCAAGGTTCAAACTGGTTTTAGCACAAAGATGTAAAAGAAAGAGGGATTTATAGTTCATCCTTTACAATATGGAGGAAAATTACTTGAAGAAATGAAGCGAAACGAAGGTCTAAGCTTCTTCAGTAGGAAAGTAGTCCTCACCAGGTGAACTCGGGTCATCACTCGCTGATTCGACACGGTCCACCGGGTTGAGAGTTGGTGCTTTGCCTGGCCTCTGAGGGTAGTTCTGGGCAGGACGGTTGGTAGATGGTCCTGCGCCTCCAGTGCCACCTCTACCTCCTCTCCCGCAGCATTGGTAACTGGGGCTCTAGTCGCCGACCCGGTGTGTGGCTTGTAACTCTTGGAGTCCGGGTTCAAGAAGCATTCGAATCCCCTGTGCCCCTTCTTACCGGCAGTAGTTGCACTCCACCAGGTTCCCTTTACAGTCCTTGCCTGGGTAGTCCTTCTGGCACCACTTGCAAAATACCTTCTCACCGGGTTGTCTCCTGTTTCAGTTCAAGGTTAGTAATGTGATAGCAAAATATAGCTACATTGTAGATTCTAATTTTCTCACCCCTAGGTGGCTCGTAGCGAGAGGCTTAGCATCAGCATGAGAAGGAACGATGGCTTTCTCTCGTTCCCTCCCTTGAAAAATTTTCCCCCCTTTTCATGATTCTGAGAGGATCCTCTTCCATTTCCTCCTCCATTATCATTCCTCCTCTCTCTCCCTAGCACAGAATCCAGATATGCGATAGTGGTTTCGCAGTCATTTGCATCATCAGCTAGTTCCTGTCGTTACAATACGTGTTAGTGGGGAATCTTAGCATGCCAGAAATTCCATAGTCATATTTCATACCTGTAAAGTCTTTCCTCTGGTGGAACCGATCATATTCATGATCCTGAAGTCTGATAAGCCGCAGACTTATCATATTTTATGCATTAGATTTAGTATTATATTTATCTAAATATAGTTATATATGTGTTATTTATGCTTATTATGTGTTAAAGTATATTATTAGTACAGACTTATGTTTTAGTGAGTTTTCAGTGCAAGGAATGATTTTCTAGGCAAAAGTTCAATTACAGCCGGACTCAATGCCGGTAGATCCTGCACGGCATGAACACAGAACAGAAAAGAGGCCTTGCCGGATGCGATGCCGGGTAAATGCTATCCGGCATGAGTGTAAAGTCGCTTCGGCTGACCATACGACTGCACATGTGTTCCACGTGTCTTCCAACCGCTGCCGGGTGTGATGCCGGGTATCTTCTACCCGGCATATACACTGTTTCGCGCAAATTTGGCGGTTTCGACCGTTAACAGTTGGGCGCATTTATCAAGTGTGCCGGCTACTGACGATCCGGCACGACGCCCGGCAAGAGACATTTTGATGCCTATAAATAGGCCGAGAAAGGCTACAATTTAACACACTTCAACATACAAAATCCACACCATTCACACTTCATTTCCGCCACATTCCATCTGTTGGTGTCCAAGGAACGTTGCAGATCCATCCACCCGAGAGAAGAAGAAGACCTTGTCGGGTTAAGGCTATTAACATCTCCTTCCCCCCTTTGTATTCTCTTCTTGTAGTTGTGTGGATGGTGATGCAAAATCCTTGTTAGGTTTTGGTTAGGGATGAATTTCCTTGTAAAACTCTTATGATCATATATGGAATTCACAAGTTTCTTAACGGAGGTTTCTAGTCTTCATGCAAGTTGAATGAGTCAGCCACTTATTCTCTTATTTCTAAGTCCTATTTAAGGCTTTCAAAGCAAGAGTAGGATAGATTAGGATCTCGGTAATCTTTAATATTGTTGTCATGAAAAGGGGCAACAAATGCTAAGGTTTTGGATTAATCTCTTATTTCCAATTATTCTGGTTGCATTCGCGGTATTGGATATGCACGATGTAGGTATGGATAATGAGTTCTTGTTTTCGGACCAAAAGAAGAAGTGGAATTTACGAAATGTACGATGCCGGATGTCGTGCCGGGTATAAGTTATCCGGCACATTCAAGGCCATGAATCTGCCGGTAGCGGAGATCCGCATTCCACCCGGCGTATGCATTTTGCGAGACCAAATCCTCTTTGAGACTTGCCACCCTTGATTATTGGTCATACGATCCTTTTTGCATTGATATCTTCCCAAATCAAAGTTAGTTTGTTTAATTAGTCATTTAGTTTAGAATCACATTTATTTTTCCCCTTTTATTATAGAATAGGCTTTTGCCCGGATTAGGACTAGTTTTCTATAAGTCCCTTGGGTTCAATACTCTCGGTCGTAATATATTTACACTATACTCCGACCGGGTTTTATTTGCTACTCGTAGTAGAGTTGTAGGTTTAGTTATTTATTTTATTCATTTTGTATATAGTTTTACCATACAAATTTTCTTTTAGCAAAGTCCAAGCCGGTGTGGAATTGTCCACCAAGTACCTCGGAGCGTAAGCCCCCTCCCCAATGACAGCAAGCAACTCCACAAACATGTCATAGTATTCAGCAACAGAGGAAGTCCCTTGCTTCAGCTGCTCAAATTCACTTCTCATCCTCTTCTGTAGGTAGGATGGGTAGAA
Organism: Limonium bicolor; assembly: GCA_023374045.1. Taxonomy (NCBI): domain Eukaryota; kingdom Viridiplantae; phylum Streptophyta; class Magnoliopsida; order Caryophyllales; family Plumbaginaceae; genus Limonium; species Limonium bicolor. The sequence continues at coordinate 313,571,025 of CM041777.1, read as the reverse complement.
CTTAGCTCTCAGGGTCACCAGAAATGCTTGGAAATCAAAGTTCGCCTGGGCGGTCAGCTCGGCTCTGGCTGTCTGCCACCATCGATGAGCGGGCCCTTGGAGAAAGTAGTCCGCTATGTCCACTTGGCGATCTGCTGGAACATGTAGGGAGGTAAAAGCCTTTTGAATCTCGGCGATGTATTTCTCCAGAGCTTTCGGTACTGCTGCTGGCCTTCGTATACTGGGGGACGAAGATCGTTGACCGCTTTCAACCAGTTGAACTCCCATGGACCATTGGGTGGTGGTGGCGGTGGTTGAGGGATCTGAGCCTGCTGCTGAGCTAATGCGCGGTCACAATCTGAGCTATGACCTCAGGGTAACAACGTCGGTCCGTAACCACCTGGGGGTCCCCCTCCTCGTCCTTCTCGTCCTCCGCGTCCTCCTCTTTGAGACATTTAACTGCTAAGGACAGTGTTTGTTGTTCAGAAGTTGTGTGTTAAATCTGGATATCTATGTAGTAACGTGCGAAGTGTTTTATAACTACCCCGGGACGGTATGTAGTTAGAGTGTTCATGAGTAATGTAAGTAAAGCAAGGCATGGGGAAGGGCAACGTGCCTTTCTGGAATCCTCACTTCCCATTTCTACCCCACTTCCCCAGTTTTAAGGGCACCTATATTCTAAGTATTTCACTCGGCTTGTTTTCTCGGGCTCAGAGCGTAACTACGCTCTGATACCACTTTCTGTAATGCCCCTATTTAACAAAAATGCAGCGAAATAAAAATACTAAGGCGATTACAGATCATTGGGTTCCAAACACCCGGCACCAAACCTCACCAATTATAACCTAGGATAATACAAATGCTATGGTCTGAACTCGAGAAAACATAACATAAACCTAACAATAGAAAATACGCCAACGCTCCACAAATCCTAATTCCCATCCCAATCACTCATACTCTTCGTGGCCACATGTATAACAATTCATACGTGCAAGATAAAACCAAGCAGCCCACCCCGGGAGGGGTGAGTCAGTTCCCTGGAATGGAACTGGTACAATTCTAATAACAGAAATAAAACATAATCTTTAAACAATATAGTAACTTGGAAAGAAACTCTTAAAATAAAACAGAGGAACAAGGCACTTCAAAATCAGCAAGTCAAGTAACAAGCAAAGAATAGAGAGAGATAACAGAAAGGTAAAGTTAGTCAATTAAAACCACACCATGATTTAGTGAACATCCCATGCTTAAGTTTAGATTTAATTCCAGTTAAGAGTAGAAGACTCAAGTAGTCACAAGGACAAGGAATGAAAGATGAAATCTAAGAACCAACAACTCAAGAGTGGAATGAAACCAATTGGAAGAGATGGCTCCGTCGCCAATTACGTCCCTTTTGGGACAGGGGATATACATCCCCTCGTTGTTAACTACGTCCGATAGGACAGGGGATATACAGCCCCTCGCTGTTTACAACGTCCGATTGGACAGGGGATATACAGCCCCTCGTTGTTTACCGGTGAAGATGTGCGCACATCACAACAAAGACTCAGCTCAAGGATGAAACAATATCCAGAGTCAAAAGAAGAGTTTACCAAGATGGACATTTTCCCATATTCCCACTAGATTATTAACTGTACAAGTGCAATACCAAAACACTCAGTCCTATAGAGTGTGGAGGCGTAAACCCCCGACAGTTAATATCTAATGAGACAACCAGATAGCAGGAACCAATAATCATTAAGTTATACACTCAAGGCTCAATTAGTCACATCAAGATGAGTTAGTCACACAAATAGTTTCCTTTGAAATCTATTCAAGCTCAGTCAGCGTTTCTCAAAACATTTCATAAAGTTCATTTCCAAAAGTATCTGAGTACGAGAGATCGTACCTAGTATGTGTAGAAGCAGTAACCAAACTTGAAAATGCGAACTACTTCCACTAATCACCTATAATTAAAGTATTCCAAGCATTGATTAGTTAAGGAACTATAATGCTACACATCTTTCATTCTTACTAGTCTATAGTTTTGGTTTACAATTACTCTCTCTTAAGGATCTAGCTAGATCTCGTAATTAAATCTTAATGTACATTTTAACTTATTCCATTTACCTACTCTTGAATATAGGTTTAGCTTAATTAGACTCTTTAGTTATACTTGGCTAACTTACTTTAATACCTATTTAAGGTTAGGATATGTATTTCCCCCTAATAGTCCCCTAGATGTCACATTAACATTTAATATTTTAATTGTCACGTATGAGTTAGGTTTATCCTAATTTTTCCCTCTTATTATGTTTCCCATAAGGTATGTTCTTCTTTTATTTACTTCTAATGTATTTATATATATACACATATATTTTCCTTAGGATTTATCCAAACATTCTTTAAGAAATTCTTATTGTATTTAATTATCTTTAATAACCTTTACACCTATCCACTACCGGTATATAATTTTAAAATAAAGTATTCCCCTTAGTTTAATTTAAGTGCATTGCCCTCCACTAAATTCCTTGATTTAACATATTACTATTTTATTTCTTATATATATTCACTTCACTTAAAAGCTTGTACTCAAAATATTTCTTAACATTCTGTATTAAATGTTAGTTTAGTATCATTTCATTATTCTCAACCTACAAAGTTTATTAATCATCTATACTTTAATTTTTGTTACATTCAAAACCTTATATTATAATGTACCTTAGGAAAAATTCAGAATTACAATTTTTAGACCTATTTCTTCTGGTCTAAAAATCCCCAAATTTAATATATAGCAACTATAACATTATAAAAATATCTTTTAAAATATCCAAACAATTCCAAAATTCACAAAACTTACAAAATTATAATTTTACGTTTAAAAACTCAAAACCCATATTAATTTACATCAAATAAACTACAGTTTACATGGAATCTATGGTTAAATTTTGTCTAAAATACATTAGGGAAGGTCATTAAATAAATCAAGCAGTTAGGACTTTATTCTGGAAAACATATTAAACTACTACAACTTAAACCCCACGATCTAATCTCGGCCGTCCATTTCTATTAACCACAATCGGACGACCTACAGCTCGCGATTTCATCAGAAATTCCCAAATTCGCACCCGAGTACTAATCCTTCAATATCTCTCATCTACAGAACGAAATTCGACGATTCTTGTTCCTATGGATTTGAAATTCAATTCCGGTTCTAATGGTACCGATTTCCCTAATTATCATGCAGAATTGAAGATTTTCGAATCTGGGTTCGAAGTTAGGTTTACAGTTTGGTTTCGGTTTGAATTCGACAAATTCCCCTATTGTAATCGTAATAGACTAAATTGGCATGTGGGTTTGACCGGTAATGAAGTTACGATTGGCAACAACGGAGCAATTTGATCAGAAACTCACCGGAATTGCATGAAAGAGGAGAATCAAATCGGAAATTCTGGAAACTTGTTATTTTATGTGCATTTCAGGTAGGCAACTTCTCGAATCAACTCGCGCCAACTGAGAGGGATTTGATTCACGAAACCTATCACAATCCAAACTAGACATGTAACTCTAGACGTTAGTGGAAGAATCATTAAATTTGATGAACTAGGGAGAAAGTTACAGATCTCAAAGATGTGTGTTTACCTAGTCGGTTTCTGGGTAATCTGGGCAGAAATACCACCGTGATCGCATAGGCAACTTTAGACAGCCTTTATCTTCCAAACCAGTACGAATCAGCAGCTTGGTCATCAACATCAAAGTTGTAGAGGGATTAGAGACTACACAACGAGCTATAGAAGATGGATTTTGATCCACAGACCAAGAAGTTATGGTCAGACGAAGTTTACCTGATAATTGGATTTCTGGAAATCTGGGTTTACGGTTTCACAGGAAGGCAACTTTGGATCATTTTTCTGGTCATTGTAGAAGGAGTTAGATGGTGTGTGCGTAATGGTTGGAAAGAGAATGATAGGAGAATCGAATGAAACAGACACTACCAAATGGTGGAGTAGAGAAAAGATATAGGGTCGAAAGTCTAAAGATCGACCCATAACATGCCAAAACTGAAGGAAACATAACCGTCTACGCTAACTTTTGGTGCTGACTGGGCGCGGCACGTGTCCCGAGGCGCGCGGCTGAGTCAGCTAGCCCTGGACACGTCAGCACCTCCTAAATTTTGGCTCTAAACTTCATTTATCATAACTTTTGGCTAGGATGATCCATTTTTAAACGTTCTTTTTCCAATCTTCTTGGTTTTCCATAACCTTTTTATTGGTATAGTTTTCATGGCTGATTTGACCATTCTCAAAAAGTCAATCCTAGCAAAGCTATTGAAGCTTTAAGGTTTCTAATGATGTTATTTTTATTTTGATTTTAAGCCTTAAATCAATGTTCCAAATATTTCTAAAATCTTTATAATATAATTGGAGTGTCTGAAAGTTTCCCAAGATTTATTGACTTATAAATCTTACTATTAAATTCATAATACCATATAATAAATTAATATTTAATAGTATTATTTAGGGTTACTAAAGAAATCCCCTAAATTATTTAAATTAATTTATGGGGTAATTTGACATAGTGAATACGAGTAAATGGCTAATTATCAACGCCTAGAAGCATGGCAGGCCAGAACCGAACCGGTTATTATGAGTTAAACAAACTCCAATGAGAATTTTGGTGCAGGGACTAAACCCAAAATGGTTTAGATCCTCTAACCAGAACGCATTGTATAACCGACCACGTGGAAGTTAAAATACTTCACGATGGAGAACATTTTAATCCAATATCAGTGATTGATTACGTGGGCGTAATCCCTTTTAAGGGGGGTAGAGCGCAAAATCACTTAGTGTATGTTTACGTACAAGTGTACGTGAACTATGGTGTGCATAGCACAAAATATTTGTTTTGATGATTAGTGCGTATGTTACATGAACATATGCATTCATTCATGGTTTAATGGTGGTAATTGCGCACAGAAGATGCGAATACCATTGTGAAAGTGTACCTACCTTGTTAACCTTGTGTGGAGTACAAGTGAAGGGAGTACAGAAACTCCCGGGAACTAAAACCCAACAGTATATGTTCATATAATACCAAATATAGTATTGTGTATTGTGATTTTGAAAAATAATATATATTATACGTATTATGATTTATGAAGTGGTATGAAACCGATAAAGAACCTAGCAAGAATTAATTCCCTAGGAACTTGATTAAAGGTGAATTGGAGATGATTAATGGACGGAGTTCCATCCTTTAGAGATGTGTTGCTTTGTGATTATGACTAGAAGGATTAAAAGATAAAAAATGCACTAGTAGAAAAATATTTAATATGACGGACTTTAACACCACGGTTAAAAAATGTACCCGTCGTTTAAAGTAATAAACCACGGTTTTAATGGAACCGTCATATATGTTTGCACGCTCATTAGATAAATGACCGGTTTCCGTTGAAAACCGTCGTTTATAATTCGACACCTAGAATATAATGACGGTTCTCGTTTCAACCAACCGTATATTAGTGACGATAAACCACGGTTCAATAAAACTGTCATTTAAAGCTTTGCGCCAAACATTTTAAAAACCACGATTTCCATATAACCGTGGTTTTTTTGTTTTCGTCACATAGGTTTTAAACTGACGGCTTTTGTCCAAACTGCGTTTACAAAAGTGTTTAAATTAAAACCCGCCCTTTCTTCTTCTTCCCTCTCTTCTTCTCCCTCGTTCTCGCTTCTTCTTCTCTGCGATTTCCCTCTGTCACCATCGAGCTTGCCCCTTCTTCCCCTTCTCCGCCGTCGAGCCCATTTGCTCCGCCTCCTTCGCGCGTCGCACGAGTGGGAAGTTTTAGTCGCGCGCCTCCACCGCCCCAACCTCCTCCTCTCGCCTGAACGTCTCGCCTCCACCATCCACCGTCGTGCCTCCACCATCCATCGGCCGTCCACCACAGCGCTGGGTTGCCCTGGTTGCCGTCGGTCCGTCGCTTCCCGTCGCCGGTCTTCCTCCTTCCACCCGGACTGCTGCTTCTCTGGCGAAATCAAAACCCGTCGTGAGCAGCAGCTTCATATCGTCGCGCCCCCAGCTTCCGTCGACCATCGCTCCCGCCGTGGTCCGCCGCCTGAATCCGCCGACTGAAGTCCTGAATCCTCCACCTGAATCTTTGTCTACGGTAATTACGTACTAACCCTCAGTAATTACAAGTTTGCGTATGTTTTTGCCTCCATTATGACATGATAATCGGCCTCTGATTTATTCTGCTATTTAATGGTTAAACAAAAATTGACCAAATTTCTGTAAGGCACTTATTTAGCCTTAAGTAATACCTCTTTGCCTAATATCAACTATCTCAATAATTCTGGGTGATTGATTAAATGTGTTAATTATTTTTTTAAGTAAAACCTAAACTCACCGAAACTCCAATGCCAAAAAGCCTGAAGGAATGCATCAGGAAACTGATGCATTCCTTCGGCTTTTTGCCATCGGCCCCCTCGATCTAGTTTTTGTTCTTACTTCTAAATATATTATCACATTTTAATCAATCATCAGAGTCGATTATTGAAGATAGATTGCATAATTAGGCAGAGAATTACTTACGCAAATATTTCTTACAGAAATTTGAGTCAATTTGTTTGTTTATCCATACATAGCAGCATAAATCAGAGGCCAGATATCATGTCATAATCAGAGGCAAAAACATACTGCAAACATGTAATTACTGAGGGTTTTTATGTACGTAATTACCGTAGACAAAGATTCAGGTGGAGGGATTCAGGACTTCAGTCGGCGGACTTCAGGCGGCGGACCACGGCGGAGCGATGGTCGACGAAGCTGGGGCGCGACGATGAAGCTGCTGCTCGCGACGGGTTTTGATTTTCGCCAGAGAAGCAGCAGTCCGGGTGGGAGGAAGACCGGCGACGGGAAGCGACGGACCGACGGCAACCAGGGCGACCCGCGCTGTGGTGGACCGGCGATGGATGGTGGAGGCGCGACGGTGGATGGTGGAGGCGAGACGTTTCAGGCGAGAGGAGGTTGGGGCGGTGGAGGCGCGCGACTAAAACTTCCCACTGCGTGGCGACGCGCGAAGGAGGCGGAGCAACTGGGCTCGACGGCGGAGGAAGAAGGGGCAAGCTCGATGGTGACAGAGGGAAATCGCAAGAGGAAGAAGAGAACGCGGGAGAAGAAGAGAGGGAAGAAGAAGAAAGGGGCGGTTTTAATTAAACACTTTTAAACGAGTTTGGACAAAAGCCGTCAGTTTAAAACCTATGTGACGAAACAAAAACCACGGTTATATGGAAATCGTGGTTTAAAATGTTTGGCGCAAAGCTTTAAATGACAGTTTTATTTGAACCGTGGTTTATCGTCACTATATATGACGGTTGAAACGAGAACCGTCATTTATATTCTAAGGTGTCGAATTAAACGACGGTTTCAACGGAAACCGTCATTTATCTAATGAGCCGTGCAACATATATGACGGTTCCATTAAAACCGTGGTTTATTTACTTTAAACGACGGGTACATTTTTAACCGTGGTTTAAAGTCCGTCATATTAAATATTTTTTCTACTAGTGCATTTTTTATCTTTTAATCCTTCTAGTCATAATCACAAAGCAACACATCTCTAAAGGATGGAACTCCGTCCATTAATCATCTCCAATTCACCTTTAATCAAGTTACCTAGGGAATTTAATTCTTGCTAGGTTCTTTATCGATTTCATACCACTTCATAAATCATAATACTATATATATATATTTATTTTTCAAAATCACAATACACAATACTATATTTGGTATTATATGAACATATACTGTTGGGGTTTTAGTTCCCTGGGAGTTTCTGTACTCCCTTTCACTTGTACTCTCACACAAGGGTTAACAAGGTAGGTACACTTATCACAATGGTATTCGCATCTTCTGTGCGCAATTACCACCATTAAACCATGAATGAATGCATATGTTCATGTAACATACGCACTAATCATCAAAACAAATTATTTGTGCTATGCACACCATAGTTCACGTACACTTGTATGTAAACATACACTAAGTGATTTTGCGCTCTACCCCCCTTAAAAGGGATTACGCCCACGTAATCAATCACTGAATATTGGATTAAAATGTTCTCCCATCGTGAAGTATTTTAACTTCCACGTGGTCTGTTATACAATGCGTTCTGGTTAGAGGATCTTAACCATTTTGGTTTAGTCCCTGCACCAAGAATTCTCATTGGAGTTTGTTTAACTCATAATAACCGTTTTCGGTTCTGGCCTGCCATGCTTCTAGGCGTTGATAATTAGCCATTTACTCGTATTCACTATGTCAAATACCCCATAAATTAATTTAAATTAATTTAGGGGATTTCTTTTAGTAAACCCTAAATAATACTATTAAATATTAATTTATTATATGGTATTATGAATTTAATAGTAAGATTTATAAGTCAATAAATCTTGGGAAACTTTCAAGACACTCCAATTATATTATAAAGATTTTAGAAATATTTGGAACATTGATTTAAGGCTTAAAAGTCAAAATAAAATCATAGAAACCTTAAAGCTTCAATAGCCTTGCTAGGATTGACTTTTTGAGAATGGTCAAATCAGGCCATGAAAACTATACCAATAAAAAGGTTATGGAAAACCAAGAAGATTGATAAAAAGAACGTTAAAAATGGATCATCCTAGCCAAAGTTATGATAAATTGAAGTTTAGAGCCAAAATTTAGGAGGTTGCTGACGTGTCCAGGGCTAGCTGACTCAGCCGCGCACCTCGGGACACGTGCCGCCCCAGTCAGCACCAAAGTTAGCTTAGACGGTTATGTTTCCTTCAGTTTTGGCATGTTATGGGTCGATCTTTAGACGCCTATATCTTTTCTCTACTCCACCATTTGGTATGTCGTCTGTTTCATTCGATTCTCCTATCATTCCTCTTTCCAACCATTACACACACACCATCTAACTCCTTCTACAATGACCAGAAAAATGATCCAAAGTTGCCTTCCTGTGAAACCGTAACCCAGATTTCCAGAAATCCAATTAATCAGGTAAACTTCGTCTGACCATAACTTCTTGGTCTGTGGATCAAAATCCATCTTCTATAGCTCGTTGTGTAGATCTCTAATCCCTCTACAACTTTGATGTTGATGACCAAGGCTGATTCGTACTGGTTTGGAAGATAAAGCTGTCTAAAGTTTCCTATGCGATCACGGTGGTATTTCTGCCCAGATTACCCAGAAACCGACTAGGTAAACACAGATCTTTTGAGATCTGTAACTTTCTCCCTAGTTCATCAAATTTAATGATTCTTCCACTAACGTCTAGAGTTACATGTCTAGTTTGGATTGTGATAGGTTTCGTGAATCAAATCCTCTCAGTTGGCGCGAGTTGATTCGAGAAGTTGCCTACCTGAAATGCACATAAAATAACAAGTTTCCAGAATTTCCGATTTGATTCTCCTCTTTAATGCAATTCCGGTGAGTTTCTGATCAAATTGCTCCGTTGTTGCCAATCGTAACTTCATTACCGGTCAAACCCACATGCCAATTTAGTCTATTATGGATTACAATAGGGGAATTTGTCGAATTCAAACCGAAACCAAACTGTAAACCCTAACTTCGAACCCAGATTCGAAAATCTTCAATTCTGCATGATAATTAGGGAAATCGGTACCATTAGAACCGGAATTGAATTTCAAATCCATAGGAACAAGAATCGTCGAATTTCGTTCTGTAGATTGAGAGATATTGAAGGATTAGTACTCGGGCGATTTGGGAATTTCTGATGAAATCGCGAGATGTAGGTCGTCCGATTGTGGTTAATAGAAATGGACGGCCGAGATTAGATCGTGGGGGTTTAAGTTGTAGTAGTTTAATATGTTTTCCAGAATAAAGTCCTAACTTGCTTGATTTATTTAATGACCTTCCCTAATGTATATTAGACAAATTTTAACCATAGATTCCATGTAAACTGTAGTTTATTTTGATGTAAATTAATATGGGTTTTGAGTTTTTAAACGTAAATTATAATTTTTGTAAGTTTTGTGAATTTTGGAATTGTTTGGATAATTTTAAAAGATATTTTTATAATGTTATAGTTGCTATATATTAAATTTGGGGATTTTTAGACCAGAAGAAATAGGTCTAAAATTGTAATTCTGAATTTTCCTAAGGTATATTATAATATAAGGTTTTGAATGTAACAAAAATTAAAGTATAGATGATTAATAAACTTTGTAGGTTGAGAATAATGAAATGATACTAAACTAACATTTAATACAGAATGTTAAGAAATATTTTGAGTACAAGCTTTTAAGTGAAGTGAATATATATATAGAAATAAAATAGTAATATGTTAAATCAAGGAATTTATTGGAGGGCAATGCACTTAAATTAAACTAAGGGGAATACTTTATTTTATAAATTATATGCCGGCAGTGGATAGGTGTAAAGGTTATTAAAGATAATTAAATACAATAAGAATTTCTTAAAGAATGTTTTGGATAAATCCTAAGGAAAATATATGTGTATATATATAAATACATTAGAAGTAAATAAAAGAAGAACATACCTTGGGAAACATAATAAGAGGGAAAAATTAGGATAAACCTAACTCATACGTGACAATTAAAATATTAAATGTTAATGTGACATCTAGGTGGACTATTAGGGGGAAATACATATCCTAAACCTTAAATAGGTATTAAAGTAAGTTAGCCAAGTGTAACTAAAGAGTTTAATTAAGCTAAACCTATATTCAAGAGTAGGTAAATGGAATAAGTTAAAATGTACATTAAAGATTTAATTACGAGATCTAGCTAGATCCTTAGAGAGAGTAATTGTAAACCAAAACTATAGACTAGTAAGAATGAAAGATGTGTAGCATTATAGTTCCTTAACTAATCAATGCTTGGAATACTTTAATTATAGGTGATTAGTGGAAGTAGTTCGCATTTTCAAGTTTGGTTACTGCTTCTACACATACTAGGTACGATCTCTCGTACTCAGATACTTTGGTAATGAACTTTATGAAATGTTTTGAGAAACGCTGACTGAGCTTGAATGGATTTCAAAGGAAACTATTTGTGTGACTAACTCAGCTTGATGTGACTAATTGAGCCTTGAGTGTATAACTTAAATGATTATTGGTTCCTCCTATCTGGTTGTCTCATTAGATATTAACTGTCGGGGTTTACGCCTCCACACTCTGTAGGACTGAGTGTTTTGGTATTGCACTTGTACAGTTAATAATCTAGTGGGAATATGGGAAAATGTCCATCTTGGTAAACTCTTCTTTTGACTCTGGATATTGTTTCATCCTTGAGCTGAGTCTTTGTTGTGATGTGCGCACATCTTCACCGGTAAACAACGAGGGGCTGTATATCCCCTGTCCAATCGGACGTTGTAAACAGCGAGGGGCTGTATATCCCCTGTCCTATCGGACGTAGTTAACAGCGAGGGGATGTATATCCCCTGTCCCAAAAGGGACGTAATTGGCGACGGAGCCATATCTTCCAATTGGTTTCATTCCACTCTTGAGTTGTTGGTTCTTAGATTTCATCCTTTCATTCCTTGTCCTTGTGACTACTTGAGTCTTCTACTCTTAACTGGAATTAAATCTAACTTAAGCATGGGATGTTCACTAACTCATGGTGTGGTTTTAATTGACTAACTTTACCTTTCTGTTATCTATCTCTATTCTTTGCTTGTTACTTTGACTTGCTGATTTTGAAGTGCCTTGTTCCTCTGTTTTATTTTAAGAGTTTCTTTCCAAGTTACTATATTGTTTAAAGATTATGTTTTAATTTCTGTTATTAGAATTGTACCAGTTCCATTCCAGGGAACTGACTCACCCCTCCCGGGGTGGTGCTTGGTTTTATCTTGCACGTATGAATTGTTATACATGTGGCCACGAAGAGTATGAGTGATTGGGATGGGAATTAGGATTTGTGGAGCGTTGGCGTATTTTTCTATTGTTAGGTTTATGTTATGTTTTCTCGAGTTCAGACCATAGCATTTGTATTATCCTAGGTTATAATTGGTGAGGTTTGGTGCCGGGTGTTTGGAACCCAATGATCTGTAATCGCCTTAGTATTTTTATTTCCGCTGCATTTTTGTTAAATAGGGGCATTACAGAAAGTGGTATCAGAGCGTAGTTACGCTCTGATCCCGAGAAAACAAGCCGAGTGAAATACTTAGAATATAGGTGCCCTTAAAACTGGGGAAGTGGGGTAGAATTGGGAAGTGAGGATTCCAGAAAGGCACGTTGCCCTTACCCCATGCCTTGCTTTACTTACATTACTCATGAACACTCTAACTACATACCGTCCCGGGGTAGTTATAAAACACTTCGCACGTTACTACATAGATATCCAGATTTAACACACAACTTCTGAACAACAAACACTGTCCTTAGCAGTTAAATGTCTCAAAGAGGAGGACGCGGAGGACGAGAAGGACGAGGAGGGGACCCCCAGGTGGTTACGGACCCGACGTTGTTACCCCTGAGGTCATAGCTCAGATTGTGACCGCTGCATTAGCTCAGCAGCAGGCTCAGATCCCTCAACCACTGCCACCACCACCCAATGGTCCATGGGAGTTCAACTGTTGAAAGCGGTCAACGATCTTCATCCCCCAGTCTACGAAGGCCAGCCAGTACCGAAAGCTCTGGAGAAATACATCGCCGAGATTCAAAAGGCTTTTACCTCCCTACATGTTCCAGCAGATCGCCAAGTGGACATAGCGGCCTACTTTCTCCAAGGGCCCACTCATCGATGGTGGCAGACAGCCAGAGCCGAGCTGACCGCCCAGGCGAACTTTGATTTCCAAGCATTTCTGGTGACCCTGAGAGCTAAGTTCTACCCATCCTACCTACAGAAGAGGATGAGAAGTGAATTTGAGCAGCTGAAGCAAGGGACTTCCTCTGTTGCTGAATACTATGACATGTTTGTGGAGTTGCTTGCTGTCATTGGGGAGGGGGCTTACACTCCGAGGTACTTGGTGGACAAATTCCACACCGGCTTGGACTTTGCTAAAAGAAAATTTGTATGGTAAAACTATATACAAAATGAATAAAATAAATAACTAAACCTACAACTCTACTACGGGTAGCAAATAAAACCCGGTCGGAGTATAGTGTAAATATATTACGACCGAGAGTATCGAACCCAAGGGACTTATAGAAAACTAGTCCTAATCGGGCAAAAGCCTATTCTATAATAAAAGGGAAAAATAAATGTGATTCTAAACTAAATGACTAATTAAACAAACTAACTTTGATTTGGGAAGATATCAATGCAAAAAGGATCGTATGACCAATAATCAAGGGTGGCAAGTCTCAAAGAGGATTTGGTCTCGCAAAATGCATACGCCGGGTGGAATGCCGGATCTCCGCTACCCGGCAGATTCATGGCCTTGAATGTGCCGGATAACTTATACCCGGCACGACATCCGGCATCGTACATTTCATAAATTCCACTTCTTGTCTCTTGGTCCGAAAACAAGAACTCATTATCCATACCTACATCGTGCATATCCAATACCGCGAATGCAACCAGAATAATTGGAAATAAGAGATTAATCCAAAACCTTAGCATTTGTTGCCCCTTTTCATGACAACAATATTAAAGATTACCGAGATCCTAATCTATCCTACTCTTGCTTTGAAAGCCTTAAATAGGACTTAGAAATAAGAGAATAAGTGGCTGACTCATTCAACTTGCATGAAGACTAGAAACCTCCGTTAAGAAACTTGTGAATTCCATATGATCATAAGAGTTTTACAAGGAAATTCATCCCTAACCAAAACCTAAAAAGGATTTTGCATCACCATCCACACAACTACAAGAAGAGAATACAAAGGGGAGAAGGAGATGTTAATAGCCTTAACCCGACAAGGTCTTCTTCTTCTCTCGGGTGGATGGATCTGCAACGTTCCTGGACACCAACAGATGGAATGTGGCGGAAATGAAGTGTGAATGGCGTGGATTTTGTATGTTGAAGTGTGTTAAATTGTAGCCTTTCTCGGCCTATTTATAGGCATCAAAATGTCTCTTGCCGGGCGTCGTGCCGGATCGTCAGTAGCCGGCACACTTGATAAATGCGCCCAACTGTTAACGGTCGAAACCGCCAAATTTGCGCGAAACAGTGTATATGCCGGGTAGAAGATACCCGGCATCACACCCGGCAGCGGTTGGAAGACACGTGGAACACATGTGCAGTCGTATGGTCAGCCGAAGCGACTTTACACTCATGCCGGATAGCATTTACCCGGCATCGCATCCGGCAAGGCCTCTTTTCTGTTCTGTGTTCATGCCGTGCAGGATCTACCCGGCATTGAGTCCGGCTGTAATTGAACTTTTGCCTAGAAAATCATTCCTTGCACTGAAAACTCACTAAAACATAAGTCTGTACTAATTATACTTTAACACATAATAAGCATAAATAACACATATATAACTATATTTAGATAAATATAATACTAAATCTAATGCATAAAATATGATAAGTCTGCGGCTTATCAGACTTCAGGATCATGAATATGATCGGTTCCACCAGAGGAAAGACTTTACAGGTATGAAATATGACTATGGAATTTCTGGCATGCTAAGATTCCCCACTAACACGTATTGTAACGACAGGAACTAGCTGATGATGCAAATGACTGCGAAACCACTATCGCATATCTGGATTCTGTGCTAGGGAAGAGGAGGAATGATAATGGAGGAGGAAATGGAAGAGGATCCTCTCAGAATCATGAAAAGAGGGGAAAATTTTTCAAGGGAGGGAACGAGAAAGCCATCGTTCCTTCTCATGCTGATGCTAAGGCTCTCCGCTACGAGCCACCTAGGGGTGAGAAAATTTAGAATCTACAATGTAGCTATATTTTGCTATCACATTACTAACCTTGAACTGAAACAGGAGACAACCCGGTGAGAAGGTATTTTTGCAAGTGGTGCCAGAAGGACTACCCAGGCAAGGACTGTAAAGGGAACCTGGTGGAGTGCAACTACTGCGGTAAGAAGGGGCACAGAGGATTCGAATGCTTCTTGAACCCGGACTCCAAGAGTTACAAGCCACACACGGGTCGGCGACTAGAGCCCCAGTTACCAATGTTGCGGGAGGAGGAGGTAGAGGTGGCACTGGAGGCGCAGGACCATCTACCAACCGTCCTGCCTAGAACTACCCTCAGAGGCCAGGCAAAGCACCAACTCTCAACCCGGTGGACCGTTCGAATCAGCGAGTGATGACCCGAGTTCACCTGGTGAGGACTACTTTCCTACTGAAGAAGCTTAGACCTTCGTTTCGCTTCATTTCTTCAAGTAATTTTTCCTCCATATTGTAAAGGGATGAACTATAAATCCCTCTTTCTTTTACATCTTTGTGCTAAAACCAGTTTGAACCTTGACTTGTTTACTTAATGGAAATTGTTGTTTTCATTCAGCTTTCGATATTTGCTTTCTTGTATTGCCTATTTCCACACCCACCATTCCCTTTGAAGCAAACCACACCCACCAGAGAAGTGTGAGATATTAAGACCGGGATGATCTTACTACGAGAAGTTTTGACCCGCTGACCAATATGCATTAATCAAGATCAGAGAATTAGGTGTGAAAGGAGGAAACTTTTATACCCCTACCTTCAAGAACGGTTCAACCATGAAGGTGAAGATCATGTGCCTAGGGAAGAAGTGGGACCACACCACTAGAAGCTATGAAGAGGTGGAGGTGCCACCAATCCCAGGAGAGTTGCAAACCCTCATTGGTGCTGCAGTTAAAGCAGCCTAAGAATTAGAGGATTAACCCGTCCCAAACCTAACCTCAGACGTGTGCATCATCAACTTCTATGGAAAAGAAGGTAAGCTAGGAATGCATCAGGATAGGGACGAGTCTCTAGAGTCCATCACCAGAGGAGTTCCAGTGGTGTCCATATCACTTGGAGATGAAGCGGAATTCCTATTTGGAGATCAGAAGAGAATGGATCTTGCTACAAAGATCCTCCTGAAGTCGGGTGATGTGCTGATATTCGGAGGAGCAGCCAGACTTATCTACCATGGGGTGAAGAGAATTAATCCCAACACAGCCCCCACTTCCATCATCAACCAGACCCACATGAAACCTGGCCGTTTAAACCTAATCTTTAGACAGATCTAGCCATGTATTTTTCAATTTCAGCATTGTAATCATTAAGATGCTCATGAAGACCTTAATAAGAATGGAAATCTTATGAGTTTTGTTGCGTCATTGTAGGGGTTGGAAACTCAGAGATCAGGTTAACTGTGTTGAACCAGGCTCAAGCGAAGAGCAATGGGATGGTCATCACAGGTATAACTACTAGTCTGATTTGTTACCTTGGAAGAGTTGCCTGAAAATCTTAGAATTTACTCTGTGGTTTCAGGCACGTTCCTAATTAATGAAGTGGAAGCCACTGTTCTGTTTGATTCTGGAGCCTCCCATTCATTCATATCCCAGGCATTCCATGCTAAGATAGATGCCCCTACAGAGGATATCCATGACTGCTCAGTCTTATTGCCATCCAGAGAGATAATCAAGTGCAGTAAGCAATGCAAGGACTTGAACATACACATCAAGGGAGCAGATTTCCCTTTTGATGCCATTGTCTTCCCTGGCATGGGATTCGACATAATTGTGGGCATGGACACGCTACACGATACAGAGGTAGGTTACACTGTGCAGAGCATCGTCTCCTCTTGAAGTCAGCTACAGGGATCACAGTATCATACCGAATGCAGCCCAAGCAGCCGACTGTGAAGGTTGTATCGCGTTATCCCTGATGAAGGAGGTGTCCAAAGGCGCGACCGCCTACTACTGTTATGCCCAGGATCTGAGGACAGACCCGAAGTTCAAGAGTGACGTACCAGTTGTGTCTGAGTACCCCGACGTTTTTCCAGAGGAATTACCTGGACTACCACCACTGAGGGAGGTTGAGTTCAACATCGACCTCATACCTGGTATGGGACCGATTGCCAAAGCACCCTACCGGATGGCCCTGCAGAGATGGTTGAATTGAAGAAACAACTGTAGGAGTTACTAGATAAGGTTTCATCCGGCCCACTGTCTCACCTTGGGTGCTCCTGTGCTGTTCGTCAAGAAGAAGGACGGAAGCATGAGATTATGTATTGACTACAGGGAGTTGAATAATGTCACGATCAAGAACAAGTACCCACTGCCCAGGATCGATGACCTATTTGACCAGCTGAAGGGATCAAGGGTGTTTTCCAAGATTGATCTACGTTCCGGATATCATCAGATAGCAGTAGCTGAAACAGATATAGAGAAGACAGCATTCCGAACCAGATACGGCCACTACGAGTTCATAGTAATGTCGTTTGGACTGACTAACACACCAGCGAGATTCATGGATCTGATGCAGAGGGTCTTCCAAGCCCAGCTAGACAAGTCAGTGGTCGTATTCATAGATGACATTTTGATCTTCTCCAAGAGTAGGGAGGAGCATGAGCAGCATTTGAGGACAGTCTTGGAGATTCTGAGAGAGAGGCAACTCTATGCCAAGTTCAGCAAGTGTGAGTTCTGGCTGGACAAGGTATCATTTCTTGGTCTGTGATCTCAGCTGAGGAGTTTCAGTGGACCCAGCTAAAATTGAGGCGGTGAAGAGCTGGCATAGACCTCGCTCAGTGAATGAGATTCGAGCTTCCTTGGGTTGGCTGGCTATTATAGACACTTTGTGAAGGAATCAGCTAGTCTCCAGGCTTCCAAATTTAGACTTTCGCGTGGCGCGGCAGCCGAAGAGGATAGCTTTTGAGGTCTCCTCAGTCTCTTTCAGGCACTAAAGGATGCTCTGACCACAGCTCCAGTATTGGTAATTCCTGAGGGAAATAAGGGATTCTAGGTTTACTGTGATGCTTCAGGCAAGGGATCGGTGGAGTATTGATGCAGAATGGCAGAGTTGTGGCTTACGCTTCTCGACAGCTGAAGAAGCACGAAGAAAATTATCCCACACATGACCTTGAGCTCCTCGCCATAGTTTTAGCTTTGAAGATCTGGCGACACTACCTGTATGGAGCCACGGTCCGAATTATGACAGACCATAAGAGTTTGAAATACATCTGGACCCAGAAGGAGCTAAACTTGAGACAGCGACGATGGATCGAGCTACTAGCTGATTATGATATCGACCTCCAGTACACTAAGGGTAAAGGGAATGTCGTGGCAGACGCTCTGAGCAGAAGAGCACATTCACTTCTTGCTCTCATAGAGACGACCACGATAGCTGAGGAGGTATATGCAGCTCAGGACAGTGATGTGTATCTACAGGGTGTCAGGCAGAAATTAGCAGATGGTTGACTGATGGTCTGAAGTATGACTACGAGCTAGACAGCGAGGGACACCTCCGAGTCAGAGGCAGACTCTGCGTTCCTCAGGATGCGACAGAACTTCAGACCAGGATTCTCTCTGAAGCTCATTCCTCAACGTTGTCAGTACATCCTGGAGCCACCAAGATGTACAAGGATTTAAAGAAGTTATTCTGGTGGAGCGGGATGAAGAGGGATGTAGCAGACTTCGTCTCCCGATGTCTCACTTGTCAAAAGGCGAAGTTCGAGCATCGTCGACCTGGAGGCCAGATTCAGTCATTACCAGTACCGTGCTGGAAGTTTGACGATATTAGTATGGATTTTGTGGTCGGTCTCCCTCCAGCTAGAGGTGGATTAAACACAATTTGGGTGATAGTCGATAGGTTAACTAAGACAGCTAGGTTCATACCTATCAAGGACATTGGAAGGTGCCCAAACTAGCTGAGGTGTTCACCACAGAGCACATCCGGTACCATGGGGTACCGAAGACGATCGTCTCCGATCGTGATGCACGTTTCCTTAGTAGATTTTTGGCGTCAGGTGCAGGAGGCATTTGGTACTCAGCTATGCCTTAGCACAGCCTTCCACCCTCAGACAGATGGACAACCGAGAGGATGATTCAGACACTAGAAGATATGTTGAGAGCGGTCGCCTTAGACTATCAGGGGAGTTGGGTAGAGCATCTACACTTGGTAGAGTTCTCCTACAAGAACTCCTATCACTCGTCTATCGCATGGCACCATTTCAGGCTCTGTATGGCAGACCGTGCCGGACTCCTTTATCATGGAGTGACCCTGCTGAGGCAGTTTTGATTGGTCCAGAGTACATCAGAGACTGCAGAATGACGTCAGAGTTATTCAGCAGCACATGCGGCAGCGCAGTCTAGGCAGAAATCTTACGGGGATCAGCGTACCAGAGAGCTTGAATTTCAGATCAGTGATATGGTCTTCCTACGAGTGTCTCCGATGAGAGGTATCTTCAGATTTGGGATGAGAGGAAAGCTAAGCCCTACGTATGTTGGTCCGTACAGGATTACGGAGCGCGTGGGCCCAGCAGCATATCGACTAGATCTACCAACGGAGTTGGGGAAGGTACACGACGTGTTTCATGTATCTCAGCTGAAGAAGTATGTACCTCACCCTTCTCACGTGCTACAGCCAGAGAGATTGGAGATTGAACCTACACTGAGATATGCGAGACTCCCATTCGGATCTTGGACACGACGGTCCGAGAAACGAGAGGCAGATCAGTCAAGCTAGTGAAAGTTCTTTGGGAGCATCATGGGGTTGAAGAAGCTACTTGGGAGACTGAGGACTCCATGAGAGTGAAGTACCCACACCCATTCACATGATATTTCCTTGTATTCTTGCCTTTAATGGGTTCTTGTTCATAGCGGTACGAGGGCGTACCTTGGCTCTTTTCGGGGGGGGGTGGGGTAGTGCATACTCTTTCTTCGTCACCTCATCCAGAGTATGCCCTGTTCGTTTCGATAGTCGAGTGATGGAAAGTGTATGTATGTACTTGATTTATACATTGTGTGATTCTTGATTTCTATCTATGAAAAATCTTGGTTTTGGTCTGATGTTGAGTAATCTTGAGTGGAATTTGGAAATGGAAATGAGTGGAAATATAATGTGGGAGAAATTACAATTGGTATGGATTGGCATGGAATTATGTTTGGAATTGTTATTGGATGAACATCCTGGTAATTCTTGCCAGCACACCTGAAGTGGTGTGAGTAGCTATTAGTTGGTGTAAAACTTCGGGACGAAGTTTCTTTTAAGGGGGGTAAAGTGAAATACCCCATAAATAATTTAAATTAATTTAGGGGATTTCTTTTTAGTAACCCTAAATAATACTATTAAATATTAATTTATTATATGGTATTATGAATTTAAAAGTAAGATTTATAAGTCAACAAATCTTGGGAAAATTTCAAGACACTCCAATTATATTATAAAGATTTCAGAAATATTTGGAACATTGATTTAAGGCTTAAAAGTCAAAATAAAATCATAGAAACCTAAAAGCTTCATAGCCTTGCTAGGATTGACTTTTTGAGAATGGTCAAATCAGCCATGAAAACTATACCAATAAAAGGTTATGGAAAACCAAGAAGATTGATAAAAAGAACGTTAAAACGGATCATCCTAGCCAAAGTTATGATAAATTGAAGTTTAGAGCCAAAATTTAGGAGGTTGCTGACGTGTCTAGGGCTAGCTGACTCAGCCGCGTGCCTCGGGACACGTGCCGCGCCCAGTCAGCACCAAAGTTAGCTTAAACTGTTAAGTTTCCTTCAGTTTTGGCATGTCATGGGTCGATCTTTAGACGCCTATATCTTTTTCTCTACTCCACTATTTGGTATGCCGTCTGTTTCATTTGATTCTCCTATCATTCCTCTTTCCAACCATTACTCGCACACCATCTAACTCCTTCTACAATGACCGAAAAAATGATCCAAAGTTGCCTCCTGTAAACCGTAACCCAGATTTTTCCAGAAATCCAGTTAATCAGGTAAACTTAGTCTGACCACAACTTCTTCGTCTGTGGATGAAAATCCATCTTCTGTAGTTCGTTGTGTAGATCTCTAATCCCTCTACAACTTTCATGTTGATGCCCAAGCTGATTCGTACTGGTTTGGAAGATAAAGCTGTCCGTAAATTGCCTATGCGATCACGGTGGGGATTTCTGCCAAAATTACCCAGAAACCGACTAGGTTAACACAGATCCGTGTAGTAGAACTTAGCTCTCAGGGTCACCAGAAATGCTTGGAAATCAAAGTTCGCCTGGGCTGTCAGCTCGGCTCTGGCTGTCTGCCACCATCGATGAGTGGGCCCTTGGAGAAAGTAGGCCGCTATGTCCACTTGGCGATCTGCTGGAACATGTAGGGAGGTAAAAGCCTTTTGAATCTCGGCGATGTATTTCTCCAGAGCTTTCGGTACTGGCTGGCCTTCGTAGACTGGGGGATGAAGATCGTTGACCGCTTTCAACTAGTTGAACTCCCATGGACCATTGGGTGGTGGTGGCAGTGGTTGAGGGATCTGAGCCTGCTGCTGAGCTAATGCAGCGGTCACAATCTGAGCTATGACCTCAGGGGTAACAACGTCAGGTCCGTAACCACCTGGGGGTCCCGCTCCTCGTCCTTCTCGTCCTCCGCGTCCTCCTCTTTGAGACATTTAACTGCTAAGGACAGTGTGTTGTTCAGAAGTAGTGTGTTAAATCTGGATATCTATGTAGTAACGTGCGAAGTGTTTTATAACTACCCCGGGACGGTATGTAGTTAGAGTGTTCATGAGTAATGTAAGTAAAGCAAGGCAAGGGTAAGGGCAACGTGCCTTCTGGAATCCTCACTTCCCAATTCTACCCACTTCCCCAGTTTTAAGGGCACCTATATTCTAAGTATTTCACTCGGCTTGTTTTCTCGGGATCAGAGCGTAACTACGCTCTGATACCACTTTCTGTAATGCCCCTATTTAACAAAAATGCAGCGAAATAAAAATACTAAGGCGATTACAGATCATTGGGTTCCAAACACCCGGCACCAAACCTCACCAATTATAAACTAGGATAATACAAATGCTATGGTCTGAACTCAAGAAAACATAACATAAAACCTAACAATAGAAAAATACGCCAACGCTCCACAAATCCTAATTCCCATCCCAATCACTCATACTCTTCGTGGCCACATGTATAACAATTCATACGTGCAAGATAAAACCAAGCAGCCCACCCGGGAGGGGTGAGTCAGTTCCCTGGAATGGAACTGGTACAATTCTAATAACAGAAATTAAAACATAATCTTTAAACAATATAGTAACTTGGAAAGAAACTCTTGAAATAAAACAGAGGAACAAGGCACTTCAAAATCAGCAAGTCAAAGTAACAAGCAAAGAATAGAGATAGATAACAGAAAGGTAAAGTTAGTCAATTAAAACCACACCATGAGTTAGTGAACATCCCATGCTTAAGTTAGATTTAATTCCAGTTAAGAGTAGAAGACTCAAGTAGTCACAAGGACAAGGAATGAAAGGATGAAATCTAAGAACCAACAACTCAAGAGTGGAATGAAACCAATTGGAAGATATGGCTCCGTCGCCAATTACGTCCCTTTTGGGACAGGGGATATACATCCCCTCGCTGTTAACTACGTCCGATAGGACAGGGGATATACAGCCCCTCGCTGTTTACAACGTCCGATTGGACAGGGGATATACAGCCCCTCGCTGTTTACCGGTGAAGATGTGCGCACATCACAACAAAGACTCAGCTCAAGGATGAAACAATATCCAGAGTCAAAAGAAGAGTTTACCAAGATGGACATTTTCCCATATTCCCACTAGATTATTAACTGTACAAGTGCAATACCAAAACACTCAGTCCTACAGAGTGTGGAGGCGTAAACACCCGACAGTTAATATCTAATGAGACAACCAGATAGGAGGAACCAATAATCATTTAAGTTATACACTCAAGGCTCAATTAGTCACATCAAGCTGAGTTAGACACAAATAGTTTCCTTTGAAATCCATTCAAGCTCAGTCAGCGTTTCTCAAAACATTTCATAAAGTTCATTACCAAAAGTATCTGAGTACGAGAGATCGTACCTAGTATGTGTAGAAGCAGTAACCAAACTTGAAAATGCGAACTACTTCCACTAATCACCTATAATTAAAGTATTCCAAGCATTGATTAGTTAAGGAACTATAATGCTACACATCTTTCATTCTTACTAGTCTATAGTTTTGGTTTACAATTACTCTCTCTTAAGGATCTAGCTAGATCTCGTAATTAAATCTTTAATGTACATTTTAACTTATTCCATTACCTACTCTTGAATATAGGTTTAGCTTAATTAAACTCTTTAGTTACACTTGGCTAACTTACTTTAATACCTATTTAAGGTTTAGGATATGTATTTCCCCCTAATAGTCCACCTAGATGTCACATTAACATTTAATATTTTAATTGTCACGTATGAGTTAGGTTTATCCTAATTTTTCCCTCTTATTATGTTTCCCATAAGGTATGTTCTTCTTTTATTTACTTCTAATGTATTTATATATATACACATATATTTTCCTTAGGATTTATCCAAAACATTCTTTAAGAAATTCTTATTGTATTTAATTATCTTTAATAACCTTTACACCTATCCACTGCCGGCATATAATTTATAAAATAAAGTATTCCCCTTAGTTTAATTAAGTGCATTGCCCTCCACATTATCTAGTTGGTATAAACATAGATTGACTAAATTCTGATTTAACATATACTATTTTATTTATTATATATATATTATATATATATATATATATATATATATATTCACTTCACTTAAAAGCTTGTACTCAAAATATTTCTTAACATTCTGTATTAAATGTTAGTTTAGTATCATTTCATTATTCTCAACCTACAAAGTTTATTAATCATCTATACTTTAATTTTTGTTACATTCAAAACCTTATATTATAATATACCTTAGGAAAATTCAGAATTACAATTTTTAGACCTATTTCTTCTGGTCTAAAATCCCCAAATTTAATATATAGCAACTATAACATTATAAAAATATCTTTTAAAATTATCCAAACAATTCCAAAATTCACAAAACTTACAAAAATTATAATTTACGTTTAAAAACTCAAAACCCATATTAATTTACATCAAAATAAACTACAGTTTACATGGAATCTATGGTTAAAATTTTGTCTAAATATACATTAGGGAAGGTCATTAAATAAATCAAGCAAGTTAGGACTTTATTCTGGAAAACATATTAAACTACTACAACTTAAACCCCCACGATCTAATCTCGGCCATCCATTTCTATTAACCACAATCGGACGACCTACATCTCGCGATTTCATCAGAAATTCCCAAATTGCACCCGAGTACTAATCCTTCAATATCTCTCAATCTACAGAACGAAATTCGACGATTCTTGTTCCTATGGATTTGAAATTCAATTCCGGTTCTAATGGTACCGATTTCCCTAATTATCATGCAGAATTGAAGATTTTCGAATCTGGGTTCGAAGTTAGGGTTTACAGTTTGGTTTCGGTTTGAATTCGACAAATTCCCCTATTGTAATCCATAATAGACTAAATTGGCATGTGGGTTTGACCGGTAATGAAGTTACGATTGGCAACAACGGAGCAATTTGATCAGAAACTCACCGGAATTGCATTAAAGAGGAGAATCAAATCGGAAATTCTGGAAACTTGTTATTTTATGTGCATTTCAGGTAGGCAACTTCTCGAATCAACTCGCGCCAACTGAGAGGGATTTGATTCACGAAACCTATCACAATCCAAACTAGACATGTAACTCTAGACGTTAGTGGAAGAATCATTAAATTTGATGAACTAGGGAGAAAGTTACAGATCTCAAAAGATCTGTGTTTACCTAGTCGGTTCTGGGTAATCTGGGCAGAAATACCACCGTGATCGCATAGGAAACTTTAGACAGCTTTATCTTCCAAACCAGTACGAATCAGCCTTGGTCATCAACATCAAAGTTGTAGAGGGATTAGAGATCTACACAACGAGCTATAGAAGATGGATTTTGATCCACAGACCAAGAAGTTATGGTCAGACGAAGTTTACCTGATTAATTGGATTTCTGGAAATCTGGGTTACGGTTTCACAGGAAGGCAACTTTGGATCATTTTTCTGGTCATTGTAGAAGGAGTTAGATGGTGTGTGTGTAATGGTTGGAAAGAGGAATGATAGGAGAATCGAATGAAACAGACGACATACCAAATGGTGGAGTAGAGAAAAAGATATAGGCGTCTAAAGATCGACCCATAACATGCCAAAACTGAAGGAAACATAACCGTCTACGCTAACTTTGGTGCTGACTGGGTGCGGCACGTGTCCCGAGGTGCGCGGCTGAGTCAGCTAGCCCTGGACACGTCAGCAACCTCCTAAATTTTGGCTCTAAACTTCAATTTATCATAACTTTGGCTAGGATGATCCATTTTTAACGTTCTTTTTATCAATCTTCTTGGTTTTCCATAACCTTTTTATTGGTATAGTTTTCATGGCCTGATTTGACCATTCTCAAAAAAGTCAATCCTAGCAAGGCTATTGAAGCTTTAAGGTTTCTATGATTTTATTTTGACTTTTAAGCCTTAAATCAATGTTCCAAATATTTCTAAAATCTTTATAATATAATTTGAGTGTCTTGAAAGTTCCCAAGATTTATTGACTTATAAATCTTACTATTAAATTCATAATACCATATAATAAATTAATATTTAATAGTATTATTTAGGGTTTACTAAAAGAAATCCCCTAAATTAATTTAAATTAATTTATGGGGTATTTGATATAGTGAATACGAGTAAATGGCTAATTATCAACGCCTAGAAGCATGGCAGGCCAGAACCGAACCGGTTATTATGAGTTAAACAAACTCCAATGAGAATTCTTGGTGCAGGGACTAAACCCAAAATGGTTAAGATCCTCTAACCAGAACGCATTGTATAACAGACCACGTGGAAGTTAAAATACTTCACGATGGGAGAACATTTTAATCCAATATTCAGTGATTAATTACGTGGGCGTAATCCCTTTTAAGGGGGGGTAGAGCGCAAAATCACTTAGTGTATGTTTATACAAGTGTACGTGAACTATGGTGTGCATAGCACAAAATAATTTGTTTTGATGATTAGTGCGTATGTTACATGAACATATGCATTCATTCATGGTTTAATGGTGGTAATTGCGCACAGAAGATGCGAATACCATTGTGATAAGTGTACCTACCTTGTTAACCTTGTGTGAGAGTACAAGTGAAAGGGAGTAAAGAAACTCCCAGGGAACTAAAACCCCAACAGTATATGTTCATATAATACCAAATATAGTATTGTGTATTGTGATTTTGAAAAATAAATATATATATATATAGTATTATGATTTATGAAGTGGGTATGAAATCGATAAAGAACCTAGCAAGAATTAAATTCCCTAGGTAACTTGATTAAAGGTGAATTGGAGATGATTAATGGACGGAGTTCCATCCTTAGAGATGTGTTGCTTTGTGATTATGACTAGAAGGATTAAAAGATAAAAAATGCACTAGTAGAAAAAATATTTAATATGACGGACTTTAAACCACGGTTAAAAATGTACTCGTCGTTTAAAGTAAATAAACCACGGTTTTAATGGAACCGTCATATATGTTGCACGGCTCATTAGATAAATGACCGTTTCCGTTGAAACCGTCGTTTATAGTTCGACACCTTAGAATATAAATGACGGTTTCATTTCAACCGTCATATATAGTGACGATAAACCACGGTTCAAATAAAACTGTCATTCAAAGCTTTGCGCCAAACATTTTAAACCACGATTTCCATATAACCGTGGTTTTTGTTTCGTCACATAGGTTTTAAACTGACAGCTTTTGTCCAAACCGTCGTTTAAAAGTGTTTAATTAAAACCCGCCTCTTTTTTCTTCTTCCCTCTCTTCTTCTCTCGCGTTCTCTTCTTCCTCTTGCGATTTCCCTCTGTCACCATCGAGCTTGCCCCTTCTTCCTCCGCCGTCGAGCCCAGTTGCTCCGCCTCCTTCGCGCGTCGCCACGCAGTGGGAAGTTTTAGTCGCGCGCCTCTACCGCCCCAACCTCCTCTCGCCTGAAACGTCTCACCTCCACCATCCACCGTCGCGCCTCCACCATCCATCGCCGGTCCACCACAGCGCGGGTCGCCCTGGTAGCCGTAGGTCCGTCGCTTCCCGTCGCCGGTCTTCCTCCTTCCACCCGGACTGCTGCTTCTCTGGCGAAAATCAAAACCCGTCGCGAGCAGCAGCTTCATCGTCGCGCCCCAGCTTCGTCGACCATCGCTCCACCGTGGTCCGCCGCCTGAAGTCCGCCGACTGAAGTCCTGAATCCCTCCACCTGAATCCCTCCACCTGAATCTTTGTCTACGGTAATTACGTACCCCTCAGTAATTACATGTTTGCAGTATGTTTTTGCCTCTGATTATGACATGATATCTGGCCTCTGATTTATGCTGCTATGTATGGATAAACAAACAAATTGACTCAAATTTCTGTAAGAAATATTTGCGTAAGTAATTCTCTGCCTAATTATGCAATCTATCTTCAATAATCGACTCTGACTGGTTGATTAAAATGTGATAATATATTATAGAAGTAAGAACAAAAACTAGATCGGGGGGCGATGGCAAAAAGCCGAAGGAATGCATCAGTTTTCCTTGACATGCAGGCCTTCAGCAACAGATAAGGCATTTTGGAGTTTCAGGTGAATTGTTGTAGGTTTTAGATTAAAAAAATGAAATGGAACACTTTATGAAATACCCCAAACCTTGATATGTTGTTTAAATGTTAAACTATGGTATTTAAAGGCTAAAAAGTGCCTTAGAAACATCAGTGTACAATTTAAACCATAGTAAAACACAATAAAGCACTAAGACACAGTTTGAGCAAAACATGCTCTAAGCTTGGAGTGAACTTGGTTAGGACCCAAAGAGCCTACCAAGACTTTATAACATTCAATTATGATTTAGTAAAGCTAATTAAGTCCTTAGGAGACTTTGGTAGACAATTAAACCAAAACAAAACACAAGAAAACACGTTAAAGTCAATCTAAGCAAAAACTTGCTCTAGACTTGGTGTAACCTTGTACAAGACCTAAAGGTCATACCTATACCTTATTTACATGTTAATGAACATATTAAATCAATTACTAAAGAAAACCAAGCTTGGAAACAAGCTAAAACACAAAATGTGCTTTAAGGAGCCTTAAAGCACATTTTTGAACAATTATCTTGTAAATGAGTTTTGAGTGGCTAAATGACCATAATTACTCTTTAATTAACATGTGTACTACTTAGTATCACATTAGGAAGTCTAAATCAATGGGAAATCAAAAATTTCACAAATATGTGCCTTAGTTGTGAATAGTAACGAAAATAAGCTAGTTTACAATATAAGTCAATATAAGTTGTCTTGTTGGTCAACAAAGACCATGACTTAGCCTAAACACCAAGGGGGCCGGTTTCATGGGTGACTCACCACACCTACACAAATAAATAAGTTAAGTGAATGATAAAGCAAAAGTTACTATTTGCTTTTAGCTTAAATATCTCCAAAAAAGCAAGTTCCTTCTCATTCTCTTCTTTCCCTCTTCATTTCCCACGGTCTCCAATCCTCTTCTTCCTTCTCCATCGGTTATGCTACAGCAACTTCACCATTTCTCAACTTCCATAGCTTATATCTCCTAGCTCTCTTTGCCAAATCAAAAACCAAGACCATCAATCTCTTAGTCTTGCCAAGCACTTCAATTCTATCTTTTCAAAACTTCAAGAGCTCCATTTCGGTGCCATGAAGAATCACCATTGAAGGAGCTTGAGCTCACATTTTCACACCTTGTTGTTCTCCTTTGCTTCAAGGTAAGGAAACTCAAAGAAAAACAACATTTCCTCCATGTTTTTGTGTTGACCGAGAATCACCATTAATGGTGTCTTTACCTTATGTTCTAGCTTCATTACATCATTCAAGGGCTTGGTGGAGTCCTCTCTTGCTACTTAGTCAAACTCTCTTCCAATTCCCAGGTAAAACATTCATTGTTGTGTTTTAAGACAATATATAAACCTAGGGTTTGTAAATGAGTTTAAGCATGAAGCTTGAATGCTCATTGGCTTTACTTGTGTATTGATTAGAACATTGACAAGTAACCAAGTCCTCTTGCCGATTTCCAAACAAGGAAGAACAAGAGTGTGCAGACGTTATATGGTGAGTGATTAAACTGGTGTAAAATAAAAGAAAAAAAATTAAAAACTCAAAATAAACGTCGGGCTGCAAACAAATCCCGGTCGTAGTAGTATAGTGAAAATGTAAGCGACCGATGTCGAACCGTGGGACTAATATACATATAATAGTACCTAAGCGTGTCACAAAAAGGGGGATTAATGACTTGTATTATAAATAAAAAGGAAAGATAAAATAAACTAAGTTAATAAATAAATAAAACGGGACTCTGGGTCAGGTTAATATAATCTGCTTAATTATGCTATCTCTACTGGTTTAATATAATTGTTTGGCAAAATTCCTCTTATTATCTTAAGGACTAAATCATAGCCTCAAAAGAACTCGTTTACCTGAAAATGCAAGGTTCTAATCAAGGTTCAAGCACAATACGTGTAAACGGACGGTTAGATATGAGAAATTATTTATGCATCTGAAAATACTAACTTATTAAATCATAATAAGCTTTCTCCAAATTTACGTCTTAATTAACCTGTCTATTTATCACCTGGTCTGATCAAAATAGACTTAGTAAAGCAATTTAATAAACTCATGACATTTATTAAAAAGGTGCGAGATAACCTTTAAAACGCAACAAACTATATTTAAATTAAACCAGTAAAAATATTGCATAATTAATACAAACACATAATAACCATACCCAGAGTATAAATATTCTAGCCTAACATATTAAATAGATAAACAGAAACAAGAGTAGTAGAAATCATCTGTATTCACTCCTGTATTTGTTCTGCTATTTTGTATACGTAGGGCTAGAGGTGAATATGGTGGAAAGTGAAATAAAAATGGAGAAGACGGGAGGAGAGAAATGAGATGAACGTGTGATGTGTGATGAAGTGGTACGGTGATCGATTGTATGGGTCGAGGATTGTCTTTTGTGGTGAAGTTACGTGCGTTTATATAGGAAAAGGAAGAAGCAGCAGAGAAGGAAGGAGAAGGAAGAGACAGGCTGGATCACGTGTGAAGATATTTGCTCATTGATTGCTTAGGGGACAGAACGCGTGAAAAGTAGATGGATAAGTTGCAGACAGGTCGACAGGCGAAGTCGACGAGCGAAGTCGACGAAGAAGAAAACTATTCGCGTCTGCTTCTTAGTCTTGTCCGCCTTGACGTCCGCCCAAGGACAGGCGGTCACATGTATGTCCGCCTTGACGTCCGCCCTGTTTGTAGGCGGTTGCATTGTGTGGTTTGTGTGTTGTCCGCCTCAAACAAGGCGGTTGTATTGGAGGCGGTTGTATGTGGTACGTCCGCCTATGGTACCGCCTCAAACAAGGCGGTTGCCTCTGCCGTGTCCGCCTGCGGTACCGCCTCAAACAAGGCGGTTGCTCTTGTTTTCCGCCTCACTCACGTCCGCCTTCATAACGGCATGCTCGTCCGCCTGATATGGGGCGGTTGTCCCTGGTGTTGTGTGCTTCTCGCGTGACTCTCTTCTACCGGCTCTAGATTCTTCGTTTGGACTCCATTTCTGAGCCGTTTGCGTCTATGCGTTCGTCTATTTGTCTACTTTACTTCCAGCTTGGTTTTCCTCATGTTAAACCAATAAATTTGTGAGATAAACAATAAAACATAAACTAGAGGAAAACTAACTGAAGTGGAGAAATGAGCAAGAAAAGTGCGAATATTATATATGAAATACACCTATAAAACATGCTCATTGGGACACTTATCACACCCCCACACTTATCTTTTTGCTTGTCCTCAAGCAAAATCACGTACCCAAGTAAGTAGGGAATGCTCAATACTAACAAATATTATTATGAAGGGTAGGATAAACATGATCTTTTTAACTTATTGAGGAGTGTGAAAAATAACTGCTGGTGGCATAGGTGTGCTCAGGGTAAAAATAAAATATAGAGTTTCGGGGTATGTTCCAAGGTACTTCAATGTTTCTTTTAGGTGACTTTGAGAACTTTTACCATGGCCAAACTTCTCTCAAGAATGGGCATTGAGGAGAAAACAAAAGGAAAATAGATTCATGCCTTTGTTTCACTTTTGCATAAGGGATGAGAAAAAATAGATAAGCATCAAGCTTGTATTAAAGAACACTCAACTCTCTTTGTTGGTTACCAAAGGTGTCTCGCAAGTCCCCTATATATTTTTTATTCTCCTTCTTTTTTTTTAACAGAGAAGCACCCCTTAGCAATCCCTAAGAGAGAAGACACAAGAACCCTGAGCAATAAAATCCAACCAATTGCAGATTATTTGGTCACACCCGCATATAAAATGCTCCTCAAAGTAATCAAAATTTAAAATTGTACCATTTATCCTACAATTCATAACAAATTTATTCTTAAAGAGAACAACCCCATATAAAGGGTCCACAATATTGAATTGGACAAACGCATGATAAGGAGAGAGATAAACATTTAAGCACAAAATGTCACCGAAAAGGGCACACTCCCCCACACTAAATTGAACAATATCCTCATTGTTCACCAGAAAAACAAGGGAAGGTTTCAGAAGACTTTTTGGTAAGTAGATAAATAGAGAAACACAAGATCACAAATAAACATTTAAGCACATAAACGCTCCTCTGTAGTTTTTATTTAAAATAAAAGCATAATTAAGAAATGGTACTCCCCTGATATTATTTTTGCTAGTTGTTAAAGGAGTTCCCCCACACTTGAGCTTCAGCCTCAAGTAGCGTAGCTTGGTTGCAGTGTGGATATGAAGGTGCACCTGCATAAGACACTAGAAGCAACCATACTTAAACGGGTTAAAAGTTAGCAAAAATAAATTTAAAGAGAGAACCTGAAAATTAAAAGAGCATAAAAGCAAATAAAAGTTCATCCGGGTTGCTCCCGGGAAGCTGCCCTTCTTTAACGTCTTTGGCTAGACGCCCGCTTCGTTATCCTGGATCAAAATATATGTAGATAACAATTCTGCCAGGAAAACGAGTTGATAATAATTAAAAGCAAACCACCTGGATCAAAACAAAACGTTACTTCGGCAAAATAATAGGAAAATGAATACTCCAAAAATTTGGTGTTTGAGGAGGTACTGCCGGTAACGTAGTTCTAACAGAAGTCCCGGTGGTGATGATTTTCTTCCTTAAATTGGAAGATGTAAACATCCTCCTCTTGTTGGTGAGGCTCGTAGAAAGAAAGCTGCTTGATATCATCTTTAGAGAAAGTTAATTCTTTGAAGGTGAGCGCGGCGTTTTGTTTGGATATCCTGGCGGGAGGTGATGGCAATTCCTTCTCTTCATTTTCGAGGATATAAATATCCTCATCTTCTGGATAGAGCATAGAGAAGGATGGAAACTGGCGGTAGTGACTGTAGAGGGAAGAGAATAACTTACATCCATAGTGGGGTGCTGTTCTTCATGAATTATTTCGCTCTTTGGTTGCTGTTCTTGTTGAGCGAGTCTCTCCAGGTAGTCTGGTTGATCTTCTAACCAGAGTTGCTCTTGGAATATGAGACAATCCTCATAATCATGAGTTCCCCCACATACGGAGCAGTATAATAAATGCTGAGAATAGCAAAACTCTTGCTCGAACACCTGTTCCATTCCTTTTTTTTTTGTGTTTTTTGTATATAAAATAAAACTACTGAAACAGATTAGAAAATAAAATGATTAGAATAAACACAATATTATATATAAGTAGTTCGGTGAAGAAATGAAGAATTTAGAGCGATTTGGCGCGAGCTTGTTCTTCTCCTTGGCGTCGGATTCGAGCTGGAGCAATTGGAAGAACAGATTTGTTTGAAACACAGCGCATTATTTTTTTTAAACCGGGTGACGTCCGCTTGGAACGAGGCGAAGGCTAGGCGACGTGGCTCCGACCGCGTGGGCGTCCGCGGCTAAACGAGGCGGGAGCGGCTGTTGGCGTCCGCGTTGTCTGAGGCGGACAGGAGGGCGGACAGCCCCCTATTTGCGTTTTTTTCTCGATTTAAACAACAACAAAATTATAATATCATAAAAATTATAAGTTAGTAATAAAATGACATAAAATTAAATGTTAAGGACAATGGAATTAAATGTTTAGGGACAATGGAATTAAATGTTAGGGACAATGGAAATTAAATGTTAGAGACAATGGAAATTAAATGTTAGAGTCATAGAAATTAAATGACAAAAAATTAAATGACAGAAATTATAAGTTAGTAGTTAGTATACTGGAAATTGAAGGACAATGGAAAGAAAAATGACAATATATAAGAGTTAGTAATAGATCAGAAGTTAGAAGTTAGAGTCCGTAGTCAGATGTCCAAAGTTAGGTGTCCAATTAATATTAACAGATTATTAGATAATAATAATATTAACAAATATAGTAGATAATTAAAATAAACAATAACAAAATATATAGACAAAATATTCTAATTAACAGTGAATAATCGGGGCTTAGGGACTAGAAAAACTAGTCCCCGGCAACGGCGCCATTTTACAGACGTATATGGTGAGTGATTAAACTGGTGTAAAATAAAAGAAAAGAAATTAAAAACTCAAAATAAACTTCGGGCTGCAAACAAATCCCGTCGTAGTAGTATAGTGAAAATGTAAGCGACCGGATGTCGAACCGTGGGACTAATATACATATAATAGTACCTAAGCGTGTCACAAAAGGGGGATTATTGACTTGTATAAAATAAAAGGAAAGATAAAATAAACTAAGTTAATAAATAAATAAAACGGGACTCTGGGTCAGGTTAAATAATCTGCTTAATTATGCTATCTCTACTGGTTTAATATAATTGTTTGGCAAAATTCCTCTTATTATCTTAAGGACTAAATCATAGCCTCAAAAGGACGTTTACCTGAAAATGCAAGGTTCTAATCAAGGTTCAAGCACAAACTGTAAACGGACGGTTAGATATGAGAAATTATTTATGCATCTGAAAATACTAACTTATTAAATCATAATACGCTTTCTCCAAATTACGTCTTAAAACCTGTCTATTTCCACCTGGTCTGATCAATAGACTTAGTAAAGCAATTAATAAACTTATGACATTTATTAAAAGGTACGAGATAACCTTTAAAACGCAACAAATATATTAAATTAAACAGTAAAAATATTGCATAATTAATAAACACATAATAACCATACCCAGAGTATAATATTCTAGCCTAACAATTAATAGATAAAAAGAAACAAGAGTAGTATAAATCATCTGTATTCACTCCTGTATTTTGTTGCTATTTTGTATACGTAGGGCTAGAGGTGAATATGGTGGGAAAGTGAAATAAAAGGAGAGAAGACGGGAGGAGAGAAATGAGATGAACGTGTGGTGGTGAAAGTGGTACGGTGATCGATGTATGGGTCGATGATTGTTCTTTTGTGGTGAAGTTAGTGCGTTTTAATAGGAAAAGGAGAAGCAGCAGAGAAGGAGGAAGGAAGAGAAAGAGACTGGCTGTCACGCGTGAAGATATTTGCTCATTGATTGCTTAGGGGACATAACGCGTGAAGAGTAGATGGATTAAGTTGCAGACAGGTCGACGGGCGAAGTCGACGAGCGAAGTCGACGAAGAAGAAAACTATTCGCGTCTGCTTCTTAGTCTTGTCCGCCTTGACGTCCGCCCAAGGACAGGCGGTCACATGTATGTCCGCCTTGACGTCCGCCCTGTTTGTAGGCGGTTGCATTGTGTGGTTTGTGTGTTGTCCGCCTCAAACAAGGCGGTTGTATTGGAGGCGGTTGTATGTGGTACGTCCGCCTATGGTACCGCCTCAAACAAGGCGGTTGCCTCTGCCGTGTCCGCCTGCGGTACCGCCTCAAACAAGGCGGTTGCTCTTGTTTTCCGCCTCACTCACGTCCGCCTTCATAACGGCATGCTCGTCCGCCTGATATGGGGCGGTTGCCCCTTGGTGTTGTGTGCTTCTCGCGTGACTCTCTTCTACCGGCTCTAGATTCTTCGTTGGACTCCGTTTTCTGAGCCATTTGCGTCTATG
The DNA here is from genome assembly GCA_023374045.1 of Limonium bicolor. Classification (NCBI taxonomy): domain Eukaryota; kingdom Viridiplantae; phylum Streptophyta; class Magnoliopsida; order Caryophyllales; family Plumbaginaceae; genus Limonium; species Limonium bicolor. Next base: position 313,536,060 of record CM041777.1, on the reverse strand, counting down.
CGTTCGTCTATTTGTCTACTTTACTCCCAGCTTGGTTTTCCTCATGTTAAACCAATAAATTTGTGAGATAAACAATAAACATAAACTAGAGGAAAACTAACTGAAGTGGAGAAATGAGCAAGAAAAGTGCGAATATTATATATGAAATACACCTATAAAACATGCTCATTGGACACTTATCAGAGTGATCAAGTAAAAACCTTGAAGAAAAGAGGTAAACAAATTATCTCAATGTAGTTTAAATGCCTAAGGAAAAGTGAGCTTGTAACACCCCTCTCCACAATCACGTAATAATCTCTCACGTAGCAATAAATAAAACGTCTTACAGCGGAAGAATAAATAATAAACCAATACTCACTCGGGTGTCACCGGCCATTACTCGCCCATGCGAGCAACGAAGCCAAACTACATCCAACTTCCAACATAACAAACTGCTAACCGCCGTGATAACGAGAAAACTCATATACATCATACTAAGTCCATAAACCATAACATCGATAAGTGAGCGTCTACCCAATCCCAAATATACATAATCTTACCATAATACAATTCACCATCTTCATTGCCATATAGACAAACTCCATGCGCAGTAATAATTAAAGTAAAACTCCAATTACCCTGTTCCCACTCTTCGGCTTCGACAATAATCATCAACCTGTAATGGTGTAGTATCAGCGATAGACGCTGAGTATGCCGGGCCTGGACCCTAATGGTCACTTAGTCATTTTAACCATCTTATTATTAGATCGGTTTCATGCTTTACCATTTTACAGTTATAATCAATACTGTAATATAAATGTATAAATATATAATCATCCATCCAAATATCCATAAACATTTAACCATCCATCCAATCAAAACATTCATTTAATATCTCAGACAACATTTATATCGAACATATCGAGTAATAACAATATAATGTACAATGTACAATCACCGTAGCGTATACCATCCTTTATTAATTTAATTTAATTTGGCCTTCAAGGCCCATCCATATGTACAATGTACAATCGCCGTAGCGGACAGTTTCCATAGTTAATAATGTACAATGTACATTCGCCGTGGCGTACGGTGTTCATATTTAATTTACCTAGCCTTGTAGGCTCCATCCAACCATGTTTAATTATTACCAGTTGGGCGTCATGTTGGACAACCCGATATCCTCACCATGGACAGTAGTCCTCCCGTACACACAAAGGTGCTCATTTCGCCAGAGTCCGGAGGCCCCTGACTCTCTTATGTCTCGTAAGACGTCCATATAAAAGGCCGTAGCCACCTGACCCACGATCCAGTTTAGGCTCGTTGGGTATAACCTGGAGCGGAACCCAATCGGGTACCCCTCAGTGATCACAACTGCGCAACCAAGTAGTTCGTAAACTACCGGGATTCCTCACCTCAACTCATACAATCTCTCTCTCATAATGTTTAAGATCTGCTCTTAGTCTTATGGAGAATAATTATTAATTAGCTGCCCAATGGGTCTCACGCATACCTAGAAGTAATCTAGGTTATATTCATGTTCGAGATCCATGCTCTAGAGACCGACAATGTCGTGACTCGTCCCTAAGTGTTTTACTTAGGTCACCATATACTTAATATTAATACTATGGTATTATATCAAGTAACCGTCATGTCATCACATTAACGTATATGTATGTTTATATAAGTCGATCTATAGTCGACGTAGTGTTAGTCCCATGGGACGCTCGTGCATAAATAAATAATGCAGTAACACTTAATCACATACATGTATCCACACACATAAACACAAGTTATATCAACCAAATCCGAGCCCAAGGAGCTTCCTTAGGACAACTCGGATCAAACCCCTTTACATACCGTTCACCAAGACCTAGGATGCGCAGTGTAGTCCACTAGCTCGTCAAGCGTCCTCGTCTGAAGTATAATCTAAACGGTATTAAAACTATAAGTCAGTCTCCATGACTAACTACATCCGGTATTTCCGAATAACAAGTAACCCCGACAGTTCATCCCTGTTTTCTACAGTTATTTGTTACGGGTTTATCTAAACCGGTCGGCTTTGTTACTAAATCGTATGTCAAAAACATTTCGACTGTTAAGTTTAATTCGTTGTATTTCTTTTAATCTTATCCACGTTAAATGTAGGTGTATAACCTATAGTTGCATGTATGCATGCATGACTATATTATATTGTATTATTTTTTTCATATTGTATCATTATCCCGCCATCCATTATAATACATTGTATTATATCATCCATTATCTTTAGCAAATAATATTTGCATCCAAAAACTAATAACTTATAGTTTATAAACTATTTCCATGTAATAACCACCACCATTATATTATATGGTTTCCAACCATATTATATATTCATCCTTATGTACATTATTTTGTGTATGTATATATTTACCACGTAGGTAAATTTCGTGAGTTTAATAAACTCTTACATTATATGTTACATTTTATCATCTTATATTAGATGATTATTCCCATTAGTTGTATTATATTATACAACTTATATTAAGATTATTATCCTAATATTATGTAACATTTTATGTTGTATAATTACAACTCCTAAGGTTTATTCAATAATACCTTAGTTTATAAATCCTATTTATTTATAGTTTGTCACATTATTTAATGTGAATATCCTTACTTATATTAACCCAACAAACCATATAATTGTTATAACATTTATAACATTGTAGACCATAGTCTAAAATTCATTTTCCAACTCTTATTAATTCGGTACAGCCCTTGAATTTATTTAAATTCTATTTTGACACATAACATTATGTAATGTTATACATATTCTAATATCATTTGATATGATATTTTATTTCCTTTAATTTATAACCTATAGTAATTATACAAAACTATTATATATTGCGGCATAGGCATATATATTAAACCTTATTCTTTTCCATAAACCATAGTTTCCTTTATTTACAAAATCACCATTATTAACACCATGTTATATATACCATTTAATATAACATTTAAACCTTAATATAAATATAACCTATGGTTATTATCCATTAAATTTCCGAACAGACCCACCAAATTTCTATAATTGCCATTTGGCCCAATTTATAACATATAGTTTTTAATATTTCATTAAAACTATATATTATACATATATCTTAATAAATACTCTTATATTATTCTAAAAATCACCAAATTTCACCAAAGGGTTATAATTACCTTATTAACCCATATACTTTTGTATTTTACCATTCCACCATCTATATTTCTCCAAAGTGTCATAATGACATAATAACTATATATTATTCATATATAGTTTATTTTAATTCCGAAAACAACCCAATAAATTCCTAAAAATTCCTAATAGCCCATGGGTGTTTATAATACCATTATACACCCTTTATTTCGGAAATAACATATTCACCACATATGTTATAAAATTGTTACTCTTAAATACTCATTTATAATAAAACCTTAAATAAGTTATCTAACTTATTTAATTTGGTCAAAACCTACCATATGGTCAAGGTTGGCCTCCTTAATATTTCCTTGACCATTAATTCATAATAATTACGGTTTGCACCCATACTTTTTAGAAATTACCATTTAACCCAAAACTTATATAACTTATAAACTAAACCTTTTTAACTTCTAATTTTCGGCCTTATTATTATAAAGCCCCCCAAATTTAATTTAATTACACCTAAACCCCATTTCTTTTCAGTAATGCATTTTCACCACTTAAACTTAATTAAAAGCTTACAAATGCATAAATAAAATGGCCTAAAGTACATGGCCTTATTACAAACATTGGCTTATAAAATAAATTACACATAAATGTCCAAAATGCATTAAACTTCGCCCTCACCATATCTTTCCATTAATTACCAATTTTCCACTAAATGTCTTAATTTTGACAATTATGCTTGTTTAATTAGTTATAAAATTTACCAAACCATTCCTTATCACCTAAGGTCAAAATAAGACCTTAAATACTTGTTCCTCACGGCACAATTTATATAAATATTATAACACATATTAATGTACCAAGTGAAGTTTAAGTGATTTATACCTTTTTTTTGCTTAGATAAGCCTTGTTTGTTCGGCCACTTAGGAATAAAATTCCACAGCTTCTTTACATGTTTTCAAACAGAACCAAGGCTGTTAGTCTCCAAAAGCTAGAGTAAAATGGAGGTACAGTAGAAGGAAAGGTGTTATGGATAGAAGAGTAGGAGCAAAGGTAGGGTATTTGGACCAAGGCTTAGTAAGCAGAAAGGGGAGTGAAGTATTTAATGAACAGTTAAATAAAATGTGGTGAAGAGGATGTAAATGAAGTAAACTGGTGAAGGTCCAGGGTAACCAGATATCTTTGTTATTAATTAAGGCTAATTTTCACATCAAGTAGTTGATGTTAGTTAAATTGTATTGAATCTGATGAAACTCTGAGGTAGGTTAGATTATGGTAGTTAGAAAACTTTACCAAGGGGTGAGGATTCCTTCAGTCACCTAAGGTTAAAGTAAGAGCCCAAAGAGGTACTCATTAACTTGATTCACTTAATAAGTGTTCGGTACATTGGGTCGGCAGATGGAAACATTGTATCGATATAATGATTGTAGATTGAATCAAAATAATATATATCCTTGGGTGTAGAAAGTACAAAGGTGTTGTAAAAGATGATTTTCTACCTTCCGTTTTTGTTCTAGGACTAAAGCCTTGTTTGAAGTGGGGCCTTCTAATTGGATATGATATTATCCTTTTAGGGAAGCTTAGCTTTTACAAGTGTTTGTTCAACAAATAGACCAAAGGAACATAGTTTAGAGAGTCTTGGCCAAAGCAGATCTTAAAACCATAATGAAGTGTTTTTTAATGTATATTTATCAAGGATTGAGATACGTATTTTAAGAATACTAAGATAACAATTGTTGAGTATGGTTTCTGAATAAGCGTACCATAATTGGCTAATTTTCCAGTCAAACTAGCAAGACCTAATCACAAGTATATACTAATATGTAGTAGCTTAAACCGACATAACTTATTATTCGAATATAAGAATGGCTAATTTTTGATACCTTAGTTTAAACTGCCAAAATGGTGGATTTTTTAGCTTGGGAAATCTGGTATATCTTGATATGTTGAAGTCTCTTGATATGAATGGATTAGTCCACTAGAAGAAGTATATCATACGAAAGTAGAGTTATTATAAGGTCATGGTATGTTAGGTGAAAATTGGATATACTAAACGGGATTTATATGTATTATAAAAAATCAAATAAGAAGCTAATGTGGTTCTTGAGTAAAGCCTTGGGCTGGGAAGCTAGGAATTAATGTCCAAAGCTTCACAGGTATCAAAGGAGCCCAAGCCAGTCTTCACCTCTCCATTTTTTTAATGTATATTTCAAGGTAAGATTTACCTTAGAATACCAAGGTAAGTATGGATTGACTTCGACCTAAATTTACAGAATAAAAAGAGCATCAAAAGGTCTACAAAACCAAGGCTTAAAACCGACATAACTTAGATTCGAAGATGGCTAATTTTTACCTTGTTTAAAATGCAAAAAATGGTTTTTTTTGGCTTGGATCTGGCTATACCTTGAAGTTCTTGATAGATCCACTGAATAAGTATGTAAGAAGAAGATTATAAGGCTATTAGAACAGGTTTTACAACCGGATCTAAAGAGAATCAAAAGATAAGTGCTTAAAGCACATTTTTGTACCTTAAGAACAAGATTGGGTTTCTCCACCTTCTTCCCTTGTTATGGCCGAGATTCCTCCTTCAATTAACCTCCAAAACAACCTAGATCCATGGATGGAAGTGGTTGAAGCTTAATCCACCGAAAGGAGAAAGATTTGTGAAGAAATTGAACATAAAATGACTAATTAAGCTTACCTATGTATCAAAATGTTCTTCTCTGTTCTTGGTGACTTACCCACGACTTGGAGAAGCCAAAGAGAGGATAGAGAGGCCTTGAGTCGTTGGGAAGCAAGGCAAATGAGAAAGGTAGGTCAAATTGCCTTAATACTCACTTTTGACTTGTTTAATGTATTTTGGTGTTTGGTGACTCACTAAAGGGGGTGGAATCGATTATTGGAGGGCTAGAGCCTCTCAAGTGGAGCCTCCCACGTTTTTTTGAAGCCTTAGTCAATCAAATAAGGAGCCAAGGTTGAATATCACATTATTGTATTGTAAAGGCAAAAGTGGTCCCTTAAAACATGGAAATGTGTTGGAGCTTGTCCTTGTGTTGAAAGTGACGAATTTTAAGCTCCTTTGCTTGTGGCTGTCGACCTCATGTGGTCCAAGGGGTCAAACTTTGACCTCTTGACCATTCTTAGTCAATGTTCACTCAAATGGGCCCCTTTCTAGGTTTTTATTAATATTTTAATATTAAATTTGTAAAAATTTGTAAATTTCTGGAATTAATTCCTAATATGATATAATATGATATATTATCATATTTAAAGGTATTATAACCTTAAGCCCATTAAAAACCAATTTAGAAGGCAATTACACAAAACGTGCTTCAAGAGTTTTAGCGCATTTGTGTTGCAAGGTGTTTCTGAGCTTGGTTTTCTTTGAGAATGGTTTTGTTGTGTTCCTTACATGATATTTATCATGGTATCCAATTTATATCATTTAGAGGTCATTAGACCTTTAAGGTTTCTTTAGAGCACATTCTTGCCCTACTTGACCTTGAAGCATGAAAAATGCTTGTTCTTTGTGTTGAGTGTTGTCCAACGATTTTATATGTTTAGTTATATGTTATAATGCTTAGACAAAGTTTTAGTCCTAAGAAGTTCATTTTGGTACTTATTTACCCTAAACAGTCAAAGGGTGCAACAACTTGCTTTGTGTTGACCACTGTTGTTCTCAGTTGATTTTAAGGCATGTTTAGGCCTTACAATGTGATTAGATATTTAATTCATGTTTTATTGTTTGGGGTATTTCAATCTACCCCCCTTAAAAAGACTTCGTCCCGAAGTCGCTTAATCAAATAGGTAAGTATTTAAATGTATAACTACCCATTATTCCCATAATGTATATCTATGTGATATATCATTTACACACATCGTATTGCACCTATACAGCACATAGCCATCACTTTGTCGCGTTAGTTCAATCATATATGGATATAGGTGATCCATCAGCACCATCATTTCCTATCAGTTCTACAAACCCTGACAACCTCCCCGAGGTGTCCATACCATACCATCGTTCCAATTCCATATCTAATGATTCATTTTGTATCTAGGCGATACCATATGTAATCATTCTATAAAGCAATATGAATACATATCACAAATAGCATAAGAAAAGTGTTACACACATGGGTATAAACACAACATTCAAACAAGTATCTCATAACATACATACATACAAGTGCACATCATACATAAACAAACAACAACGTACGCCCGCGTACCAAACATAACCAACAAAACCATTCACTGTATGCCATGCATACTAAACGATTCACTGTATGCCATGCATACTAAACAAACAACCTCGTATGTCCCGCACACACCAATTCTTTGTATGCAATGCATACGGAACAAACAAAACTTAGTGCACACACGTGCATAGCCAAGAGGCTCTACCCCCCTTAAAAAGGGTTACGCCCCCGTACCCCACAAGTATACCACAGCCGCTCAACAGGAGCGCTGGATACTTGGCTCTCATAGAGTTTACCACCTCGAGGATTATCCTCATATCAGAGAGCGGGGTATACTCTAGCCTTCTGGGCTCCACATTATAAGGGTTAGGCACTAAACTAGTTGTGCTCTTTCCCGAGTTCTTTCTAATGGGCCCACCGCTCCGTATGAGTTGCAGACCCATGAACAAGGCTCAGTTTGCCTGGTCCATTGCTGTGTATCCTCTCATTTGGATCACTAGCATACATGCGTGTGTCTTCACTCACTGATATTAAGCTTGAGGTATATATGATTTGGCTACTGTTAGTACTTAGTGCTCTTTGCACTTGTCTTGTAATACTTAGACGTACCAGCCTATATGTCCACAAAGATGATGTTTGTCATTCTGTCTCCTGGTGGTTTTGTTCCGTAGTAACACACTGTTGTAGTTCTCTTTTTTTTACACACTCGTGTTGATATCCATTGCATCTTTCCGTATTCCCACTAGATTAATAACTGCACAAGTGCAATACCAAAACACTCAGTCATATAGAGTGCAGAGGCGTAAACTCAGCAGCAGCCAATATCTAATGAGTCAAACAGATAGATGTGTGAAATCCTGTGAGTGGTACATTCCAAATCCCCTGTTCCTTGCTTAAGGTATCTGCTACTATATAGCTTTGTCTTTTATCCTTGCGTATCACGCGTTTATGTCCAAATCATATAGTAGATTTTCTCTGGATTGCAAAGTTTGCTCGATCCTTAAGAGGGTTCTACATATTTTCATCCATAATGGGTTTCCATGTTTCTATCCTTAGTGTTCACGTCCTTACAAAGGTTTCCTTTCTTCACTGTATATTGTCTACTGCTCTCTGTTGAAGGTTCATGATTTTCTTTAGCCCGTTGGTTCAACGGCGGCTCTTCTCGCCATCTTCGAGGTAATCTGTCTACGTCCGTAGTATGGAGTTGACTACTTCTCGTGTCCTAACACTACTTGTCTACTTGCATGGGGTACCGTACTGATCATTACTACTTACCGACAAACTCATAAATAAGTCTGTCAGGCCCACATGCTCCTAACGGAGTGCGGTCGTCCCATGTCTCGTTTAGTAAACGGTAATGTCTGTCACACGTGTATTGTGAAGTATTCTGTTGTCAATCTCCCTCTGATGGTATCCTGTTTTCTTTTCTTTTCTTCTTCCTTTTTCTTTTGTTTAATAGTTCATGGTATCGTTATCTAGTAGTAAGTGCTATTGCCCTGGTGGCATCAGTGGTAATCGTGTCATTAACCGGCGTTATTTAGCTCGGTAAGTAAACATCTGTGCTATATTTAGCAAACTTGGTTTCCTAATTCGATCTCGTTGAGTGCACACAATTCCTTTCTCCCTGTTTCTCATGGTCATATCTCATCCATGGTTCATTTCATTCCCTCATCCGTTTAATTGGATTATTGCAGATTCCATAATAGCTTGAGCAACTTGCTCTCCACTTCCCAACCATCCTCACTGACGGTGGTGCATCTACAAAGGGTATGCTTGTCCATAAGGACTAAACATTCATCACTGGTAGTGATTAGCATTAAACGTTGAGCGCACACATATTCCTTTTCCCTGTTTCTCATGGTCAGATCTCATCCATGGTTCATTCATTCCTCATCCGTTAATTGGATGTATTGCAGATTGCATAATAGCTTGAGCAACTTGGCTCTCCACTTCCCAACCATCCTCACGACGGGGTGCATCTACAAAGGGATGCTTGTCCATAAGGACTAAACATTCATCACTGGTAGTGATTAGCATTAAATGCGGGTAACACTGATGGTATTTGGCTAATAAGCCCTGTCTGAAAAATTCTCGCACATCAACTGGTGTGGTTTACAATCACAGTGGATGTATAGTTTCTCCAGTTGCAGTGGTTGGACTACGGTCCTTCCAAAGTTGCATAGGTTTTCTAATCTCAGGGTTTGTATGAAAACGTTTGAAAAACATTTTTTTTATACATATAATAAAAGACTAAAAAGTAGTAGTTGTTGCAGTTGCATTTGCAGTTGCTGTGCTGTTGCTGTTGCTGCACTTGCTCCGTCAAGTGCACTAGGCAGATGGAAATTTCAGTGGTGTGATTGTCATGCGCTTGCAATAGCAAGTGCGCCATGCAGATGGAAATTCTGGTTCAGTAATCACTGGTCTCATTGACTCTGGTGTCGTTGAGTATGGGCTACATGATAATGTAAGCTTTAGCATCTGTTCATATATATAATCTGTCAAGGTTTCAAGGTTACTCGTATCGAGTTCACAAACAGTTCCCAAAAGTCATACACAAAAAGGCAAGTGGTCAGTGACACACTTCCCACATATTTATAACATAGCTCCTTCTAACATCCAGGTAAGTACATAACAAAGTAAGCAAAAGTCTTACCACCAGCGGTCTCACGGAGTTCAGGGTACTTATGCCCTATCCACTCCCTTGCCTTTATAGCTCCAGCTCAGTAGATGTCTGGCCATCCTGACCGCCTCGTGTACTCTAGATCCACCACTGTGGTCTTCTGAGTATTCCTTGGTGGCCTTTAGTTACGGCTCTCGGGTTATCCAGCACTCGAACTCCCTGGCCCTCTTTCTTGCAACAGCGACCTCAACTTTGGCCCATTGCATTCGACCCCAGGATGGTCTTTCCCACAACGCTGCAATAGAAATGGCGCTGGGGTGTCCGGTGCCTAATGGTAGTATTTAGTTTAAGTTAGTATCTGATGATATAAAGGTTAAGGTCACAATTCAATTTAAGAGGTAGGTGTTCTCACCCTTAGGAGGTGCAGATCTCAGAGGCTGAGCATCTATAGCTGGGCCGGTCAACCGAAGGATGGGTTCTTTCCCCTTTGCTCCCTGGTGACCCTGCTGCCCTTTCTTCTGAAAGAATTTCCTGTTCAAGGTTTCGGGTTAGCATTCATAAGGTATTCAATATGATAAGTAGTTTAGAATGGGATAAATCCTTACTTTCCCTTCTTCTGGCCATCGCCTGAAGATGCTCCTCCACCCTCAGACTCTCCCTCAGGGTTCTTTCTCTTCTTTGTCCCGAGTCTGGAGCATTAGCTCCATCCTCGAGGCAGCGTCATAACACTCCTGGAATCTCATTGGTAAGTTCTCACAAAGTTAATCGGTAATGTAATAGGTAAAGAATTTATGGCTTTCATGTTAATACCAGGATGGAGTGTAGAGGGTAGCACCCATCGCCATCTGGATGCGAAACAATAGTCCTCCCTGGAACTTCTCGATCTTAACGGTCTCTGAGTATTCAACACCGGGGATGAAGTCCAGCAGACCAATGAATCGAGCGTAGTACTCATCCACGGTCAGACCTCCCTGAGACAGTGTCTCGAACTCATGGCGCTTCTTCTGCTTAAGGTGGGCTGGGTAGTACTTCCCTCTCAGTAACTCTACAAAGGCAGCCCACGAAAAGTCGGGCGTAGCCAGGTGATGGTCCTTGACCAACCTCCACCAAGTGCTGGCTGCATCCTTCAGATGGAAAGCAGCAATGACAACCTTCTGGTTGGCAGGTACTTGTAAAGCTTCATATGCCTTCTCATGTTCAACAATAAATCGCTCTAAGGCTACTGGGTCTGGTTCCCCAGAATATGTAGGTGGTCGGGTCTCGGTAACTGACTTAAGCCAGTTCGTTTCCCTGGGCTGTGGCGGGTGGGCTGGTGCTCCTCCAATTTGAGTACCCAGTTGTGCAAGAACAGCAGCAATTGTCTCTGCAACTCCTGGATTCGTGGGGTCACCGCCTCCACCTCTACCAGTACCACGCCCTCTAGTTCCCCCAGACATCTGTAGTGCAGTATGTCACATAAATACTCGGTAATTTACCGTACACAACCAATAGATATTGAATTGCCTTAAGGCTAACCTATCACGCAATTTGCGTTACTAGACACAATATCTTTTAAGACGAGTCGTCTCGTACCTCACAAACGTTTCCCATAATTTCCCAAGTCCTATGCTCACTGTCTTAGCCTATATCCTCGTCATCAGAGCGGTACTCCCTCTGATACCACTTTTGTAACACCCCTCTCCACAATCACGTAATAATCTCTCACGTAGCAATAAATAAAACGCTTACAGCGGAAGAATAAATAATAAACCAATACTCACTCGGGTGTCACCGGCCATTACTCGCCCATGCGAGCAACGAAGCCAAACTACATCCAACTTCCAACATAACAAACTGCTAACCGCCGTGATAACGAGAAAACTCCTATACATCATACTAAGTCCATAAACCATAACATCGACAAGTGAGCGTCTACCCAATCCCAAATATACATAATCTTACCATAATACAATTCACCATCTTCATTGCCATATAGACAAACTCCATGCGCAGTAATAATTAAGGTAAAACTCCAATTACCCTATTCCCGCTCTTCGGCTTCGACAATAATCATCAACCTGTAATGGTGTAGTATCAGCGATAGACGCTGAGTATGCCGGGCCTGGACCCTAATGGTCACTTAGTCATTTTAACCATCTTATTATTAGATCGGTTTCATGCTTTACCATTTTACAGTTATAATCAATACTGTAATATAAATGTATAAAATACATAATCATCCATCCAAATATCCATAAACATTTAACCATCCAATCCAAACATTCATTTAATATCTCAAACAACATTTGTATATCGAACGTATCGAGTAATAACAATATAATGTACAATGTACAATCACCGTAGCGTATACCATCCTTTATTAATTTAATTTAATTTGGCCTTCAAGGCCCCATCCATATGTACAATGTACAATCGCCGTAGCGTACAGTTTCCATAGTTAATAATGTACAATGTACATTCGCCGTGGCGTACGGTGTTCATATTTAATTTACCTTAGCCTTGTAGGCTCGATCCAACCATGTTTAATTATTATCAGTTGGGCGTCATGTTAGGACAACCCGATATCCTCACCATGGACAGTAGTCCTCCCGTATACACAAAGGTGCTCATTTCGCCAGAGGTCCGGAGGCCCCTGACTCTCTTATGTCTCGTAAGACGTCCATATAAAAGGCCGTAGCCACCTGACCCACGATCCAGTTTGGGCTCGTTGGGTATAACCTGGAGCGGAACCCAATCGGGTACCCCTCAGTGATCACAACTGCGCAACCAAGTAGTTCGTAAACTACCGGGATTCCTCACCTCAACTCATACCATCTCTCTCTCATAATGTTTAAGATCTGCTCTTAGTCTTATGGAGAATAATTATTAATTAGCTGCCCAATGGGTCTCACGCATACCTAGAAGTAATCTAGGTTATATTCATGTTCGAGATCCATGCTCTAGAGACCGACAATGTCGTGACTCGTCCCTAAGTGTTTTACTTAGGTCACCATATACTTAATATTAATACTATGGTATTATATCAAGTAACCGTCATGTCATCACATTAACGTATATGTATGTTTATATAAGTCGATCTATAGTCGACGTAGTGTTAGTCCCATAGGACGCTCGTGCATAAATAAATAATGCAGTAACACTTAATCATATACATGTATCCACACACATAACACACAAGTTATATCAACCAAATCCGAGCCCAAGGAGCTTCCTTAGGACAACTCGGATCAAACCCCTTTACATACCGTTCACCAAGACCTAGGATGCGCAGTGTAGTCCACTAGCTCGTCAAGCGTCCTCGTCTGAAGTATAATCTAAACGGTATTAAAACCATAAGTCAGTCTCCATGACTAACTACATCCGGTATTTCCGAATAACAAGTAACCCCGACAGTTCATCCCTGTTTTCTACAGTTATTTGTTACGGGTTTATCTAAACCGGTCGGCTTTGTTACTAAAACTCGTATGTCAAAAACATTTCGACTGTTAAGTTTAATTCGTTGTATTTCTTTTAATCTTATCCACCATTAAATGTAGTGTATAACCTATAGTTGCATGTATGCATGCATGACTATATTATATTGTATTATTTTTTTCATATTGTATCATTATCCCGCCATCCATTATAATACATTGTATTATATCATCCATTATCTTTAGCAAATAATATTTGCATCCAAAAACTAATAACTTATAGTTTATAAACTATTTCCATGTAATAACCACCACCATTATATTATATGGTTTCCAACCATATTATATATTCATCCTTATGTACATTATTCTTGTGTATGTATATTTACCACGTAGGTAAATTTCGTGAGTTTAATAAACTCTTACATTATATGTTACATTTTATCATCTTATATTAGATGATTATTCCCATTAGTTGTATTATATTATACAACTTATATTAAGATTATTATCCTAATATTATGTAACATTTTATGTTGTATAATTACAACTCCTAAGGTTTATTCAATAAATACCTTAGTTTATAAATCCTATTTATTTATAGTTTGTCACATTATTTAATGTGAATATCCTTACTTATATTAACCCCAACTAAACCATATAATTGTTATAACATTTATAACATTGTAGACCATAGTCTAAAATTCATTTTCCAACTCTTATTAATTCGGTACAGCCCTTGAATTTATTTAAATTCTATTTTGACCACATAACATTATGTAATGTTATACCATATTCTAATATCATTTGATATGATATTTTTATTTCCTTTAATTTATAACCTATAGTTATTATACAAAACTATTATATATTGCGCATAGGCATATATATTAAACCTTATTCTTTTCCATAAACCATAGTTTCCTTTATTTACAAAATCACCCCATTATTAACACCATGTTATATATACCATTTAATATAACATTTTAACCTTAATATAAATATAACCTATGGTTATATATCCATTAAATTTCCGAACAGACCCACCAAATTTCTATAATTGCCATTTGGCCCAATTTATAACATATAGTTTAATATTTCATTAAAACTATATATTATACATATATCTTAATAAATACTCTTATATTATTCTAAAAATCACCAAATTTCACCAAAGGGTTATAATTACCTTATTAACCCATATACTTTTGGTATTTACCATTCCACCATCTATATTTCTCCAAAGTGTCATAATGACATAATAACTATATATTATTCATATATAGTTAATTTTAATTCCGAAAACAACCCAATAAATTCCTAAAAATTCCTAATAGCCCATGGGTGTTTATAATACCATTATACACCCTTTATTTTCGGAAATAACATATTCACCACATATGTTATAAAATTGTTACTCTTAAATACTCATCTTATAATAAAACCTTAAATAAGTTATCTAACTTATTTAATTTGGTCAAAACCTACCATATGGTGAAATACCCCAAACCTTAATATATTGTTTAAACACTTAAATATGGTATATTAAGACTAAAAAGAGTCTTAGAAATATTAGTAAACAAATTTAAACAAAAGAAAACACAAGATGTGCTTTAAGGTCAATAAAGGCCAAAATGTGCTCTAAGCTTGGGGTAAGCTTGGTTAAGACCTAATGAACTTACCAAGATCTTAACTATATACTAATGAACATATTAAACCAATAACCAAAGAAAACCAAGCTTGAAAACAAGTTTAAACACAAAATGTGCTTTAAGGAGTCTTAAAGCACATTTTTGAAAAATTGTCTTGTAAATGAGTTTTGAATGGCTAGATGTCCATCATTACTCTTTAATTAACATGTGTACTATATAGTATCACATTTGGAAGTCTATATCAATGGGAAATCAAAAATTTCACTTCTATGTGCCTTGTTTTCATGAATAGTGATTTTTATAAGCTATTTTGTAACATATGTTGTATAAGTAATTAAATTGACAAATAAAGACTATAATACCCTCATACTACTATTGGGGGCCGGTTTTAAGGTTGGTGACACACCACCCTTGTTAGCTTGTTAAGAAAATAAAGAAGACTACTTAAGTACCTTTTTACTTTATAAAGTATAAATATCTTCAAAAGCAAATTCTATCTCATTCTCTCATTTCTTTCCTTCATTTCCCACGGTTCCAAACACCATCTTCAACCTCTCTTCTTCATTCTCTCACGGTTTGCAATAGTATACACCACCATCTCCATCTTTGATCTCTTGTAAAATCTAGCTCACTTGTCCAAATAAAAAACAAACACCACCAATCTCTTCCTCTCATCAAGCTCTTCATTTCTATCATCTTAAAATTCCAAGACCACCATTTCGGTGCCAAGGAGTTCCACCATTGAAGGAGCTTGAGCTTGTATTTTTACATATTGTTACTCTCCTTTGCTTCTAGGTAAGGAATCTCAATTAAAAACTTCATTTCCTTCATGTTTTTGTTGTAACCGAAAATACCTATTGAAGGAGCTCTTTGTGTGACTTTGTTCTAGCTTCATTCCAACTCTTCATGGACTAGGTGGAGTCCTCTCTTGTTAGATATTCAAACTCTCTTCAAAGATCAAGGTAAAACAACTACATTAATGTTTTTGAAACAATGTAAAATTAGGGTTTACAATGAGATGAGGCTTATAGCTTGAACACTCATTATAATGTTTGTATATTGTTTAGAACTTGACAAAGAATCAAATACCTTACCGGTTTTTAAAGGAAACAAGAAAGAAGTTGTTTGGAAAAGAGGTAAATCTACTAACCTAATGTTGTTTAATGCCTTAGGAGAAATGAGCTTATAATGCTTGTTAAAACTACCTAAAGAGCAAATGGTGAATGACTTAGTAAAGTGTTCTCAAGAGCTTAGTAAAAGGCATATGTGTTGTTGAGTGTATTTGCAGGTCAAAGGCAAATATATTGTGGAAATTCAGTGTTTATGATTTATGCATCTTAAGGGCCTAAGAGCCATGTCATTTAAGGGCCTAAGTGCCATGCAATCTAAATTATGCACTATATTGTGATGTGGTGCTATATGAGTGAAGTTTGTGTATAAGAAAGTGCTTGATGGATTTTGAGTGTTCTTTGTTGTTTGTTGGTGAAAACAATATGTTTTGGTTTAGTAATGTTCTAGGAGAACCTATGTCGAAATTTAGGTAAGAAGCAAGAAGTTCTAAGTGTTTACATGAGGTTTGGTGAATTAGAGGTGTTAGGAAATGACTAGGTGTTTTATAAGAGAAGATATAATGTCTTAAGTGTTCTAGAGTGTAACAAGGACTTAGGCATGAGCTTGAGGTTTTAGTATGTACCAAAGTCATTTTGGACTTAGGTAAAGACTTAGGCAAACTTTGGTAAAATAAGGAGAAAGTGTAAACTTGAAAAAGGACTTCAAGAATGACATAAGGAATTAGTTGTGAGAAATGATGCTTAAGAGATGATGTTAAGATGAGGAGAAAGCATTTTGGGATAGTAGTTATCATAGGTGAGAAACACCATTTAGAAAACTAGTATAAAATGTTGTAAGTGTTAAGGAATTTTACAAGGAATTAAGTAAAGGCTTAAGGAATTAGAAAATGAGTTTCATGGATGTTGTATGTGGATATAAGGGTACCAAATGTTGTTAGGAAACATTAAGAGGCTTTAGGAGAAGTTTGGTGAAGATTTGACAAAGTTTGGGTAAGTTTAGAGGACGTCCGACCCAGGGGTCCGACCCAAGTTTGGGTCGGACAGCCTCTGTTAGACGTCAGGAAATTGTTCTGGAATGGTCCGACCCAGAAGGGTGGGTCGGACATGGGTCGGACGGTCATGTTTCAAAGGAGGGAAAATGTTCTGGAATGGTCCGACCCAGTCGAGTGAGTCGGACGTGGGTCGGACGGGCATGTTTGTAAGGCGGTAAAATGTTCTGTAATGGTCCGACCCAGAAGGGTGGGTCGGACATGGGTCGGACATGTATGTTCTGAGGTCGATGAAGTTCTCTGGAATGGTCCGACCCAGAAGGTTGGGTCGGACATGGGTCGGACAAGGTAAGGTTCTTCAGACCCGAAAACCACTGGAAGGGTCCGACCCAGTTGTGGGTCGGATGGTGGGTCGGACATACCAAAACTTGTAAAAAAAAACAGAAAAGAATGTGACTTATGTAGTAAACCCTAGGGTGTATAATGAAGTTAACCTAGGGTGAGTTAGACATTTAAACATGTCAAATAATCATGTTAAACACTTAGTAAATTTGGAGGTTAAGTAAGTTAATTAACCGACATTCTTGAATCATGTATAGGGGTGACCTACGGTTGAAACAAATCAAGGCAAGGACCAAGGTATGGTTTTCTTGCAGTCTGTTGTCTACCGGTTTACACCGGCTTGTGTGTTGTATGTTTTTCTGTGTGTTTATGACGTTATAAGATCTAAACATGTAATGAGCTTACAGTTGTTCATATAATTGTGATGTTATGATGTGACTCATTTCCCTTGTGTGTGTCTAACATGACTTACCACTTATTGTGTATTGGTTGTTAAGTTCCACCATGAACTTCTAACAAGTGTTAACTGGGAAGTGAGGAATCCAGTTTTCCGGTCATGCATGTAAGTTAAGAGTAGATATCTGAATCGGATTCGACTCTTATGTTGTTAAGATTGTTCTCCTTAATTTGGCGTTCGATCTCCCGCTAGCTTCTTCCAAAGCTTACCTATTCTGACTTATGATCGGTTTAGTGGGAACATGTGTTTGTGTGGTGTGTTCGGGTCACTAAATCCGAACCATCTGTGACTTAAGTTACTCGTTCGACTAACAGAACGGTAATGAGTGTGTGTAACGAGCTTAACATGAGGGTGAATCATTCTCTAGGCTCTTGTGTTATTTGACCCTTGTGGTTTGTTATTGTGGAACGAAGATCCACTGTGTATGTGATGGTGTGCTGTGCACTATTGATGCTATGCCACATGTTATGTTTTGTTATGTATATAAATGAATGCCATGTTATCATGACAATTAGTTGCGCGTATCCCGGTAGCCGATGGGCTGCGCGTTAACCATACCAGCCAAGGGTTGCTGACCCCCTCGGGGGATCCATATTTCTTATACTACAGGAGGAGGATCGAAGAAGCGGAGTGGCTCTAGATCCTAGGGTGTGGTTTACTTTTGAGTACTTTTGGATGTTAGCCCGGGATGCGCCTGTGCTCCCGTGGCGTGATGTATATTTGGTTGTGACAGTTAACAGTGATGTGATACAGTGAAGGATGTATGTAATACTCGGTATTGTATATGATGTATTTATGGTTTAGTTTTATGCTCGGGAGTCTGATCATCAGACCGGTACACTTGTATTTATTCTACCTTGTCAACCACGTGGGTGGTTGACGGCGTTGTAGCACCGAAGCGTTAGTTACTGTTTAGTTATTTATTTCCGCTGCGATTTCATTTAGTGTTATGTGCGTAGTAGGGGTGTTACAAAAAGTGGTATCAGAGCGAAGTATCGCTCTGATGACTAGAATACCGAGCTTAGGGATATACCGAGTTAGGAAACCTAACTACAGTTATTTCAGTGAACATTATGGAAAGGTTAACCACTAACTAAGTGTGGAGATACCTTATTATCGGGAAGCGTTACAACCGTTGGACCGATAAGTGTGCAAGCATATTGCTAATGAATATTCATGTGAATTCAGATGGCAGGTAGACCGCGAGGTAGAGGCCGCGGAAGCGGTACTGGTAACGTGGGTGACCAGGGCGAGAACACTACGGCTCAGGTTATGGCTGAGGCTGTAGCAGCCGCTGTAGCCCAGATGGTACCCCAGCTTGTAGCTGCGATACAGCAGGGGCAGATGCCCGGAGTTCAACCACCACCGCCACCGCCACGAGAGACCAACTGGGTCAAGGCATTGGTAGACTTGAGACCCCCTTCATTTCATGGGGAGACCGACCCACGTAAGCTGGAGGCGTACATCTCCGAGTTGGAGACCGCCTACGAGACATTGGCTGTACCTGCAGAGGCTAAGGTCCGTCTTGCCGCTTACTACCTGAAGGGTTCGGCACAGAATTGGTGGAAGCTTGTGAGAGAGGACCGGATGGCGGATCCTCAGTTTGGATGGAGGGAGTACACGGCTCTACTGCGAGCCAAATACTACCTTGTGCATGTTCAAGAGGCCAAGCGCCTGGAGCTGGATAGTCTGAGGCAGGGGGACAAGGTGTCGGTTGATGAGTATTACACTGCATTCACCGGCCTTATCCACCTGTTACCGGACCTGGGATACTCGAACCGGGTGCTGGTAAACCGTTTCTACAACGGTCTCAGCCACCGTCTTCGCTATGGGATGGGGCCAGCTGAGTATACTACCTTGCAGGTAATTTAAATAAAGAGTGATGTGAATATGTGTAGTCTACAAGTGAGTATTAATGTGAGTTTGTGAGTATGTATTGCGGGGCATGACTGACATCCTAAATTCAGGAGTGCTATCATGCCGCTGCTAAGGTGGAAATCACCGTCCGTCTGAGGGACGAGGAGAATGCGCACAAGCGCAAGGCCACGAGCGAGGGCCAGAGTCCGCAGGGGTACGGGGGAGGAAAGAAGAAGAAGAAACCTTATCCCCAGCCCCAGAAGAGTCAGCACCAGGGTGACAAGGGCCAAGCCCAAACCACCACAGCTGAGGAGCCACTGAAGCTCACATATGCTTATGCGGCGAAACCCCTACGCTCTTACCCACCTAAGGGTAATTATTTAATCTTGTGTGATAAGTTGAAGTGTATGTTGATAAGTTGTGAAACAAGTACTGAATGTGTATTGTGATAGCAGCTAGCACGGGCTCTGGACCGGAGCGCCACTATTACTGTAAGTGGTGCAATGGAGACCACCCCGGCAAGGACTGCAAGGGAAATGAGGTGCAGTGTCGTTACTGCGAGAAGTGGGGTCACCGTGACCACGAGTGTTATCGGAACCCAACAGCAGAGTCAACAAGCCCAGGGGGCAGTGGAAGGGTAAGGCCACAACAGCTATTGATGGCCCGAAGACGGCTAACCAGCCACCCACAGATCAGAGGCACACTGATTCCCAGAAGGGGAAGGGGTCGGGACCTAGCAAGGCCGCCCTAAATGTGGTGGACCGGTCTGAGGCGCCAGGGCCCTCTTCTAGACCAGGTACCGCCTAAACTGTTGAATGTAATAAGTGATTGCATACCGCATTTCATTCATGTGTGTACTAGTGAGTCCAAGTGTATTATCATGTGAGTAAAGAGTTAAAGTATAGTGTGAAAGTCACCTAATTAGATAATTCTAAACTTAAAGGAACCTTCAATATATGTTATCCAATCCCACCCACACCAAACCCTGAAGAAACCACCATCAACATCACCGACTTTCCAATGGAGCAATGTCAGGTTATCCAGCCAGGTATGATACTTTTAAATGGATACCTGACACCGGAAGCACAAATCCATGTCATCAGACGATGCGACGAACTTGGAGCTGAACCTGGAGGTTTCTACACACCCGAATACCCGAACGGATCAAGAATGCAATTGAAGATGATATGCATGGGTAAGGACTGGAACCCTTACACCAAGTCATATCAAGAAGTGCGAGCTGAAGATGGAGCAGCAGTACCAAGTATACCTGAGGAGTTCCGTGCGGTCGTTAACCACGCCGTGGGAATTGCTCAACAAGTTGAAACGGATTCAATTCCAGATGTGAAAACAGATTTGTGTATTGTGAACTTCTACCAGAAAGGTGGACGATTAGGGTTACACCAAGATAAGGACGAGTCACCCGAGTCTCTAAGTAAGGGAGTACCCGTGGTGTCTTGGTCCATTGGTGATACCGCAGTGTTTGTGTATGGCGAGCAGAAGCGTGCTGACCTCGCAAGGAATTAATACTAAAGTCAGGAGATGTGTTAATCATGGGTGGGCAGTCAAGGATGCTATACCATGGCATCAGGAAGATCAAACTGAATACCGCACCGTCGGCCGTGATCAATGCCACACACATGAAACCCGGACGTTTGAATTTGACCTTCAGACAGTTTTAAAGCCTTGTATAATTCTGTAATGTGTTAAGCCAGTATATGTTAAGGAAGTTACCTATGTGTTAAGTTATGTCAACCATGTAAACCAACAATGTTGTAAAGAGAAGGTGTTAATGAATAAAGTGGAGTTATTGAAGTATATCAACCGTGTTGTTACCCAGTACTTATTAGTTTGCCAATGAATTAGGCTGTGCACTCGGAACGGGAGGTACACTGAGTGTCTGCAATGAGGCAGAAGCCGGCAAGAGCGGCACAATCCTCACCGGTACCTTTCCAGTGAATGGCGTGGATGCATCGATCTTGTTCGACTCTGGAGCCTCACACACATTTATTTCGCTATCTTTTGTGAAGAGGCTGGGGTTAGATGGTGATGAGATGCCAGACTTCTTGGTCACTCTCCCATCGAAAGAGCGGATCAGGTGTACCCGCTACCACCGAGATGCTGTTGTAAGAATCAGAGGTGAAGAGTTTCCGATCGACTTGATAGAGTTCGACGGACTTGGATTTGATGTGATTGTCGGGATGAACTGGTTGGAGCGGTACAAGGGTAGAATCCTATGTGCCGAGCATCGACTGCTTCTTCGGAGTCCATCTGGGGTTACCATATCATACCGCCAGAGGCCCAGGGAGCCTTCGACACAGATCATCACCGCCATGGCCATGTATCGTGAGTTACGACGAGGGAGTGATGTATACCTCTGCTATGTCCAGGACATAGAGAGAGACCCAGAGTTTAGTTCTAATGTGCCTGTAGTGTCGGAGTTTCCTGATGTATTTCCTAAGGACTGTGCGGGCATGCCGCCAGCACGAGAGGTTGAGTTTGAGATCGACTTAGTTCCGGGCACTGGACCCATTGCGAAAGCACCTTATCGTATGGCTCCAGCAGAGATGACAGAGCTCAAGGAGCAGCTGAGAGACCTACTCGACAAGGGCTTTATCCGCCCTAGTGTTTCACCATGGGGAGCGCCGGTCCTCTTTGTGAAGAAGAGGACGGTAGCCTCCGCCTGTGTATTGATTATCGGGAGCTGAATGCTGTTACGTGAAGAACCGTTACCCTTTACCACGCATCGACGATCTATTTGATCAGCTGAGGGGAGCATCAGTATTCTCCAAGATAGACCTACGTTCCGGATACCACCAGATTGCCATCCGTGACATGACATCGAGAAACAGCATTCAGAACTAGGTATGGGCATTATGAGTTCACAGTTATGCCGTTTGGCTTATCAAATGCACCAGCTAAGTTCATGGACTTAATGAACCGCTTGTTCCAAGATCAGTTGGACAAGTCTGTGGTAGTCTTCATCGATGATATTCTTGTGTATTCGAAATCAAGAGGTGAGCACGAAAGCCACCTGAGAAATGTGTTACAAACATTGAGGAGGAATCAGTTGTATGCAAAGTTTTCGAAATGTGAGTTTTGGTTGAACCAAGTGTCCTTTCTTGGACATGTGATTTCTGAGGCCGGGATCGCTGTTGATCCGGCAAAGATAGATGCAGTGCGCACCTGGCCTAGGCCGAAGACAGTTACCGATATCAGGAGCTTCCTCGGTCTGGCAGGTTATTATAGGAGGTTTGTGAAGGACTTCTCCAGTGTCTCGAAGCCGATGACTTCCTTAATGAAGAAGGATGCACCATTTGAGTGGACAGTCGACTGTGAGAGTTCTTTCACGAGTCTCAAGGATGCTCTGACATCTGCACCAGTCCTGACTATACCAGACGGTCCAGATGGTTTTGAGGTCTGCGACGCATCAGGTAGAGGTATGGGTTGTATTGATGCAACACGGAAGGTCGTAGCATACGCCTCCCGACAGCTGAAGAAGCATGAGGAGAACTACCCTACCCACGACTTAGAATTGGGTGCCATTGTCTTCGCATTGAAGATATGGCGACATTATTTGTATGGGGTAAGTGTGACAATCTATTCTGACCACAAAAGCTTAAAGTACTTGTTCACTCAGAAGGAGTTGAACATGAGACAAAGAAGGTGGTTGAATTTCTGAATGACTACGATATTAATCTGCAATATAAAGAGGGTAAGGCAAATGTGGTAGCTGACGCATTGAGTCGCCGAGCACACTCTCTCCATTCGCTAGTCTCTCATACTGGCTTGGTTGAAGAGGTGCGGAGTGCTCAGATGACGGATCATATATGCTGGAGATCCGCAGAAGCTTTTGATGGCACATTCGAGGGTCAGAAGTACGACTTCAGACTCCACGATGATGACCTGATTAGGCTGAATGGCCGATTGTGTATACCTAGGAGTAGCGCTGAGTTGAAGGAGCGCATATTGAGTGAATCCCATTGTTCTACTACTATTCACCCCGGAGCTTCAAAGATGTTATAAGGTATGAAAAGATATTTTTGGTGGACTGGAATGAAAAAAGATGTAAGTGATTATGTGTTGAGGTGTCTCACTTGCCAGAAGGTCAAGTTTGAGCACCGACGGCCTGGTGGTATGGTACAGCCAAGCCAGTGCCTGAGTGGAAGTTCCATGATCTCCATGGACTTCGTAGTAGGGCTTCCGCCTACAAGGGGAGGTCTGAATATGATATGGGTTGTATTGACCGACTGACCCAAGGTGGCCCGATTCATTCCGATGAAGGACACCTGGAAATGGCAAGACTGGCAGAACTCTTTGATAAAGAAATTGTAAGACATCATGGTGTACCGAAAACGATTGTATCTGACAGAGATACCAGATTCTTATCCAGATATTGGAAGTCTACACGAGAGGCATTGGGTACTGAACTGAAATTGAGTACAGCGTTTCACCCACAGACCGATGGTCAGAGTGAGCGCACCATTCAGACACTTGAGGATATGCTACGTGCTTGTGCACTTGACTTTCAGACCAGCTGGATTGATAAGTTACATCTGATCGAGTTTAGTTACAACAACAGTTACCATGCTTCGATCAAGATGTCTCCCTTCCAGGCCTTGTACGGTAGACCATGCCGCACGCCATTATGCTGGGATGAGTCGAGTGAGACGGTCATTATAGGACCAGATATCTTGAACAAGTTCAGGCAGAAGTTCGCCAGATCCGGCTAACATGAAGGCAGCTCAGGATAGACAGAAGTCGTACGCAGATGTGCGCAGACGTGACCTAGAGTTTGCCGTGGGCGATCAGGTATTTTGAGAGTATCCCCATGAAGGGAGTATTTCGTTTTGGCCAGAAGGGCAAGTTGAGCCCAAAATATGTGGGGCCTTATGTTTGACGGAGCGGATCGGCCGGTAGCCTATAGACTAGATCTACCTGCCGAGCTGGGCAAGGTACATGATGTATTTCATGTGTCCCAGTTGAAGAAGTATATGTCTCATCCGTCTCAGTGCTTCAGCCTGAAAGGCTAACCTTAGAGCCGACCATGCGATCAGTGGAGACTCCGGTATGGATTCTGGATACTAAAGACTCGAGACACTCGCCATAAGTCTGTGAGACTGGTGAAAGTTCTTTGGTCTAACCAGGACGTTGAGGAGGCCACTTGGGAGCTGGAAGATAGATGAAGGCGAAGTACCCGTCATTGTTTACTCTTCTAGTCCTTATGTGTATAGGGTACGGGCGTACCCCTTTTAAGGGGGGTAGAGCCGTTTCGGTTATGTGTGTATGGCGTGTATTTGAATACATCGTCTATGTATGTTGTTATATTACAGACCGTTGTGTCTGAATGATGTGGATGAGTTGTTGGACCTTGTCCTGTTATGTACCCGATGTTATGTTGTATGGACCTGTGTCCAATGTTATGTAAGTGTGTTGTTAATGATGTATGGAAGTATCTTTTATAAGTATTCCCGTGTTCTAATATTTAGGATTGTGGAAGTATGAACTTTGAGGGCAAGTTCTTTTAAGGGGGGTAGATTGAAATACCCCAAACCTTAATATATTGTTTAAACACTTAAATATGGTAATTAAGACTAAAAAGAGTCTTAGAAACAGTAAACAAATTAAACAAAAGAAAACACAAGATGTGCTTTAAGGTCAATAAAGGCCAAAATGTGCTCTAAGCTTGGGGTAACTTGGTTAAGACCTAATGAACTTACCAAGATCTTAATTATACTAATGAACATATTAAACCAATACCAAAGAAAACCAAGCTTGAAACAATTTAAACACAAAATGTGCTTTAAGGAGTCTTAAGCACATTTTTGAAAAATTGTCTTGTAAATGAGTTTTGAATGGCTAGATGTCCATCATTACTCTTTAATTAACATGTGTACTATATAGTATCACATTTGGAAGTCTATATCAATGGGAAATCAAAATTTCACTTCTATGTGCCTTGTTTCATGAATAGTGATTTTTATAAGCTATTTTGTAACATATGTTGTATAAGTAATTAAATTGACAAATAAAGACTATACCCTCATACTACTATTGGGGGCCGTTTTAAGGTTGGTGACACACACCCTTGTTAGCTTGTTAAGAAAATAAAGAAACTACTTAAGTACCTTTTTACTTTATAAGTATAAATATCTTCAAAAGCAAATTCTATCTCATTCTCTCATTTCTTTCCTTCATTTCCCACGTTCCAACACCATCTTCAACCTCTCTTCTTCATTCTCTCACGGTTTCAATAGTACACACCACCATCTCCCTTTTGATCTCTTGTAAAATCTAGCTCACTTGTCCAAATCAAAAACAAACACCACCAATCTCTTCCTCTCATCAAGCTCTTCATTTCTATCTTCTTAAAATTCCAAGACCACCATTTCGGTGCCAAGGAGTTCCACCATGAAGGAGCTTGAGCTTGTATTTACATATTGTTACTCTCCTTTGCTTCTAGGTAAGGAATCTCAAATAAAAACTTCATTTCCTTCATGTTTTTGTTGTAACCGAAAATACCTATGAAGGAGCTCTTGTGTGACTTTGTTCTAGCTTCATTCCAACTCTTCATGGACTAGGTGGAGTCCTCTCTTGTTAGATATTCAAACTCTCTTCAAAGATCAGGTAAAACAACTACATTAATGTTTTGAACAATAAATTAGGGTTTACAATGAGATGACTTATAGCTTGAACACTCATTATAATGTTTTTTATTGTTTAGAACTTGACAAAGAATCAAATACCTTACCGTTTTTAAAGGAAACAAGAAAGAAGTTGTTTTGGAAAAGAGGTATCTACTAACCTAATGTTGTTTAATGCCTTAGGAGAAATGAGCTTATGCTTGTTAAAACTACCTAAAGAGCAAATGGTGATGACTTAGTAAAGTGTTCTCAAGAGCTTAGTAAAAGGCATATGTGTTGTTGAGTGTATTTGCAGGTCAAAGGCAAATATATTGTGGAAATTCAGTGTTTATGATTTATGCATCTTAAGGGCCTAAGAGCCATGTCATTTAAGGGCCTAAGTGCCATGCAATCTAAATTATGCACTATATTGTGATGTGGTGCTATATGAGTGAAGTTTGTGTATAAGAAAGTGCTTGATGGATTTTTAGTGTTCTTGGTTGTTGTTGGTGAAAACAATATGTTTTGGTTTAGTAATGTTCTAGGAGAACCTATGTCGAAATTTAGGTAAGAAGCAAGAAGTTCTAAGTGTTTACATGAGGTTTGGTGAATTAGAGGTGTTAGGAAATGACTAGGTGTTTTATAAGAGAAGATATAATGTCTTAAGTGTTCTAGAGTGTAACAAGGACTTAGGCATGAGCTTGAGGTTTTAGTATGTACCAAAGTCATTTTGGACTTAGGTAAAGACTTAGGCAAACTTTGGTAAAATAAGGAGAAAGTGTAAACTTGAAAAGGATTTCAAGAATGACATAAGGAGTTAGTTGTGAGAAATAATGCTTAAGAGATGATGTTAAGATGAGGAGAAAGCATTTTGGGATAGTAGTTATCATAGGTGAGAAACACCATTTAGAAACCTAGTATAAAATGTTGTAAGTGTTAAGGAATTTTACAAGGAATAAGTAAAGGCTTAAGGAATTAGAAAATGAGTTTCATGGATGTTGTATGTGGATATAAGGGTACCAAATGTTGTTAGGAAACATTAAGAGGCTTTAGGAGAAGTTTGGTGAAGATTTGACAAAGTTTGGGTAAGTTTAGAGGACGTCCGACCCAGGGGTCCGACCCAAGTTTGGGTCGGACAGCCTCTGTTAGACGTCAGGAAATTGTTCTGGAATGGTCCGACCCAGAAGGGTGGGTCGGACATGGGTCGGACGGTCATGTTTCAAAGGAGGGAAAATGTTCTGGAATGGTCCGACCCAGTCGAGTGAGTCGGACGTGGGTCGGACGGGCATGTTTGTAAGGCGGTAAAATGTTCTGTAATGGTCCGACCCAGAAGGGTGGGTCGGACATGGGTCGGACATGTATGTTCTGAGGTCGATGAAGTTCTCTGGAATGGTCCGACCCAGAAGGTTGGGTCGGACATGGGTCGGACAAGGTAAGGTTCTCAGACCCGAAAACCACTGGAAGGGTCCGACCCAGTTGTGGGTCGGACGGTGGGTCGGACATACCAAAACTTTAAAAAAAAACAGAAAAGAATGTGACTTATGTAGTTAACCCTAGGGTGTATAATGAAGGTAACCTAGGGTAAGTTAGACATTTAAACATGTCAAATAATCATGTTAAACACTTAGTAAATTTGGAGGTTAAGTAAGTTAATTAACCGACATTCTTGAATCATGTATAGGAGTGACCTACGGTGGAAACAAATCAAGGCAAGGACCAAGGTATGGTTTTCTTGCAGTCTGTTGTCTACCGGTTTACACCGGCTTGTGTGTTGTATGTTTTTCTGTGTGTTTATGACGTTATAAGATCTAAACATGTAATGAGTTTACAGTTGTTCATATAATTGTGATGTTATGATGTGACTCATTTCCCTTGTGTGTGTCTAACATGACTTACCACTTATTGTGTATTGGTTGTTAAGTTCCACCATGAACTTCTAACAAGTGTTAACTGGGAAGTGAGGAATCCGGTTGTCCGGTCATGCATGTAAGTTAAGAGTAGATATCTGAATCAGATTCGACTCTTATGTTGTTAAGATTGTTCTCCTTAATTTGGCGTTCGATCTCCCGCTAGCTTCCTCCAAAGCTTACCTATTCTGACTTATGATCGGTTTAGTGGGAACATGTGTTTGTGTGGTGTGTTCGGGTCACTAAATGAACCATCTGTGACTTAAGTTACTCGTTCGACTAACAGAACGGTAATGAGTGTGTAACGAGCTTAACATGAGGGTGAATCATTCTCTAGGCTCTTGTGTTATTTGACCCTTGTGGTTTGTTATTGTGGAACGAAGATCCACTGTGTATGTGATGTTGTGCTGTGCACTATTGATGCTATGCCACATGTTATGTTTTGTTATGTATATAAATGAATGCCATGTTATCATGACAATTAGTTGCGCGTATCCCGGTAGCCGATGGGCTGCGCGTTAACCATACCAGCCAAGGGTTGCTGACCCCCTCGGGGGATCCATATTTCTTATACTGCAGGATGAGGATCGAAGAAGCGGAGTGGCTCTAGATCCTAGGGTGTGGTTTACTTTTGAGTACTTTTGGATGTTGGCCCGGGATGCGCCTGTGCTCCCGTGGCGTGATGTATATTTGTTTGTGACAGTTAACAGTGATGTGATACAGTGAAGGATGTATGTAATACTCGGTATTGTATATGATGTATTTATGGTTTAGTTTTATGCTCGGGAGTCTGATCATCAGACCGGTACACTTGTATTTATTCTGCCTTGTCAACCACGTGGGTGGTTGACGGCGTTGTAGCACCGAAGCGTTAGTTACTGTTTAGTTATTTATTTCCGCTGCGATTTCATTTAGTGTTATGTGCGTAGTAGGGGTGTTACATATGGTCAAGGTTGGCCTCCTTAATATTTCCTTGACCATTAATTCATAATAATTACGGTTTGCACTCATACTTTTTAGAAATTACCATTTAACCCCAAAACTTTATATAATCTTATAAACTAAACCCTTTTTAACTTCTAATTTTGGCCTTATTATTATAAAGCCCCCAAATTTAATTTAATTACACCTAAGACCCCATTTCTTTTCAGTAATGCATTTTCACCACTTAAACTTAATTAAAAGCTTACAAATGCATAAATAAAATGGCCTAAAGTACATGGCCTTATTACAAACATTGGCTTATAAAATAAATTACACATAAATGTCCAAAAATGCATTAAACTTTCGGCCCTCACCATATCTTTCCATTAATTACCAATTTTCCACATAATATCTTAAATTTGACAATTATGCTTGTTTAATTAGTTATAAAATTTACCAAACCATTTCTTAATCACCTAAGGTCAAAATAAGACCTTAAATACTTGTTCACTCACGACACAATTTATATAAATATGTATAAACACATATTAATGTACCAAGTGAAGGTTTAAGTGATTTATACCTTGTTTTTGCTTAGATAAAGCCTTGTTTGGTTCGGCCAGCTTAGGAATAAAATTTCCACAGCTTCTTTTACATGTTTTCAAACAGAAACCAAGGCATAGTTAGTCTCCAAGCAAGATCTAACCATAAGAAGTGTTTTAATGTATATTTCAAGGTAAGATTTACCTTAGAATACCAAGGTGAGTATGGATTGACTTCGACCTAAATTTACAGAAGCAAAAGAGCATCAAAAGGTCTACTAAACCAAGGCTTAAAACCGACATAACTTAGATTCAAAGATGGCTAATTTTTACCTTGTTTAAAATGCCAAAAATGGTGTTTTTGGCTTGGATCTGGCTATACCTTGAAGCTCTTGATAGATCCACTGAATAAGTATGTTAAGAAGAAGATTATAAGGCTATTAGAACAGGTTTTACAACCGGATCTAAAGAGAATCAAAAGATAAGTGCTTAAAGCACATTTTTGTACCTTAAGAACAAGATTGGGTTTCTCCACCTTCTTCCCTTGTTATGGCCGAGATTCCTCCTTCATTTAACCTCCAAAACAACCTAGATCCATGGATGGAAGTGGTTGAAGCTTAGATCCACCGAAAGGAGAAAGATTTGTGATGAAATTGAACATAAAATGACTAATTAAGCTTACCTATGTATCAAAATGTTCTTCTCTGTTCTTGGTGACTTACCCACGACTTGGAGAAGCCAAATAGAGGATAGAGAGGCCTTGATTCGTTGGAAAGCAAGGCAAATGAGAAAGGTAGGTCAAATTTGCCTTAATACTCACTTTTGACTTGTTTAATGTATTTTGGTGTTTGGTGACTCACTAAAGGGGGTGGCATCAATTATTGGAGGGGCTGGAGCCTCTCAAGTGGAGCCTACCACGTTTTTTGAATCCTTAGTCAATCAAATAAGGAGCCAAGGTTGAATATTCACATTATTGTATTGTAAAGGCAAAAGTGGTCCCTTAAAACATGGAAATGTGTTGGAGCTTGTCCCTTGTGTTGAAAGTGACGAATTTTAAGCTCCTTTGCTTGTGGCTGTCGACCTCATGTGGTCCAAGGGGTCAAACTTTGACCTCTTGACCATTCTTAGTCAATGTTGACTCAAACGGGCCCCTTTCTAGGGTTTTATTAATATTTTAATATTAAATTTGTAAAAATTTGTAAATTTCTGGAATTAAATTCCTAATATGATATATATGATATATTATTATAAAGGTAATTATAACCTTTAAGCCCATTAAAAACCAATTTAGAAGGCAATTACACAAAAACGTGCTTTAAGGAGTTTTAACGCACATTTTGTGTTGCAAGGTGTTTCTGAGCTTGGTTTTCTTTGAGAACAGTTTTGTTGTGTTCCTTACATGATATTTGATCATGGTATCCAATTTATATCATTTAGAGGTCATTAGACCTTTAAGGTTTCTTTAGAGCACATTCTTGCCCTACTTGACCTTGAAGCATGAAAATGCTTGTTCTTTGTGTTGGAGTGTTGTCCAACGATTGTAATATGTTTAGTTATATGTTATAATGCTTAAGACAAAGTTTTAGGTCCTAAGAAGTTCATTTGGGTACTTATTTACCCTAAACAGTCAAAGGGTGCAACAACTTGCTTTGTGTTGACCACTGTTGTTCTCAGTTGACTTTTAAGGCATGTTTAGGCCTTAATCAATGTGATTAGATATTTAATCCATGTTTATTAGTTTGGAGTATTTCAATCTACCCCCCTTAAAAAGACTTCGTCCCGAAGTCGCTTAATCAAATAGGTAAGTATATAAATGTATAACTACCCATTATTCCCATAATGTATATCTATGTGATATATCATTTACACACATCGTAATGCGCCTATACAGCACATAGCCATCACTTTGTGGCGTTAGTTCAATCATATATGGATATAGGTGATCCATCAGCACCATCATTTCCTATCAGTTCTACAAACCCCTGACAACCTCCCCGAGGTGTCCATAACATACCATCGTTCCAAATTCCATATCTAATGATTCATTTTGTATCTAGGCGATACCATATGTAATCATTCTATAAAGCAATATGAATACATATCACAAATAGCATAAGAAAAGTGTTACACACATGGGTATAAACACAACATTCAAACAAGTATCTCATAAGATACATACATACAAGTGCACATTATACATAAACAAAACAACAACGTACGCCCCGCGTACCAAACATAACCAACAAAACCAATTCACTGTATGCCATGCATACTAAACAATTCACTGTATGCCATGCATACTAAACAAACAACCTCGTATGCCCCGCACACCACCAATTCTTTGTATGCCCAAACAAAACTTAGTGCACACACGTGCACAGCCAAGAGGCTCTACCCCCCTTAAAAAGGGTTACACCCCCGTACCCCACAAGTATACCACAGCCGCTCAACAAGGAGCGCTGGATACTTGGCTCTCATAGAGTTTACCACCTCGTGGATTATCCTCATATCAGAGACGGGTATGACTCTAGCCCTTCTGGGCTCCACAATATATAAAGGGTGAGGCACTGAACTAGTTGTGCTCTCTCCCGAGTTCTTTCTAATGGGCCCACTCGCTCCGTATGAGTTGTAGACCCATAAACATAGGCTCAGTTTGCCTCTTCCCATTGTTGTGTATCCTCTCATTGGATCACTACATACATGCGGTGTCTTCACTCACTGATATTCAGCTTGAGGTAAATATGACATTGGCTACTGTTAGTACTTAGTGCTCTTTGCACTTGTCTTGTAATACTAAGACGTACCAGCCTATATGTCCACAAAGATGATGTTTGTCATCCATGTCTGGTGGTTTTGTTCCGTAGTAACACACTGTTGTAGTCTCATTTTTTTTACACACTCGTGTTGATATCCATTGCATCTTTCCGTATTTCCACTAGATTAATAACTGCACAAGTGCAATACCAAAACACTCAGTCATACCGAGTGCAGAGGCGTAAACTCCCAGCAGCCAATATCTAATGAGTCAAACAGATAAGATGTGCGAATTATCCTGTGAGTGGTACATTCCAAATCACCTGTTCCTTGCTTAAGGTATCTGCTACTATATAGCTTTGTCTTTTATCCTTGCGTAATCACGCGTATATGTCCAAATCATATAGTAGATTTCCTCTGGATTGCAAAAGTTTGCTCGATCCTTAAGAGGGTTCTACATATTTTCATCCATAATGGGTTTCCATGTTTCTATCCTTAGTGTTCATGTCCTTAAAAGGTTTCCTTGTCTTCACTGTATACTGTCTACTGCTCTTTGTTGAAGGTTCATGATTTCTTTAGCCCGTTGGTTCAATGGCGGGTCTTCTCGTCCATCTTCGAGGTAATCTGTCTTACTGTCCGTAGTATGGAGTTGACTACTTCTCGTGTTCCTAACACTACTTGTCTACTTGCATGGGGTACCGTACTGATACATTACTATGCTAGAAGTTCAGGGTGGAAACACCCTCTTCTGAGATTCCGGAGTGGTATCCCATAGAGTCAGGCGACTTCTTCCAAAACCTTGTCATCCGAAACGGTGCTGCACAGTCTGTTGTTAATTCCCACCCAATATTCTTTGATCTTGCAAAATTGTCTGAAATTCTTGGCGTCCCTGCCACTGGCCTGTCATTCTATGAAAAGGAATCCTTCCTGAGATCCTCAGGGTCCCACAAAATAAAATCTATCGCTTTTCTCCTCCAAGAAAAAGTTGGCTCCCCATACCCGTGGCGATCTCTCCATCTTACACCAACTCTCTCCACATTCTGGTCATCAAAAAATATTGTCCCAAGGAAGGAAGGAAACCTCATGGTCAACTGCTTGGACCTCACCATTTTACTGTACATTAATCGTCACTCTATCAATCTGGCACACATAATTCCATCACCTAGCCCAGTCGGTCGACACCCCGAAACACTCCTTGGGGTACGTGTTCTGGTTGCCTCGCGTATTCAAATTCTTTCAGGTACCCTTGGCGACTTCGACGCCAGAGTCCATCGAAGAGGCAGACACCATCAACCTGCGGTATTGAATCGGCTGACTTCTATCGACAAATCAAAGTTGTTGCCCCCACCATCTACCAACGACGGCGGGGACATCTACTTCTCAAGAGGCATCCATCAAGCTTCACTCCAACCCCTTCTGGAGAAAGTGGAGCGCCTTTGCGCGTGCAGCCGAGCTGATTCAGGGCCAGAAGCGGATGATGGACCGACTCGCCGGGATAGAGACGATAGTGACGGCCTTGCAAGACCAACTCCTTGACATCCAATCCACCTTAACCCAAACCCTTAGAATGACGTGTGTTGTAGTGTTAGAACTTAGTGCTGCTTTTAAGTTCTAAACACTTTTTAATGGTTTTTGTGTGAATACTTTGACTGACTTTGTGATACTGTGGGCTTCCCCTCTGATGAAAGCAAAAGGGGGAAGCGGTGAATCCCGTCTGGTGTACGGGTTATTCTGCTGTTGGTTTAAACTGCTTTTTGGATTACGCTGCTGGACCATTGGTCTCTGTTTTGACTGCTATATAACTCTCTGCCTATTACCTGCTTATTTATCGTTTGCTTGCCTGGAGTCCCTCTCCGATCAAGGGGGAACCTAAATAGAGTCCTTGAATTTAGTTGCTACTGCTATTAAGGGGGAACATTGACAGGGTCGGTTCCCCTAGTTCTTGTGTTTTTTATTTCAGGATTGACTCCATCGGGATTCACGAAGGTTTGCTATCATCAGCAACAAGGGGGAAACTGTAGGGACATCGGAGTGTTGCAGAGATAGCCCTTCACCGCAACAGAGTCAATCATCACTCGACAGATACAAAGAGCGAGCCTATCCAATAGAGTCTCGCGCAACAAAGAAGACTTCATAGACTCTCTCGTGCTGTTGCGGAAAATCAAGAGTCAACTCGGAACACCTTAAGTGCCACAACGGTCATGAAGTTCTTCCTCAACATCCGAAGATCACGGCCCAAGTAAGAAGACCACTTTAGAGACGTTGGAAGTTGCCCACTAAGTTAGTTCCGGTATTTTCGGAACTAACTCCTTCAACTTGCTGTGTACTTAGAGTATAATAATAAGATATGTAATAGTCACTTTAAGTGTGCTTCATTGAGGATTATTTCAGAGCTTAGAAAGAAAAAGAGATCGCAATGTAAGCCAGAAAGAGAGAGAGAATACGTACCTAGTTAGTTAGCACCTCTAGATAGACTCTGTAGACACCAAAAATTCTCACCCGTTTTATTTCAAAACAAAAAAATTCAAAAAATGAATGCTTCAGAAACAAGGTGGTCGTCCCCGTTTCAACCAAAGGAATTTCTTTTACCGATATTTAAACCTCACATCCCTATGGAAAAGGGAGCACGAGCCTTTTATCGTAATCCGTTTTAACCTGCTTCATTTTTTGTATACGTATTTTATTTCTAAAAATATTCACGGTTTTTCTTATCTTGTATCATTTCTCGCATGCATATACTGAAAATCCAACATAGCGTAGTGGTTAAGGTACTAGTCATATAATCCATGAGTCTTGCGTTCGAACCCTGGCGTGGGCGTTTTTGCTTCTTATTTTCCTCTCAGCCTCGATTAGGATTTAGGTAGCATATTCTCGCGTGAATATACCGAATTCTGTCTTGGTGTAGTTGGGCAAAGTACGTGGATGAATGTGGAAACCGAGTTCGAAACTTGGCAGTAGCATTCTCGCTATTTTTGGTTTTGTTGCTTGTTCTGTTCCCCTTCTCCCTTTCAGTCAGCCCAGATACGACCCATAGTACCCAAAAATCAAAAGGCAGCCCAAATAAAACCCTAGTGTGCCATCTGTCTACCCACCCGATTCTTACATTATAAAACATCACGTTTTTGGAAGAGACTGAGCAGACACAAATCCCGATTGACATTCTTCCTACTTGTCGTTCTTCGTTCTTCGATTTCGAAAGGAAGAAGCTAAAAAAAAACCCAGGAGTCTCTTTCGTCTTCCTTTCCCCTCCGGCTCTGATTTACCACTAACGATCCCCACCGTCTCTTCAAACTGCGCTCCCAATCGCACGCCAGGAGTTCTTCCCTATTTTCCCTTTTGCCTCAACCCCATCTCGCTCCGGTCATCGGCAGAGTAAGCTCTCGGTCTGCATTTCTTCTCTCTTCCTTCTCGGACCCAGATTTCGATTTGGTTTTGCTTCTTCTCTCTCGTATTTGCACTCCTCGATATTCTGTTGCTCCGTTGGACCAAATGAGTCCCGAGGGGGATGATGGTACCGCGACCCTTCGACCTCACCAGAATCGCATTTGGTAATGGTGTCGACTACTACTCTCCCTATCTGTCTTTTATTTCTCTCGTTTTAACAAAACCCCGAGACCAGAGTTTCGAATCTCCGTTTCGCATACTTTCGGTTCCGGGAAAATGCACATCCAGTCCTGTACTTAGCATCATTGGTGGTTTACATGTATGTTGGCTAAAGAGACAGGGATATGGCTTTCGGAGAGAATCCCGAAACATAAGCCATCATCTCTGGCTCCGTTTTTAGCGTTTTATCCTGCGTATCTCCGTTGTTTTGGCGAAGTTCTTCGAACATAAATCTGACCTGTTGAGAACGTAGAGATTCATGGAAGGAGTATGGAAATTGAGACTTGAACTTGTATTGCTAACCCGACTTATAATGTTTTTCTCTCTTGTTCGTATCACTCTCTCTTTACTCAACTCAGAATTTTCACGTTTGCTCTCTCTCTCTGTTGATATTCCTCCGTCTATACTGTTATATTACTCTTGAGGAATCTGAATGTTTGTCGAGGCTAGACCCGAAGGAGTCCGTTCCTTACTGGTAACAAAGCGACAGATCCCCATCTGTTAGTTTGGAGTTCCTGCAAGTGTCTTTCGGTCTGCTAGTTAAGAACGGGAGCATGGTCGATAAGGCTCATTTGACACGCCCCAGAGTTTCCTCCTCTTCTCGTAGAATTTGTCACCGAATTAGATCAACACAGGAAATATCTATTTCTTGAGTTTGAAACATCGTTATATGCAGTCTCTATTATCCATCAGTGGTCTTCATATTTTTTGTTTCATCCTACCCGGATGTTTATCAGGAATAAACTAACTTGGTTTGTGTGGAGTTCTCGTATTTGCATCTTTTGTTCTGTTTCTTTCTACAGGAAGCCCTGTGTCTCCACTTCCGGTATTTTTGCTCTGATCCGAGATTAATTCATGCCTCTGTTATTCTGTTTTGTGTACGGTAGTATATGTGATTGCAATCTGACTTGTGTTCTTGTGCATCCTGTTATTCTGCGGTTGACACCCTGGAGCATGAATAAATCAGAGCTGTTTAATTCCTTTGTTTACCATCATGTGTAATGACTGAAGAAGTGCAAAGCTAACCCATGGTTGAAATGCTGCTATCCTCTGTTGTTGAATTCGAATTTGATAACTATGCCGAACCAGCTCTTGAATCTGACGAGTCGCAAGTTGTCTCCTAGTCCATCTGTTTGTATTTGGTTTAGGATTTCTTAAGAACCAGATGTTTACATGGCTGAGAATCATGCATGTGAAGTTAGCGCTAAGCTGATGATACCAAACTCAAATAACTTAGGAATAACAGATGATTGGAAAATGGCAAATCAATAAACTGAGATAGTGAGCTAGTTCATGGTTATCTCTTGCTTGGATTGGTAACTTTTTGCTTGATTAGTCGCTTCGGGCTGTGTTTGCTGTTTGTTATGGGGTAAAATGTATGAGCATGTATGTAGCGATAAAAAAATAGGGTCTGCTTTGTTAGAATTTTATTGCATTTTTTTTATATATATCATTCGTTATGTCACTTGACTTGTTCTTCAATTGTTTATATTGAGACATACGTGTATACTCAGAATGCTACAGTTTGCTACATCTGATTACTTTTTGTATATTTCTTTATGTAAACCCTAGATGGCCCCTTAGGTCACCCCTTTTTCTTTTGATCAAAGTCTTGGAAAATACCCCACAGCTAGCTTATTTCTGATTTGCTTTGTGGGGAACAATATTTTCCAAAACTTTGAAATTTCTTTTAAGCCTTGAGGGTACCCCACAGCTAGCTTATTTATGATTTGCTTTGTGGGGAATAATACCTTCCAAACATTTAAAGCCTATCCCAAACCACCCTTAATTTCACTAAAAAACTTTACCCAAAAAAAAAATAGAAAGGAAGAGAAAAGAATTCAGAATGTTGATTGTAGCTTAAGGTTTCTCATTCCAAATCCCTCCGATTTTTTTTCAACCCCTCCAATTGAATTGTCTCTCACCTTTAATTGATGTTTCATTTCAAAAAGAAATCTCAATTTATTTTGAACACCTTTTTCCCACTTGTAAATAAAAGCCCAAAATTGACCCACTTCTAAACTCAGCCCACTAGCCCATTCCGGTTCTTTTGCCCACACTAAGCCCACCATCCACCCAAACCCACGGCCCAAACCCACGGCCCAAACCCACCCAAACCCACGGCCCAAACCCACGGCCCAAACCCACGGCCCAAACCCACGGCCCAAACCCACGGCCCAAAGCCCAAATGCGGCCCATTAGCCCAAGACCCAAAGCCCAAATGCGGCCCATTAGCCCAAGACCCAAAGCCCAAATGCGGCCCATTAGCCCAAGACCCAAAGCCCAAATGCGGCCCATCACCTATTCGGCCCATTACCAAACTTGAAGCCCAAGGCCCAAAAACCGAAACCCAAGCCCACAAGGCCGGTCCAATTTTACCAAGCCCGGCCCGAATCCAGACCTGGCCCGACCAATACCTTAAACCGGCCCATTACCCAAAGATCAACCCAACTCCACAAAAGTCAGAACCTTGACCAAGCTTTGACCTTGACCAAGCTTTGACCTTGACCAAGCTTTGACCTTGACCACGCTTTGACCTTGACCACGCTTTGACCTTGACCACGCTTTGACCTTGACCACGCTTTGACCTTGACCACGCTTTGACCTTGACCACGCTTTGACCTTGACCAGAAAACCAAACCAAGTCAAACCAAAATCAAATGAAACCTAACTCTTTTTTCAAACCCTTTCAACTCATTTTCAACTTGTAAAATCCTTTCGAAATCCCAAAAAGAAAAACCAAAAAGAATTTCAAAACAATCTTTTATTAAAGTCTCATCAAAGTTTTCAAAGAAACCATTTTGTGGATTTTTTAAAGGAAAAACTCTTCTCACATCACAGAAAACTCTTCTCTATTGCAGAAAGTTCTTCTCACATATACAGAAAGTTTTCTCCTAAAAACCTTTCTCAAAATCAGTGTTTCTTCATCGAGAATTCCGAACAACTTTCAAAGTTTTCTAACTTAGTTTTCAAATCCAAATAAATTGTTTTCGGGGAGCAAGAAATGTCTAACTCCTTCAAAACATTTCCTCCATGGTTAGAACATTGCTTGTCTCCCTTCCCAAAATAAAAATCCGAGGCGGGGCGCTGGGGTCATAACCTCCCTTGTCGCAGTCTGGATCTCTTTAGGCGGGGCATTAGGGTGACAAACCTCCCCTAATTGCAGCCTAGATTTTTACAAGGCGGGGTGCTAGGGAAGTAACGGCCTTCCTAGTTGCAGCCGGGATTTTAGAATCGTCTAACTCCCTTCTATTCAATTTCAATGTTTTCGGTTTTTAACGTTTTAAAACCCGGGAGTTAGAGACGTTATTAGGGTTCGACTGAGAACATCTCACTCATGGTGTTTCTCTCTGAATCCTATTCTTCGACATAAATTCATTGCCCCATCTTTCGAGCCTCGGCACTTATTATTAGTTAAGTGTCGTGTTCGAGGGGGTACATAGGGTAATCCCTCGGGATTATCCGCCCTTTTACAACAAAAAAATAATTTTTCTGGTTTAAAAAAAAAAAAACTTTAAGAGAGACAATTCTGAATAACCAACCCAACATTTCCATTAGAGCTTTAGGACCCATAAATACTTCTTAATCCTCCTCTGAAACAACTCTAAGTCACCTAGGACCTCCAATTCCTGAAGACTCCCAGAAACCTGAATCATCTTCAAAACCCGAATACTTGCAAACCAAATATCCTCTTCCATACTCAATCATCCTTAAAACCTGAATTCCTCCTCAACCCATTCGATTTCTCAAGCACCTCAAAAACTCGACCTTTCTAAAAGATGAACCTAACAAACCCGGGAAACTCTTCAACTCTCACAAATGATCCAA
The DNA here is from genome assembly GCA_023374045.1 of Limonium bicolor. NCBI lineage: Eukaryota > Viridiplantae > Streptophyta > Magnoliopsida > Caryophyllales > Plumbaginaceae > Limonium > Limonium bicolor. Next base: position 313,496,120 of record CM041777.1, on the reverse strand, counting down.
ACATCCCTTAACTCTACAAGAATGACCAAAATGCCCTTAGCCTCACAAAAGCCGAGACAAATCCAATTCCCTCGAAAATAGTCTAAATCCCTCAACCCTTTGACCATTCCCATGAACCGATACTTCAAGATCAGCTCATTTCCTCAAACTCCTCAAAATGATCTACTCCCCAAACCACACTCAATCCTATCCTTTGGCTTTTAATTGAATCTCTCTAAAAAGGTTTTGAAAGAAGGCAATCCCGACAATTGGAGACCGAGGTTTCCTCGGGCACCAATCCGAAGTCGTGGTCGTTGCCACTTCCAAGGGGTGTAACCCAGTGCGAACCCACACAGAATCTCTGATATGGCCAGATAAGTCCCTATCCATAGGCAACAATCTCAGAGTCAATTAACGGTTCTTAGAACCCTTCTCCTCCCTTCCTAGTTCCTTAGGTCAAACTAGGTGGCGACTCTAGTCAATTCCGCCTTATAGAGGCATAAGTCCGCGTGGAGCCCATCGAGAGCGGGTGTAGTGCACACTTACACTCCCCTTATGCTTTCTGGGAAAGACGGACGATTTAGTAGGTATTTGAGGGATGCCATGAATAACGGGTTCTCACCCTCCACAGAATGGCAATTTCTAGGATCTAGGCTTTTTGGTCAGACCATATTTAGATAGACCCTCCTCATACCGAAAAATCACCCTCCACAGAATGGCGACTCTGCTGGGGACGACTGAACTCCATTCAAAATTGTCAGGACTTCCCCATTTCTTTCAAAACCTTCAAGAGATTCGTTTCAAGCCTTTAGGATTATTCTACTCCACACTTAGAGTGTGTAGCTGATGAGGACAGCTAGGATTTGTTAGACCCTCAACAAACATTGCGACAATTGGGTTAATAATTAGCTCACGATTAGAAAGAGACACTTAGGACTGAATGAAGCTAACTTCCCTTTAGGCTAATAAACAACCAATTTGGAATCACTATCATCAAGATAAAACTCTTAGTGAATAGGTTGGTGCTAACTTCATCTTCATTATTTACCGCTTTCTATTTATGTTGCAATTGTGGGGTGCATGGGGTGGGTAGCTTAGGGCATGCATTCCTCTGTGTCACCCGATTTACCCACGATGTCACGGGATCCCCAGCCGGTCCACGGTTGATTCCCCATGAGCTAGGGTCACTTTATGAGTGAACAAACCCACAGGGCGGTAAGGTTTCTAGACGCCTTGAGCTCATGATCCAAAATTATCCTCCATATCCGAGTCAAAGCCAGCATATAGTGAACTCTGAGCCTTCAGTGTCCAGCTACCTGGTCCGGTGTCTAAGACGGGTTTATGGAAGTCACCCCCTTGTATGCCGCCTGTCTGACCACCCTTTCGCCTTACCCTGAAGATTGCATGGGCTCAGTTCTCCATTGTTCCTCTGCAACATGTGTCTCTAAAGCCCAATGTCACGCTATACGTCCATAGAGGATCCCGTATTTACCGGATACCCATACATGGCACAATGTAGTCACTGAATAATTTGGACTTTAGACACACCTGACCGTGCAGGTGACGAGAGACCCGTTCCCATGCAAATGCTTCCCCGAGTTTCCCGAAAAGGGGGTTGTCGGATCATCCCTGGCCGTGGCGTATGTTTCATATCATCTGGGTGTCCTGACCTTCGAACTTAAGCACTCGGACTTTCTTGATAACGTGCCCTTCAAAGGCATAGAGGAAAAAAACCCGAGAGATGATAGTGAAGGGACGACAGTTCCCCCGGTGAGACGGAATCATTGACTGGAAAGTGATTATCCCAACATTAACACTTACAGCTCCACATCAAACATAGCCACGATTACTTTACGTTATACTTGTGTGTAAACCATTTTGACCAAAACCTGTGTTTTCAAAAACTCGTTCGGAATCTTTTTGAAAAGCTGCTTGTGAAAATTCTTCAAAACCGCTTGTAAAATTGCTTGCATAAACTGTTTACAAATTTTTTTTTTTAAAAAAAAACGTATTTCAAAAAAATGAAAACTTTTTCATCAAAACCTGTTTAAACTCCTTATTCACAAAATTTCTTCCTTTGTTTTCATTTCCAAAAAGCATGACATACTGGTATTACAAGGCTGCACATCCCGAATCTCACGTATCACTTTCTTTCCCATCTTTTTCTCTTTCTTTACCTCTCTTTTGCAGGATTAGCCATGTTCAACAGATTGGTACCTGTCCCCGGGGAAAGGAAGAGACAAAGGGAAATTGCGCGAGCAACAAGAGAAGGAGGCAGCAGCGAAAGAGCAGGCCCGTATTTCCCTTTTATCAAGAGCAAGCTCAAGAAGTGGAATTCGCCTCCAGCCTGAAAGACGATGTGTAGCAATGAAAGACATCGGTGACCTCTCTTCTTGGGTTTAGCCTATTTGGGCCAACATGTCATTGACTATGAGGCACTATATGAGTCAATCACATATTGGGACCCAGAAGATCATCTATACCGGTTTGCTATGGAGGAGTTGGTCATGCTGCCAGCAGAGATGGATGCTTTCCTGAAGATCAAACCTCATCAGAAGATGCCTCGGATCCCGACCGATCGATCGAACACCAGCATTCGCAGCCAAATTCTTAGGGGTGGATGTCTCTGAGTAGAAGTTTTTGGGGGAATGAGTCTGAGCTTGAGAGATCTCCTTGATCGTTTCTGCAAGCCGTACCGGCCACAGAGAACTCAAAGACGGGTGTTAGATCTCTGCCTCATGGGTTTACACCTCTTTCGACAAAGGGGCCTAAGAATGAATCCACAGGTCATCTATCTTCTGAAGGCCTATGAAGACGAGCTTAGCATTGGGACATTCATAGTGGCCGAGGTAGTCAGAGCACTAGATCAATGGAAGGAAACAGGGGCTCGAGAAACGTTCTTCAAAGGGAGTCCTTTGCTCCTGCAAATATGGCTTTTTGATCACCTGCAACTACCTCACTTATCGCGGTACCAAACAGTTACCATGTGCACATTCCAAGCTGCAAGAAAGGTGGTACAGAGACCAGAAGGGGTTGGAAAGCCTACTTTCGAGATGTTCATCTCCACTCACACTTCGAGTGGGTACTGAAGGACTGGGATGTCCAAGGAGGAACCGTCAGGTCAGCCGAACACAATGGTTTGGTTCTGATTGGTTTGGACCGTTTTGTCACTATCTTCCCATTAAGGGCAATGCGACAGTTCGGACGTGAACAAACCATCCCAGGGGCTGAGGTATCGAAATTCAAGAGTCACCGATTCACTGATGCGGCGGTGAACTATGTAGCTCAAGCCTACAACACCGGAGTCAAGTGGGCTATCTTCAACGAGCGAGGAACCGACCTTAGCTTGAGTGACTCATACAAGGAATGGCTTGAGAAGCGAGTGGATCGCGTGGAGAAATATCCATACTCACTTTACCGTTCGGTAATCGAGCATGACCCCACTTGCCTGATTACCGTGAATCTACAGCCCCCGCTCACGAAGAACCAACAGAGGAAGAAAAACCGTGAGGAGTCAAAACGGAAGAAGATCATCGGCTGATTCTCTCTAGCGGCAGTAGTTTATTATGACTAGTAGATGTATCCCCCCTTTTGTAATGATTAGCTAGCTAGTGGATGTATTCCCCCTTTTGTAATGATTAGCTAGTTAGTGGATATATCCCCTTTTGTAATGATTAGCTAGTTAGTGGATATATCCCCTTTTGTAATGATTAGCTAGCTAGTGGATGTATTCCCCCTTTTGTAATGGTTAGCTAGCTAGTGGATGTATTCCCCCTTTTGTAACGGTTAGCTAACTAGCGGATGTATTTCCCCTTCTGGACTAACGGTTATATTCCCCCTTTGAATCGGATTGTAACCCCATTTTCCCTCTTAATGTATGCAACTGCGGTTATGTGATATCAGTATGACAAGCATTTTGGAAATGAAAACTAGGCTCGTGCGCCTTTTCCTCACGATCAAATGATATAGAAAATCTTCTTTCGCAAAACATTTTACGCAAATCATGGGGACGACCTTCTCCCCTTCTCCTTTTTTTCAAAATGTGCATTCATACTAATGATCTCCATACCATTTCATAATACAGTACCGTCGACAGCAGATTGTGAAGATTTTGCAGCCCGATCCCAAACCAGTCTTCCAACATTACTCGACTGTGGAAAAGAGATTCCCGAGGTAGGCTGGCTAGTGACACCGCAACCGAAACTTCATCGGAAACTATGGATCCAAATCTGATTAATCCAACTGCCTCGGAAGGTGTCCCAGCCATCCCGGCTATTGAAGCAAGTGCAGTTGTAGGAGCCAGTAGCGGTAACTCACGTCTTCCTGATCCAAGCATTCTCTACCGCATGCTAGAACAGTCAACAAGAAATGAGAACATGCTGAAACAAACTGTTGAAAGGCTGGAGGAGCAATTGCGCCAGGAAAGGTCAGCTAAGGGAAAGGATCCATACCTTACTGACCCCGATGAGGATTATATTGAGGACTCCTCCCCACACCCCAACCGAGTCTGGAGCAATCAAAACCCTATGTTCAACACCAACATACCACAACCGACCACAGGGAAAGAACGCACCATCATCCACCCAGTCACCACAACTTTTCAAACGGCTGACCTACTCTCAGGAGCGCCCTTGCCGCCTCCAATCATGACCACGGTCCCTACAGTACCAACCACTTTTCCTAGACTACCACCGTTCCCACCTACCGGAGCCACAGTCCAAACAGCCCATCTATACCAGACCAAACAGCCTGAGTTCATTCATCCCAACTCACCACACCCTGACCCCATCCAACTCAACCAATACCAGTACACCACTCCCGGACATGCTGTCCGTTTTGAGGAAGCAATTCCCCAGACACAACTGTTACCCCAACCATCTAACCATTTGATTCATGGTTACAGTCAAGCCCCGCCTGCTGAGCATCTTCCACTTGACCTCAACCAAATGAAGAAATCCCTGAAAGAAGAGCTATTGGCAGAGATGCAGCTCGGGGAAAGGGCGAAGATGTTGGGTTTTCGTCAGTTTCAACTAAGACCAAACTCCAAATTGCCCGAAAATCTAAAACTGCCGGAAATCTCTAAGTACTCAGGGAAAGGGGACCCCCGACACCATCTCGCCCAGTTTGATCGGGTCATGACTATGTACGGGCTAGATGATGAGATGAAGATAATCTGTTTCCCCAGTTATCTTGAGGGGTCAGCCCAAACTTGGGTATCAAGAATGGATTTCTCAGGGAAAAAGTTGGAAGAGGTCTACCGGGATTTCGTGGAGCAGTACAGTTATAACACTCACCTAGGGGTCACCAGGAGAGACCTAGAGACAATGAGACCAAGAAATCACGAGACGGTGATGGAGTTCATCACCAGATGGAGAGAGAAGGCGGGGCAGATGCTAGACCGGCCCAACGAAGATGAGCAAATAAGAATCATTATCGATTGCTTGGAAAACCCTTATTCAGACCATCTTAAGTCCCTCGGAATTTGTGATTTCCGACACTTGAAAGCTGCTGCCACCGCTGCAGAAGAACTGTTCCTAGCTGGACGTCTGAAGGGTTTGAATTTTCAAGGGTCAAACCCTAGAGGGATGAATTATCAGAATAGGCAGTCCAAGGCAGACACAATTGGAAAATCTGTCCCTACCCCATCAACTAATCAATCCCAGCCACCAGTATTCCAAGCCCAAGTTAGTGGGTCAACTTCAAACTACTCTGCAACTCCACCGCCAAGCAGCTACCAGACTCAACCCAGAAGGAATTACACCAGCTTAGGAATGCCAATGGACAAAGCCTATGAAAAGAAGAAAAGTGGGTTTTTGCTGGGACACCCGAAACCCAAACCAGGAGTTACCCAGATGGGAACCAACCTTGCCAGTTTCTGTGAATACCACATGATCAAGGGACATGGTACTGAAAATTGCCGGGCCTTGCGGCATGCCATCCAGGACCTGATCGATGCAGGGGAGGTGGAATTCCCGAAAACTAATCCGAACACTCAAAGCAACTCTATCCCCAGGCATGTGAATATGATGAGCCTGATAGGAGAAGGAGAAGAAGAATCGGATGTTAGCAGAATCATAAGGATCCATGCCATTGAGAATTCCTCTGAGCCGGGCAACCAGAGCACACCCCCTCCAATCTTGCTATCCGGAGCTAGACGCCTTCCGAGTTCATCGTCCAGAAATCCAGCATGATATTCAACCGCAAATGCATGAATATCTAGCAATGACGCATGAGATACGTGCTACAGTCGAGCGTCTAGTAGGACAAGGAAGGGTGTCCATCATCACCCTGCTGATAGTGGGACGGCAAATGGAAAAGAACCTTGAGCTACTCGTGGGACTGAATTTTGAGGCACGAGAGCTCTACAATACTATGAAAGCATTGGAGGTGGTAGAAGCTTGGTGCCGACAGAAGGTTGCCGAGAGGCGACGAAGGAGAATTTCGGAGTGCAGTGTCATCCTGATCACCAATGAAGATGATGGTCCGCCTGCGGTAACCCCGATCAGGGCACCTCTTCTGATCAAAGATGAAGATCTAAGTCAAACTCACCATCTTACCCGTTCGGGAAGACACTACAAGCCGGTCGAGCTTGCTGAAGAGGCCGCGTCATTACCCCAGAAAGTGCATGATCTCACTTTGAGTGAACCAGAAAGTAAATTGGCTGGAGAAGAAGAATTGCTCAAGAAGTTGAAGAGCACGAGCATCCCAATCACAATCTGGTCCTTGTTGACCATGTCAGAGGAACATAAGAATGCAGTGGCCCGACATCTTAAAATGGACAAGAAACAAACGGTCAGTGTAGACACCATTGTAGCCCACTTGACCCAGACCCCTGCTATGGCAATTACCTTCACGGATGAGGAAATCTCCCGCCAGTCTGGACGAGCCCTTTACATATCTGTAAAAGCCGGGGGTTTCAATGTCCCCAAGACACTCATCGATGACGGTGCTGAAGTTAATGTCTGCCCGCTGCGTGTTGCTCGGCACATGGGGTATAACGATCTCAAACCTGTGGAGATGACTTTAAGCGCATACGATAACAGCCACAGGAAAGTCTTGGGGATGATCACCCTGCCAATCCTAATCGAGGACGCTTCCTTCTCTATCGAAGTGATGGTCATTGATATTTCTTCCACCTTCAACTTATTGCTGGGCCGGAATTTCATTGACCAAATCAAGGGTGTGCCCTCAGTAGTCCACCAAAAGCTCAAGTTTAAGCATGAAGGACGGATCGTGGAGGTGCTAGGAGAGGCAAGGAATGAATCCCAGCTGTTCGAGATCAAAGCGCCAGGTCAACAGGAGCTAACCCTTGGAGGGTTCACAGTGACGAAACCGGCGCAGCAGGTAAGTCAAACTTCTTTCATCACTCCTCTCTACTTCGACCCTAGTGTCTATAGCCCCGCATCACAGCACATGATGTCTCGGATGGGCTACAAACAGGGGAACGGATTAGGAAAGGAGTTACAGGGCATGGTAGAGCCGTTAGCACCATATGACGGAGGCCGAGGAGCCGGGTTAGGATTCACAGAAATGCCAGGTATGATGTTGACAGATTCACATGTAAGAATTCCCGCAGATTCTTTCTTATCAGTTAACCTTGAACCATGTGTATCTGTGAGTTGTGATAAGCAGAAAGCAGTTCAAGCTCAGGAAAGTCAGGAGACAATGGAGTGGGAGAGCTGGTCGACCACTTTACTTCTCCTCTACTCATGCCTTGAAGACCATGGCGACAAGGGATGCAACCAAGGAATGCCCGAGGATGCAGTGGAGAGCAGTGTCACGACCAAACCAGTCATCAAGGACCCCGCACCCTCGGTAGATGGCCATGGAGCGTGTCTTGTCGTCTATCATAAGAAAGAAGAGCTGATTCCCCGGGAGCCTTACTTAGTTAGCCTAGTTAGCAGTAGCGACGATAGTGATAGTGGTAGTGACAGTGATAGTTTTAGTGATGATGGTAGTTACGGTTGTATCGGGAGTATCGACAATGCAAGTAGATTCGGACTAAGGGATGGATCGCCACCACTTATTTTCACTTGTAAAAGTGGTGGCAATTTTCTCACAATCTCTGAGCTTCCAAGCTCATCGGATATTAATGAAAATTCAGTTCGTTCAGATTTCTCGTCTATTCTGTCTTCTCAACTGTTTGATTCATCGCAAAAACTTGAGGCCGAAGAAGAGGAGTACGATGAGGAGAGTATGCCTCCCGTCGAACAATACTCCACCCACACTCAGATTGTAGAGGACACTATAGCAATAAACATCGGAACACCCGATAACCCTAAAACCTTGCAAGTTGGTTTGGGTGAGTGAAACGGAAAAACGTGACTTGACTTCCCTGCTAATTGAATATGTCGATGTTTTTGCTTGGAGCTATGCAGACATGCCAGGGATTGACCCCGACATTGTCCAACACCGAATACCGTTGTATCCTAATGCCAAACCTAAGAAACAACGTTTAAGAAGAATGAAACCTGAGCATCAATTGAAAGTGAAAGAGGAAGTTGAGAAGCTGTTACGTGTTGGCTTTATTCGGGTCGTCAATTACCCCGATTGGCTAGCCAATATCGTAGCCGTCCCAAAGAAAAACGGGAAGGTGCGAGTATGCATCGATTTTCGGGACTTAAACGAGGCCAGCCCCAAAGACAGCTTCCCCTTACCTCACATTGATATCCTTGTTGACAATACTGCCCAACATGCACTACTGTCATTCATGGACGGATTTTCGGGTTACAATCAGATCCGAATGGCTGTAGAAGATCAGGAAAAAACATCCTTTATTACGCAGTGGGGAACCTTCTGTTACGTGAACATGCCCTTTGGCTTGAAAAATGCCGGAGCCACGTATCAAAGGGCTGCCACTACCTTATTGCATGACATGATTCACAAGGAAGTAGAGGTATATGTAGATGACATGATTGTCAAAGCGGCCCAACGGGAAGACCACTTGATAAACCTGAGAAAGTTCTTTGATCGGATGCGGAAGTACCAGATGAAGCTAAACCCCGAGAAGTGTACATTCGGAGTGACCGGAGGAAAGCTTTTGGGCTTCATGATCACTACTCGAGGAATCGAGGTAGACCCGGATAAGATAAAGGCCATTCAAGAAATGCCTCCTCCAAAGACCGAAAAAGAAATCAGAGGTTTTTTAGGCAGAATTCAGTACATCAGAAGGTTCATCATGCAGCTAACCGAGACTTGTGAGCCTATCTTCCGTCTGTTGAAGAAAGACGCGTCTAAAGTCTGGAATGAACAGTGTCAGGAAGCCTTTGCAAAGATCAAAACCTATTTGCAGAACCCGCCCGTCTTGGTACCGCCCCAGGAGGGCAAGCCAATGATCCTTTACCTCACTGCCCGAGAAACGTCAATGGGCGCCATGCTGGCCCAGGAACAAGGATCCCCACCGCGTGAAAAGTCAATCTACCATATCAGCAAGAAATGGGGCGACGAGAAACACGATACTCTGACATCCACAAATTTTGTGCTGCTTTGGTCTGGGCCACGAAGAAGCTAAGGCACTACTTGTTAGGCCAAGAGGTTCATCTGATTGCACGCATGAACCCTATAAAGTACCTTCTGGAAAAGCCAATTCTAGACGGTCGCTTATCCAGATGGTCCCTATTGTTGTCTGAATTCGATATCACTTTCAAAATTCAAAAGTCAATCAAAGGGAGTGCCATAGCCGAACACTTAGCAGAATGCCCAGTAGCGTCCGAGTTCTTTGGCAATGACGATTTCCCAGACGAGCAAATCATGACATTACGAAAAACTTGCTGGAGGTTATACTTTGATGGTGCCGTCAACCATAAGGGTAAAGGGGCAGGGATCTTGTTAATCCACCCTGAAGGGGATCTACTTCCAGCTGCTGTAAAAATCAATTATCCGGTCACTAACAACATGGCAGAATACGAAGCCTGCATCCTGGGACTTGAAATGGCGTTAGAACTGCAAGTGGAGGAGTTGGAGGTCTTTGGCGATTCTAATCTCGTTATTTCGCAAGTCAACCAGACTTGGGAGATCCGAGAAGAACGTTTGATCCCCTACCATGACTACCTTTCACACTTGGTCACATGCTTTCGAAATGTGACTTTCAAGCACGTGAACCGGAGCCAGAACATCTTTGCTGACTCTTTAGCCTCCTTGGCTTCAGTGGTCCAAGTACCAACCGGTTCACTATACTTCCCCTTGTGGATAACCATGACTAATACACCTTCGTTTGAGATTGGAGCCATCGAGGCAGGGGAAGTCGAGGATGAGTGGTTTGTGGACATCGAGAATTTCCTTAGAAGGGGAGAGCATCCGCCAGAAGCCACTAAGCAGGACCGCATTGCTCTAAGAAGAATGTCAAGTCAGTATGTGATCTGTGGAACCAGGGTCTACAAGAGAATGCCGAATGGAATCCAACACTTGTGTGTGACCCGAAAAGAGGCCGATAAGATCGTCGAGGATGTCCACGAGGGAGTATGTGGGACCCATGCTGGAGGACATTCCCTATCCCGGAAAATCCTCAGACTAGGGTATTACTGGACAACAATGGAAGCCGATTGTCACGAATTCGTGAAAAAGTGCGCCAAGTGTCAGACCCATGCTAACTTGCAACACCTGCCTCCCCTACCCCTGACAGCCATGGCGGCTCCTTGGCCATTCTCTATATGGGGAATCGACATCATTGGGGAAATCCACCCCAAAGCTTCAAATGGACACCGCTACATCCTTGTAGCGATAGATTATTTCAGCAAATGGGTAGAGGCACGGTCGTTCGCGAACATCGGATCAAAACAAGTTGCCCAGTTCATCGAGCGAGACATCATATGCCGATACGGAGTTCCCTCAGAGTTCGTATCAGACAACGGTCCCCAATTTGATGGAGACACTATCCGGGTCATGGAAAAATACAACATCCGTTACCACAGATCATCTCCGTACAGACCTCAGACTAATGGAGCGGTCGAAGCCGCCAACAAAGCCGTAAAAAGCGCACTAGCAAAAATGGTTGAAACGTATAGAGATTGGCCGGAAAAGCTACACTATGCTCTCTGGGGTTACCGAACCACGGTCAGAACTGCAACTGGAGCCACCCCGTATTCCTTGGTATATGGTTCAGAATGTGTCTTGCCAATCGAGCTTGAAATTCCCACTCTCGGGTCACTAACGAACTGAAAATTGCTGAAAGTGACTGGTTACAGCAACGCTATGACAGTCTTGCTCTTCTTGATGAAAAGCGCCTACAGGCATTATATCACATCCAGGGTTATCAAAAGAGAATGGCTAGAGCGTTCAACAAAAGGGTCAAGGAGCGAAACATCCAAGTGGGTGATCTCGTCCTGAAAGAGCTGAGAAAAGATTTACCAGATCCACGAGGGAAGTTCAGACCGAACTGGGTGGGCCCTTATCTGGTCAAAGAAATAACCCCCCATGGTGCTGTATTACTGACAGATTTAGATGGGGAAGAATTTCAAAGCCTCGTCAATCTCGACCGGTTGAAACGATATTATGTCTGAACCGTCATAAAAATCAAAAAAAAAAAACACACGCATTCATTCAAAAATCCAAAATGCATCCAAAAAATGCATCCATAAAAAAAAAAATGCATCCATAAAAAAAATGCATCCAAAAATGCATCCATAAAAAAAATGCATCCCACGAAATGCATCCATAAAAAAAATGCATCCACGAAATGCATCCATAAAAAAATGCATCCAAAAACGCATCAAAAAAAAATGCATCTACACAAAAGTCATCATTATCATCTGCATTAGGTTTAGCTCAATTGCATTTACATTTGCATTTACATATCCCTAGTGTCGAGGTGCATCTCGATCTTTAATTCTAGGAAAGTCACATAAGTCATCAAAGGCCGCCGAATTCTTGTATCATTTTCCCCGAAGAGGTTTTGAAAGGGTCTCTAACCTCCCGTGAGAGTTGAGTGCAGAGAAACAGAGAGCGTGCAAAACCCAGAGCGCTTGATGCATTTAAATTTCAAAACACCATGTGAGGATCCCCCTTCACGGAACTAAATATTGATGAGAAAAGCGCGTTACCGTTCATGTCAAAATTTGAGAATAGTAGAGGAAACAATTATCTGTCGATAGGGATGACGAGGCACCTAGGATCGAAGAAAACCTCCACAAGGCCAAAAGCCTTATTGACCCTGAAAACGATCCCTTAGTGAACCCCACTGAGCCTTTCATTGAGAATCTTTTTGAAAACAGCTCCACGATATACCACCCCACATCACACAACCATTCACCCCTGCAAGAGAGGATAAAAGAGCTGGAGCCATGGTTCCTTCCCCACCACTTAAAGCATGGAGGAAAGCTTGAAAGAGATGCCCAAAGAGGATGAAAACGAGAGAAGCGGAGCACAAAACGCTCAAAATAGTAAAAAGAGGAAATGAAAGTCTCACACCATTCAATATCTCCACACTTGATAAATAGACGAGACCAGAAACGTCATATATGAAGAAATGCAAATAGACTACTCAAAGAAAGTAGCAAACCAAAAATGAGAGTATATGATAATCCGCACAAAGGTGAAAAGAGTCCAAAATCACTCCACCCATGGCGAAGGTGAAGCATCCTCCGTTGCACCAAAGCTACACAATCCTCAAACAAATCCTCCAGTCCCATATGACGTACCCAGCAGCCCCGTTATAACCCATCGAAAGACCTCCGACTTAGAGATGATATTTGCTTGATTCGAAGAGTACCAAATTTGAAACATGAAAGGCCACAACGCGTCCGATCTTGTCAGTACAATCGTGCATAAACGAGCGTCAAAGAAATCAGGAAAGTAGAGAAGAAACGAGTGTTCATCACCCCGATTAAAGAAAGCCTAACTGACCTTGGGAAAGGAAGCGGAAAGGTATAAGAGATCCCGAGAGACCTCTTTTGGGTAGATTTTTCAAGAAAGAAGTGGCTCAGAAATGACTAATCTGACTTAACTAGAATTCTTGGCTGAGCTCACCTTGACACGACACCTTCGTTGCATTCAATCATGTCAAAAAAAAATGCATGTAGAATAGATTTGCATCCATCGGTTCGGACATAATATCCTACACCACGGAAAGAAAAAAAAATGAGTATGCTCTTTTAGAAGAGGAAGCCACAGCACAGAGCCTGTCTCCTTCACCAACCGGCACGACAACAATTCTCGGAGACCGCACAGCCATCAAAACAAAGGATCAAAAGTCTTCGGGCACTGTTCAAAGAAAATGCCCCGCAAGACATTCCTCCTCACCACCGAACTCCTCACTCGCCAAAATTCATGAACTACGTAAGGTCTGATCTCAACAGGGAGTTGAGTACGTAGGCAACCCTCTCAGGGTGCGACCCCGTCCCAAATAAAAACCCCTCCTCCCCTCGAACCACAGGGCCATTACCATCACTCAATGAAGAAACCCTCCTCAACCGAGAGGACCATCTTGGGGCTACACCGGAGCCATCTCAGGGGCCATAAACAAAGCCAAACCCATCAACCATCCCAGAGTCGTTGCTCACAAGGGAGCCACAGATCAAACTGGAGCCATCCGATCATACCGGAGCCCTCAGATCATATCGAACCAAACCCATCAACCATCCCAGAGTCGTTGCTCACAAGGGAGTCACATATCAAACCGGAGCCATCTAAGAGCCATACCGGAGCCATCCCAGTGCAACACCAGGGCCACCGTTAAACTCCCAGAGTCGTCGGCCGAAGCCCTCTCCAAGATCACAAAGATCGCACTTGACCACCACGGTCCCCAAAGGTTATGTCAGACCACCCGACACGTATATATCGGAATCACCCAATCCCATCTTCCCGAACACCCATGCAGTCAAAGGAGACAACGCAAGAGAAAATTTTCCAATCTCAAATCCTTCGTTGAGGATCGAAGGACCCATCAGAAAGCGTCCGACCCCGAATCAACATGCAACTAAATTCGACTTCAGATCAATCTTTCACCGCAGCGAGTTTCGTACAACTCCATCAAAGTATTATAGGCTCGTCATAAGTCCTATAGCTAGATATCAAGAGGTCTAGTTGAGGCACTTCTAAGTCCTCGTACTTTCAATCGCATTCTAGGCCCGTCATAAGCCCTAGGACTGGATATCAAGAGGTCCAGTTGAGGCACTCCTAAGCCCTCGTGCACCTTAAATCAAATCGGGTTGTTGGTATTATAGGCTCGTCATAAGTCCTATAGCTAGATATCAAGAGGTCTAGTTGAGGCACTTCTAAGTCCTCGTACTTTCAATCGCATTCTAGGCCCGTCATAAGCCCTAGGACTGGATATCAAGAGGTCCAGTTGAGGCACTCCTAAGCCCTCGTGCACCTTAAATCAAATCGGGTTGTTGGTATTATAGGCTCGTCATAAGTCCTATAGCTAGATATCAAGAGGTCTAGTTGAGGCACTTCTAAGTCCTCGTACTTTCAATCGCATTCTAGGCCCGTCATAAGCCCTAGGACTGGATATCAAGAGGTCTAGTTGAGGCACTTCTAAGTCCTCGTACTTTCAATCGCATTCTAGGCCCGTCATAAGCCCTAGGACTGGATATCAAGAGGTCCAGTTGAGGCACTCCTAAGCCCTCATGCACCTTAAATCAAATCGGGTTGTTGGTATTATAGGCTCGTCATAAGTCCTATAGCTAGATATCAAGAGGTCTAGTTGAGGCACTTCTAAGTCCTCGTACTTTCAATCGCATTCTAGGCCCGTCATAAGCCCTAGGACTGGATATCAAGAGGTCCAGTTGAGGCACTCCTAAGCCCTCGTGCACCTTAAATCAAATCGGGTTGTTGGTATTATAGGCTCGTCATAAGTCCTATAGCTAGATATCAAGAGGTCTAGTTGAGGCACTTCTAAGTCCTCGTACTTTCAATCGCATTCTAGGCCCGTCATAAGCCCTAGGACTGGATATCAAGAGGTCCAGTTGAGGCACTCCTAAGCCCTCGTGCACCTTAAATCAAATCGGGTTGTTGGTATTATAGGCTCGTCATAAGTCCTATAGCTAGATGTCAAGAGGTCTAGTTGAGGCTCGTCATAAGTCCTCGTGCACCCCCCCTATCGTGTAATTTTTCCCGTTGCATTCGTACAGTGTTCCATTTGCAACCGCGTCTCGGTGCACGCACAAAACCTTAGTGAGAATTTTTGGCGCCCCGTCAACCTTGATCCAATTCTGCAAGCCTTCTATTGCAGAATTGAATCAAGGGGAGCCATCTGTAGACACCAAAAATTCTCACCCGTTTTATTTCAAAACAAAAAAATTCAAAAATGAACATGCTTTCAGAAACAAGGTGGTCGTCCCCGTTTTCAACCAAAGGAATTTCTTTTTACCGATATTTAAACCTCACATCCCTATGGAAAAGGGAGCACGAGCCTTTTATCGTAATCCGTTTTAACCTGCTTCATTTTTTGTATACGTATTTTATTTCTAAAAATATTTCACGGTTTTGTTCTTATCTTGTATCATTTCTCGCATGCATATACTGAAAATCCAACATAGCGTAGCTGGTTAAGGTACTAGTCATATAATCCATGAGTCTTGCGTTCGAACCCTGGCGTGGGCGTTTTTGCTTCTTATTTTCCTCTCAGCCTCGATTAGGATTTAGGTAGCATATTCTCGCGTGAATATACCGAATTCTGTCTTGGTGTAGTTGGGCAAAGTACGTTGGATGAATGTGGAGAAACCGAGTTCGAAACTTGGCAGTAGCATTCTCGCTATTTTTGGTTTTGTTGCTTGTTCTGTTCCCCTTCTCCCTTTCAGTCAGCCCAGATACGACCCATAGTACCCAAAAATCAAAAGGCAGCCCAAATAAAACCCTAGTGTGCCATCTGTCTACCCACCCGATTCTTACATTATAAAACATCACGTTTTTGGAAGAGACTGAGCAGACACAAATCCCGATTGACATTCTTCCTACTTGTCGTTCTTCGTTCTTCGATTTCGAAAGGAAGAAGCTAAAAAAAACCCAGGAGTCTCTTTCGTCTTCCTTTCCCCTCCGGCTCTGATTTACCACTAACGATCCCCACCGTCTCTTCAAACTGCGCTCCCAATCGCACGCCAGGAGTTCTTCCCTATTTTCCCTTTTGCCTCAACCCCATCTCGCTCCGGTCATCGGCAGAGTAAGCTCTCGGTCTGCATTTCTTCTCTCTTCCTTCTCGGACCCAGATTTCGATTTGGTTTTGCTTTTTCTCTCTCGTATTTTGCACTCCTCGATATTCTGTTGCTCCGTTGGACCAAATGAGTCCCGAGGGGGATGATGGTACCGCGACCCTTCGACCTCACCAGAATCGCATTTGGTAATGGTGTCGACTACTACTCTCCCTATCTGTCTTTTATTTCTCTCGTTTTAACAAAACCCCGAGACCAGAGTTTCGAATCTCCGTTTCGCATACTTTCGGTTCCGGGAAAATGCACATCCAGTCCTGTACTTAGCATCATTGGTGGTTTACATGTATGTTGGCTAAAGAGACAGGGATATGGCTTTCGGAGAGAATCCCGAAACATAAGCCATCATCTCTGGCTCCGTTTTAGCGTTTTATCCTGCGTATCTCCGTTGTTTTGGCGAAGTTCTTCGAACATATAATCTGACCTGTTGAGAACGTAGAGATTCATGGAAGGAGTATGGAAATTGAGACTTGAACTTGTATTGCTAACCCGACTTATAATGTTTTTCTCACTTGTTCGTATCACTCTCTCTTTACTCAACTCAGAATTTTCACGTTTGCTCTCTCTCTCTGTTGATATTCCTCCGTCTATACTGTTATATTACTCTCTTGAGGAATCTGAATGTTTGTCGAGGCTAGACCCGAAGGAGTCCGTTCCTTACTGGTAACAAAGCGACAGATCCCCATCTGTTAGTTTGGAGTTCCTGCAAGTGTCTTTCGGTCTGCTAGTTAAGAACGGGAGCATGGTCGATAAGGCTCATTTGACACGCCCCAGAGTTTCCTCCTCTTCTCGTAGAATTTGTCACCGAATTAGATCAACACAGGAAATATCTATTTCTTGAGTTTGAAACATCGTTATATGCAGTCTCTATTATCCATTAGTGGTCTTCATATTCTTTCTGTTTCATCCTACCCGGATGTTTATCAGGAATAAACTAACTTGGTTTGTGTGGAGTTCTCGTATTTGCATCTTTTGTTCTGTTTCTTTCTACAGGAAGCCCTGTGTCTCCACTTCCGGTATTTTTGCTCTGATCCGAGATTAATTCATGCCTCTGTTATTCTGTTTTGTGTACGGTAGTATATGTGATTGCAATCTGACTTGTGTTCTTGTGCATCCTGTTATTCTGCGGTTGACACCCTGGAGCATGAATAAATCAGAGCTGTTTAATTCCTTTGTTTACCATCATGTGTAATGACTGAAGAAGTGCAAAGCTAACCCATGGTTGAAATGCTGCTATCCTCTGTTGTTGAATTCGAATTTGATAACTATGCCGAACCAGCTCTTGAATCTGACGAGTCGCAAGTTGTCTCCTAGTCCATCTGTTTGTATTTGGTTTAGGATTTCTTAAGAACCAGATGTTTACATGGCTGAGAATCATGCATGCGAAGTTAACGCTAAGCTGATGATACCAAACTCAAATAACTTAGGAATAACAGATGATTGGAAAATGGCAAATCAATAAACTGAGATAGTGAGCTAGTTCATGGTTATCTCTTGCTTGGATTGGTAACTTTTTGCTTGGATTAGTCGCTTCGGGCTGTGTTTTGCTGTTTGTTATGGGGTAAAATGTATGAGCATGCATATAGCGATAAAAAATAGGGTCTGCTTTGTTAGAATTTTATTGCATTTTTTTTTTTATATATCAATCGTTATGTCACTTGACTTGTTCTTCAATTGTTTATATTGAGACATACGTGTATACTCAGAATGCTACAGTTTGCTACATCTGATTACTTTTTGTATATTTCTTTATGTAAACCCTAGATGGCCCCTTAGGTCACCCCTTTTTCTTTTGATCAAAGTCTTGGAAAATACCCCACAGCTAGCTTATTTCTGATTTGCTTTGTGGGGAACAATATTTTCCAAAACTTTGAAATTTCTTTTAAGCCTTGAGGGTACCCCACAGCTAGCTTATTTATGATTTGCTTTGTGGGGAATAATACCTTCCAAACATTTAAAGCCTATCCCAAACCACCCTTAATTTCACTAAAAAACTTTACCCAAAAAAAAAATAGAAGGAAGAGAAAAGAATTCAGAATGTTGATTGTAGCTTAAGGTTTCTCATTCCAAATCCCTCCGATTTTTTTTCAACCCCTCCAATTGAATTGTCTCTCACCTTTAATTGATGTTTCATTTCAAAAAGAAATCTCAATTTATTTTGAACACCTTTTTCCCACTTGTAAATAAAAGCCCAAAATTGACCCACTTCTAAACTCAGCCCACTAGCCCATTCCGGTTCTTTTGCCCACACTAAGCCCACCATCCACCCAAACCCACGGCCCAAACCCACGGCCCAAACCCACGGCCCAAACCCACGGCCCAAACCCACGGCCCAAACCCACGGCCCAAACCCACGGCCCAAACCCACGGCCCAAACCCACGGCCCAAACCCACGGCCCAAAGCCCAAATGCGGCCCATCACCTATTCGGCCCATTACCAAACTTGAAGCCCAATGCGGCCCATTAGCCCAAGACCCAAAGCCCAAATGCGGCCCATTAGCCCAAGACCCAAAGCCCAAATGCGGCCCATCACCTATTCGGCCCATTACCAAACTTGAAGCCCAAGGCCCAAAAACCGAAACCCAAGCCCACAAGGCCGGTCCAATTTTACCAAGCCCGGCCCGAATCCAGACCTGGCCCGACCAATACCTTAAACCGGCCCATTACCCAAAGATCAACCCAACTCCACAAAAGTCAGAACCTTGACCAAGCTTTGACCTTGACCACGCTTTGACCTTGACCAAGCTTTGACCTTGACCACGCTTTGACCTTGACCACGCTTTGACCTTGACCACGCTTGACCTTGACCACGCTTTGACCTTGACCACGCTTTGACCTTGACCACGCTTTGACCTTGACCAGAAAACCAAACCAAGTCAAACCAAAATCAAATGAAACCTAACTCTTTTTTCAAACCCTTTCAACTCATTTTCAACTTGTAAAATCCTTTCGAAATCCCAAAAAGAAAAACCAAAAAGAATTTCAAAACAATCTTTTATTAAAGTCTCATCAAAGTTTTCAACGAAACCATTTTGTGGATTTTTTAAAGGAAAAACTCTTCTCACATCACAGAAAACTCTTCTCTATTGCAGAAAGTTCTTCTCACATATACAGAAAGTTTTCTCCTAAAAACCTTTCTCAAAATCAGTGTTTCTTCATCGAGAATTCCGAACAACTTTCAAAGTTTTCTAACTTAGTTTTCAAATCCAAATAAATTGTTTTCGGGGGCAGGAAATGTCTAACTCCTTCAAAACATTTCCTCCATGGTTAGAACATTGCTTGTCTCCCTTCCCAAAATAAAAATCCGAGGCGGGGCGCTGGGGTCATAACCTCCCTTGTCGCAGTCTGGATCTCTTTAGGCGGGGCATTAGGGTGACAAGCCTCCCCTAATTGCAGCCTAGATTTTTACAAGGCGGGGTGCTAGGGAAGTAACGGCCTTCCTAGTTGCAGCCGGGATTTTAGAATCGTCTAACTCCCTTCTATTCAATTTCAATGTTTTCGGTTTTTAACGTTTTAAAACCCGGGAGTTGAGACGTTATTAGGGTTCGACTGAGAACATCTCACTCATGGTGTTTCTCTCTGAATCCTATTCTTCGACATAAATTCATTGCCCCATCTTTCGAGCCTCGGCACTTATTATTAGTTAAGTGTCGTGTTCGAGGGGGTACATAGGGTAATCCCTCGGGATTATCCGCCCTTTTACAACAAAAAAATGATTTTTCTGGTTTTAAAAAAAAAAAAACTTTAAGAGAGACAATTCTGAATAAACCAACCCAACATTTCCATTAGAGCTTTAGGACCCATAAATACTTCTTAATCCTCCTCTGAACCAACTCTAAGTCACCTAGGACCTCCAATTCCTGAAGACTCCCAGAAACCTGAATCATCTTCAAAACCCGAATACTTGCAAACCAAATATCCTCTTCCATACTCAATCATCCTTAAAACCTGAATTCCTCCTCAACCCATTCGATTTCTCAAGCACCTCAAAAACTCGACCTTTCTAAAAGATGAACCTAACAAACCCGGGAAACTCTTCAACTCTCACAAATGATCCAAACATCCCTTAACTCTACAAGAATGACCAAAATGCCCTTAGCCTCACAAAAGCCGAGACAAATCCAATTCCCTCGAAAATAGTCTAAATCCCTCAACCCTTTGACCATTCCCATGAACCGATACTTCAAAATCAGCTCATTTCCTCAAACTCCTCAAAATGATCTACTCCCCAAACCACACTCAATCCTATCCTTTGGCTTTTAATTGAATCTCTCTAAAAAGGTTTTGAAAGAAGGCAATCCCGACAATTGGAGACCGAGGTTTCCTCGGGCACCAATCCGAAGTCGTGGTCGTTGCCACTTCCAAGGGGTGTAACCCAGTGCGAACCCACACAGAATCTCTGATATGGCCAGATAAGTCCCTATCCATAGGCAACAATCTCAGAGTCAATTAACGGTTCTTAGAACCCTTCTCCTCCCTTCCTAGTTCCTTAGGTCAAACTAGGTGGCGACTCTAGTCAATTCCGCCTTATAGAGGCATAAGTCCGCGTGGAGCCCATCGAGAGCGGGTGTAGTGCACACTTACACTCCCCTTATGCTTTCTGGGAAAGACGGACGATTTAGTAGGTATTTGAGGGATGCCATGAATAACGGGTTCTCACCCTCCACAGAATGGCAATTTCTAGGATCTAGGCTTTTTGGTCAGACCATATTTAGATAGACCCTCCTCATATCGAAAAATCACCCCCCACAGACTCTACCTAGGAAGATCCTAGTTTCACTACACTTACCATTGTTCTGATTAGAAAGTGTGTTGGGTGGGTGAGTGAAAAACCGCTAAGTAGATCCTTTCTACTTAGTGGGCATTTGTAAGTTGTTTTATTTGACCAGAAAATGAAATAGCTTATTTGTGTATCTTGTTGAGTTCCACAGAATCCTCTCTTTTCATCGTTTCGCTATTATTACCGCAAAAGTCTTCCGCACCCTTAGTTTAGTTAATTCGATTGAGTGCCTCTACATCAAAGAGTGTTTCTCATTTACGAAGGCTGATTGAGTCAAACCAATCCTTAGACTCACACCTTTGATTGGTTTGAGTTAGCCACCCGATCCTACAAAGATCTAACCATAAGAAGTGTTTTAATGTATATTTCAAGGTAAGATTTACCTTAGAATACCAAGGTGAGTATGGATTGACTTCGACCTAAATTTACAGAAGCAAAAGAGCATCAAAAGGTCTACTAAACCAAGGCTTAAAACCGACATAACTTAGATTAAAAGATGGCTAATTTTTACCTTGTTTAAAATGCCAAAAATGGTGTTTTTGGCTTGGATCTGGCTATACCTTGAAGCTCTTGATAGATCCACTGAATAAGTATGTTAAGAAGAAGATTATAAGGCTATTAGAACAGGTTTTACAACCGGATCTAAAGAGAATCAAAAGATAAGTGCTTAAAGCACATTTTTGTACCTTAAGAACAAGATTGGGTTTCTCCACCTTCTTCCCTTGTTATGGCAGAGATTCCTCCTTAATTTAACCTCCAAAACAACCTAGATCCATGGATGGAAGTGGTTGAAGCTTAGAGCCACCGAAAGGAGAAAGATTTGTGAAGAAATTGAACATAAAATGACTAATTAAGCTTACCTATGTATCAAAATGTTCTTCTCTGTTCTTGGTGACTTACCCACGACTTGGAGAAGCCAAATAAAGGATAGAGAGGCCTTGAGTCGTTGGGAAGCAAGGCAAATGAGAAAGGTAGGTCAAATTTGCCTTAATACTCACTTTTGACTTGTTTAATGTATTTTGGTGTTTGGTGACTCACTAAAGGGGGTGGCATCGATTATTGGAGGGGCTGGAGCCTCTCAAGTGGAGCCTCCCACGTTTTTTGAGGCCTTAGTCAATCAAATAAGGAGCCAAGGTTGAATATTCACATTATTGTATTGTAAAGGCAAAAGTGGTCCCTTAAAACATGGAAATGTGTTGGAGCTTGTCCCTTGTGTTGAAAGTGACGAATTTTAAGCTCCTTTGCTTGTGGCTGTCGACCTCATGTGGTCCAAGGGGTCAAACTTTGACCTCTTGACCATTCTTAGTCAATGTTGACTCAAACGGGCCCCTTTCTAGGGTTTTATTAATATTTTAATATTAAATTTGTAAAAATTGTAAATTTCTGGAATTAAATTCCTAATATGATATAATATGATATATTATCATATTTAAAGGTAATTATAACCTTTAAGCCCATTAAAAACCAATTTAGAAGGCAATTACACAAAAACGTGCTTTTAGGAGTTTTAGCGCACATTTTGTGTTGCAAGGTGTTTCTGAGCTTGGTTTTCTTTGAGAACGGTTTTGTTGTGTTCCTTACATGATATTTGATCATGGTATCCAATTTATATCATTTAGAGGTCATTAGACCTTTAAGGTTTCTTTAGAGCACATTCTTGCCCTACTTGACCTTGAAGCATGAAAATGCTTGTTCTTTGTGTTGGAGTGTTGTCCAACGATTGTAATATGTTTAGTTATATGTTATAATGCTTAGGACAAAGTTTTAGGTCCTAAGAAGTTCATTTGGGTACTTATTTACCCTAAACAGTCAAAGGGTGCAACAACTTGCTTTGTGTTGACCACTGTTGTTCTCAGTTGACTTTTAAGGCATGTTTAGGCCTTAATCAATGTGATTAGATATTTAATCCATGTTTTATTAGTTTGGGGTATTTCAATCTACCCCCCTTAAAAAGACTTCATCCCGAAGTCGCTTAATCAAATAGGTAAGTATATAAATGTATAACTACCCATTATTCTCATTATGTATATCTATGTGATATATCATTTACACACATCGTATTACGCCTATACAGCACATAGCCATCACTTTGTGGCGTTAGTTCAATCATATATGGATATAGGTGATCCATCAGCACCATCATTTCCTATCAGTTCTACAAACCCCTGACAACCTCCCCGAGGTGTCCATAACATACCATCGTTCCAAATTCTATATCTAATGATTCATTTTGTATCTAGGCGATACCATATGAAATCATTCTATAAAGCAATATGAATACATATCACAAATAGCATAAGAAAAGTGTTACACACATGGGTATAAACACAACATTCAAACAAGTATCTCATAAGATACATACATACAAGTGCACATCATACATAAACAAAACAACAACGTACGCCCCGTGTACCAAACATAACCAACAAAACCAATTCACTGTATGCCATGCATACTAAACAACTCACTGTATGCCATGCATACTAAACAAACAACCTCGTATGCCCCGCACACCACCAATTCTTTGTATGCAATGCATACGGAACAAACAAAACTTAGTGCACACACGTGCACAGCCAAGAGGCTCTACCCCCCTTAAAAGGGTTACGCCCCCGTACCCCACAAGTATACCACAACCGCTCAACAAGGAGCGCTAGATACTTGGCTCTCATAGAGTTTACCACCTCGTGGATTATCCTCATATCAGAGAGGCGGGTATGACTCTAGCCCTTCTGGGCTCCACAATATATAAAGGGCGAGGCACTGAACTAGTTGTGCTCTCTCCCGAGTTCTTTCTAATGGGCCCACTCGCTCCGTATGAGTTGCAGACCCATGAACATAGGCTCAGTTTGCCTCTTCCCATTGTTGTGTATCCTTTCATTTGGATCACTAGCATACTTGCGTGTGTCTTCACTCACTGATATTCAGCTTGAGGTATAATATGACATTGGCTACTGTTAGTACTTAGTGCTCTTTGCACTTGTCTTGTAATACTAAGACGTACCAGCCTATATGTCCACAAAGATGATGTTTGTCATCCATGTCTCCTGGTGGTTTTGTTCCGTAGTAACACACTGTTGTAGTTCTCTTTTTTTTTTACACACTCGTGTTGATATCCATTGCATCTTTCCGTATTCCCACTAGATTAATAACTGCACAAGTGCAATACCAAAACACTCAGTCATACAGAGTGCAGAGGCGTAAACTCTCAGCAGCCAATATCTAATCAGTCAAATAGATAAGATGTGCGAATTATCCTGTGAGTGGTACATTCCAAATCCACTGTTTCTTGCTTAAGGTATCTGCTACTATATAGCTTTGTCTTTTATCCTTGCGTAATCACGCGTTTATGTCCAAATCATATAGTAGATTTCCTCTGGATTGCAAAAGTTTGCTCGATCCTTAAGAGGGTGCCACATATTTTCATCCATAATGGGTTTCCATGTTTCTCTCCTTAGTGTTCACGTCCTTACAAAGTTTCCTTGTCTTCACTGTATACTGTCTACTGCTCTCTGTTGAAGGTTCATGATTTCTTTAGCCCGTTGGTTCAACGGCGGCTCTTCTCATCCATCTTCGAGGTAATCTATCTTACTGTCCGTAGTATGGAGTTGACTACTTCTCGTGTTCCTAACACTACTTGTATACTTGCATGGGGTACCGTACTGATACATTACTACTTACCCGACTAACTCATAAATAAGTCTGTCAGGCCCACATGCTCCTAACGGAGTGCGGTCGTCCCATGTCTCGTTTAGTAAACTGGTAATGTCTGTCACACGTGTATTGTGAAGGATTCTGTTGTCAATCTCCCTCTGATGGATATCCTGTTTTCTTTTCTCTTCTTCTTCCTTTTTCTTTTGATTAATAGTTCATGGTATCGGTTATCTAGTAATAAGTGCTATTGCCCTGGTGGCATCAGTGGTAATTCGTGTCATTAACCGGCGTTATTTAGCTCGGTGTAAGTAAAATCTGTGCTATATTTAGCAAACTTGGTTCTCCTAATTCGATCTCGTTGAGTGCACACATATTCCTTTTCTCCCTGTTTCTCATGGTCATATCTCATCCATGGTTCATATTCATTCCCTCATCCGTTTAATTGGATGTATTGCAGATTGCATAATAGCTTGAGCAACTTGGCTCTCCACTTCCCAACCATCCTCACTGACGGTGGTGCATCTACAAAGGGTATGCTTGTCCATAAGGACTAAACATTCATCACTGGTAGTGATTAGCATTAAACGTTGAGTGCACACATATTCCTTTTCTCCCTGTTTCTCATGGTCATATCTCATCCATGGTTCATATTCATTCCCTCATCCGTTTAATTGGATGTATTGCAGATTGTAATAGCTTGAGCAACTTGGCTCTCCACTTCCCAACCATCCTCACTGACGGTGGTGCATCTACAAAGGGTATGCTTGTCCATAAGGACTAAACATTCATCACTGGTAGTGATTAGCATTAAATGCGGGTATACACTGATGGTATTTGGCTAATAAGCCCTGTCTGAAAATTCTCGAACAATCAACTGGTGTGGTTTACAATCACAGTGGATGTATAGTTTCTCCAGTTGCAGTGGTTGGACTAACGGTCCTTCCAAAGTTGCATAGGTTTCTAATCTCAGGGTTTGTATGAAAACGTTTGAAAAACATTTTTTTTATACATATAATAAAAGACTAAAAAGTAGTAGTTGTTGCAGTTGCATTTGCAGTTGTTGTTGCTGTTGCTGCACTTGCTCTGTCAAGTGCGCAAGGCAGATGGAAATTTCAGTGGTGTGATTGTCATAGCGCTTGCAATAGCAAGTGCGCCATGCAGATGGAAATTCTGGTTCAGTAATCACTGGTCTCATTGACTCTGTGTCGTTGAGTATGGGCTACATGATAATGTAAGCTTTAACATCCTGTTCATATATAATCTGTCAAGGTTTCAAGGTTACTCGTATCGAGTTCAC
Organism: Limonium bicolor; assembly: GCA_023374045.1. Lineage (NCBI taxonomy): Eukaryota > Viridiplantae > Streptophyta > Magnoliopsida > Caryophyllales > Plumbaginaceae > Limonium > Limonium bicolor. The sequence goes on along the minus strand of CM041777.1, from coordinate 313,470,268 downwards.
AAAACTAGTTCCCAAAAGTCATACATAAAAAGGCAAGTGGTCAGTGACACACTCCCACATATTTATAACATAGCTCCTTCTAACATCCAAGGTAAGTACATAACAAAGTAAGCAAAAGTCTTCACCAGCGGTCTCACGAGTTCAGGGTACTCATGCCCTATCCACTCCCTTGCCTTTATAGGCACCAGCATCAGTAGATGTCTGGCCATCCTGACCGCCTCGTGGTACTCTAGATCCTCCAACTGAGGTCTTCTGAGTATTCCTTGGTGGCCTGTAGTTACGGCTCTCAGGGTTCATCCAGCACTCGAACTCCCGGTGGCCCTCTTTCTTGCAACAGCGACACTCAACTTTGCGGCCATTGCAGTCGACCCCAGGATGGTCTTTCCCACAACGCTTGCAATAGAAATGGCGCTGGGGCTGTCCGGTGCCTAATGGTAGTATTTAGTTTAAGTTAGTATCTGATGATATAAAGTTAAGGTCACAATTCAATTTAAGAGGTAGGTGTTCTCACCCTTAGGAGGTGCAGATCTCAGAGGCTGAGCATCTATAGCTGGGCCGGTCAACCGAAGGACGGGTTCTTTCCCCTTTGCTCCCTGGTGACCCTGCTGCCCTTTCTTCTGAAAGAATTTCCTGTTCAAGGTTTCGGGTCAGCATTCATAAGGTATTCAATATGATAAGTAGTTTAGAATGGGATAAATCCTTACTTTCCCTTCTTCTGGCCATCGCCTGAGATGCTCCTCCACCCTCAGACTCTCCCTCAGGGTTCTTTCTCTTCTTTGTCCCGAGAGTCTCTTCCTGAGTCTGGAGATTAGCTCCATCCTCGAGGCAGCGTCATAACACTCCTGGAATCTCATTGGTAAGTTCTCACAAAGTTAATCGGTAATGTAATAGGTAAAGAATTTATGGCTTTCATGTTAATACCAGGATGGTAGTGTAGAGGGTAGCACCCATCGCCATCTGGATGCGAAACAATAGTCCTCCCTGGAACTTCTCGATCTTAACGGTCTCTGAGTATTCAACACCGGGGATGAAGTCCAGCATACCAATGAATCGAGCGTAGTACTCATCCACGGTCAGACCTCCCTGAGACAGTGTCTCGAACTCATGGCGCTTCTTCTGCTTAAGGTGGGTGGGTAGTACTTCCCTCTCAGTAACTCTACAAAGGCAGCCCACGAAAAGTCGGGCGTAGCCAGGTGATGGTCCTTGACCAACCTCCACCAAGTGCTGGCTGCATCCTTCAGATGGAAAGCAGCAATGACAACCTTCTGGTTGGCAGGTACTTGTAAAGCTTCATATGCCTTCTCATGTTCAACAATAAACGCTCTAAGGCTACTGGGTCTGGTTCCCCAGAATATGTAGGTGGTCGGGTCTCGGTAACTGACTTAAGCCAGTTCGTTTCCCTGGGCTGTGGCGGGTGGGCTGGTGCTCCTCCAATTTGAGTACCCAGTTGTGCAAGAACAGCAGCAATTGTCTCTACAACTCCTGGATTCGTGGGGTCACCGCCTCCACCTCTACCAGTACCACGCCCTCTAGTTCCCCCAGACATCTGTAGTGCAGTATGTCACATAAATACTCGGTAATTTACCGTACACAACCAATAGATATTGAATTGCCTTAAGGCTAACCTATCACGCAATTTGCGTTACTAGACACAATATCTTTTAAGACGAGTCGTCTCGTACCTCACAAACGTTTCCCATAATTTCCCAAGTCTATGCTCACTGTCTTAGCCTATATCCTCGTCATCAGAGCGGTACTCCGCTCTGATACCACTTTTGTAACACCCCTCTCCACAATCACGTAATAATCTCTCACGTAGCAATAAATAAAACATCTTACAGCGGAAGAATAAATAATAAACCAATACTCACTCGGGTGTCACCGGCCATTACTCGCCCATGCGAGCAACGAAGCCAAACTACATCCAACTTCCAACATAACAAACTGCTAACCGCCGTGATAACGAGAAAACTCCTATACATCATACTAAGTCCATAAACCATAACATTGACAAGTGAGCGTCTACCCAATCCCAAATATACATAATCTTACCATAATACAATTCACCATCTTCATTGCCATATAGACAAACTCCATGCGCAGTAATAATTAAAGTAAAACTCCAATTACCCTGTTCCCGCTCTTCGGCTTCAACAATAATCATCAACCTGTAATGGTGTAGTATCAGCGATAGACGCTGAGTATGCCGGGCCTGGACCCTAATGGTCACTTAGTCATTTTAACCATCTTATTATTAGATCGGTTTCATGCTTTACCATTTTACAGTTATAATCAATACTGTAATATAAATGTATAAAATACATAATCATCCATCCAAATATCCATAAACATTTAACCATCCATCCAATCCAAATTCATTTAATATCTCAAACAACATTTGTATATCGAACGTATCAGTAATAACAATATAATGTACAATGTACAATCACCGTAGCGTATACCATCCTTTATTAATTTAATTTAATTTGGCCTTCAAGGCCCCATCCATATGTACAATGTACAATCGTCGTAGCGTACAGTTTCCATAGTTAATAATGTACAATGTACATTCGCCGTGGCGTACGGTGTTCATATTTAATTTACCTTAGCCTTGTAGGCTCCATCCAACCATGTTTAATTGTTACCAGTTGGGCGTCATGTTAGGACAACCCGATATCCTCACCATGGACAGTAGTCCTCCCGTACACACAAAGGTGCTCATTTTGCCAGAGGTCCGGAGGCCCCTGACTCTCTTATGTCTCGTAAGACGTCCATATAAAAGGCCGTAGCCACCTGACCCACGATCCAGTTTGGGCTCGTTGGGTATAACCTGGAGCGGAACCCAATCGGGTACCCCTCAGTGATCACAACTGCGCAACCAAGTAGTTCGTAAACTACCGGGATTCCTCACCTCAACTCATACCATCTCTCTCTCATAATGTTTAAGATCTGCTCTTAGTCTTATGGAGAATAATTATTAATTAGCTGCCCAATGGGTCTCACGCATACCTAGAAGTAATCTAGGGTATATTCATGTTCGAGATCCATGCTCTAGAGACTGACAATGTCATGACTCGTCCCTAAGTGTTTTACTTAGGTCACCATATACTTAATATTAATACTATGGTATTATATCAAGTAACCGTCATGTCATCACATTAACGTATATGTATGTTTATATAAGTCGATCTATAGTCGACGTAGTGTTAGTCCCGTGGGACGCTCGTGCATAAATAAATAATGCAGTAACACTTAATCACATACATGTATCCACACACATACCACACAAGTTATATCAACCAAATCCGAGCCAAGGAGCTTCCTTAGGACAACTCGGATCAAACCCCTTTACATACCGTTCACCAAGACCTAGGATGCGCAGTGTAGTCCACTAGCTCGTCAAGCGTCCTCGTCTGAAGTATAATCTAAATGGTATTAAAACCATAAGTCAGTCTCCAAGACTAACTACATCCGGTATTTCCGAATAACAAGTAACCCTGACAGTTCATCCCTATTTTCTACAGTTATTTGTTACGGGTTTATCTAAACCGGTCGGCTTTGTTACTAAAACTCGTATGTCAAAAACATTTCGACTGTTAAGTTTAATTCGTTGTATTTCTTTTAATCTTATCCACCATTAAATGTAGGTGTATAACCTATAGTTGCATGTATGCATGCATGACTATATTATATTGTATTATTTTTTTCATATTGTATCATTATCCCGCCATCCATTATAATACATTGTATTATATCATCCATTATCTTTAGCAAATAATATTTGCATCCAAAAACTCATAACTTATAGTTTATAAACTATTTCCATGTAATAACCACCACCATTATATTATATGGTTTCCAACCATATTATATATTCATCCTTATGTACATTATTCTTGTGTATGTATATTTTACCACGTAGGTAAATTTGTGAGTTTAATAAATCTTACATTATATGTTACATTTTATCATCTTATATTAAATGATTATTCCCATTAGTTGTATTACATTATACAACTTATATTAAGATTATTATCCTAATATTATGTAACATTTTATGTTGTATAATTACAACTCCTAAGGTTTATTCAATAAATACCTTAGTTTATAAATCCTATTTATTTAGTTTGTCACATTATTTAATGTGAATATCCTTACTAATATTAACCCCAACTAAACCATATAATTGTTATAACATTTATAACATTGTAGACCATAGTCTAAAATTCATTTTCCAACTCTTATTAATTCGGTACAGCCCTTGAATTTATTTAAATTCTATTTTGACCACATAACATTATGTAATGTTATACCATATTCTAATATCATTTGATATGATATTTTTATTTCCTTTAATTTATAACCTATAGTTTTATACAAAACTATATATATTGCCGCATAGGCATATATATTAAACCTTATTCTTTTCCATAAACCATAGTTTCCTTTATTTACAAAATCACCCCATTATTAACACCATGTTATATATACCATTTAATATAACATTTTAACCTTAATATAAATATAACCTATGGTTATATATCCATTAAATTTCCGAACAGACCCACCAAATTTCTATAATTGCCATTTGGCCCAATTTATAACATATAGTTTAATATTTCATTAAAACTATATATTATACATATATCTTAATAAATACTCTTATATTATTCTAAAAATCACCAAATTTCACCAAAGGGTTATAATTACCTTATTAACCCATATACTTTTGGTTTTACCATTCCACCATCTATATTTCTCCAAAGTGTCATAATGACATAATAACTATATATTATTCATATATAGTTTATTTTAATTCCGAAAACAACCCCAATAAATTCCTAAAAATTCCTAATAGCCCATGGGTGTTTATAATACCATTATACACCCTTTATTTTCGGAAATAACATATTCACCACATATGTTATAAATTGTTACTCTTAAATACTCATCTTATAATAAACCTTAATAAGTTATCTAACTTATTTAATTTGGTCAAAACCTACCATATGGTCAAGGTTGGCCTCCTTAATATTTCCTTGACCATTAATTCATAATAATTACGGTTTGCACCCATACTTTTTAGAAATTACCATTTAACCCCAAAACTTTATATAATCTTATAACTAAACCCTTTTTAACTTCTAATTTTTGGCCTTATTATTATAAAGCCCCCAAATTTAATTTAATTACACCTAAGACCCCATTTATTTTCGGTAATGCATTTTCACCACTTAAACTTAATTAAAAGCTTACAAATGCATAAATAAAATGGCCTAAAGTACATGGCCTTATTACAAACATTGGCTTATAAAATAAATTACACATAAATGTCCAAAAATGCATTAAACTTTCGGCCCTCACCATATCTTTCCATTAATTACCAATTTTCCACATAATGTCTTAAATTTGACAATTATGCTTGTTTAATTAGTTATAAAATTTACCAAACCATTCCTTAATCACCTAAGGTCAAAATAAGACCTTAAATACTTGTTCACTCACGGCACAATTTATATAAATATGTATAAACACATATTAATGTACCAAGTGAAGGTTTAAGTGATTTATACCTTGTTTTTGCTTAGATAAAGCCTTGTTTGGTTCGGCCAGCTTAGGAATAAAATTTCCACAGCTTCTTTTACATGTTTTCAAACAGAAACCAAGGCATAGTTAGTCTCCAAGCAAGATCTAACCATAAGAAGTGTTTTAATGTATATTTCAAGGTAAGATTTACCTTAGAATACCAAGGTGAGTATGGATTGACTTCGACCTAAATTTACAGAAGCAAAAGAGCATCAAAAGGTCTACAAAACCAAGGCTTAAAACCGACATAACTTAGATTCGAAGATGGCTAATTTTTACCTTGTTTAAAATGCAAAAAATGGTGTTTTTGGCTTGGATCTGGCTATACCTTGAAGCTCTTGATAGATCCACTGAATAAGTATGTTAAGAAGAAGATTATAAGGCTATTAGAATAGGTTTTACAACCGGATCTAAAGAGAATCAAAAGATAAGTGCTTAAAGCACATTATTGTACCTTAAGAACAAGATTGGGTTTCTCCACCTTCTTCCCTTGTTATGGCCGAGATTCCTCCTTCAATTAACCTCCAAAACAACCTAGATCCATGGATGGAAGTGGTTGAAGCTTAGATCCACCGAAAGAAGAAAGATTTGTGAAGAAATTGAACATAAAATGACTAATTAAGCTTACCTATGTATCAAAATGTTCTTCTCTGTTCTTGGTGACTTACCCACGACTTGGAGAAGCCAAAGAGAGGATACAGAGGCCATGAGTCATTGGGAAGCAAGGCAAATGAGAAAGGTAGGTCAAATTTGCCTTAATACTCACTTTTGACTTGTTTAATGTATTTTGGTGTTTGGTGACTCACTAAAGGGGGTGGCATCGATTATTGGAGGGGCTAGAGCCTCCCACGTTTTTTGAAGCCTTAGTCAATCAAATAAGGAGCCAAGGTTGAATATTCACATTATTGTATTGTAAAGGCAAAAGTGGTCCCTTAAAACATGGAAATGTGTTGGAGCTTGTCCCTTGTGTTGAAAGTGACGAATTTTAAGCTCCTTTGCTTGTGGCTGTCGACCTCATGTGGTCCAAGGGGTCAAACTTTGACCTCTTGACCATTCTTAGTCAATGTTCACTCAAATGGGCCCCTTTCTAGGTTTTTATTAATATTTTAATATTAAATTTGTAAAAATTTGTAAATTTCTGGAATTAAATTCCTAATATGATATAATATGATATATTATCATATTTAAAGGTAATTATAACCTTTAAGCCCATTAAAAACCAATTTAGAAGGCAATTACACAAAAACGTGCTTCAAGGAGTTTTAGCGCACATTTTGTGTTGCAAGGTGTTTCTGAGCTTGGTTTTCTTTGAGAACGGTTTTGTTGTGTTCCTTACATGATATTTGATCATGGTATCCAATTTATATCATTTAGAGGTCATTAGACCTTTAAGGTTTCTTTAGAGCACATTCTTGCCCTACTTGACCTTGAAGCATGAAAATGCTTGTTCTTTGTGTTGGAGTGTTGTCCAACGATTTTAATATGTTTAGTTATATGTTATAATGCTTAGGACAAAGTTTTAGGTCCTAAGAAGTTCATTTTGGTACTTATTTACCCTAAACAGTCAAAGGGTGCAACAACTTGCTTTGTGTTGACCACTGTTGTTCTCAGTTGACTTTTAAGGCATGTTTAGGCCTTAATCAATGTGATTAGATATTTAATTCATGTTTTATTTGTTTGGGGTATTTCAATCTACCCCCCTTAAAAAGACTTCGTCCCGAAGTCGCTTAATCAAATAGGTAAGTATTTAAATGTATAACTACCCATTATTCCCATAATGTATATCTATGTGATATATCATTTACACACATCGTATTGCACCTATACAGCACATAGCCATCACTTTGTCGCATTAGTTCAATCATATATGGATATAGGTGATCCATCAGCACCATCATTTCCTATCAGTTCTACAAACCCCTGACAACCTCCCCGAGGTGTCCATAACATACCATCGTTCCAAATTCCATATCTAATGATTCATTTTGTATCTAGGCGATACCATATGTAATCATTCTATAAAGCAATATGAATACATATCACAAATAGCATAAGAAAAGTGTTACACACATGGGTATAAACACAACATTCAAACAAGTATCTCATAAGATACATACATACAAGTGCACATCATACATAAACAAAACAACAACGTACGCCCCGCGTACCAAACATAACCAACAAAACCAATTCACTGTATGCCATGCATACTAAACAATTCACTGTATGCCATGCATACTAAACAAACAACCTCGTATGCCCCGCACACCACCAATTCTTTGTATGCAATGCATACGGAACAAACAAAACTTAGTGCACACACGTGCACGCACTCTAACCCCCCTTAAAAAGGGTTACGCCCCCGTACCCCACAAGTATACCACAGCCGCTCAACAAGGAGCGCTGGATACTTGGCTCTCATAGAGTTTACCACCTCGTGGATTATCCTCATATCAGAGAGGCGGGTATGACTCTAGCCCTTCTGGGCTCCACAATATATAAAGGGTGAGGCACTGAACTAGTTGTGCTCTTCCCGAGTTCTTTCTAATGGGCCCACTCGCTCCGTATGAGTTGCAGACCCATGAACATAGGCTCAGTTTGCCTCTTCCCATTGTTGTGTATCCTCTCATTTGGATCACTAGCATACATGCGTGTGTCTTCACTCACTGATATTCAGCTTGAGGTATAATATGACATTGGCTACTGTTAGTACTTAGTGCTCTTTGCACTTGTCTTGTAATACTAAGACGTACCAGCCTATATGTCCACAAAGATGATGTTTGTCATCCATGTCTCCTGGTGGTTTTGTTCCGTAGTAACACACTGTTGTAGTTCTCTTTTTTTTTTACACACTCGTGTTGATATCCATTGCATCTTTCCGTATTCCCACTAGATTAATAACTGCACAAGTGCAATACCAAAACACTCAGTCATACAGAGTGCAGAGGCGTAAACTCTCAGCAGCCAATATCTAATGAGTCAAACAGATAAGATGTGCGAATTATCCTGTGAGTGGTACATTCCAAATCCACTGTTCCTTGCTTAAGGTATCTGCTACTATATAGCTTTGTCTTTTATCCTTGCGTAATCACGCGTTTATGTCCAAATCATATAGTAGATTTCCTCTGGATTGCAAAAGTTTGCTCGATCCTTAAGAGGGTTCTACATATTTTCATCCATAATGGGTTTCCATGTTTCTATCCTTAGTGTTCACGTCCTTAAAAGGTTTCCTTGTCTTCACTGTATACTGTCTACTGCTCTCTGTTGAAGGTTCATGATTTCTTTAGCCCGTTGGTTCAACGGCGGCTCTTCTCGTCCATCTTCGAGGTAATCTGTCTTACTGTCCGTAGTATGGAGTTGACTACTTCTCGTGTTCCTAACACTACTTGTCTACTTGCATGGGGTACCGTACTGATACATTACTACTTACCCGACTAACTCATAAATAAGTCTGTCAGGCCCACATGCTCCTAACGGAGTGCGGTCGTCCCATGTCTCGTTTAGTAAACTGGTAATGTCTGTCACACGTGTATTGTGAAGTATTCTGTTGTCAATCTCCCTCTGATGGATATCCTGTTTTCTTTTCTTTTCTTCTTCCTTTTTCTTTTGTTTAATAGTTCATGGTATCAGTTATCTAGTAATAAGTGCTATTGCCCTGGTGGCATCAGTGGTAATTCGTGTCATTAACCGGCGTTATTTAGCTCGGTGTAAGTAAAATCTGTGCTATATTTAGCAAACTTGGTTCTCCTAATTCGATCTCGTTGAGTGCACACATATTCCTTTTCTCCCTGTTTCTCATGGTCATATCTCATCCATGGTTCATATTCATTCCCTCATCCGTTTAATTGGATGTATTGCAGATTGCATAATAGCTTGAGCAACTTGGCTCTCCACTTCCCAACCATCCTCACTGACGGTGGTGCATCTACAAAGGGTATGCTTGTCCATAAGGACTAAACATTCATCACTGGTAGTGATTAGCATTAAACGTTGAGTGCACACATATTCCTTTTCTCCCTGTTTCTCATGGTCATATCTCATCCATGGTTCATATTCATTCCCTCATCCGTTTAATTGGATGTATTGCAGATTGCATAATAGCTTGAGCAACTTGGCTCTCCACTTCCCAACCATCCTCACTGACGGTGGTGCATCTACAAAGGGTATGCTTGTCCATAAGGACTAAACATTCATCACTGGTAGTGATTAGCATTAAATGCGGGTATACACTGATGGTATTTGGCTAATAAGCCCTGTCTGAAAATTCTCGAACAATCAACTGGTGTGGTTTACAATCACAGTGGATGTATAGTTTCTCCAGTTGCAGTGGTTGGACTAACGGTCCTTCCAAAGTTGCATAGGTTTCTAATCTCAGGGTTTGTATGAAAACGTTTGAAAAACATTTTTTTTTGTACATATAATAAAAGACTAAAAAGTAGTAGTTGTTGCAGTTGCATTTGCAGTTGCTGTTGCTGTTCTGTTGCTGCACTTGCTCTGTCAAGTGCGCAAGGCAGATGGAAATTTCAGTGGTGTGATTGTCATAGCGCTTGCAATAGCAAGTGCGCCATGCAGATGGAAATTCTGGTTCAGTAATCACTGGTCTCATTGACTCTGTGTCGTTGAGTATGGGCTACATGATAATGTAAGCTTTAACATCCTGTTCATATATATAATCTGTCAAGGTTTCAAGGTTACTCGTATCGAGTTCACAAAACTAGTTCCCAAAAGTCATACACAAAAAGGCAAGTGGTCAGTGACACACTCCCACATATTTATAACATAGCTCCTTCTAACATCCAAGGTAAGTACATAACAAAGTAAGCAAAAGTCTTCCACCAGCGGTCTCACGGAGTTCAGGGTACTCATGCCCTATCCACTCCCTTGCCTTTATAGGCTCCAGCATCAGTAGATGTCTGGCCATCCTGACCGCCTCGTGGTACTCTAGATCCTCCAACTGAGGTCTTCTGAGTATTCCTTGGTGGCCTGTAGTTACGGCTCTCAGGGTTCATCCAGCACTCGAACTCCCGGTGGCCCTCTTTCTTGCAACAGCGACACTCAACTTTGCGGCCATTGCAGTCGACCCCAGGATGGTCTTTCCCACAACGCTTGCAATAGAAATGGCGCTGGGGCTGTCCGGTGCCTAATGGTAGTATTTAGTTTAAGTTAGTATCTGATGATATAAAGGTTAAGGTCACAATTCAATTTAAGAGGTAGGTGTTCTCACCCTTAGGAGGTGCAGATCTCAGAGGCTGAGCATCTATAGCTGGGCCGGTCAACCGAAGGACGGGTTCTTTCCCCTTTGCTCCCTGGTGACCCTGCTGCCCTTTCTTCTGAAAGAATTTCCTGTTCAAGGTTTCGGGTCAGCATTCATAAGGTATTCAATATGATAAGTAGTTTAGAATGGGATAAATCCTTACTTTCCCTTCTTCTGGCCATCGCCTGGAGATGCTCCTCCACCCTCAGACTCTCCCTCAGGGTTCTTTCTCTTCTTTGTCCCGAGAGTCTCTTCCTGAGTCTGGAGCATTAGCTCCATCCTCGAGGCAGCGTCATAACACTCCTGGAATCTCATTGGTAAGTTCTCACAAAGTTAATCGGTAATGTAATAGGTAAAGAATTTATGGCTTTCATGTTAATACCAGGATGGTAGTGTAGAGGGTAGCACCCATCGCCATCTGGATGCGAAACAATAGTCCTCCCTGGAACTTCTCGATCTTAACGGTCTCTGAGTATTCAACACCGGGGATGAAGTCCAGCAGACCAATGAATCGAGCGTAGTACTCATCCACGGTCAGACCTCCCTGAGACAGTGTCTCGAACTCATGGCGCTTCTTCTGCTTAAGGTGGGCTGGGTAGTACTTCCCTCTCAGTAACTCTACAAAGGCAGCCCACGAAAAGTCGGGCGTAGCCAGGTGATGGTCCTTGACCAACCTCCACCAAGTGCTGGCTGCATCCTTCAGATGGAAAGCAGCAATGACAACCTTCTGGTTGGCAGGTACTTGTAAAGCTTCATATGCCTTCTCATGTTCAACAATAAATCGCTCTAAGGCTACTGGGTCTGGTTCCCCAGAATATGTAGGTGGTCGGGTCTCGGTAACTGACTTAAGCCAGTTCGTTTCCCTGGGCTGTGGCGGGTGGGCTGGTGCTCCTCCAATTTGAGTACCCAGTTGTGCAAGAACAGCAGCAATTGTCTCTGCAACTCCTGGATTCGTGGGGTCACCGCCTCCACCTCTACCAGTACCACGCCCTCTAGTTCCCCCAGACATCTGTAGTGCAGTATGTCACATAAATACTCGGTAATTTACCGTACACAACCAATAGATATTGAATTGCCTTAAGGCTAACCTATCACGCAATTTGCGTTACTAGACACAATATCTTTTAAGACGAGTCGTCTCGTACCTCACAAACGTTTCCCATAATTTCCCAAGTCCTATGCTCACTGTCTTAGCCTATATCCTCGTCATCAGAGCGGTACTCCGCTCTGATACCACTTTTGTAACACCCCTCTCCACAATCACGTAATAATCTCTCACGTAGCAATAAATAAAACGTCTTACAGCGGAAGAATAAATAATAAACCAATACTCACTCGGGTGTCACCGGCCATTACTCGCCCATGCGAGCAACGAAGCCAAACTACATCCAACTTCCAACATAACAAACTGCTAACCGCCGTGATAACGAGAAAACTCCTATACATCATACTAAGTCCATAAACCATAACATCGACAAGTGAGCGTCTACCCAATCCCAAATATACATAATCTTACCATAATACAATTCACCATCTTCATTGCCATATAGACAAACTCCATGCGCAGTAATAATTAAAGTAAAACTCCAATTACCCTGTTCCCGCTCTTCGGCTTCGACAATAATCATCAACCTGTAATGGTGTAGTATCAGCGATAGACGCTGAGTATGCCGGGCCTGGACCCTAATGGTCACTTAGTCATTTTAACCATCTTATTATTAGATCGGTTTCATGCTTTACCATTTTACAGTTATAATCAATACTGTAATATAAATGTATAAAATACATAATCATCCATCCAAATATCCATAAACATTTAACCATCCATCCAATCCAAACATTCATTTAATATCTCAAACAACATTTGTATATCGAACGTATCGAGTAATAACAATATAATGTACAATGTACAATCACCGTAGCGTATACCATCCTTTATTAATTTAATTTAATTTGGCCTTCAAGGCCCCATCCATATGTACAATGTACAATCGTCGTAGCGTACAGTTTCCATAGTTAATAATGTACAATGTACATTCGCCGTGGCGTACGGTGTTCATATTTAATTTACCTTAGCCTTGTAGGCTCCATCCAACCATGTTTAATTGTTACCAGTTGGGCGTCATGTTAGGACAACCCGATATCCTCACCATGGACAGTAGTCCTCCCGTACACACAAAGGTGCTCATTTTGCCAGAGGTCCGGAGGCCCCTGACTCTCTTATGTCTCGTAAGACGTCCATATAAAAGGCCGTAGCCACCTGACCCACGATCCAGTTTGGGCTCGTTGGGTATAACCTGGAGCGGAACCCAATCGGGTACCCCTCAGTGATCACAACTGCGCAACCAAGTAGTTCGTAAACTACCGGGATTCCTCACCTCAACTCATACCATCTCTCTCTCATAATGTTTAAGATCTGCTCTTAGTCTTATGGAGAATAATTATTAATTAGCTGCCCAATGGGTCTCACGCATACCTAGAAGTAATCTAGGTTATATTCATGTTCGAGATCCATGCTCTAGAGACCGACAATGTCGTGACTCGTCCCTAAGTGTTTTACTTAGGTCACCATATACTTAATATTAATACTATGGTATTATATCAAGTAACCGTCATGTCATCACAATAACGTATATGTATGTTTATATAAGTCGATCTATAGTCGACGTAGTGTTAGTCCCGTGGGACGCTCGTGCATAAATAAATAATGCAGTAACACTTAATCACATACATGTATCCACACACATAACACACAAGTTATATCAACCAAATCCGAGCCAAAGAGCTTCCTTAGGACAACTCAGATCAAACCCCTTTACATACCGTTCACCAAGACCTAGGATGCGCAGTGTAGTCCACTAGCTCGTCAAGCGTCCTCGTCTGAAGTATAATCTAAACGGTATTAAAACCATAAGTCAGTCTCCATGACTAACTACATCCGGTATTTCCGAATAACAAGTAACCCCGACAGTTCATCCCTGTTTTCTACAGTTATTTGTTACGGGTTTATCTAAACCGGTCGGCTTTGTTACTAAAACTCGTATGTCAAAAACATTTCGACTGTTAAGTTTAATTCGTTGTATTTCTTTTAATCTTATCCACCATTAAATGTAGGTGTATAACCTATAGTTGCATGTATGCATGCATGACTATATTATATTGTATTATTTTTTTCATATTGTATCATTATCCCGCCATCCATTATAATACATTGTATTATATCATCCATTATCTTTAGCAAATAATATTTGCATCCAAAACTCATAACTTATAGTTTATAAACTATTTCCATGTAATAACCACCACCATTATATTATATGGTTTCCAACCATATTATATATTCATCCTTATGTACATTATTCTTGTGTATGTATATATTTACCACGTAGGTAAATTTCGTGAGTTTAATAAACTCTTACATTATATGTTACATTTTATCATCTTATATTAGATGATTATTCCCATTAGTTGTATTATATTATACAACTTATATTAAGATTATTATCCTAATATTATGTAACATTTTATGTTGTATAATTACAACTCCTAAGGTTTATTCAATAAATACCTTAGTTTATAAATCCTATTTATTTATAGTTTGTCACATTATTTAATGTGAATATCCTTACTTATATTAACCCCAACTAAACCATATAATTGTTATAACATTTATAACATTGTAGACCATAGTCTAAAATTCATTTTCCAACTCTTATTAATTCGGTACAGCCCTTGAATTTATTTAAATTCTATTTTGACCACATAACATTATGTAATGTTATACCATATTCTAATATCATTTGATATGATATTTTTATTTCCTTTAATTTATAACCTATAGTTTTTATACAAAACTCTTATATATTGCCGCATAGGCATATATATTAAACCTTATTCTTTTCCATAAACCATAGTTTCCTTTATTTACAAAATCACCCCATTATTAACACCATGTTATATATACCATTTAATATAACATTTTAACCTTAATATAAATATAACCTATGGTTATATATCCATTAAATTTCCGAACAGACCCACCAAATTTCTATAATTGCCATTTGGCCCAATTTATAACATATAGTTTAATATTTCATTAAAACTATATATTATACATATATCTTAATAAATACTCTTATATTATTCTAAAAATCACCAAATTTCACCAAAGGGTTATAATTACCTTATTAACCCATATACTTTTGGTATTTACCATTCCACCATCTATATTTCTCCAAAGTGTCATAATGACATAATAACTATATATTATTCATATATAGTTTATTTTAATTCCGAAAACAACCCAATAATTCCTAAAAATTCCTAATAGCCCATGGGTGTTTATAATACCATTATACACCCTTTATTTTCGGAAATAACATATTCACCACATATGTTATAAAATTGTTACTCTTAAATACTCATCTTATAATAAAACCTTAAATAAGTTATCTAACTTATTTAATTTGGTCAAAACCTACCACCATATGGTCAAGGTTGGCCTCCTTAATATTTCCTTGACCATTAATTCATAATAATTACGGTTTGCACCCATACTTTTTAGAAATTACCATTTAACCCCAAACTTTATATAATCTTATAAACTAAACCCTTTTTAACTTCTAATTTTCCCTTATTATTATAAAGCCCCCAAATTTAATTTAATTACACCTAAGACCCCATTTCTTTTCGGTAATGCATTTTCACCATTCACCTTAAACTTAATTAAAAGCTTACAAATGCATAAATAAAATGGCCTAAGTACATGGCCTTATTACAAACATTGGCTTATAAAATAAATTACACATAAATGTCCAAAAATGCATTAAACTTTCGGCCCTCACCATATCTTTCCATTAATTACCAATTTTCCACATAATGTCTTAAATTTGACAATTATGCTTGTTTAATTAGTTATAAAATTTACCAAACCATTCCTTAATCACCTAAGGTCAAAATAAGACCTTAAATACTTGTTCACTCATGGCACAATTTATATAAATATGTATAAACACATTTAATGTACCAAGTGAAGGTTTAAGTGATTTATACCTTGTTTTTGCTTAGATAAAGCCTTGTTTGGTTTGGCCAGCTTAGGAATAAAATTTCCACAGCTTCTTTTACATGTTTTCAAACAGAAACCAAGGCATAGTTAGTCTCCAAGCAAGATCTAACCATAAGAAGTGTTTTAATGTATATTTCAGGTAAGATTTACCTTAGAATACCAAGGTGAGTTGGATTGACTTCGACCTAAATTTACAGAAGCAAAAGAGCATCAAAAGGTCTACAAAAAGGCTTAAAACCGACATAACTTAGATTCGAAGATGGCTAATTTTTACCTTGTTTAAAATGCAAAAATGGTGTTTTTTGCTTGGATCTGGCTATACCTTGAAGCTCTTGATAGATCCACTGAATAAGTATGTTAAGAAGAATTATAAGGCTATTAGAACAGGTTTTACAACCGGATCTAAAGAGAATCAAAAGATAAGTGCTTAAAGCACATTTTTGTACCTTAAGAACAAGATTGGGTTTCTCCACCTTCTTCCCTTGTTATGGCCGAGATTCCTCCTTCATTTAATCCAAAACACCTAGATCCATGGATGGAAGTGGTTGAAGCTTAGATCCACCGAAAGGAGAAAGATTTGGAAGAAATTGAACATAAAATGACTAATTAAGCTTACCTATGTATCAAATGTTCTTCTTTGTTCTTGGACTTACCCACGACTTGTAGAGCCAAAGAGAGGATAGAGAGGCCTTGAGTCATTGGGAAGCAAGGCAAATGAGAAAGGTAGGTCAAATTTGCCTTAATACTCACTTTTGACTTATTTAATGTATTTTGGTGTTTGGTGACTCACTAAAGGGGGTCATCGATTATTGGAGGGGCTGGAGCCTCTCAAGTGGAGCCTCCCACGTTTTTTGAAGCCTTAGTCAATCAAATAAGGAGCCAAGGTTGAATATTCACATTATTGTATTGTAAAGGCAAAAGTGGTCCCTTAAAACATGGAAATGTGTTGGAGCTTGTCCCTTGTGTTGAAAGTGACGAATTTTAAGCTCCTTTGCTTGTGGCTGTCGACCTCATGTGGTCCAAGGGGTCAAACTTTGACCTCTTGACCATTCTTAGTCAATGTTGACTCAAACGGGCCCCCTTCTAGGGTTTTATTAATATTTTAATATTAAATTTGTAAAATTTGTAAATTTCTGGAATTAAATTCCTAATATGATATAATATGATATATTATCATATTTAAAGGTAATTATAACCTTTAAGCCCATTAAAAACCAATTTAGAAGGCAATTACACAAAAACGTGCTTTAAGGAGTTTTAGCGCACATTTTGTGTTGCAAGGTGTTTCTGAGCTTGGTTTTCTTTGAGAACGGTTTTTTGTGTTCCTTACATGATATTTGATCATGGTATCCAATTTTATATCATTTAGAGGTCATTAGACCATTAAGGTTTCCTTAGAGCACATTCTTGCCCTACTTGACCTTGAAGCATGAAAATGCTTGTTCTTTGTGTTGGAGTGTTGTCCAACGATTGTAATATGTTTAGTTATATGTTATAATGCTTAGGACAAAGTTTTAGGTCCTAAGAAGTTCATTTTGGTACTTATTTACCCTAAACAGTCAAAGGGTGCAACAACTTGCTTTGTGTTGACCACTATTGTTCCCAGTTGACTTTTAAGGCATGTTTAGGCCTTAATCAATGTGATTAGATATTTAATCCATGTTTTATTAGTTTGGGGTATTTCTGAGCTTGATTTGCTTAATAAAATACCTAAGGAGCCAATGGTGAATGACCTAGTAAAATGCTCTCAAGGAAACTATTAAAGGGCATATTGTTGTTGTATGTAATTACAGGTCAAAGCATTATTTATGTGGGGAAATTCAGTGTTTTATGGTTTATGCAATTTAAGGGCCTAAGAGCCATGTTATTTAAGGGCCTAAGTGCCAAGCAATTTAAATTATGCACTATATTGTGATGTAGTGTAAATTTGGTGAAGTTTTTTGTGTGAGAAGGTTCTTGAAGGATTTAGGTGTTCTTGAATGTTTAATGGTGAAAACTATGTGTTTTGGAGTGTTGATGTGCTAGGAGAACCCATGGCAAAATTTGGATAATGTATAAGAAGTTTTATGTGTTTAAATGAGTTTTGGTGGACTAGGAAATGTGAGGAATGAATGAATGTTTCACTAGGGAAGGAAACATGTGTTAAGGTGTTCTAGAGTGCTACAAGGATTTAGGCAATATCTTGGAAGTTCTAGAAATCCAATGGGTGTTTTTGGGATGTTCGAAAATCTTGGAGAAGTTTGTTTAAGGTTTAGGTAATGTTGATGTACAAGGAGGGAATGATGTTTACGTAAGGATTTGAGAAAGGAGTTTTAAGAAGTTGTGAAAAGAAGATTTGGTTGGTAAGAGAAGATTCTTGGGAGATGATGTTATGATGGTGAGGAAACATTTTGGTATAGTGGTCATTTTAGGTGAAACACCACATAGAAAACCAAATGGAAAATGTTACAAGTGTTAAGAGATTTTGTAAGGAAATTGGGTAACAAGTTGGATAATGTTTTAAGGTGAATCAAAGTGATATTTTGGTATTAGAATATGCCGAAGTACATGTATGAAGTTTGGGTAAACAATGGGTGAAGAGAACTAGTTGAACAAGGCTTGAAAATGCTAAATATGGAAATCTGTAGCTTTGGTCGGGACTTGGTTCCAGGGTTAAGTCGGACCATACAAAAAAAGGGCCGAGAGTGCATCAATGACTTGGTCTGGGACTTGGGGCCGGTACAAGGTCCCAGACCAGTACCATTTTTCACCCCGAGAGTTGCTTAAGTGTTGGTCAGGGACTTAAGGTAAGGACCAAGTTCCGGACCACTCTAAAAATGTTGTTTAAGGTATGAAAATGATGTGTAATGATGGGGATTGATAGATAATGATGTTATAAGGTTTGTTTAGGACATGTTAGGTGAGTTATAATGACAATTAAGGGTGAAAGTGTAAAAGTGGAATGTGAGAGTAAAACAAGTTAAAAATGTGAAGCTATTTAACTAGTTAACGGGGTTAACCATGGTCATTCGACGTTACACAAACATGTTACCCCCAATGTTAATAAAGCGACTTTAATGTTACCAGTTGTTCGAGAATTGTTTGAGGAACATAAGTGGACATGGTAGAGTGGACTCCGGTGACAGGTATGGTTTTCTTGCAACCTGTGTCCTACCGGATTACACCAGCTTGTATGCCAATGTGTTTTTCTGTATGTTTGCCACGTTATATGATAAATCATGAAACGAGTTTACAGTCATTGTTGTTGTTGTGTGTTTGCGTACCGATACCGGTAACCTCGAATGCGTATGAAAGGCTAGTTAACCAATATTAGGTAAGCGTAAGAGAACGGTATCCGATAATAACGTTTCCAACCTAAGGAACGTTCTAACCACGGCTATGCGTGAGTTAGTTATGTGTTGCTTGTGCGTGTTAGTATGTTCACTATCTTGTGTGTGTCTAACTAGACCTAACCACCTATTTGTAAATTAATGTGCTAAGTCCAATAATGGAATTTCTAACAAGTGCTAATGGGGAAAGTGAGGAGTTCGGTCTGTTCCGGCCACGCGTGTGAGTATGGGGGTCATTGTCATTTCAGGTTCGATCCTCTCTGTATGTTATGGTTGTTTTCCCATTGGGATCCAATCTCCCCTTTAGCTTAACCAAAGCTATTTTACTGACTCACGTCGGGCCACAGGCGCATACTATGTTTGTTCGGTGTGCTTGGATTACTATATCCGATGCACCTTGGGTTAAGTTATCTGTTCATTTAACGAGACGGTAACGAGTTATGTAACGAGCTTATCATGAGTTTGGCAACATTCTCTAGGCTCTACAAGTGAACTAAATGTTTGGGTCGGTTCCTAAAGAGAACCGTTCCCGTTATGTTATGTGTTATTGATGTACGGCAATTCTTATTGCAATGTGATGTTATATGTTGTTAAAATGTGGAGTATGTGTATCATGGATATGAATCCCAGTTTATAATAAGAGGCGTTTAAGGATAACCCGATTATTGGGTAAGTGTCGTCTATTAAGGAAATAGCTCCATTATAGGAGAAACACTCTAGGGTTAAGGAACTCAGCGAGTGAGTTATTAAGTATTGATGTGTTGTCTGTTTTGTTGAGCCCATTTTTGTGGAATGTAATGTGTTGTGTTATAGTTTACATGCATGATTTAAATATAATCAACCGCATGCTAAGACGACAATTAGTTGTGGTGGCCCGGTAGTATGCGGGCTGCGGGATTACCATACCAGCAAAGGTGTTGAGCCCCTTGGGGGCCACCCTTTCTTTCCTTTTTCAGGTACAAGGAGCTGGAAGCCGTTCGAGAGTAGGGTGGGGTAGTTGTCTACACATGGGTAGCCGTTTAAATTGTGTATGTATAGTAGGTGTAGTAAGACCGAGGTTGTTATCGGCATTTTGTGAATACTCGGTACAGTTGGAATGTATATGTATGTTGTTGTTGTTGTTAATGGAAAAGATAGTAATGTGTAGTCGCTCGGGAATCTAGTCCATCAGACCGATACAATGTAAATGTATTAGCCTGTTAGCACGTGGGTGGTGTAACGGCTTGTTTTTCGCCACGTGGGTGGTAAGTAATGTGATGAGTTAAGTTTTCTGCTGCAATGTGTTGTTAAGTGTATGGTTGTAGTTGGGGGTTACAAAAAGTGGTATCAGAGCCATATCTCTCTGATGACTGAAATACCGAGTTTAGGAAGTACCGAGTTAGGATTTTAGTACTTTGGGTTTAGGGTTGAGTGATAGCTGAGAGATACGCTAGTTAGGAATTGCCATCATGTACTGGAAACCTACTACATCCATCCCGCCCTCCACAATCCCTGTTTTATAACTCGGGGAAAGAACGCCAGAGGGATGAAAGTCCTCTCTTACTTGGGAATACCCGACCTGGCTGTTACTAAGTACCTCTGTAAGTACGGAGAACCTGTCATACGGTAGATCCCGAAAACTGGGAATCCCGGAGACGGTTTCAATCTGAACAATGTTAACCGCATTTCATAGCGAAGAATGAAGAATCTTGTGCATCGAAGAATGGAATTTCCGGCAACCTGGGTCGACATGCCGAGCAGTCGAGAACAACCAGCTTGCAATGCACCAACCGTGCAACAGGCATAGTGAAGTAATGGTACCCGAGACGCGTGTCTACGGGACCACGATTATTAAATAATGTCACCAACGGTATACCAACCGACTAAGGAACTACAACGTAGTACCCAAACAAGGGATAAGTCTCAGTAACCACGACAAATGCGTGGAATGGGCTACGAAGAAGATACAATATCAAGTGAAAAGGGGTCTCCCAGAACGGGAAGCACCCTAGTTAATGATTACCATGTGAAGACCAATGAGCAGTTGTGCAGAAGATTGATTATCAATTAGGGTGTCAAGGTAAGAGCCCACAAGGCCACTGATGACGGTGCGGGTAAGAACAATACCGCAACCGGTGTGCGTGTTTAACCGATAGCCAGTTAGCATGGCGCACTTGCCACGGCAAGTGCTGCTACTACAGGGCTGTTCGGGGAAATTTTTAACAGCTACAAAGTACTTAGTAAGTACCACGGGTTAAGTAAGATCGTCATAACTGTGGAAGGGCTTAATAGCCTAACCTCTGTAATTGGAAATACACCAGTCAGCAGGAAGCTAGACTGGGTTAAGGCAAGAAGACGTTGTAAAACCGTGAGAATTTTTCTTTCAAACTCGGATTTATTTCAAACTCTTTCTTTCAAAACCAAATTTTCTTTTAAACCAATACTTCTTTCTAACCTTCTTTCAAAACCAAACCAGAAGACCTACACCGGCCACAGTGCCACACGGTAGGTAAGTTATACCCAGTTTACTTATGAATAACCGGTGGAACCCAGTAAACCCAAGGGTAGCAACCCGAGGGAATGGATGAAGTTTATAATGATATAACGGTGGAAAGACTTTCCCTTGACTAAGTTCAGGAAGCACGGAATGCATATTGTCACGGGACAATATAAAGGAGTTGACAACAGAATATTTCACCTAGGCATGTGACGGACACTACGAGTGTACCAACCGAAATGTGGGACGACCGCACTCCGATAGGAGCTTGTGGTCCTGACAGACCTACTTATGGGTTAGTTGGGTAAGTAGTAATGTATCAGTAGGGTACCCCACATATGTATATGAGTAGAGTCCGGAACACGGGAAGTAGTCGACTCCATACTACGGTCCGCAGTAAAAGTCAAACAAAGGTGAAGGATTACCACGAATGGTGGAAGTAAAAGAACCCAGTTAAGTTAACAAGACTAAGGGAATTAGCGAGTTTATTTCAATTTCAAGGAAATGTATAAGAGTCAGGAAGTGCGAAGTGCACTGGTTTGTAAGTAAAGACATAGCATATGCCTCAAGTGTCACGAGGGATAAAACACGATAGCTGGAACGGATACCCAGCCTATACATGGTAAGGCAGATGCCTAATGTGGACACATTAATGTGGAATGAACGGGATAAAACTCCCGGAATGATCACATGGACTACCAGAGAATATCGACCTTCACAGAAGAAGATAGTAAACCCAGCTAAGAACGCAAGGAGGCGTAGTTTACTAAATGTACCCATAAGTGCAAGCCAAATGTAATGGCATACCTTGGCAACACCCAGGAGCAATCCTTGAGGGGTGTTTGGATCGACAATTATGGGATGAAACAATGTGACAGAAACACAAGAGTTGAAACAATTACTCGGTTTAAATACCGAAGGTAACCCACTTAACAATAGGACCCTAAGTTGCCAAAGAGACAACTTGGAAGAATCGTGACAGTAAGGCTTATAAGCCACAAATAACATGTGTTATGTAAATTTGATTGATTGCAGGAGTTTATGTTGTACAAGTGAATAGAGCGGAGAACGAACCACTGTTTTAAGAGTGGGGATACCTCTCGATATTGTGGAACCGTGGAAGCGGTAGTTATTTGAATCAAGTTCAAGGAATATGTTAAGGATTGACCATATTGTTATTACCCAAGAATAGTTTGAATAAGAATAATACAAAAAGAAGTGTTGGTACCAGTTGTGGAGACCGGAAGAATAATAAGTCTAATAGCAACCACCATAGGTGTGTGACGCTAAATGTAGAGTGAACAACGCTCAAGGAGCGTAAAGACTCGAAGAATAGCATATTCAGCAATCAGCCAAATAAGTGGCGAAACACAGTGTAATGGCGGAAGCTAATATAATGGCGGATGCAGTGCAAGTTGATGTTGTATAATGAGTGAGGATACGGTACGCAATAAGCGACCGTTGTATGAGTATTGTTGAACGATAATATGGCAACTGAGCACAGTTATGAGTTAAACTCAGTGGAGATACAACGGTAAGTGATAACAAATAGACTAGGCAGTAAGCCAGTAGCCAGTATTTTGAGATAAGGATCTCAGTTAAACACGGTGTGAATTCCTATTGCAATCGCATAAGAGATTTACTGCCAAGAGTTTACGCCTCTACACTCTGTATGACTGAGTGTTTTGGTATTGCGCTTGCGCGGTAATGATCGAGTGAGATAGCTAAGAAGTTAGGACGATCTTAATTGTGGTAGGAGAACAACAAGAAACTTATAATACTATAAAGACCGAGGCATAGGAAATGCAAGGTCGTACCAATGAAAGAGTAATGGTACAGAACCAGATGTGGAGGCATGATTAACAATGAGTGACTGGAGTAACACGGATTACCAAATCATTGTGAAATACATAGCAGTATACACAGTAAATTATCATGGAAGTGAATAAAAAGTTTGTAACTCACCAAATTCGCGTACGGTAAGAGATACCACGCATCGGTTGAGAAACCATTATTACCAAGATAAAGGTGATAAATGGGAGATGTATAATACATTAAGAATAACAAATGGGGCAAACTAAGCTCTAAGTTGTCAGAGTTGCGCAGCAGAGGTCAGTGAACCCATGCTTCAGATACCGAATATGCATTGTGAATACGAATTATGGCTAGTTATTAACGACAAGAAGCCTCACATGCCAGAATCGAAACCAGTTAAGAGTTAAAACAAACTATAGTGAGAATTCTTTGTTTAGGGACTAAACCGTCAATATGGTTAGGATCCTCTAACTAGAACGCATTGTATAATAGACCGCGTGGAAGTTAAAACACTTCACGACGGTAGAACATTTTTAAACCAATGTTCAGTGACTGATTACGTGGGCATAATCCCTTTTAAGGGGGGTAGAGCGCAAAACCGTTTAGTGTGTTTGATCGTACAAGTGTACGTGAACTATGTTGTGCATAGCACAAAATAATTTGTTATGATGATTGGTGCGTGTGTTATATGAACATACGCATTCATTCATGGTTTAATTGTGGTAATTGCGCACAGGAGATGCGAATCCCATTGTGATAAGTGTGACTACCTTGTTAATTATTGTGTGAGAGTACAAGTGTTAGGGAGAAAAGAAACTCCCCGGGAACCAAAAACCCCGACAGTGTATAAATGTAAAACCGTGTGTTGTATTTTGATAAAATATATGTATATTTGTAATATAGTGATTCATGAAAGGGTATGAAACTGACATAGAACCTAGTAAGAATTAGATTCCCTAGGTAACTTGATTAAAAGTGAATGGAGATAACTGATAGGCGGAGTTCTATCCTTTGGAGATGTAATGATTATGACTAGAAGGACTAAAAGATAGAAAATGGGAAATGTGTGTATTATTTGATGCTTGAAAATGAAGTGGGAGGTGGAACTTGATTTGCATGTGATCAAGGGAAGCCGAACACAAATTGGGGTGGAAGGATAGTTCAACACTGATGCTGATCACATCAGGGTTGGATGATTCTTGAAGCTCCCTATAAGTGGTCACAAATAACCACGCTAAGGAAAGATGCAAAGAGCATAAATTGGACTTGGAGTTGTATGTGTTTTCAAAAGGATTTTCAGTTGGTATTTTCAAAACCTTCGATAGATACTTTAAATAAAGAAATTTCTTATACTTAAGTGATTGATGTGTTCTCCCAAAGGAATCTACGGGATAACAGTGTATATAAAAGATATGTTGATTGTTATACATGCTATGACATGTTGTGTGGTATATGTGATAAATATTATTTTGACCTTGAGTCTTAATGCGGTTGAGTTACGGAAGTTGTTATGTTACCCAGACCTATGTGTCTAAATGTTGTTATGTTACCCAGACCTAAGAGTCTGAGGGTTGTTATGTAAGTATAAATGTTGTTAAGGTACCCGGACCGTTAAGTCCGAGGTTATCATGTGAGTATGTTATGTTATGTATGGATGTGGAAATGTTGCCCGGACCGTTAAGTCCGAGGTTGTGATGTAAAGTATGTTTGGTTAATGAAGTTTTATTTTGCAAGTAATCCCCGTGTTCTAATCCAAGTGATGCGTGGAAAATGTGAACTTCGAGGACGAAGTTCTTTTAAAGGGGGTAGATTGAAATACCCCAAACCTTGATATGTTTTTTAAATGTTAACTATGGTATTTAAAGGCTAAAAAGTTCCTTAGAAACATCAGTGTACAATTTAAACCATAGTAAAACACAATAAAGCACTAAGACACGGTTTGAGCAATAACATGCTCTAAGCTTGGAGTGAACTTGGTTAGGACCCAAAGAGCCTACCAAGACTTTATAACATTCAATTATGATTTAGTAAGGCTAATTAAGTCCTTATGAGACTTTGGTAGACAATTAAAAAACCAACAAAACAAGAAAACACCTTAAAGTCAATCTAAGCAAAAACTTGCTCTAGACTTGGTGTAACCTTGTACAAGACCTAAAGGTCATACCTATACCTTATTTACATGTTAATGAACATATTAAATCAATTACTAAAGAAAACCAAGCTTGGAAACAAGCTAAAACACAAAATGTGTTTTAAGGAGCCTTAAAGCACATTTTTGAAAAATTGTCTTGTAAATGAGTTTTGAGTGGCTAAATGACCATCATTACTCTTTAATTAACATGTGTACTACTTAGTATCACATTAGGAAGTCTAAATCAAAGGGAAATCAAAAATTTCACAAATATGTGCCTTAGTTTGTGAATAGTAACAAAAATAAGCTAGGTTACAATATAAGTCAATATAAGTTGTCTTGTTGGTCAACAAAGACCATGACTTAGCCTAAAACACCAAGGGGGCCGGTTTTCATAGGTGACTCACCACACCTACACAAATAAATAAGTTAAGTGAATGATAAAGCAAAAGTTACTATTTGTTTTTAGCTTAAATATCTCCAAAAAAGCAAGTTCCTTCTCATTCTCTTCTTTCCCTCTTCATTTCCCACGGTCTCCAATCCTCTTCTTCCTTCTCCATCGGTTATGCTACAGCAACTTCACCATTTCTCAACTTCCATAGCTTATATCTCCTAGCTCTCTTTGCCAAATCAAAAACCAAGACCACCATTCTCTTAGTCTTGCCAAGCTCTTCAATTCTATCTTTTCAAAACTTCAAGAGCTCCATTTCGGTGCCATGAAGAATCACCATTGAAGGAGCTTGAGCTCACATTTTCACACCTTGTTGTTCTCCTTTGCTTCAAAGTAAGGAAACTCAAAGAAAAACAACATTTCCTCCATGTTTTTGTGTTGACCGAGAATCACCATTAATGGTGTCTTTACCTTACCTTGTTCTAGCTTCATTACAATCATTCAAGGGCTTTGTGGAGTCCTCTCTTGCTACTTAGTCAAACTCTCTTCCAATTCCCAGGTAAAACATTCATTGTTGTGTTTTAAGACAATATATATAACCTAGGGTTTGTAAATGAGTTTAAGCATGAAGCTTGAATGCTCATTGGCTTTACTTGTGTATTGATTAGAACATTGACAAGTAACCAAGTCCTCTTGCCGATTTCCAAACAAGGAAGAACAAGAGTGTTCAAGTAAAAACCTTGAAGAAAAGAGGTAAACAAATTATCTCAATGTAGTTTAAATGCCTTAGGAAAAGTGAGCTTGATTTGCTTAATAAAATACCTAAGGAGCCAATGGTGAATGACCTAGTAAAATGCTCTCAAGGAAACTATTAAAGGGCATATGTGTTGTTGTATGTAATTGCAGGTCAAAGGCATTATTTATGTGGGGAAATTCAGTGTTTATGGTTTATGCAATTTAAGGGCCTAAGAGCCATGTTATTTAAGGGCCTAAGTGCCAAGCAATTTAAATTATGCACTATATTGTGATGTAGTGTAAATTTGGTGAAGTTTTGTGTGTGAGAAGGTTCTTGAAGGATTTAGGTGTTCTTGAATGTTTAATGGTGAAAACTATGTGTTTTGGAGTGTTGATGTGCTAGGAGAACCCATGGCAAAATTTGGATAATGTATAAGAAGTTTTATGTGTTTAAATGAGTTTTGGAGGACTAGGAAATGTGAGGAATGAATGAATGTTTGACTAGGGAAGGAAACATGTGTTAAGGTGTTATAGAGTGCTACAAGGATTTAGGCAATATCTTGGAAGTTCTAGAAATCCAATGGGTGTTTTTGGGATGTTCTAAAGTCTTGGAGAAGTTTGTTTAAGGTTTAGGTAATGTTGATGTACAAGGAGGGAATGATGTTTAGGTAAGGATTTGAGAAAGGAATTTTAAGAAGTTGTGAAAAGAAGATTGGTTGGTAAGAGAATATGCTTGGGAGATGATGTTATGATGGTGAGGAAACATTTTGGTATAGTGGTCATTTTAGGTGAAACACCACATAGAAAACCAAATGGAAAATGTTACAAGTGTTAAGAGATTTTGTAAGGAAATTGGGTAACAAGTTGGATAATATTTTAAGGTGAATCAAAGTGATATTTTGGTATTAGAATATGCCTAAGTACATGTATGAAGTTTGGGTAAACAATGGGTGAAGAGAACTAGTTGAACAAGGCTTGAAAATGCTAAATATGGAAATCTGTAGCTTTGGTCCGGGACTTGGTTCCAGGGTTAAGTCCCGGACCATACACAAAAAAAGGCCGAGAGTGCATCAATGACTTGGTCCGGGACTTGGGGTCGGTACAAGGTCCCAGACCAGTACCATTTTTCACCCCGAGAGTTGCTTAAGTGTTGGTCCGGGACTTAAGGTAAGGACCAAGTCCCGGACCACTCTAAAAATGTTGTTTAAGGTATGAAAATGATGTGTAATGATGGGGATTGATAGATAATGATGTTATAAGGTTGTTTAGGACATGTTAGGTGAGTTATAATGACAATTAAGAGGGTGAAAAGTGGTAGTAAAATGTGAGAGTAAAACAAGTTAAAAATGTGAAGCTATTTAACTAGTTAACGGGGTTAACCATGGTCATTCGACGTTACACAAACATGTTACCCCCAATGTTAATAAAGTGACTTTAATGTTACCAGTTGTTTGAGAATTGTTCGAGGAACATAAGTGGACATGGTAGAGTGGACTCCGGTGACAGGTACGGTTTTCTTGCAACCTGTGTCCTACCGGATTACACCGGCTTGTATGCCAATGTGTTTTTCTGTATATTTGCCAGGTTATAAGATAAATCATGAAACGAGTTTACAGTCATTGTTGTTGTTGTGTGTTTGCGTACCGATACCGGTAACCTCGAATGCGTATGAAAGGCTAGTTAACCAATATTAGGTAAGCGTAAGAGAACGGTATCCGGTAATAATGTTTCCAACCTAAGGAACGTTCTAACCATGGCTATGCGTGAGTTAGTTATGTGTTGTTTGTACGTGTTAGTATGTTCACTACTCTTGTGTGTGTCTAACTAGACCTAACCACCTATTTGTGAATTAATGTGCTAAGTCCAATAATGGAATTTCTAACAAGTGCTAATGGGGAAAGTGAGGAGTCCGGTCTGTTCCGGCCACGCGTGTTAGTATGGGGGTCGTTGTCATTTTAGGTTCGATCCTCTCTGTATGTTCTGGTTGTTTTCCCATTGGGATCCAATCTTCCCTTTAGCTTAACCAAAGCTATTTTACTGACTCACGTCGGGCCACAGGGGCATACTATGTTTGTTCGGTGTGCTTGGATTACTAGTTCCGACGCACCTTGGGGTTAAGTTATCCGTTCATTTAACGAGACGGTAACGAGTTATGGAACGAGCTTATCATGAGTTTGGCAATATTCTCAAGGCTCTACAAGTGAACTAATTATGTTTGGGTCGGTTCCTAAAGAGAACCGTTCCCGTTATGTTATTTGTTATTGATGTACGACAATTCTTATTGCAATGTGATGTTATATGTTGTTAAAATGTGGAGTATGTGGATCATGGATATGAATCCCAGTTTATAATAAGAGGCGTTTAAGGATAACCCGATTATTGGGTAAGTGTCGTCTATTAAATAGCTCCATTATAGGAGAAACACTCTAGGGTTAAGGAACTCAGCAAGTGAGTTATTAAGTATTGATGTGTTGTCTGTTTTGTTGAGCCCATTTTTGTGGAATGTAATGTGTTGTGTGTTATAGTTTACATGCATGATTTAAATATAATCAACTGCATGCTAAGACGACAATTAGTTGTGCGTGGCCCGGTAGCATGCGGGTTGCGGGATTACCATACCAGCAAAGGTGTTGAGCCCCTTGGGGGCCACCCTTTCTTTCCTATTTTTTAGGTACAAGGAGCTGGAAGCCGTTCGAGAGTAGGGTGGGGTAGTTGTCTACACATGGGTAGCCGTTTAAATTGTGTATGTATAGTAGGTGTAGTAAGACCGAGGTTGTTATCGACATTAGTTTGTGAATACTCGGTACAGTTGGAATGTATATGTATGTTGTTGTTGTTAATGGAAAGGGATAGTAATGTGTAGTCGCTCGGGAATCTAGTCCATCAGACCGATACAATGTAAATGTATTAGCCTTGTTAGCCACGTGGGTGGTTAACGACGTGTAACACCATTGGGTTAAGTAATGTGATGAGTTAAGTTTTCCGCTGCAATGTGTTGTTAAGTGTATGGTTGTAGTTGGGGTGTTATACTTTATATATATATATATATATATAAACGAATTAGGAGAAACAATTGAACTTTTTTATAATGAAAAAATTGTTGATGTTTTAATTGTTATCAGCAAGGATAATTACTCTCCTGCCCTCACATTAGATCTTCAAGGTCTATTTCATCGTAATATGACTAGTTGAGTTGAGTAGTATAAGAGAACGATGTTGTGATTGTTGCTTTTTTGTTGTTGTGACATTGCGTATTCTTTTGCTTCACGTGGTGATGTTAGGTGTCATGGCGATGGGGAAATGTGGTAAAATCATTACTTGTATGTTTGTTCACTGGTTGATTGATTATAGTTGCACTTAGTCCTCGATCCGTTTTCTGTAAAATAAATTCTTCCGTATGATCATACGTGAAAATAGGGAACTACTGAAAGCCTGAAACCTAGACAAAACCGACATTTAATTGAAGCTCGTTATAGTTTAATTTATTTGGGAATTATGATGATTGAAAGATTTATTTAGTAGTCGAAGCTTTATTAGGAATAGAATGTAACACTTCTTTCAAAAAAAAGGAACAAAATGTATCACATATTATATTATAATATTCCTTACATTTACTATCCCCTGTAGTCGGATACAGAGTATACATATACTCACCCTACTCTCTGTAAAGAAATTAAGCAGACCATCGCTCAATATTAAAGAATTAACATTATTCTAATTACATTGGATAGGTGTGATTACACTTGGAACTCATTCAGCTGTCTCTCTCCCATCCTATGTCGTGAGTTGACCATCACTGCTCATCAGGTTAGTATTTAAAAATGTTTCAACACGATGCTTTTTTTGACATATATTTGTTTGCTTATTTGTTTAGTCATGTTTTTTATTTGAAATATTAAAAAAATCAAACAGTTCCCTGTCTGATGATGCTTAAAATGTTAGTGTGTTTTGTTGAGAATCACTTGAACCTTGATCTGATACTGCTATTGTGTTTGCTTTTGCCTAAAAAAAGTGTGGAGTATCTAAAAAAATGCAAAGGTCATGCCAAATGTTTTCCAGAATTTAACCTGATTCTAATTTCATTGAATTTAACCTTCTTCATAATTACTCACAGTTTCAATTTTTTTCATCTTTTGCACAATATCAATGTTGATTGTTTTAATAACTTTTAAGATTAACTTATCTTTTCTTGATTGATGTCGCAGTCTTGAATATTTCCGACGAGTCCGGTTGCAGCCTTAATTATTGCCCCGTCAACCTCTACCACCGGCTTGCCTGATCAGAACCCACGGTAGTAACCTAGCTAGTTGCTAAAAATTTCTTTTTTTGTTAGTCTGGTTGACAATATTATATATTTCATTTTTGTCATGTTTCAACATTTGATTCAGTAGATGTTTGTATTAACCTTGTTAATTATTGATTATTTTTCAGATTATGGATCCTGACGATAGAGTCGAAGAGGACTTACTGTTGGGGTTGGATAATATTGACGACGACGTCCCTGCTGAAGAACCACCAGCTGCATCTACTTCGCAAAACCCTCAGAAGGGACGTGGACCGACCCGTGGGTTGAAGGTGAAGAAGGATTCTCCCATCGATTTGGTCTGGGACAAGTACCTCCGACATTCTGGTGGGTCGAAGCAGCAGTTTGCTTCTTACTTGGGATTGATGGTAAAATCCCATTGCTCGATTAATAAGGATTGGAAGGATCAAGAAAAGGCATACAAAGACTTCATGTGGCAGATGGTGCTGAAGCGGTACAAAGTCACGGATGAACTTCGGACGAAGATTGAATCACTTCTAGTGACATAGCTGCGACAGTTCAAGCATCGGTTGGTAGATGGTTGGATTACCAAAGCGGGCTCCAAAAGGTCACCGTCGTGGGTAGTGTATGATGGTATGATCACGGAGGAGGACTGGAAGATATTCTACGTCCATCGCCAGACTAAAGAGTTTAAGGTACTTTTACAATTATTTTTTCTTAATTATTTAAGGAATAAAGTTTAACAAATATTTTTATTATTATGTATAACTTACAAATATACAAATTTTGTAACAGTTACGTCAAGAACAAGCGAGACGTAACCGGGCAAAGAATATATATAAGCACTTCATGGGGCGAGCTGGATATACGGGGCGCTTGGAGAAGTGGAAGAGCGAGGGCTTACAGACGAAAACTAATGAAGACGGCACTCAGTCAGTTATTGATAATGTTGACGATGCAAGTAGGGTGCAGACATTTATGCTGGGTCGCATGAAGAAAAATGACGAGGGAGTATATGTGTTCCCGCAGAGCGAGACTGCTGAGTTGGCTTCAAAGATTGTAAGTATATATTTTTGAAAGTTGTTGTTTACTAATTAGTAAGTTCATTTCTAATATTTTTGTAATTTAAAATAGTCTGGATCTACTGAGCGATGGGAGATGGTTCCGGCCCCTCCGTCTCAGGATGATCCACTGAATAAGGCCCTTGGGCAAAAGGATCATCCAGGGCGAGTGCGGGGGCTTGGAGGGGAAGTTCGCCAAAAAGACGTGTTTTCTTCGTCTCGATCGAGAGTACCACTGGCTGAGATGATAGAGAGAATGGTGGATGAGCGGGTGCAGGACCGGCTGCAGGAGTCGGAAAAACGTCACGCTGAGGAGCGTCAAGCCTACGAGGAGCGCCTGCGAAGACTTGAGGCTTTAGTATTGGGCCGGGTGCATGGTCCTACACCGACACCTACTCCTACACCGGTGTCTGCTCCTACCGTGACGGCGGATACATCGACAGTGGCCGACGTTCCTACACCGGCACCTACTGCTACAAAAACAACACACACAAAAAACAACACACACTTCTGCTCCTACCACGGCGGCGGACACTCCAATGGTCGATGATCCTACACCGACGTCTGCTCCTACCACGACGTCGGATACTCCGATGGTCGATCATCCTGCACCTTCTTGTTCTACCAGAGACACATTTCCTTATCAAAACCTTATGGTTTGTTCTTTTTTCCTCCTAAGTTATTTTAACATTACTTTTAAAACATTATAATTTTATTAGCTTGCTTACTGTTGTGAGTTGATGTAGGTGGCTAAATCATGTCAGCTGTTTCAAGTGTTGGATGGTGGGACTGTGCATGTTGCATACGGTCGGGTTTTACACACCGGACCGGACGCTGTAGTACATTTCGAGCCCATCCCACCTCTCCACGCTCGTGTGTTGGTAGACGACCTTGTGCGAGGCCATGAGGACTCTCCGCTTCCGTTGGAGTGGAATCAGTGGAGTAAATTAGGTCAAGCACACTCTTCAGTTGTTCCATGGCCATATTCTCTCATTGATGTTAGTGACAAGGTAAACTATTTACATGCTTACTGTTTATTTTTTAACTAGATTGTTGACTGATATGTTTATTATTTAAATTTTGTATACTATCAGATTGATAAGGAATTAAGACCGGGAAAGTGGATAAGGGGAAGGGAGTGGTGAAATCAAATGAGAAGAGTCAGAGTGTGAGAAAGGAAGTGGTAAAACCTTTCGATATGAATCCCAGAAGATCCCCCATTCTGACACCCAAGTTTCTGAAGAAGTTGACAGCTCACCAAAGAATGTTGTATGACTTTTTCATGACGAAGCAGCAGTGTGTCACCAACTTCAACATGAAAGTGTCTCAGCATGTTTTCCACTCCCCCGAGCCTAGAGATCTGATGATTACCGTGAGCGATCTAGAGAATTTTTGATGGGAGACCTGCTTAACATCTCTGTGATTCAGGCCTATTGTGTGTAAGTATCTTTTAAATTATTAAATTATCTTTCATTTTTTTTAAGCTATTTAACATATCTTTTTGAAAAAATGTTGTTTAGGTGTTTGACTACTAGACTGATATCGAACAAGAGATTCTGCCATCACTTTCTTTGTCCGCAATTGATGTCAGCAAGTCAGGCCACATTGGATGATCAAGGATGTGCACAGCACGTGAGGCAGGGATTTTGTGCTGCGGTGCGAAGAGGAAGCAAGTATTTGCTGATCCCATATCATCAGATGTAAGTACACAATAACTGGAATTTTTTGCTTCCTAATTACATTAGATAATTAAAATATTGTTCTACAACACATTCTTTGTTTTACCTGTGGTAGCAATCATTGGATGTTGTTGGTGTTGTGTATCGACACCTCATGCTTATTGATACTAGACCCATTGGGCGCTGATGACCTTCAAGAGATCGCTATAGAGAAATATTTGAAGGAGTGAGTATTTAAAATTTTAATGCATTTTGTATTTATTTTAAGCTTGTCCTGGATTATTGGCAATAAATGGCTTCATTTTAAAATGCTGTATTTATGCAGGGGCCATAAGCTTGGTTTAAGTGATGAGAAGAAACCATTCTCCATCTTGAACTTCCACTACATACGTGTAAGTTCATTTTAATTTATGTATTTTTGTATTAAGTTAAACGTTTAATTTTTTGATCTGTCTAAGTTGGTAACCATGGATGGTGTGATGACAGTGTCCTAAACATCCTGATTCACGAAGCTGTGGCTACTATGTGATGCGGTACATGTACGAGATTGTTCAAAATATTGACACGCTTGATGATGATGACAAGGTAACCCATATATACCAATCAAAGTTGTAGTTAAAGTTATTGCATTTTAAATAAAATTGTGTGTACTAATGATAATCAGTTTCTTTTTCTGGACAGATCGTTTCTTTTTTCACAAAAGCATGGGGCACGTATTCCAAAGTGGATCTGGACTTTGTAAGAGATCATTTATCGCAATTTTGGTGTAGAAATTACTTGAGCGTTTCTTAGATCTTATCCTAGGGTAGTTAGACTTACGCTTTTGTTTGTGCTGAAGCAACGTAGACTCTCAAAGTTTGTAAAGTTCAACTCTCTCTTATTTTTGATAGTTTGAATGGGTTTGTTTGCAATTCATTTTCGATGTTGCAATTCAAATTGGCAACTTGGTTTATGGCCATAGTGTGGTTGGTTACCAAAGGGCAATACCAGTTGGATGCCCTGTACAGGTTGTATATGTGATTTGTATATTGGGTTGTGTTGGAAAACACATGGTAGAGGCTAAAAAAACTAAAAAAACTAAAAAACTAAAAAGAAAAAAAAAAAAAAATCATGGTTAATGGAAAACCGTGGTTTAAAACTCAATAGAAACGAGGTTATAAACCACGGTTTATTAAAGAACCGTCGTTTTTAGGACACTTTATACCACGGTTATGGTCGATAACCGTCGTATATAATGAGCTTTATACCACGGTTTTGTAAGAGAACCGTCGTATAAGGTCCGTGAGACCGCATCAGAAAGCGGTCTTAAACGACGGTGCTTTCAAACCGTGGTATATAGTCACGCTTTTAAACAACGGTTTTGAACCGTGGTTTATTGTTATTTTCTATATGCGACGCGAGTATTAACCACGGTTTCTAATTGTGGTATATAGGCAAAAAAATCGTGGTTAAAAACATTTTCTACACTAGTGATGGTAAATGTTTGAATTAGTTGCTGATATGAAATTGAAGTGGGAGGTGGAACTTGGTTTGCATGCGATGAAGGGAAGTCGAACACAAATTGGAGTGAAGGGATAGTTCAACACTAATGCTGATCACATCAGGGTTGGATGACTCTGAAGCTCCATATAAGTGGTCATAAATAATCACGTTCAGAAAAGATGCAATGAGCATAAATTGTACTTGGAGTTGTATTGCGTTTTCAAAAAGGATTTTCAATTGATATTTTTCAATAAAGGATTTTCTTCTACTTAACCTCGTAAAGAGTATTTTTGTATTACTTGCTCACGAGCTGAGGACGTATGAGCCTTTGTCTTTGGACCGGTGACATGAGAAGTATATGTTAAAAAGTAAGTGATTGTTTTGACCTTCCAAAGGACCGGGGACCAGAAAGTGTCCATCACGACCGGTATCTGCGGGATCACAGTGTATATGTACTCGACATGGGACTCGAGGATTGTGATGTCCTGTAGTCTTTGGACCGAGCCCATGAAGAGATGTAAAATAGTATTTTTGATTGTTATACATGCTAAGTCATGTTGTGTGTTGAGTGTAGTATACATTATCTAGACCTTTGAGTCCGAAGGTCATTATGTTATCCAGACCCTTGAGTCTAAAATGTATATCAAGGGTATGTTGATATGTAAGGTTGTGTTGTGACGTGTAAGATTATGTTCTAAAAGTAAATCCCGTATTCTAATTAAAGGATGTGTGGGAACTGTGGAACTTTGGGGACAAAGTTCATTTAAGGGGGGTAGATTGAAATACCCCAAACCTTTAAGTGTTAATTAATTATGTAATTATGACTTCTAAGGCTAATTAAGTCCTTAAGAAACATTGGTAGACAATTAAGACCAAAGAAAACATCATAAAGTCAATTTAAGCAAATACTTACTCTAGACTTGGTGTAACCTTGTTTAAGACCTAAAGGTCATTCTTAGACCTTATTAACATGCTAATGAACATGTTAAATCAATTACCAAAGAAAACCAAGCTCAAAAACAAGTTTAAACACAAATAGTGCTTTAAGGAGTCTTAAAGCACGTTTTTGAAAAATTGTCTTGGAAATGGGTTTTGAGTGGCTAAATGCCCAAGATTATACCTTAATCAACATGTGTACTACTTAATATCACATTAAGAAGCCTAAATCAATGGGAAACCAAAAATTTCACAAATTTGTGCACTAATTATGAATAGTGCCCAAATAGTGCTCATTTAAGGCTTTAGTCAACTTTGATTAGTTAAATGGTCAAACTAGCCCATAATTAAGTTATTAAGGCAAGGGGGCTGGTTTTTAGACATTGTGAGTCATCACCATTGCCAGCCTATTAAATAAAGAAGGGGAAACTAAAGTAAGTTACTATTTGCTTTATAAGTGAAATATCTCACAAAGTCATCTTTCTCACCTCACTTTCTTCATTTCCCTTCTTCCCCACCGTGTTCTTCATCCTTACCCCTGCTCCAAACCGTTCTTGCTACAGCATGTATACTTCTCCACCTTGTGTTGCTTGCCAAATCCAACTCCATGCTCCAAATCAAAATCTAAAACCACATTTGTGCTAGTTAGACCAAACCCTTCATTTCCCTCTTTTCAAATCTTTAAGAACTCAAGTTTGATTCCATGGGGAATCTCCATTGAAGGATGTAACACCCCTACCGGTAATCCAGTCATTATCCCCTAATCCGTCACAATTATCAATACTCAAGCAGCGGAATTCCAATACAACCGGGGGTGATACAATGCCGTTAGTCACCCACGTGACGAACAAGGCCAACCAAATTCAGCACAACCATCCAAATTACATCGGTCTGAGGACGAATATACCGAGTGTTTTAATCCAAACAATATTTCCATTCCTTAATCAAATCCCAATCCAAATGAAATCCTCGATTCCATAATATACAAATACAATATTCATTCAATACTGTACCGAGTTTCTACAATCATCAAGTTGTCGATAACAAATCGGTCTTACAATTCTACATTTACAATTACAAGTCAATACAAATATTCTTAATTATCTACCCACGCTTATGTAGCAACCCCGTCCTACTCTCGAACGGTGTTCAGCTTCAAGTACCTGGAAAATAAAAACGGTGCCCCTAGGGGCTCAACAAATTGCTGCATATGAAATTTGCATACCCCGCGTGCTAACGGGGGTACGCCGACTATTTGGTCGAGAACATGCGATTTATTTTAATTCAATCAACATGCAAGACATCATACATTATATATGTACTTTAACACAACCAAAGTCCAACATAGAATACAACACTAACTCACACATCAAAGAGGTTAGTTTAATTATCCTATTCTTAGGCCTTGAGGATTTCTACCTCACTATGCCTTAATCAATTCTTCATTGTCTTACCCACTCTCTTGGGTTACACTTACTCAAGTTCTCTTACTCTCATTCTCAATCAAGTTCTACAATACTCAATCTCAACTCTGTACTCAACTCAATTTCTCAAGTCTCTCAAGTTCCAACTCAATTCTTAATACTCAAATCAAATACTCAAAGGTATCTTTTAAGTCATTACCCATGACCTCCGGGTAGAGTCATACACAAGACTCACCACCGGGCTTACAAATACAAACGGGGCTATACACTTAGCTCCTCAACTTCTCAAATTCTCAATCAAGTTCTCAATCCAATTCTCGAATGTCCGTTTCTCTACCGGACTACTCAAATTCCCAAAACTCCTCCCTCGGAGTTATTTCACAATCTCATAGATTAGCCTAGAAGTATCTCTCTCGATATCCTCCATTAGCTTAGGGAATTCTCAATGTCTAGTATTCTCAGATTTAAGGTTTTACCCAACTTATCGAATACTCTCATGTTCGGGACATTGTTTATATTAGTCGGGTCCTCTCATTGTGGGTTGACTATTGTTCTAAGGGGTTTGGTGGTCCCTTACCATTCTTTACTTCTCTCACGGTTCAAGTCTTGAACAATTATCAATCCTCTAAATTGAGGTTCCTTATACACTTCCACTATTAATTGTTTTGTGGATTAAATCAATTCGGTTCTCTAACCGTTTCGGGAGTTTACTAATCCCATACAACTATCTCTCACATTCTAGTGAGTTTATCACGTTGCATTTTCGTTTATTAGTTCGGTAGTTATCGTGTGTTTCCACGTTTTCATTAATTCGCAACATGACTCTTTCTACGAGTCGCTAATCAAGCAAGACTCAACTATGAGCCGAACTATAATACACATTCAACATTCAAGCTCATCCACAATCACACATTTCATGAATTATACAAACTTCAATTCAATACACAGTACAACAAAGAACAATACATTACAAGCACAAGAAAGTGCAAACAATCCGATTTGTGTATTTACCTTGTTAAGGTGATCACACAAGGCACACAAGCACATAAATCAGAGTAACACCGTTAGCATACGGGGCATGAGAAAATCATACCTTACACCTTGGTTTAACTTTAGCGGGGCGCCTTATGTTCCTCGGTTCACTCTTGGTCCACTGATAACGTTTCAAACATTTCTATTAATTTAAGGTACTACGGTATGTAAAACTAATACTCCCGTAATTAACTCTGTTATCCCATTATTCTTTAGTTTTGTCCATGTGTCCTTAACTCACAACTTCCTTATTCACTTCTCAATACTTGTTTACACTTCTTAGGACATTTATGGGTCACCAAACAACTCCTAAACACCATCTAAAATCAATAAAAATCAATCCCCCATGTTTAGAACACTTTAAAATACTCACGGTGCATTTCTGGGGGTGGTCCGGGACTTGGTCCTTACCCTAAGTCCCGGACCAATCATGAATCAAACTCTCGGCCATTTTTATGTACTGGTCCGGGACCTTGTACCTGGCCTAAGTCCCGGACCAGGTGTGCAGACAAATTCTCGGCCGTTTTAAAGGTGTGGTCCGGGACTTCACTGAGGAACTAAGTCCCAGACCATAGCAGCAGTACTCACAAATTGACATTTTTGCATTGTTTTCCAACTCCAAATCTCACCCAATCATTTTCCTAATCTTCCCACATGTTTCCCACACATTTAAACACCATAAAACATGCTCTAAACCTCTTCGAATCTTTGGTTTAATCCTTGCTCAATTCAACAAATTTCCATTCTCATTTTTGCATCTTTCACACTTGTGCATTTCTAAACTCATCTTGGTAGTTTACACTTTGTTCTTTCTCATTTTGACCATTCCAAATCCTTCCTAAACAATTGCATCAACTGTGCCCAAGTTCATTCATTTCCATCAAGATTTTACAATCTAGTCTCTCTCCAAGCTCCAAGGCACTTATACACCATTTTGCTACAGATTTTCCCTTCTCTTTCTAGTTCTCCAAATCCCATTTCAAGGTTATTAATTAACTCAACTCAACCCAAATGAACACCTAGTTTCCTCCATTGTTAAAGTCACCTAAAACACCTATGTTCTACCGAAATTTCGCCATGGTTTCCCCATAAACCTAACATCTCCAAACTCTTCAATTCTCATCTAAAACAATCCTAATCTAGCCACACCCATACAAGGGTTCCACCAGCACTCAAAGCAATCAAAATTTACCAAACCAATAATTTAAACAAAATCTCAATCTCTTGGCTCTAAGGCCCTTAATTCACACCACAATTCACAAGTTCTCTCAAACTTCAACCAACTACATTACCTCACATATTTTTGGGTTTATTATTTAATTTAACCCATCCCAAACACTAAGGAAATCAAAATAAACATTAGGGTGGAATTCTTACCTTAAGTTTTCCAAGTTTCTTTTCAATTCTCCTCCTCCTCTTCCTCTTCTCAATTTCGGTTAAGTGGGCAATGGAGTTGCCAAACTCCATCCCAACATTCAAAGAACACAAAATGGACATAATTAAACTCCGAAACCCTTAGAAAAATTTCTAATCCAAAGAAAGGCTTAAAGCATAAAAGCTAGGTTTTTACCTTTGGAGTTTTAGGAGGGGTTTTAACCCTCGAATCAAGAGGGAAGTTCCACCACCATTGGAAGGTTGAAACGAAGCTCAACAAAGGGAGAAAAACAAGGCATCACAAGGGGAAAAAATCGGCCACACTTGAAGATAAGGGAAAAGTGAGTTTTTCTTGGATATTTTTACCTTAAATGGAAGAGGAGACTCCAAGCTTCAAGAATCTCTAGCTTTCTCTTCAAATGGGATATACCCATGGAGATGAAGTTCATCATTTTGAAATTTTGAAAAGAGGGAATGGAAGCTCTTGGTGAGGGGAGTTCAAATATGTAATTTATTTTACATTTGGAGCTTGGATGAAGCTTGTATAAGAGGATGAAGTGAGGAAGCCATGGGAGTTGGTGGAAGGACTCAAAATTGGCAGCTTGGGGGGAGGAAGAAGGAGCTCACGGTGGGGGAAAGAAGATAAAAGAGAGAGAAGAGGGAAATGAGAAAAATGAGAGGAGAGACCTTTTTACTTTTGTACCGTTTTCACTTTTCTATTTCTTTCTTCTTTTTCTTTTCTAGCTTATTAGGTGAGTGTGAGGGAGCTGATTCCCCCTTAAAAACCGGCCCCATATATATGTACAGGCTGGAGCATTTTTCGTCTTTTATAGAAAACGCTCGTTAATTTACCCGGTTTTAGCACTATTCACTAACCGGGCCCGTTTTCCAGATTTTTCTCGTTTCTTTAATTTTAACTGTTCTTAAAATTTCATTAATGTTTAATTATAGTTATTTAGTCAACCATAATTTTTACGGGTCTGTTTGACCACTTAAATTCACGTTTTCGGGTTTTCTCGAAAAACATGCGCCAAAGCTTTATTAGCGTTTTTAATTCATTTTATGGATCCGTTTTCTTCGGGAATTGTCCCCGTATGTTAATTAGGTGTTATTAAGCCTTGGAAATTCATCTAAGACCCTTTTCGAGGTTATATTCCTCCTATGGTCACATAACGCTCATTTAGTGTTTTTCGCTTTTTAAGCGTTTTCTCTTTTCTTTTGGATTTATTTTCTTTACCAAACTTCTGTAGGCACTATTAGGCCCTCAAATATCATATTAGAGTAATTTAATCACCCTAATTAAGTTCGGGGTATTTCAAAGGAGGAAAAGCTTATCTTCTTGCACCTTGTTGTTCTCTTTTGTTCAAAGGTAAGAAAAGTCAAAGAAAAATCAAGTTTCCTCCATGTTTGTACATTACCGAAAATGGATTCTCATGGGGTTTTGTTTTGCTCCTTTAATTAGCCTTGTTTTAATCTCCAAAGGATTAGAAGGAGTCTTACCTTGCTTCCTAATCAAGTTCTCTTCAAATTCCAAAGGTAAATACCAATTCTAGTGTATTATAACACTTCTTGTAATCTAGGGTTAATTTATGAGTTTAGTTGTAACACTTAAATCTCATTATCCTTAATTGTACATTGATTAGAAGATTTACAAGTGAACAAAAAGTTCTTGCCGGTTTTCAATCAAGAAAGACAAGTGAAGAGAGGAAATCTTGAAGAGGAAAAAGGTAAATCACCTATCCTAATGTAGTTTAGTACCTTAGGAAATTGAGTTGTATTGTTTTATAA
Source organism: Limonium bicolor (assembly GCA_023374045.1). Classification (NCBI taxonomy): domain Eukaryota; kingdom Viridiplantae; phylum Streptophyta; class Magnoliopsida; order Caryophyllales; family Plumbaginaceae; genus Limonium; species Limonium bicolor. The sequence goes on along the minus strand of CM041777.1, from coordinate 313,428,446 downwards.
ACAATCTAAAGAGCAAAAGGGAAATGAGTTAGTAAAATAACCACAAGGTGGAATATTAGGGCATATGAGATTGATGTGTGTATTTGCAGGTTGAAAGCATTATATATGTGGGAAATTCAGTGTTTAAGATTTAAATCATTTACGGGCCTAAGAGCCATGTCATTTAAGGGCCTAAGAGTCATGTCATTTAATGGCCTAAGTGCCAAGCAATTTAAGTTCATGCATTATATTGTGATTTGGTGTGGTTTGGGTGTAGTTTGTGTGTAAAGAACCTTCATTTAGGATGTTAATGTCTTTGGCTTGTTTAAGGATGAAAAACCTAAATGTTTGGGTGTAAGAGTATACTAGAGAAGCTATGGCAAAATTTGGTTGTGAAACCAAGAGTTTTAAGTGTTTTGATGCAGCATTGTGACCTAGGTTATACTAGGGATTGTTAAGGGTTAAATTGGTGGAGGTAAGGGAATTAAGGTGTTTTTGAGTGCTAGGATGACCTAGGAATTATCTTGGAGGATCTTGAGATCAAATGGGTGATTTAGACACACCAAAGTCATGTAATGAGAAGTGTTAACACTTATGCAAAAGTTGGTAGTAATGAGGCATTATGTTTTGTAAAGACTAAGGAGGTGAACTAGAGATGGTGATATTAAGAATTATGAGTAAAGGGATAAAGATGCATAATGATGCTTATGAGTGGTTAAAATGGTTGAGAGGAAACACTTTGGTTGGTTGTGGTGTTAGGCAAAGTTTACATGTGGGAAGTGTAAGAAGTTAAGTTCAAGTGTTAAGAAATTTACTAAGAATTTGAGTAACTGTTTAAGGAATTTAGAAGTGAGTTAATCAATGAGTTTGGTGAATGATTAAGAGAGTTTTAAGAGTGCTTTAAGGTGTTTAAACATGCTAGAAAACATGTGGATTGGTTAGGAAAGGATTGGGTGAGAATCAAGGTAAGTTTGGAGTTCAAAGGGAGTAGTTAAAATGGGTTCTAGGCTCGACCTACCTTAGGACCAACCTTGCCAAGGTCGGTCGGGCTAGAATTACCCATCCATAAAGCTTTCTGACTGATAAGTGGTGAAAATATATATTTTTAAGGGTTATTTCCGCAAGTATTTTACATGATTTATAACATGGTTTCACCGCTTTATAGAGTATTCTATTTATATTAGTGAACTTACATATTTTTATTATCTTTTAGGTAAATGCTCAATTTGACATTGTTTACCGATGTGCAAGCAAGCAAACAGGCAGGCTACCTGCTGCAAGCAGACAAGCTACCTGTTGCAAGCAGGCAGGCTTCTGCTGCCTACATCCGTCCACATACAACAGCCATGCACTTGATAACTAGCCAACATTCTCGTTCAGCCATGTGCTTCAAATTTCACACACCATGTTATACGCCCACACATAAAATGGTATTGACCATGCACGTACACATGAATCCAACATGCACATAAAATATTTGTGCAGCAAGCACGTAAGGAGGAGGTTACTCGCACGGGAATTTTTCTTCAACTTTGATATGTGTGTGCACGTAATGACTGGGTAGCCCACAGTGTCAACATGCAAGTAATTCCATTGTCTCACGCACGTAACTATGCTCTAGTTTTGATAGCAACGTGGGCTCCAGTACATTCTCACTCGGGATTGGCTGCGCATGACGCTTTTACAAATAAACAAAGCGTGATATTTTTGGGGACGAGATACTAAAAGATAGGCAGAACCACGGGAAGTCAAAGACGGGGAGTCAAGGACAGACTCAAGGCGGAACAAGTTTTGGAGAGAGATTAAAAAAAGATAGAGAGACGCGAGATATAGAGGCGGGCCGACAGACTCGACAGAACGGATAAAACAGAAAGAAAAAAAAAAGAAGACAGAGCCGAAGGGAGAAAGCGACGAAAACGGGAAACAGAATAAAAAGGAAAAAGGACCCCATCTCCATTAAAGTTTCTTCAACAACCCATGGTTATCTCTTTTACTCTTCTTCTCTTTACTTCTTTAATGTCTGAGTAGTTCTATTTTGTACCCTTGGGATGAGGTTTGACCCCAAATCCCCAAACTAGCATGTAAAACCTAATTTGCTTAAATATAGTTGTTTTGTCTCTCTAAATTTAATTAATGTGCTAGATTGATCACCTCTGTGCATTTATGGTTTCTTCTAACTTCATACATATGTGATTTAGAGATTTTGGCCAAGAGAGAGACAAACCCTAGATTTTTCTTGCTTTAATTAGTCGGTGGATTTAGTGCTATTGTTAAGGGCTTGTGTTTAATGCTATCTAGTGATGTTTATCCAACCTAACCAAAGGGTTTATTTAACTAGATAAGATTTGACTTTCACTAGGATTTTAGAGTTAGTCATAACTTTAGTCCTAATAGACAACTAGAGCATATTGGGATAAAATGTTATGTTTGGGAGTATTTGGGTGATTACACTTTTCCGGGGTACATCTTCATTTCAATCCATTAAAATACCACTTTAGTTTAATTGTTTTCTATTTTTATTGCTAAACCGAATCACTAAGCTTGCCTCCGGCTAAACCCATATTTTTACCGTTTCTAATTAAACAACTAAATACCGGGACTAGGGAGATAGAACCAATTTCCTTGTGGATATGACACTTGTTGTACTACATCGAATAGGTGCACTTGCCTACTCTTTGCATATATTTATATATTTTGTGATATATGTTATTTGCACAACACTGACTTCGACCTACCTTAGGACCGACCTTGCCAAGGTCGGTCGGGCTAGAATTTTCAACCGGTGATGTCTTCTGACTTGGACCGACCTTAGGACTGACCTGGGCAAGGTCGGTCGGGTTGAAAATTTCAAACGGGGAAGTGCACTGACTTCGACCGACCTTGGGACCTACCTTGCAAGGTCGGTCGGCCTTTATAAAAAAAAATTGCCATTAGTGGTACACCATTAAGAGATGATGAGGAGTAAGTAATTTACATGATTAAGATTAAACTACAAGGACTTAGTGGTTATTAATCGGAAATCATAATGTGAAGTTAAGAACTAAAAGTTTAATGTTAATGGCAACATTAGAAACTGTTAAATCACAAGTGTTAATTAATGAGAAACCTTGAGATAAGGTGAGTAATAAGTAATGGGTTAACATAATGTAAGAAATGATAAGAGAATGTCGTAACTAAGGACAAGTAGTCAAAGTTAATACCGAAATTGACCGTTCCGACTGAATGAATTATAGGAACGAGAACTAGTCGAAATAGCAGCCGGGACTAAGAGGGTGTCACGTTAGGCTAGCCATCCTCAAGGTGACAGGTATGGTTTTCTTGCAACTTGTGTTCTACCGGATTACACCGGCTTGTATGCCAACCTGTTTTTCTGTGTGTTTGCCACCTTGCAAGAATAAACATGAAATGAGTTTACAGTAATTCATTTATGTGGCGTATCTAGTTTCGATACCGTTTAACCTCAAATATGTGTTAAACCGTAGCTAACCGACTCTAGGATCACATAAGAGATCGGTATTCAGATTTAACGACCCAACCTACGGGAACATTCTAACTACGGTTATCCGTGTGTTAGTTGTGTACTGTTGTTGTGTATAAGTGTGTTTAACTTCTTTGTGTATGTCGTTGCGTAACGACTGTTATTTTGTTCATGTATGTCGTATGGTGCCTTACCTCCCCTGTGTGCCTAACTGGACCTCACTAACTATAAAGTAAGTTGTGGTAATAAGCCCCGTGGAGGGAGCTTCTAGCCAATGTGTTAATTGGGGGGGTGAGGAATCCGAGTGTCCGGTCGCGTGCGTATGTTTGGGAGTTGATATCTATATTTGATTCAACTCTTTCCTTTGTACGGTTGTTTTCCTTCTTGGAATTCATCCTCCCACGAGCCAATAGCTGGCTCTCCTACCCTGACTATTATTCGGGACTAGGGGGTTTTGTGTATGGTGTGGTCGGGTCTATATTAAGAACGACACATCTAAGTAAGTTATTGTGTATGGTGTGCTCGGGTCTATATTATGACCGACACATCTAAGTAAAGTAATTGTGTACGGTGTGTTCGGAGCTATATTATATCCGACATATCTCAAGTAAAGTATACATTCTCTAAGAAGAACAGTAAGTTATTATGTAACGAGCTCAACATGGGAATGGAAATATTCACTAGGCTCTAATAAGATGACTAACTTTCATTTCGGTACGAGTCCTCATGTGACTCTTCCCGAGTTATGTTGTGTGTATGTTAATGTGTGATGTGTGTTGTTATGTTGAGTACGTTGATCACAGATATCAACCCCACATTATTATAAGAAGAATTTAAGTATAACCCGATTAAATGGGTAAGTGTCGTCTAACAAGGAATTAGCTCCATTAAGGTAGAAACCCTCAAGGGTCAAGGAACACAATAATGTGATCTAACAAGTGTTGGTGTGTTAACCTTATGCTTGTATCCTATTGATTGGATATGTGTTGATTTATAAGCATGATATGTGTTTATAGTTACCATGCATGATTTAAATATAATCAACTGCATGTTTAGATGACAATTAGTTGTGTGTGGCCCGGTAGTATTCGGGTTGCACGATTACCATACCAGCAAAGGTGCTGAGCCCCTTTGGGGCCACCCTTTTCATTTCAGGTACAATGGAGCTGGCAGCCGTTCGAGAGTAGGACGGGGTGGCTATTTATGCATGGTTAGTTATTCAATTTACTTATGTATTTGTAAGTGTAGTAAGACCAAAACTGTTATTTGTATTAGGTTGTAAATACTCAGTACAGTTGGAATATAATTGTACTTGATTGTTTAGAAATGGAATGGCTTTGTAATGTGTAAGTGCTCGGGAATCTAATCCATCAGACCGATACATTGTGCAAGTATTAGCCTTGTTAGCCACGTGGGTGGCTAATGGCATGTAACACTAAAGGATTAAGTTAAATGTGTGTTGTAATTCCGTTGCAATCGTTTGTTAAGTGTTGTGTTTGTAGTTGGGGTGTTACACATGTCCTCTTGCGAGCATGATGGATCAAGTAGTCTCGCACTCCTTAATGTTACCGCCTTTGCTTGCTCTCTTGGATTTGGCTTGGGTTGACTTGGAAGAATACCCGGCGGTCTTTAAGCAAGCTGTTGGGAGATGCTTTCAAGTTGTGCTTCAACCCTTTTGTTAGTGGCTTCTTGGTTTGCTTTATAGGCATCCAAATCAGCCGCCTTGGTGTGCACAACCGAGACAAAATTCTTTATCATGTCTCTTAGCTAGCATTAGCATCCATGGAAGGGGGAGGAGTTTGTTGATCTTGTTGATGTTGTTGTTGAAATCCCGGAGGTGCTCCTTGTGGTCGGTAACCCATTTGGGGGTTAGACATTTAAGACGACCCTTGTTACCGGTATCCCGTGGGATTGTTGGAAGCATTGCTTGATCCCCCTTGGGTTTGGTCATTACTTCTCCATGAGAAGTTTGGATGGTTCCTCCATGGGGCGTTTTGTTGGTTGTAGTTGTATCCGGGGCGGTTGCCTACAAAGTTTACATCCTCATGTGGATCGGTGCAAACTTTGCCTTCGCAAAAATGGGTCTCGTGAGGACCCGCACAAATCGCACACCCCTCTTGGATTGAAGTAGAAGCAGATGGAGAGGGTGATGATGAAGAAGCTATATACTTTGTTGTTTCTTTTTGAGCTATAGCTAGCTTCTCCACCATTTTGGTGAGTGAAGATAGTTGAGCGCAAAAATGGTCGGTGGGCTCAACATGTAGGAGACCCGCTGCTCGTGGTGCTCTTCCCTTAGGCTTAGACCATTGCCTTGTGTTACTAGTCATCACCTCTAAGAGTTCCATCCCCTCTTGAGGTGACTTAGTCATAAAGCTTCCTCCAGCTGAGGAGTTCACAAGGAGCCTATTCGAATCATCGAGACCATTGAAAAATGATAGACATAATGATTGGTCATCCAAGCCGTGGTGGGAGCAATTCATCAACATGTCTTTGAATCAGTCCCATGCGTCGTATAATGTCTCTCCTGACTCTTGGCAAAAAGTATTAATCTCTCCAATTAATTGCCTTGTTCTACTCGTGGGGTAATACTTTACAAGAAATTTTTGAGCCATTTGTGCCCAAGTGTGGATTGACTTTGACGGTAAGCTCCTATACCATTTTGATGCAGCGTCGGACAGCGAGTGAGGGAAGAGCTACAAGCGTATTCTCTCATTAACTCTTCCAGCTTTACCAAATGAGTTGTGAAAAGTCGAGGAAGAGACTTAGGTGATTGGGAGCTTCATCGGGATTTGCTCCGCTGAATTTTCCTAAGTCCCGGACAGCAGTGATGTAGTAGGTCTTGAATACCCATTGTTCGGCCTCTTGAAGCGTCAACTCCAGTAGGACTATGCTAGTTGTAGTCTTTGAGAGCCATTTGTTGTGGGTTCCCATTATCTTCTATTCCCGGTTCTTGACCAGCCATGGTTGGATTTTTTAAACTCCGGATGGCTCGCAACAAAGAACGCTCGAGCTCGGGTCTAGGACTAACAAGTGGAGATCCCTTGGCTCGGGTGTTTGGCATACACCGAGAAAACAGAAGGTACCGAAACCACACCAACACCAAATGCTCTTAAGTAGTGGGAAAGGTAAGAATATAGACAAACAACTAAACACACAAATAACAAAAAGAAAATAAACAAGATAAAAGTACTAAATACACAAAAATAAAAATACCGAAACTAGGGAAATGATAGAAACTATCAATTTTCCCGACAACGGCGCCATAAACTTGTTGGGAAAATTACAAACATAGTAATTAAACCTAGATAAAGGGGCAAGTGCACCCAAATTTGTTGCAATATAACAAGTGTCGTATCCACAAGGAAATTGGTTTCTAAATCCCAAGCTTTGGTATATCAGTTAAACGCAAATGAAAACAGTAAACGGGGGTTTAGTCGGAGGCAAGCTTGGTTGTTTGTCAATAAAAAAGCAATAAAACAGTAAAATGTTTGTTTGATGGAAATGGGTGGAAGAGTACCCTAGGATAGTGGGGAATCACCTAATTCACCCAAAGAATCTCAAAACCATAACTCATTAACTCATTGTCTATTAGAGCTCAACTCATGAATCCCCAAATCATGGAAAATCCAATTCTTACCTAATTAGTCAAACCCCTTAATTAAAGGAAGTTTAAGTCACTAAGTAGCATTAAGCAAACACTCTTAATCAAAAGCCCTAAGAATTTACACCCAAAATCAAAAGAGCAAAAGTTAGGGTTTATCCCCCTTTTGGTCTAGTTCCAAACTCAAGCTCGACTATTGAATGAAACCACCATAAATGTAATAAGAGATCAATTTAAAGCATTAATTGATATTGAAGGGAATAGAACAAGAGTATTAAATGAGTTAAGTTTCTAGCATTCAATGAGCAAAAAGAGGGTCAAGCTCCATCCTAGGATACAAATGAGTTTACTCAGCCATTAAGAGAGGAAAGAGAAAGAAAGAGAGAGAAATAGCCATTATAGGAGCTTCCAAGCTTCAATGGAGGTAGAATCTTCAATGTCTTCTTGTAACACCCATTGTATAATTACGCCCCTAACATATTATGAACTAACGCAAACGTAGTAGAAATAAAAGACGTCACAGCGGAAAGTAAATTAAACGTTTAACTGGGTGTTTGTAACACCCCTACCGCTAATCCTGTACTTACCATCCAATCATCCCAATAATCAAAGCTACTCGCAGCGGAAATACTACTTACTACGGCGGGTGATACAACGCCACTAACCGCCCATACAGCTAGCAAGGCTATTACTACTTATAGTGACGGTCTGATGCCTAAGTATACCGAGCTACTACATTCCATACTGATTATAAAAATAGTATACTTACATTCCTGGATCACAGAGTATTTAAAGTATATTCAATTACATTCCCTTTTCCAATCTACCAAAAATAATGAGTTTAAACAACTACTCATCTATACCAATACTCCATTCTTTCATTATCCAAAAAGGTGTACCCCATGGTACACCGGCTAACAAAAACCTACAGCCGTGTACTACTTAGTACACCATTCACAATTCATTCATTACAGACAAAAAGAAGTCAACTTCAACTCTCCTAGCCTTCATCCTTCACGAGTACCTGCATTATGTTAAAAACGGTGCCCCAAGGGGCTCAGCAAACGCTGCGCATAAACTCCGCATATACCGAGTGCTAACAAGGGCACGCCGACTATTTGACGTCCACTAAACATGTGATTCATTACTTTCACACATACATGCTTTGCGTACGACATACATACATATACAATACATTATACAATCCAAAGAAACATTACAATGACTTACATATTACTTACCTTCTCGAAGTTAGCCAAATTACGCATCCGGGTTAATCGGAATGCTTATTACTCTTTTACTCATTACCCATTACTTGTTCTTACTTTACTTACTTACTTTCATTTACTTACTTACTCATTCTTACTTACTTACTTTTACTCATGTTAAGTCGGTATGACCTCCGGCCCGGGGACTACACCGTTCCACCATCGGGATTTACTTGACTCACCAATCCGGGATGCTACCCATTTAAGGGGTTTGGGCCGCGGACCAGTTTAAGAGTCAGGAATCGGATCCAACCTCTTGTGTCTCCTCATCCTCACGCGTGGCCGAAACTATATCGGACTTCTACTCATTCCAATTTAATTACCAATTTAAGTTAGATTGGTTAGCTTGTTAGGAATCAGTTAGAAGTCCAATCACAAACATATTCGGTCACAATACAATACATCATACATACACACACTCATATTCATCCATACATTTCATGAATTATACAAACTATGATTTAAAGAGAATATTCACAACATACAACACTACATATTCACAAGTAACCATAATAACTCTGATTCGTGCATTTATCTTATTTGGTGATCAATTAGCACACAACACACAAATCAGAGTAACCAAGGTAGCATACGGGGCATGAGAAATTCATACCGTTCACCGTTCACCGTTGTACTTGTATCCGACGTTCCTCCGGTGTTCACAAATCAAATCCTATGATATACATACAATCGAGTAATTAATCTAATTATCATTAACCAAACTCGATTACTCTTACGTTTCCTAACTCATACTTACTATACCTTTACATTTCTTATACTTACGTATGGTTTACTTATTCTTTGTGACTTTTAAAACTTGTTTATACTCTTAATGACCTTGAAACATCCTTAATTAAGTCCTAATTATCTTATACTATCATTACCATTCACTTCCTTACCTTAATACCCATTTAATGCACTTAATTTTACAGTTTTTGGTTGGTCCGGGACCTTGTCCGGGTCTTAAGTCCCGGACCAACACATGGTCTTACTCTCGACTTAAATTACACCCTGGTTCGGGTCCTTGTACAGGGGCTAAGTCCCGGACCATATGGGTAGTGCAGTCTCGAACGAAATATCAGCATGGTCCGGGAGTTCAACAAGGGACTAGGTCCCGGACCTGCTGCAGTATTTTACAGATTTTACCATTTCTAAATCTGTTACAATCCAAACTTTGCCTAATTAATTCCCCATTGTTCCTACACTTAATCCCACATATTTTAGCACCTAATTAGTCACCTAAACATGTTAAAATCCATTAGTAACTTATTACACCCTTTTATGCTAATTCACTCACCTATTTTCTTAAGTTCTCATTTCAGCACTTACACTATTTTTCTAAGTTGCATTTGCTACAGATTTTAACTCTCACCTTCTTCATCTTTAGCTCCCTCTCATAATGTCATTTCTAAAGCTTACAATACACTAGTTATCTCTCCTAACCTACCAACTAAACAGCTCCAATAAAAATCTGTTACAAGTACATGGTTTCACCTAGTTTCTAGTTTCTTAAGTGTTCTAGTTCTAGGTAAATTTTGCCATAGTCTCCCCTATATTTTTACACTCTCACCACATGTTTCTTGTTCACAATTCAACACTTATTTCACCTGTTTGAAAACAGCATTAATATACCAACTCTCCAACACAACACTACATCTTAAACACTTCTAAAATTCCTGCACATAACCTCTCATTCCCAATTCTGTTTTGACAAGTTCTCAATGTCTTTTAAGGTTTCAAAATATTTGTATTCTCTTACACACTACTCCACCACTACACTACCATTTTACAATACCCATTTTATACTTCTAAAATCTGTTACATAAACACATACAAGACTACACAAGGACAAGCATATTTTACCTTGTTACTTCACTAGCTTCTCCTTTCTTCTTCCTTCCTCTTTCCTTCTTCTTTCTTCTCCCTTTCCACCGGTTTTAGTAACCAAATTCTCTAACACTACAACCCATATATACACCATTTTAATACACCAAAACTAACCTTAACCATTCTTCAAGTTTTAATGTAGGTTTTAGGGTTTAGAAATATATTACCTTCCAAGGGTATGAGTGAAGCTTGGAATGGCTCAAGAACAAAGTTTCTACTCCTTCAAAGAGGCCAAAATCGGCTGGGTACACAAGGAGCAAGCAAGGGTTTTAGCTAGATTTTCGTTTTGCCCATAAGGCTAGAAAAACAATGAGGTTTCAAGAATATTTTTACCTCAAAATGACAAGGAGAAGAAGGTGGTTCTAGAAGGAAGTCTTGAAGCTCCAAATGCTCCACACCCATGGAGATGAAAATGCTCCTTTTCGAATTTTGAAAAGAGGGGAATACTCTCCTTGATGAGAGGAAGACAATGGTGTAATTTTTATAATTTTTGGAGGAGATTTAAGGGAGTAACAAGAGGAGAGAAGTAGTGTTTTGTGTGGGTTTGTTCAAAACTCCATGGCTGCCGGTTGGAGAAGAAGAGAAATAGAGAGGAGGGAAATGGGTCTGTACGTGAGAGAGGAGAATGAGTGGAGGAGAGAGAGTAAAAGTGAGAGTGGGCTACTTTATTACTTTTGTTGTTTTGTAAATAAGAAGAGAGTGTGAGGGAGTGTGAGAGAGGGGATGGGGTCGGCTGGCACCAGACCACACACACACAAACTTTACTTTTATTTTAAAAGTGGACACATAAGTTTTGGTTATTTATGTTTCAACCCCACAACTTCCCGTTTTTGACAGTTTTTACTATTTCTCGTTTTATTGATTTTATTGGTTCTAAAGCTTCACTAATATTTATTAATGACTATTTAGTTGACCAAAATTGTTACGAGTCTATTTGACCCGCTTAAAGTCACGTTTTCCCGGTTACCTCGAAAAACGCGCTTTAATGTTCGTTAGTGCTTTTAATCCATTTTAAGGATCCGTTTTCTTCGGGATTTGTTCCCTAATATTTATTTCGACTTAATTAAGCTTCTAAAATTATTTATTAGCCTAATTAATCACTGTTTCTAATTACGGGGTATTTCAGTGTTACTCGCCATTACCCATCCATGCGAGTAATGCAGCGACTATCCTACAATCAATCCATAATACGACATAACCACTGTGATGACAGGAATACAAATTTATTCAACAAGTACAAAATTTAATTCCAAAACTGACTAGTGAGCAATCTACTTAACCATGTCAATAGTCCAAAAACGGATTACTAAATCCTAAGGTATAGTCGAGAAGTATCATGCCAACTAATCCCCGAAAGTTTCCCACTCTCGCGTAAGGTCTTCAAAATAGCTACATACCTGTAATGTGGTGCCATAAAGGCTCAGCCAACTGCTGGTATGCTAAATGTGATCCTAGACCCGTTTAGGCCACTTAGGTCGTTTTAGCCATCTTGATTAACATGGGGTTCGTTACATGTTGTTCCGGTTACATGCTTATAACAAAACTGTAAATACAGAATTTAAAAATACAACAGGCACTCCAATAATCACAGAACAAGGCATGCTATTAAGACAATCATAATCGAATAATGAGCACGAGTCAATAGTTAGTTGAGGTCCAGTTAGTCTCACTTGTTCATTTCCACCATATGAAGCCCCGCTTCCAACAATCTCACATAAACATACGGGTGTCATGTTAAGGACAATTCCCCGTTTAACCTCACACATTAATATTTGGACAGTAGTCCGGTGCCATCTAAAGTGGTAGATGGACTCACTTATCTATGGTGGTAGATGTCCATTAGGCCGAAGCCTTGGTGCCAACGGTAGCACACTCCGACTAACGATTGTATCCGGCTCGTTAGATAAACAAGAGTAGACCCTAAATGGGTGTTAGAACTCTAGTGATCACTATGCGCAACCTGCTGGGACGTATGGAGACCAGGATTTATTAAACACTGTTTCATTAATTAATTATCACACTCTCATAAGTTAGCATATTTTAATTAGTCTCCTGGAGATTCAATCTCGTTATTGGAGAAAACACATTTTTATTGGATGCCCTATCGGGTCTTACACGCAACCTAGAAGTCTGCTAGGTGATGTTCAAAGGTGAGTCATCGCTCTAGAGACGGTTAATACCGGGTCTCTAAACTAAGTTCCTCACTTAGTGTTTTAGAAGTTGTTTACTCTCACAAGGTAGTATCCAGAGTCTCTCCAAAAGTTTATACACAGTTAGGGTGATAATCAGTATCACATGTCGAACGACGTACGCGCACAGTTAATAAACACTTTGACAGTCGGAAAATAAAGGCATATAAACACAAGCACCACATTATTTATCTGAAATGCAAGCACACAATTACGTCCGGAACCCATGGAAACCCTTAGGGATTTCAGACCACACACTCACATACCGTTCACCGACAATAACGCTAAGGTGGTGAGTCACGCCTGTCCACTAGTGCTCCCGAGCTCGTAACTCGCAGTCCGTATCTCTGTAATATGTTGTTCTAACATCAGTGTCTATATCACGAGAATGCTTAACTAGTGCAGGTAGGTTCTAGCCTTTATCCCGTAGTTAACCCCTTAGTCGGTTGTTTGTTTAACTCGGGTTTGTTATTAATTCTCGGGATTACAGATTCATGACAACTTACAGTTTATGTATAGGTAGTATTCGATACTGTAATAATATCCAGTATGTAGGACTTATTCTCCTAATACTCTTGTATGGTTATTTGTTTTACATGTTTAAGTACACACACTTACATGCGCGCGTGTAATCATATACACTTATTTATGCATACATAGAATGTGGTTTATTACCATGACTCATTAAGCCAAGTTATATCTTCACTTACAGTTGTATAATATCTTGTGTGTGTTGGTTAATTAATCTACTTGGCTAAGTTTTGTCGGTTGGTCAACGTAGTTTGATTGGTCAATATTTCATAATAGTCGATATTTATTCATCGCTTTATATTACATTACCTTGTAACACTTAGGATTATATTCCTAACACTGTTCTCTCCACATTAATCTCATATGGTTCCTTATTCACATTACATGCTTACTTTGTATTATAATTTCATAATGTAAGAATTATAAAGTTTCCCGCAATGAATTTAATTCTTTATTCTTTGTTAGACACACTTGTACTTAATTGTGTTATCTACTCACAAACCTTTTATCAAGGATTCACCTTAATGTTGTACAAGGTATTTTATACATTATTATAGCCCTAATATTATAAGGTTTCTAACCATGTGTTATACTCCCCAACTTTCTAATTTAACTCCCTCATTTTTATGTGATTGTTTACAAGGTATATGTATACCATAATAATGCCCTTATCATATACTCTCTTATACTTTAATATAATGTCACATTATATCATTTTAACCTTATAATATATCGTTCCTTGTTTCTGAAAATTCCAAACTAACCATGTACTTTCGGTATTTTAATTTTCCTCCCCTTTCATTTTTTGATTATTTACAAAACCACCCCAAATATTATTTGTTGTTACTTTTTCTTTCATTATTTAATTTATAATCCAAGGTTCCAAAACGTTATAATATACAAACATATATATATATATATATATATAGCTAATTTGAACAGCAGCCCCCCTCTTTTTTTCAGTTTTATACTATTACCCACAACTTTCTTATTATTACATATTACCCCTCTTTATTTTTGTAAACTTACAATTTAATACCTAAAACTTTATATTATACATATTAACTTATTTAATTCCAAAAATTCCCAAAATAGTTTTGAAAATTTCCGAACAGGCCCTAGGCTATTCTAATATTATTTTCCACCCCTAAGTTTCGGTTATTTACATAATAACCCCATAAGTTTTATAAATGTCACATTTTAATACTTAAACTATATATGATAACCCTTAGTTTATTAAATAACCAAAATCAACCTAAAATTCACCAAAATTATGTACAGACCCCTACTGGTCATATTAACCTCAATCCAGCCCTTAACTTTTGAAAATTACATAAACACCCCAAATAGTTTTATAATTTTCATTTTTAACTTAATACTTTATTTAAGTTACCAAATCAATTACTTATTATTTTTCCAACTTGGTCAAACACCATATATGGTCAAGGTTGACCACCTAAACACTCCTTTGACCAGCATTTATCAGTAATTAAGAAAAACCCCTATTATCTCTCTAGTTTCACATTTAAGTGCTTAAACTTCATAAAAATTACATTTTATGTTTTTAAAATTCCTTAACAACCCCCATTCGGTTTTATTTATTATTTAGCACCCTAAACTTTGTTTATTTACAGCTTGACCCACTTGGCAAGTCTTATGTTCATTTTAAAATTTATAAAGTTTAAAAATCATAATATAACTTTATATTTAATTTATGTTACACCTAAATTCATCATTATTCATCCAAAATGTTCCTAGGTGAATATGTTCACTAAAATTACATCTTTGCACTAGAAACTTAAATAATACATTTTATCACCCAAAAACTTAATAAATAATATTTAAAGCCTTTAATAACTATAATAAAATGGCCTAAACACATGGCCTTAAACATAACATAAACATACTCATAAAATGACATTACAATACCCACAAAATATATGTTATACACGGCTTTGTTACAGATTTTCTCTTAACTCCTAAAAATCATTTTTCTTTCACTTTTAACTTATAAACTTGACTTTAACAAGTCATTATCACCTAGAATCACCAACCAAACATATAACCATTATTTTCTACACATTTTCAAGGATTAAACAGCACCATACACTTACACATTCTCGGCTTTATTATATGTTACAAGATAATAATCCTTTAAGCCTTAAAAATGGTTTTAAGAGCTTTTACCTTGTATTAAATCAACCAAGGAGTCCAAACAGCTCCTATATGCTCTCGGCACTGTATGTATACAGACCTTAGGTTAGATTTTATTTCATGACATTTTGCTTAACCATGAACAAGTTTTTAAAGCTTAATTAAGGAGTTTACCTCTTTGAACTTTGTTTTTCCTCTTGGAAATTATCTCAGCACTTCATGGGTAGCACAAGGACCATTCAGCCATATATAAACCATGAACAAGAGTTTAGATAATGATTTTTCCTAAATGACAAGTTTAAGGAGTTTTTTAGCAAGATTAAAGAGAGATTTTACCTTGCAGTTTTGGGAGGTTCTTTGTATGGTTCTCGGCCACATATAATAGTAGTAAGAACTTTAGTTGCTGTAGGAAAAAGGGTAGGAGAGATTAAGGCTTGAAAAGCCATGGAATTCCATGATTTTACCTTGATTCGGAGCCCTTTTAAGTGGGTTTTGGAGAAGCTCTTTGGCTCAATGAAGAGGGCTGGAAACACTCTTAAATTGGGTGTCAAAAGGTGTAGAAAAAGAAGTAAGTAACATTTCATTTTTGGATTTAATATTGAAGAGAGGTAAAAAGGTGTTTTAAGGCATTTTTCCTTACCTTAAGGTTCTTAAGAGGTTCCCCTATCCCTTGGGTTGGTCTTGGAAGTGGCTTGGGTCCTCCAAGGGTGTGTTGGTGCCTTAGATACAGTAGGAAGAATTAATTTTGGCCATAGACACAAATAAAAGAAGGAAGGTGTCTTAGAGCATATTTTTCTTACCTTTGCTTACCAATCTGATTCTCCTGGGTTTCGACCCTTAAATGGCCCATACTCTCTTTGAAAATCAGTTAGAGTGATAGAGGAAGAGTGGGTGGTAATTTTGGTGCAAGAAAATTGAATTTTGGAGGTGAAATGAGCCTTAAGACTCCATTAGAGCTTAAGGTATGTTAATTGAGGTTGAAGATGGTGAAGGAGGAAGATGAGCTCGGATGAGAGAGGGAGAAGAGACTGAGAGTATGGGCAAAGGAAAAGTGATGGCTGATTTGGGATATTAGTATGGAAATCCTTTCCTAGCTTGGTTAGGTGTGTAAGAGATATTTTATCTCTTGTGTTGCTTTCTTAACATTGCATTTTTCTTCTAATGGTGTGTGCCTGATTTCTATGTTCCCTTTCCAGCCTATACTGCCGTGAGGTGCAGGAATTGTTGGAAGATTTGTATCTTGTGTGAGAGGGAATGAGAGAAAGGGTGTGGAAAGGTGTTTTTGCGTTTTTCCTCTTTGGGACATGTTTGTCTCCTTTGTCTTTTGTCCCTTGTAGCTTAATTCTGATTGTATAAGGCTTTCATTTGGCCACACACATGGGGGGCGGGGACCATGTACAATGCTAGACCTTAATATTACAACCTTATGTTTGTACATTTGTGACTTAATTTATGTGTTAGGTGGTAACATGTGTTATTATTGTATTAAGGTGTGTATATAGGTGGTTGTTGTGTTTAATAATTTGTTTGTCTATATAAAATGTTTTATATATTTTAATCAGTGATATTTATGATATTTAGTACATGCACTAATGTGTTACATGTAGCGTTGACTTTAGGAGTTGGTTTCTCCTTGATAATGTTCTTTGACTAGAGATTTAATGTATAGTTTGGTGTCCATCTAGGACTATATGTTTATACACTAATGTTTATAATGAGTATTACTCATTAGATGGATATTTGATTTAATTCCTTTTTAATTAAGGTAATTAATGTTTGGAGTATTTCACTTCTTCCTCCTCTTCTTCTCTTCTTTTCTCCTCTTCTTTTCTCCCTTATTTTTGCCACTCTCTCTCTCTCTTCTTTCTAGCTGGAAATGTGGGTGTGGGAGAATTGGAATAGAAGCCCCAAAATCCAGCTTTTCAAACCAAAAATCTGGGCAAATTTTCCGTCCGACCGACCTTGCCAAGGTCGGTCTCGGGGGTCGGTCGGACTCTCTGTGAAGGAGGCACGTGACAGATTTTAAGTTCAACCGACCTTGTAAGGGTCGGTCCCAAGGTCGGTCGATTCCAGTGAGTTAGGAAGGACTTGGACAGGGTCGGACCGACCTTCCCAAGGTCAGTCTCAATGTCGGTGGAGACCAGAAAGTTCTTCATTTGTGCCGGAATTCTCCCAATGCTTCCCGTTGGCTTGGCATCCTTCCCGCAGTGCTCGAACATTGATGCATCCTCAAATTAATCTTCCAAAATGTACTCACATGGTATTTACCTATTAGAATATGTCAAAAGTATAAGATCACTAATAATCACAAAAGTACTCCATAAAGTGGAGAAATAAGTCATGCACCGAATAAAATGACGGTGAATAAAGACCTTGAGATAACACTATTTCACCACTTATCACTGCCAAATGGACAGGACTATACCATGTTGGACACGGACAACATGGGCGGATCCAAGGAGGTTTATGTGGGGTCACGTGACCCCACATTTTTCAAAGAATTTAGATATTCCTCTATGTATAATAATTAAAGTTTATATGTATATAGTATAATGACATCATATATCATGTAGTTGTTGGTGATGTAGTGGTAAAGAATAGAAGCATTAAGTGAGTTGTCTTGGGTTCAAATCCTATTATGATCACATGTGTTGAATTTTTTTTCTTCAAACAATAATGACCCACATAATTTATATCCTCGCTCCGCCCCTAACGGACAGCCACAGCATAGAATTTGCCCAACCAACTACCTGCATATTTTGTTGCACAGTTAGTCGTATCTTTTTTGTATTAATATTATTGTTAAGTGGCCGGCCTCGTGTCTTTCATTGAGTCTTCACGGATGTCTCACAAATCATTTGAATTTGGTAATTGGTAGACCGGGTCATCCAAGGTGGCAATGCATCATTGGATTGGATGTCCCTGTTTCTAGAATCCAGACCTAATCAGATAAATTTTTCGAATGAACTAACAATGATATAAGATTTCAAACGGTGACCCCGTAGAGAAAATTGGTTTATTTCTCTTTCTTTTTTTATGTTATGAGTGCAAGTCATTATCTAACTGGGTTGTTATTTGTAGTACAAAATTACTAATCACCAGAGTACAAATTTTTTTAAATCATATTAACATTGTAAACATGTAATGACATTGTATTGTAACTTTTGTTTTTTGAAATAATCATTTCGTCAGCGTAAATCGTAAAAAATGCTCTCATTGTAATAAAAGACGTTAACCTCATTTTTATTGTGTTTGAACGTTATGATTGTGACTCCACATTAGTAAACGACTTTTTTTCAATCATATTAACGTTGTAAACAAGTAATGACATGATGTTGTAACTTTTGTTTTCGAAATAATCATTTCCTCTGCGTAAATAGTAAAAAACGCTCTCATTGTAATAAAAGACATTAAATCCATTTTTATTGTGTTTGAACGTTATAATTGTGACTCCAGATTAGTAAACGACATTTTACGTTACTTTTGATTAAACTACAAACATTGTTATACTTTCAGAAACATCGTACTGAAATTGTAGTTGAAAACGCCAATTTCGGGTACAAAACGCTCTCACTATATATAGTCGGAACAAGTGAGTTTAATTCATTTCTCATATTTCCTCTATATCTCTTCCTTTCTCTCTCCCACCTACTCTCCCCTCTACCGACCAGCACCACCGCCGGAGCCGTCGCCGCCGACCACCAGCCGGTCCACCTCAGCACCACCGCCGGAAAAAGTTTCCGGTGAGTTTTTCGTAAAAAAATTCCAACTTATAGATTTGGGTGTCCTGAGTATGAATCTGCTGTTACTTTTTTGTAATTAAACTCCAATTGAGCTAGATCTAGGATGCATAATTCGGAACAAAACTAAATATTTTGAAAAAAAACACCCGAGCCCAGATCTAGTTCGACTTCATCAATATAGAGCCCTTGGGGGCTCGAATTCATCAATGCAGAGCCCCTGAGGGCTTGACCCTGGCTAAGTAGAGCCCTTGTGCGGCTCACGTTTTTTTATTGACTCGAGCCCATAGGGGACTCGACCTGAAGATAGTAGAGCGGTTGGAGTGCTCTACATATGCATTTTTGAGCCCTGGTAAGACTCGCTTGATTCGTGCTGTTTTTTATCCTGAGTGCGAGCCCGTGGGTGGCTCGACCTAGGCAAGGTAGAGCCTTTGTGGTGCTCGGTTTTTACAAGGTCGAGCCCTGCTGCAGCTCGCACCTTTTTTGCAGTTCAAGCCTTTGTGCGGCTCAGTTAGGCTCATGGCAAGCCCCAGTTCTCCTCTGGTGTTGTATACTCGAGCCTGGTTGTGGCTCGAGGGCTGTTTTTTAATTGTGGTCTCGAGCCTTTGTAGGGCTCGACCCTGCATAACTAGAGCCCTTGTGCTGCTCGAGTTATGCACGGTCAACCCTATATATTTTTTTAAATTTTTTTATGTTGAATTTAAATATTATGAATGAATTATAATTGTTTGATATTCATATGCAGCAATGGACAGACTTAAAAAAGTAGAGAAACATGTATACTCAAAGAAGAAGAAAGACTGGTAAAAGGAGCAGTCTATGACGGCCTCGTACCGTCGTGCACATGCTTATGGTGAAGGGCCGAGTAATACTGCCCCCCGCATGGAAGCAGCACATCACTCATCATTCCATCCGGGTCAATCTTTCAACGACCCGGCGTTTCAGATACCTGCACCACCATTCAAAGCGATGGATGACTCGACGATGTACGATCATATACCGTAGAGACGTATGCCAGTGTTGTCATCATCTAGTAGTGGTTGGTCTGTAGAACCACTACACAACGCTAGCTTCAACATCTTAGGCGAAGGAAGCCACCACATTTCTCCTTTCCAAGCTTAGACGTCAGGCGGGGATAGTATCACGCCTACCACGCCTATCACACGCACATGCTGATGAGGACTTTGTGATGATCGAGTGTTCGCCATATGTTGATGACGATGGTGGTGCTTGAAATACCCCGAACTTAAATATGGTGATTAGAATATTTTAATATAGTATTTAAGGGCCTAATAGTGCCTAAGTAATTTTGGTAAGGAAAATAAATCCAAAAGAAATGAGAAAAACGCTTGGAAAGCGGAAAACGCTAAAACAAGCGTTAAATAACCATAGGAGGTACGGGACCTCGGTTATAGTATCGTAAGGATTCCTAAGGCTTATTCATGCCTAATTAGTATACGGGAACGATTCCCGGAGAAAACGGATCCAAGAAATGTATTAAAACGCTAAAAGAGCTTTAGCGCACATTTTTCGAGGAAACCCGAAAACGTGATTCTAAGTGGTCAAACGAACCCGTAAAAATTATAAATCATTAAATAATAATTATTAAGCCTTTATGGAAGCTTAATAACCAATAAAAATAAAGAAACGAGAAAATTCCGGAAAACGGGCCCGGTTAGTGAATAGTATCAAAACCGGGTAAAATAACGAGCGTTTCTGTAAAAGACGAAAAATGCTCCAGCTAGTATAATAGTGGGGGCCGGTTTTCTAACAGTCAAATAACCCTCTCTCACACACACATAACTAGCTAAATTAATGTAGAGTCAAAAAGCAAAAAGGTGGGAAAGGAAAAAGCACTCACACACCCTCTATCCCCTCATTTCTCTCTTCTCTCTCCCTTCCTTCTCCTTCCCCACCGATTTCTCTCTCATTCTCCCCCTTGCTGGCGATTTTTGAGAAGCTCCAACACCTCTCATGGCTTCTCTTCTTTCTCCTCATACTCTAGCTCCATTTGAGCTCCAAATGTAAAATAAAATACATATTTGAACTCCTCTCTTCATCCTCTACATTTCTATCTTTTCAAAATCCGAAAATGAGCAACTTCATCTCCATGGGTTTTCCCCATTTGAAGAGAAAAGCACACCATTGTGGAGCTTGGAGTCTCCTCTTCCACTTAAGGTAAAAAGATTCAAGAGAAAAACTCATTTTCTCCATTTCCATGCCTTGGCCGATTTTGGGCTTCTTTTAATGCCTTGTTCTTCTCTTGTTTTGGAACATTGTCTCAACCCTCCAATGGTGGAGTAATCCCCTTCTTGATTCAAGGGTGAGAATCCCTCTCAAAGATCTCCAAAGGTAAAACCCTAACTTGTACTCTAAGCCTTTTTATGGAGTTAGAATTCTCTAAGGGTTTAGAAGAGTAATTAAAATGCATTTTTGTGTTTCTTGGGTGTTGGAGTGGAGTTTGACAACTCCACTCCCATGTGACCGATTGGACAAGAAAGAGAGGAAGAGGAGAAATGGAAAAGAAATGAAGGAATCAAAAGCTCAAGGTAAGAGCTCCTTCCTAATGCTTAATCTAATGCATTAGTGTAATGGGAATGGGTAAACAAATAAAAGAACATAAACCATTGTATTAGTATTGTAGTTGTGGATGTTTGAGTATTGGCGAGCAAATGTGTGGATTTGTAGCCTTAGAGCCAAATGAATGGTGTATGTGTATTAGTATTACTATTTGAGGAAGTAATGATGTATTGGTATTGTGGTTGAAGAAATGTTGGTGTATTGAATTTTTGTATGAACCTTATGTGCTGGTAGGACCCTTGTTGGGTGTGGCTAGTGTTAGGTTGAATTTGATGAGAGGATGTGTACTTGAGGAAGTAAGGAAAGTAGGTGAACTATGGCGAAATTTTAGTAGGAATTGTACATTAATGGATGACTTGGTGAATGGGAGAACCAAGGTATGTATTGGGGTTAGTAGAGATGTTTAATGATCATGGATTGGTAATTGGAGGATGAGGATAAAGCATGTAAAAATCTGTAGCATGAGGTACTAAGATGCATTGTAAAACTAGGAAGAAATTGGTGTGCAGGATTTTGTAAAATGAGTGTTGAAACTTGGGTGTAGGTAGTGTAATGATTTGGAAATGAATTGGCATGGTAAAGAGAGGTATTTAGAATGCTAGGAATGGAATTGGTTGAGTAAGTATTGGATGGGAGAATTGAGTTTTAGAATCTGTAGCACAAGAGGCACAAAAACTGCTATGTGTGCAGGAATGGAAAGGGAGGAAAATTGTGTAAGTGGTTGATGGATTTAGTAATGGATTTGGTGGATGAATTGAGGTATTTTAGGGAGCCTAAGTGGCACTAAATCATGTTGGGATGTATGTAGGAAGATTGGGGAAACAATGGGCAAAGTATAGAACTGAAAACAAATTTTAAAACTGAAATACTGGGCCGGACCGACCCTAGGACCGAACTTGCAAGGTCGGTCGAGCCCAGATTCACAAAGACGGAAACCTTCTGGAATGGACCGACCTTGGGACCGGACATGCAAGGTCGGTCGGCCAGAAAATCTTCCGTAATGAAACCTACTGGAAAGGACCGACCTTGGTACCGGACATGCAAGGTCGGTCGGCCTAAAAATTTTTCGTCAAGTAACTCACTGGAATGGACCGACCTTGGGACCGGACTTGCAAGGTCGGTCGGCCCTGAAATTTTCCAGCGTATTACCCTACTGACTTCGACCGACCCTGGGTAAGGTCGGTCGAGTAAAAAAAAAATATATGATTATGGTTATCATATGTATATATATATATATATATATATATATATATGCCTATACACATATGCATATGTAAATGTAGTAATACATCACTAATGGAAAGAAAGGATGAAGAAATGCACATGTGAGTAAGGAAACAAGTTAAGAAAGTTGTAAGTATAAGAACATTAAGTATACTGGGATAACGGGATAAGTAATGGAGTAGTAATTATTTGTATGTCGTATGAGCATAGTATTAATAACAATGTTGGAAACATTATCAGTGGAACAAGTGTGAACCAAGGAACAAGGGAACACATGGTAAAGCTAACTCCGGTGAAAGGTATGATTTTCTCATGCCCCGTATGCTAACCGAGTTACATTGATTTGTATGCTATATGCCGGCTAATCAAGACTAAAGCATGAAAACGGTTTATTGCCTTTCATTGTATGTCTTGTTGTATGTTGTGTGAGCTAACCCTTCTTGATTGATTGTGTGGCATCATTTAGTGCGTAGTACGACTCATAGATGAGTCTTGTTGAGTAGTGACTCGCAGTAAGAGTCATGTCGTGAACTAATGGAACAGTAGCAACGCACTAAACTATCGAATCAATAAACGATAACGCAACCCAATGAACTCACTAGAGTGTGAGAGAGTGTACGGGAGTAATAACCTTCCGATAACGGTAGGAGAAATGAAATAAATAATCCACAAACAAAAAAATAGTGGAAGTATATAAGTAACCCCTATTAGAGGAATTAATCTGGGTGCAAAACTTGAACCATGAGAGTAGTAAAGAATGATGAGGGATCTCCAAACCCCTTAGTAATTAGTCGACCCATTATGAGAGGACCCGACTGATGTAAGTATGCCCCGAACGAGAGAGTATTCGATATGTTGGGGAAACCCTTAAATCTGAGGATACTAGACGGTGGTAATTCCCTAAGCTAGCAGAGGTAATCGAGAGAGATACTTCTAGGCTAATCCATGAGATTGTAATATACTCTGAGGGAAGAGTGTTGGGAATTTGAGTAGTCCGGTGAAAACGGACATTTGAGTATTTGAGGAGCTAAGCGTATAGCCCTCGTATTGTAGGTCCGGTGGCGAGTCTTGAGTATGACTCCGCCTAGAGGCCAAAGTAATGAGTAATGAGTATGGCGTACGTATGAGTAAGTAATGAGTACTGAGTAAGAAGTGAGTATGAGTATGTAATGAGTACCAAGTATTGAGTTCGTATGAGTAAGTATGGAGTATTGAGTAGCAAGTATACACCAGTATAGTAACGAGTACAAAGTAAAGTACTAAGCATGGAGTGATGAGTATGCAAGAGTAAGGAGTGAGTATGAGTAGAGTAGCGAATATCGAACATAGTACGAACAGAGTAATGAGTAACACCACGAAAAAATATTGAATAAGTAACTAATACGAACGGTTGACTATAGAATTGTCTTCCTTGGTAAGTATTGTACCTTGTATGTGTATGTAAGTATTGTTGTAAGGTATTGTGTAGCAATTGTATGTGTGTATGCATGTAAAATGAACTCCATGTATATCTGACCCAAAGTAGTTGGCGTACCGCGGTTAGCACGCGGTATATGCGAATTTCATATGCAGCGTAAGCTGACCCCCTAGGGGGACCGTTTTTAGTGTGCAGGTACTCGAAGCTGACCACCGTTCGAGAGAGTAGGACGGGGACTGCTATGTAAGCATGGGTAGTTGTATGAAAAGGGATTGTACTTGTAATGTATTGGGAAATTGAAAGTCCAAGCTTTATCGGTAACTTAAGGATTGTAGTATACTCGGTATAGTAATGAATTGAAGTTGTAATTGAATTATGGATGAGTAAGCAATGGGAAGTATTGTATTATGTAGAGTACTCGGTATGTTCACATTCGTCAGACCGATAGTATGTAGAATTGTAACTCGCCTTGTTAGTCACGTGGGTGACTAACGGCATTGTACACCCGCCGTTGAGTAGGTAATATCCACTGCGAAGGTAAGTATGGTACAGTAATAACGGTATTAGAGGTAGGGGTGTTACAAAAAGTGGTATCAGAGTGAAGTATCGCTCTGATGGATTAAATACCGAGTTTAGGAAAATACCGAGTTAGGAATTAGAGACTTGGGGCTAAGGGTGGAGTGTTAGCGTGTGAGGTACGCTAGTTAGGAACTTCCGCGTGAACCTGAAACCTACAACAACCATACCCCGCCCTCCGCAACCCACGGTATTAAGTTGGGAGAAGAACGCCAGAGAGATGGAAAGACCTCTCACACTCGGGTAAAACCTGATCTGGCAGTTGCAAAGACAAACCTTATTAGAAAAGAACCTGTCATACGGTAGAGTCCAAGAACTGGAAGTCCCGAAGACGGTTCCCGTTGAATGACAAGGACCGCACTTAATGGCGGAGGAATGAAGATCCTAAACACAAGGATAATGGAATTTATGGCACCATGGGGCGACATGCTTCGCAGTCGCGAGAACCATGTGTAGCCAGCAAGAAGAGAAGCACAATCGTGCAATGAAGCAAGGAAGATAGAGTAACGAACCCGAGACAAAAGAGTCTACGGACTGTAATATTTGATGATACCAACAACGGTATACAAACCGACTAAGGAATTAGTCGAGGTTGGGTTAATACCAGACCTACACGCTAAGAGGCTGTAATGACCGAACAACATAGTTCAGATAACTATGAAAGAATTCATAGCACAGGCACCTATAGGACCCCAACATGGTTCCTAAGGATAAGTCAAGTCTCGTTAACCACACTGAAGGTGTGAGACACCCGGATGGACGACAACCATGTCAAGTATCCTGAGAAACGACTCAGAGAAGAGCGATCACCAAGATCAAAAGATCAAAGGAAGATCTAATAATACCACCAAATATGGATGGAAACGATACCGTAGCTGGTATACGTTAACCGAAAAACAACCTACCCGCGCACTTGCCCAGGGCAAGTGCAGCAACTACAAGATGGTTGGAAGACTTTTAACAACCCGTAAATACTTGCTAAAGTACCGCTATGACGAATTGAGCAAATATAGGATTACCAATCCTAAGGATTAAATAATGAAACCTCGGAAAGGCCTAACGGCCCGACCATTGTATTAAGGGTATACCGGCCAGCAAGAAGCTGGACTTGGTCAAGACCTCAATCATGGCAACGCCATGAAGAATTCATTTTAACACCGAACTGTTATTTCAAAACCCAGAATTTTCTTTCAAAAACCACAAACCCTTCTTTTAAACCTTAGATTTTAAAACCAAACAGACGAAATTACGGTGAGTATCATAGAATAATATAAGAGGAGTTGACAATAGAATACTTCACCTAGGCGTGTGACGAACACTACGAGTGTACCCAAATACGGGATGTGGGACAACCGCACTCCGAAGGAGCTTGTGGGCCTGACAGATAGTTAGGTAAGTGGTAACGTGCCAAGACGGTACCCCACGTATGTATACATGTAGTGTACGAAACACGGGAAGCAGTCAACTCTATTCTACGGACCATAAGTAAATTTGAAGCAGAACAGTTGGTTACCTTAACCGAACAAAGGAAACTCAGATAAGCTACAAGCTAAGGAGTCAGAAACTCACTTCAGGAGAACCATTAAGAGTTGAAAGTGCCAGAAGCACTAACAACGGGATAAGACATTGGATATGTCTCGAGGATATCTAAGTAAAGCATGATAACTGGAGGGAATACCCAATCTAAACACTGTAGGGTAAATGCCTAACATTGACACTTCAGTGTGCAATGAGCGGGATAGAATTCCCAGAACAGCTACCACAAACACACAGGGTGATGTTATAAGGTACCAGAAATACCATTCATCACCGGAAGGGATATCAAATCCGTTATAACACAAGGAAAAATACCAATGGTCTACCCTAAGAATGGGAGACGTTACTACCCTCAACGGATAACTCAGATCCAGAACCGCAAGGTAGGACAATAAACTGAACATACTCATAAATGTCAGCCAGATGCTACCGTATAATCGGTACTACCCAGGCGCAATCCATAAAGGGTATCAAGTCAACACATTTGAACGAGATGTCGTGGTAAAGACACCACAATCGGAATGAACATCCGGTTAGAACACCAAAGGGATCCCACTTGATAGGGAATATCCCAACTTAATAAATAGTATCGATCAATATCAAG
The DNA here is from genome assembly GCA_023374045.1 of Limonium bicolor. NCBI lineage: Eukaryota > Viridiplantae > Streptophyta > Magnoliopsida > Caryophyllales > Plumbaginaceae > Limonium > Limonium bicolor. The sequence continues at coordinate 313,401,682 of CM041777.1, read as the reverse complement.
ATACAAAAGGGTCTCCAACATACGGAAGCGTGATGTGATGATCTTATCATGGAGCCCAGTATCACCTCCAAACCTAGCAATGTCTTGTGGAGAAGTAACCACTTGGGAACAACCTATGATGAGCAGAGCTCTAGGCAATATGGCTAGTACGCCATGAAACTGTTACCACACAACCCAACGGTTGCAAAACCAATGTGAACTATATGGAAAGTGGTCAAGGATGACACCGATAAAAGAGTAACAACCAATAATTGAGGATGCCCCTCATAAATGTGAGACCGCAAGAGCGGTGAACACATGGACCCCAAGAAGGGGATATCATCAGTAACAGTCGGGAAATATATTCCTTTCAGAACTACTAATGTAGTCAAGCTTGAGCATACAATTATTGCCAAGTAATATAAAATAAGCAACAGCAATTGATGACAACCAAGGAATAACCAGTTATAAAACCAATGAGGCTCAGGGAGCTCAGAAAAATAAAGGAATACCATATGCGGTATTTGCCAAATACATGGGGAACCATCGTATAAATGATAGAAATGCATGAGCAGAAGCTAACAACAACGGAGACCATGTAAACCAATACTGGGGAATCAGCAAGAACATGGTGCGCAGCAGGCGACCAATGTATGTGAATAATCACCCAATACTATGGGTTGTTAATACAATATGGTAGACAGGCCGGGCAACAAGCAGAAGTCTACACCAAATGATAAAGCACCACCTGAAAGAGTAACAATCAGTCCATTGCGATCTCATAAGAGAGTTACTGCCAAGGGTTCACGCCTCTGCACTCTGTAGGACTGAGTGTTTTGGTATTGCACTTGTGTAGTTAATGATCTAGTGGGATAGCTAGGAATATAGGAAATGTAAGTAGTGGTAAATTATTCCTTTCACCAGTAAACATGGCATAAGCCAGTTAAGCAAAAGCTTAGAAACAAACCGTGCGGCCTAAGGCCAAAGAAGCACGAAGAGTGTGAAACACACCAACAATCACAAGATGTGAATTCCATTAGAACAAAAGTGAAAGGAGACTTAAGAAAGTCACAAGGGCCGACGCATTGAAAATGCAAGGTCATACAAGTAAAGAACACTTGTAATGAACTAGAAAAACTGGTATAATTCAGAAGCTACTAACAGTAGAGGAAGCACTACAACTAAGTAGTGACTTGACCTCACCCGACAATAAGTCGGGGGAGCCAAGTGAATGATCACTACCAAACACAACAGTATGTATATAGATTGCCAGAGAGCTGGTTACAAATCTAAAACTCATCGAGTTCGAGCACGGTAGGAGAACACCACACTTGGTCAATAAACCTTATTTCCACAATAAGAGGGATAAAAGGGTAATGTGTAACACATTAAGATAACAAAAAGGGCGAATAACCCAGTCTATCAGGATCGCGCAGCAGAAGATAGTGGGCCCAGAATTCCAAGTGAATAAAAGGTTAGTCATCAATGCCTTGAAGCCATTTAGGCTAGAACTGAACCCGGTTCAGAGGTAAATAAACTCCGATGGAATTTCTTGATGAAGGGACTAACCGATAATACGATTAAGACCCATTGATCAAGGAACATTGTATAATAGACCGCATGGGAGCTGAACCACTCCATGATGGCTGGATGCCTTCGACCAATGTCCAATGATGACACATGGTAGATTACGTAGGCGTAATCCCTTTTAAGGGGGGTAGAGCGAAACCGCGAAATGTATGTTTTACGTGATAGGTGCGTAAACTACAATGCGCATAGCGCAAAAGAATTCGTTTTAATGATTGATACTTATGTTACATAAACATCTGTATTCACTCATTGTGTAATTGTGGTAATTTGGGAAGTAAGTATAGGAAAAGGAGTAGAGAAACTCCAGGGGAATGAGAACCCCGATTGGTAATAGTATGAAGAATGAGTATGTACGGGTGACTTGAGGAGTATAAATCGGTATGGAACCGATGTACGTAATGAGTATAAATCGGTGTACAACCGATGTATTTTATGAGTATAAATTGGAGTATAGCAAATTAATGGGACATTATACCCATGAATTTCCTAAGTATAGTAGTTGGAGAAGATGTAGTAATATTCCGTGAGACGATTAGTAAGTAAGTAGGTGAATCATATAAATTGGAAAATGTATGTGTATGATTATGAGTAGCAAGATTAAGAAGATAGAAAACGAAATGATGTTTGACGAGCTATCTGTTTGTATTGAGGTGGGAAGTGGAACTTGATTTGCTAGCGATCAAGGGAAACCGAACACAAATTGGAGTGGAAGGATAATTCAACACCAATGCTGATCACATTGGGGTTGAAGGACTCTGGAAGCTCCCTTAAGTGGCCATAATAATAACACTAGTAATAGGAATAATCATCATAAATTGAAATTGGGAGATGTATGCAAGTTTTCAAAATGAATTTCCAAAACTAATTTGGTACAACGTTTTCTTCAAACTTGAGAATGAGGATCGGTTTTAAAACCGCTCCCACGGGCGCTAGTGGATCTTCCATGCCTAGGCACGGGTATCCGGTCGAAACCATAGGAGGTGAAGCTAGTTTCGAGTCTGTGGAAGTGTAGAGTAGTTTGAAACCACTACACCGTTCGTGCGGTGACAGTGTGTGTTTTCTATTTTCCAAAGGCACTGGGGCGGCGTAGTCCCGAGTAAGTATGAGTAAGTATGAGTAAAGTATGAGTAAGTAAGTATGAGTAAGTGCCTGAGGATCTCTATATGTGCAAATGAATTTGATCAGAACCAAAGGACCGTAGAGCCAGAAAGCGTAAGTGCTTGAGTCATGACGGCCGTGAACCAGAAAGCGTAAGTGTTCAAACGTGACCGGTACCTGAGGGATCACTCGCCATTGGGGGAGGATTGTACCTAATTGTCTGCGGATGGACCCCCTTGGAGAGAAGTAAAACGGATATTTTTGATTGCTATGCATGCAGTGACATGCAGTTTGGATGCGTAGTATGCATCGTGTCAGACATTTGGAGTTTGACAAGTTATATGTAGAGGTCATAACCTTAGCATAGAGTATATGTACGAGTAACAGTATTAGATTCACCAACTTTGAGGGCAAAGTTCTTTAAGGGGGGTAGATTGAAATACCCCAAACTTAAATATGGTGATTAGAATATTTTAATATAGTATTTAAGGGCCTAATAGTGCCTAAGTAATTTTGGTAAGGAAAATAAATCCAAAAGAAATGAGAAAAACGCTTGGAAAGCGGAAAACGCTAAAACAAGCGTTAAATAACCATAGGAGGTACGGGACCGCGGTTATAGTATCGTAAGGATTCCTAAGGCTTATTCATGCCTAATTAGTATACGGGAACGATTCCCAAAGAAAACGGATCCAAGAAATGTATTAAAACGCTAAAAGAGCTTTAGCGCACCTTTTTTGAGGAAACCCGAAAACGTGATTCTAAGTGGTCAAACGAACCCGTAAAAATTATAAATCATTAAATAATAATTATTAAGCCTTTATGGAAGCTTAATAACCAATAAAAATAAAGAAACGAGAAAATTCCGGAAAACGGGCCCGGTTAGTGAATAGTATCAAAACCGGGTAAAATAACGAGCGTTTCTGTAAAAGACGAAAAACGCTCCAGCTAGTATAACAGTGGGGGCCGGTTTTCTAACAGTCAAATAACCCTCTCTCACACACACATAACTAGCTAAATTAATGTAGAGTCAAAAAGCAAAAAGGTGGGAAAGTAAAAAGCACTCACACACCCTCTCTCCCCTCATTTCTCTCTTCTCTCTCCCTTCCTTCTCCTTCCCCACCGATTTCTCTCTCATTCTCCCCCTTGCTGGCGATTTTTGAGAAGCTCCAACACCTCTCATGGCTTCTCTTCTTTCTCCTCATACTCTAGCTCCATTTGAGCTCCAAATGTAAAATAAAATACATATTGAACTCCTCTCTTCACTCTACATTTCTATCTTTTCAAAATCCGAAAATGAGCAATTTCATCTCCATGGTTTTCCCCATTTGAAGAGAAAAGCACACCATTGTGGAGCTTGGAGTCCTCTTCCACTTAAGGTAAAAAGATTCAAGAGAAAAACTCATTTTCTCCATTTCCATGCCTTGGCCGATTTTGGGCTTCTTTTAATGCCTTGTTCTTCTCTTGTTTGGAACATTGTCTCAACCCTCCAATGGTGGAGTAATCCCCTTCTTGATTCAAGGGTGAGAATCCCTCTCAAAGATCTCCAAAGGTAAAACCCTAACTTGTACTCTAAGCCTTTTATGGATGTTAGAATTCTCTAAGGGTTTAGAAGAGTATTAAATGCATTTTTGTGTTTCTTGGGTGTTGGAGTGGAGTTTGACAACTCCACTCCCATGTGACCGATTGGACAAGAAAGAGAGGAAGAGGAGAAATGGAAAAGAAATGAAGGAATCAAAAGCTCAAGGTAAGAGCTCCTTCCTAATGCTTAATCTAATGCATTAGTGTAATGGGAATGGGTAAACAAATAAAAGAACATAAACCATTGTATTAGTATTGTAGTTGTGGATGTTTGAGTATTGGTGAGAAAATGTGTGGATTTGTAGGCTTTAGAGCCAAATGAATGGTGTATGTGTATTAGTATTATAATTTGAGGAAGTAATGATGTATTGGTATTGTGGTTGAAGAAATGTTGGTGTATTGAATTTTTGTATGAACTTTATGTGCTGGTAGGACCCTTGTTGGGTGTGGCTAGCGTTAGGTTGAATTTGATGAGAGGATGTGTACTTGAGGAAGTAAGGAAAGTAGGTGAACTATCGAAATTTTAGTAGGAATTGTACATTAATGGATGACTTGGTGAATGGGAGAACCAAGGTATTTATTGGGGTTAGTAGAGATGTTTAATGATCATGGATTGGTAATTGGAGAATGAGGATAAAGCATGTAAAAATCTGTAGCATGAGGTACTAAGATGCATTGTAAAACTAGGAAGAAATTGGTGTGCAGGATTTTATAAAATGAGTGTTGAAACTTGGGTGTAGGTAGTGTAATGATTTGGAAATGAATTGGCATGGTAAAGAGAGGTATTTAGAATGCTAGGAATGGAATTGGTTGAGTAAGTATTGGATGGGATAATTGAGTTTTAGAATCTGTAGCACAAGAGGCACAAAAACTGCTATGTGTGCAGGAATGGAAAGGGAGGAAAATTGTGGAAGTGGCTGATGGATTTAGTAATGGATTTGGTGGATGAATTGTGGTATTTTAGGGAGCCTAAGTGGCACTAAATCATGTTGGGATGTATAGAGGGAAAGTTGGGGAAACAATGGGCAAAGTATAGAACTGAAAACAAATTTTAAAACTGAAATACTAGGCCGAACCGACCCTAGGACCAAACTTGCAAGGTCTGTCGAGCCCAGATTCACAAAGACGGAAACCTTCTGGAATGGACCGACCTTGGGACCGGACATGCAAGGTCGGTCGGCCAGAAAATCTTCCGTAATGAAACCTACTGGAAAGGACCGACCTTGGGACCGGACATGCAAGGTCGGTCGGCCTAACAATTTTCCGTCAAGTAACTCACTGGAATGGACCGACCTTGGGACCGGACTTGCAAGGTCGGTCGGCCCTGAAATTTTCCAGCGTATTACCCTACTGACTTCGACCGACCCTGGGTAAGGTCGGTCGAGTCAAAACAAAAACAAAATATGATTATGGTTATCATATGTATATATATATATATGCCTATACACATATGCATATGTAAATGTAGTAATACATCACTAATGGAAAGAAAGGATGAGGAAATGCATATGTGAGTAAGGAAACAAGTTAAGAAAGTTGTAAGTATAAGAACATTAAGTATACTGGGATAACGGGGTAAGTAATGGAGTAGTAATTATTTGTATGTCGTATGCATAGTATTAATAACAATGTTGGAAACATTATCAGTGGAACAAGTGTGAACCAAGGAACAAGGGAACACATGGTAAAGCTAACTCCGTGAAGGTATGATTTTCTCATGCCCCGTATGCTAACCGAGTTACGTTGATTTGTATGATGTATGCCGGCTAATCAAGACTAAAGCATGAAAACGGTTTATTGCCTTTCATTGTATGTCTGTTGTATGTGTGTGTGAGCTAACCCTTCTTGATTGATTGTGTGGCATCATTTAGTGCGTAGTACGACTCATAGATGAGTCTGTTGAGTAGTGACTCGCAGTAAGTGTCATGTCGTGAACTAATGGAACAGTAGCAAACACTAAACTATCGAATCAATAAACGATAACGCAACCCAATGAACTCACTAGAGTGTGAGAGAGTGTACGGGAGTAATAACCTTCCGATAACGGTAGGAAAAATGAAATAAATAATCCACAAAACAAAAATAGTGGAAGTATATAAAACCCCTATTAGAGGAATTAATCTTGGTGCAAAACTTGAACCATGAGAGTAGTAAAGAATGATGAGGGATCTCCAAACCCCTTAGTAATTAGTCGACCCATTATGAGAGGACCCGACTGATGTAAGTATGCCCCGAACGAGAGAGTATTCGATATGTTGGGGAAACCCTTAAATCTGAGGATACTAGACGGTGGTAATTCCCTAAGCTAGCAGAGGTAATCGAGAGAGATACTTCTAGGCTAATCCATGAGATTGTAATATACTCTGAGGGAGAGTGTTGGGAATTTGAGTAGTCCGGTGAAAACGGACATTTGGATTTGAGGAGCTAAGCGTATAGCCCTCGTATTGTAGGTCCGTGGTGGCGAGTCTTGAGTATGACTCCGCCCAGAGGCCAAAGTAATGAGTAATGAGTATGGCGTACGTATGAGTAAGTAATGAGTACTGAGTAAGAAGTGAGTATGAGTATGTAATGAGTACCAAGTATTGAGTTCGTATGAGTAAGTATGGAGTATTGAGTAGCAAGTATACACCAGTATAGTAACGATACAGAGTAAAGTACTGAGCATGGAGTGATGAGTATGCAAGAGTAAGGAGTGAGTATGAGTAGAGTAGCGAATATCGAACATAGTACGAACAGAGTAATGAGTAACACCACGAAAGAGTATTGAATAAGTAACTAATACGAACGGTTGACTATAGAATTGTCTTCCTTGGTAAGTATTGTACCTTGTATGTGTATGTAAGTATTGTTGTAAGGTATTGTGTAGCAATTGTATGTGTGTATGCATGTAAAATGAACTTCATGTATATCCGACCCAAAGTAGTCGGCGTACCGCGGTTAGCACGCGGTATATGCGAATTTCATATGCAGCGTAAGCTGACCCCCTAGGGGGACCGTTTTTAGTGTGCAGGTACTCGAAGCTGACCACCGTTCGAGAGAGTAGGACGGGGACTGCTATGTAAGCATGGGTAGTTGTATGAAAAGGGATTGTACTTGTAATGTATTGGGAAATTGAAAGTCCAAGCTGTATCGGTAACTTAAGGATTGTAGTATACTCGGTATAGTAATGAATTGAAGTTGTAATTGAATTATGGATGAGTAAGCACTGGGAAGTATTGTATTATGCAGAGTACTCGGTATGTTCACATTCGTCAGACCGATAGTATGTGAAATTGTAACTCGCCTTGTTAGTCACGTGGGTGACTAACGGCATTGTACACCCACCGTTGAGTAGGTAATATCCACTGCGAAGGTAAGTATGGTACAGTAATGACGGTATTAGCGGTAGGGGTGTTACAGTGCTACTGATGAAATACCCCAAACCTAGATATGGTGTTTAGATGATAAACTAAGATATAAGAGGGCTAAATAATGCCTTATAAATATTAAGAAGCAATTTTAACCAAAGAAAACACAAGGAAACACCGTAAGAGCAATTTAAGCAAAAATGTGCTCTAAGCTTGTAGTAACTTGGGTTAGCACCCAAATATCACTCTTAGACCTTAGTAACATCCTAATGGTCATGTTAAATCAATTACCAAAGAAAACCAAAGTCCAAAACAAGTTAAAACACAAATTGTGCTTTAAGGACCCTTAAAGCACATTTTTGAAAAATTGTCTTAGAAAGGGGTTTTATGTGGCTAAATGCCCATGATTACTTCTTAATTAACTTGTGTACTACTTAGTATCACATTAGGAAGTCTAAATCAATGCGAAATCAAAATTTTCACAAATATGTGCACTAATTTGTGAATAGTAACTAAATAGTGCTAGTTTAGTATTAAGTCAATATAAGCTAATTAATTGGTCAAACAAGACCATAAATATCTTATTTAGGAGGGGGGGGGAGTTTTTGAAGTGGTGAGTCACCACATGAGACAGCAACTTAAGGAAAAAGAAGAGGGAAAAGTTAGTAGAGTACTATTCACCTTTTCAGAAAAATCTTCCTTTTAGCTTCCCTCTCTCCTCCTTTCTTCATTTCTTCTTCTTCCCACTGATTTCACCTGCTATTTCTTCTTCCTTCACGTAAGAGCAGCCTCCATGCTAGCTCCATCTTCATTTGACCATAACTTACTCATTTTAGCTCCAAAATCAAAACCAAGCACATATATCTCTTAGTTAGCTCAAGCTCCATCTTTCTATCTTTCCAAAACTTCAAAAGCTTCATTTTGGTGCCAAGGGAAACCGCCATTGAAGGGGGGAAAATAAGCTTGGAGGGTGCATTAGCTTCTCCATTCTCTTAAGGTAAAGAATATGTAAGAAAAATTAGGTTTCCATCATTTCTTCACATGTCCGAAAATTACAACTCATGGGGCTTTATTTTTATGCCTTGTTCTAGCTTGTTTTCTATTCTTCAAGGGCTAGAGGAGGTATTTCTTGATTCATATCCAAGCCTACCTTAAGACTTCAAGGTAAAATATCCATTTTGATACCTTAAAACACATTTTTAACCTAGGGTTTACTCCTTAAGGTTAGTGTATTGTTTAGCACTCATTGGAGTTATTGGATATTGATTAGAACATTGGCAAGGAGAAATAGATTGGTGACCGAGATTGTTCAAGGAAAATCTAAGGAGGAAAGTTTGTGGAGCTTGTAAAAGAACAAGGTAAATTGCTTACTTTAAGGTGTTTTATTATTTAAGGGAATGGGATTTAGATATATGATAGCTTAGCTTAGAGTTTACATTAGGAAAGGGCTATAAAACCTAGGAGAAACTATGATAATATTTGAGAACTTGTGATTAAAGAGCAAATGGGAAATGAGATAGTTAGACAATTAAAAGGTGAATTACAAGAGCATTTATATTTCAATGGGAGCCTTGTTGTGTGTATTTACAGGTCAAAGGCTAATATATGTGGAAATTCAGTGGTTAAGCTTTATGTCATTTAAGGGCCTAAGTGCCAAGCAATTTAAGTTTATGCACTATATGTGATGTAGTGTAGTTTTGGTGTAAATTGGGTGTTAAGAGTGTGTGGAAAGAATTTGGGTGTTCAAGGTTGTTAAATGGTAAAAACCAAGTGTTTGGATGTAGAAACATACTAAAGAAGCCATGTCAAAATTTAGTGAGGAAACAAGGAGTTTAAGGTGTGTAAATGAAGTTTGATGACCTAGAAGATACTAGGGATTCTTAAGGCTTAAATTGGTGAAAGTAAGTGAACTAGAGTGTTCTTGAGTGTTTAAAGGACTTAGGAGTTGTCTTGAAGGAATTAGAGTTTAAATGAGTGAGTTTGATGCTCTAGGGTTATAGTGGGAGTGTGATTAAGTCTTGTGCAAGTTTTGATAAATAAAGGAAGAAGAATGCCTTGTGAGAATCTAAGTGTAAGCATGAGAAAGTTTGAAAAGTTTGTGCAAAGGAAATGGGAGTGAGTGATAAAGCTTTGGGAGTGGTGATAATGCTTATGGAGAAACACTTTGGTTAGTTGAGCTTTTAAGCAAGTTTACATGTTAGTAGTGTAGGAAACTATGTATAAGTGTTAGGAATTTTTGTAAGAACTTGAGTGAATGATCAAGGAATTAGGTATGAGATGGTGGATGGATTAGGAGGATTTTAAGGTGCTAAAATGATGTTAAAACATGCTAGGATACTTAAGGAAAGGTTAGGAAAAGGTTGGGCAAGATTTGAGGTTCAAAAGAAGTCAAAAATTGCATTTCTGTACAAGTTTAGTCTTGGTCCGGGTTTGCAACCAAGTACATAAACCCGGACCACATCAAAAACTGTCCAGAGACTAATTCCATGACTTGGTCTGGGTTTACATCTAAGTACACAAACCCGGACCAGTCATAAAACTGTCCAGAAACTCATGCGATGTATTGGTCCGGGTTTACATCCTCGGACACAAACCCGGACCAATAAAAAAAGCCACAGAATGTTGAAAAATGGGGTTTTAAGGTTGGGAATTGTTTGGTAATGATATTATAAGATTGTTAGGACATAATTAATGACATATAATGGTCTTTAGAGGCATAAACAAGCTTAGGTAATAATGAGAAGTAAGTGGCTTTTGAGGTTAAGGTTAAACTACAAGGACTTAGTGATTATTAGTGGGTAAGCGTTGGTAGATAAGTAGGTTAAGTAAGTTGGGATAAGTTAAGTAACTAATAACCTAAAATGAATGAATGTTTTAGGACTTGTGAATTGGGACCCGGAAGGAGATAAACCAAACAATCGCCGACGGTGAACGGTACAGTCTTTCTTATGACCTGCTTGCTAACGAGGTGTCCCTCGGCTTATGTGCTATCTGTTTATTTGCTATGACTAATACAAGATAAAGCATGCAACCGGTTTTTATTTCTCTCGTTGTGTGTGTGTTTTCTTTACACTAACCCACGAGACTTGAGGTTAGCTACTAACTAAGCTTAGTACCTATTGAATTAAGGAGAGGAATTATATATTGGTAACAGTTGGTTAATACCCGTTAGAGTTTAACTAACACATGGTTTGTAAGATTTCACTAACTGAAACTTAAGGGGGGAGTGAGGAACCCGGGACTGACTCCGGTCATGCATGCTAAGGAAAGGGGATCGGTATCTGAATCAGATCCGACTTTTGCTTAAGGACTTGTCTTCGGACTTGTTGCCTAGGGTCGAATGTCGACTCATCTACATTGGATTTCCAGTCCAAGGTAGGAGGCATTAAGATGGTGCGGTAGGATCACCTAAATCCTAAATTATAAGATAAGTTGTTTATTCAACCAATGGAGTTAATAGCTCATTGACTAGGGTTGCTTTTGACCCGACAAAATAAACATTGAGATAAGATACGACCATTTCTATTTAAAGAACGGTTTGTATACTGAGATTAAGATAAGGATAAGACTGAGGTAAGTTAAGATGGACTGAGAATAAGTGGAATTGGAACTTAAGGAGTTACTTACTAACTCACTTATTAAGAGAACACGTTAAGCTGTTCATTTGTGTGTGAACTATGCTTGTTCATCTGTGGTTTGATGTTTTATTGCACTTCATATTATGATTGTGTATCTAATCAATTTCCATGCTATCGACAATTAGTCGTCGTAGCCCCGTTAGCTTGGGGGCCACGAGGGGATCGTACCAGCATTCTTGCTGACCCCCTTTGGGGGCTGCTTTTATTTTGCAGGTAAGCGTCCCATGAAGAGTCACCTTAAGAGTAGGGGCGGGTAGACCTAGGTTGGGCTTTTATTTTGAGTACGGGTTGCGCATGTGCACCCGTCTGTTGCTATTAAGACTTATGGTAGTTATGTTGATACTCGAGATACTATAAACTCGGTTGGTGGATGTTTTGGATAGTTGTATATTCTTTTTGGATAAGCGTTGCAAATATTTCAAGTTCGGTATATTCTATTGATCAGACCGTGGCAAGGTCCCGGTGTTAGTCAAATCCACTGCGACGTTTGTGATTAAGATGTTAAGTTTGCGATAACCACGATATTCTTAAGATGGGGTGTTACAACAGATGATGATGATTCACCCGACGTGGATGAGGAAGAGGATGCTGAAGATGATGTTGTCATTGATCAGGAGGATGACACTGACGAGGAAGCAGCGCTAAGTATGGTGGCAGTGATTCCTACCTCTTGGAAGTTAACAGAGGTGCCAGTTCCGGGCGGTCCACTACTTACTAGTGTTATCACTAGCTTAGGGGGTCATGTAGGGCTTGACTTATGGTGCTCGACTAAGGTATGTTCTCTATCTTCTCCTGTATTTGATCACGTAAATCACATTATGTTTTGTAAGTGTTAAATTGTTGGTCATTATTTAGGATCGTGGGGTTTTGAGTTTCAAATCCCGTAAGGTGATGCTTACTAGCTGGCCAAAAGATAAAATTTCTTGCAAAAGAGCAAGGAACATGATTAAGTATCTTGGTCTAGAGCACATACAGGATATTACAATGCCACAAAACAATATGTCTCTCATCAGTGCTTTTGTGGAGAGGTGACAGCCAGATACAAACTTATTCCATATGCCATTTGGTGAGATGACGATTACCCTGCACGATGTATGGATGATACTGCAAATCCCCATCGTTGGTCGTGCAGTGCATGGACACTCATCCAACCCTGAGCTGAGGGAAGTGATGGCTGAGTGTCTTGATTTTGGGGAAGATGTTCAAACTATGATAGAGACACTTTGGAATACCGATGTTGTATCCATTGCGTACTTGGTGCAGCACTGTAGGTATGGACATGAAGATCCAATGAAGCAGGCGTGTGGTTGGTTGTATCATTTGATTGGTACCACCATATTAGCTGGAAAATCACATGGTCGTTTGAGTCTACGGTTGTTTTGGTTAGTAGCTCCCATGAGGCATGCTACGAAGCTTAATAAATATGCATGGGGAGCTAGTACTCTTACATGGTTATATCGTCAGCTCGGGATAGCCTCATGTGCCTGTAGACACCAAAAATTCTCACCCCACAATGCAAAATTTAGGCAATAAATAAATAAGAAGGTCGTCGCCTTTCTTTTCAAAATTTTATTCACCTGCATGCCAAAATAAAACTGTCATTTTATGACAAAAAATTTGAAATCAATTTTTCAAAGCATCCGTTTTCCAAACCCGACCCTTTTCATTACTTACTTATTTTACAATTTTATTTTTGATTTATTTCATGATTAGTTGGTTCTGTTTTATTCACTTATTTATTTTCCTATTCATTTTATTTAGGATCATGCCATTTCGTTATTTGTTTATTTTATCTCATTTCATTTCATTGATACTTTTACTTGTATTCTCTTCATTACTACTTGTTTTGTCGTTATCATTATTATTTTTAGAATCATTTTCATCATTTTATGTACATTTTCACTATTATATTTCATACTATTATATTTTGTTTTGTCGATAATTCGATTAAACTCCCTCTCATCTCATTTGCATTTGTTACTTCTTTTATCTATCTTATTTACTTCTATTTGTACATATTTGATTCAATTTCCATTTTTTGCACTCACTTGTATTTTATCTTCATTACTAGTACTATTTCATTATTTCATGCACTGCATTATGTTACTTCGTTTATTTCATGTTTTTATTACGTTTGTATTTTTATTGTTTACATTCCATAGTTTCATGACTCTTACGAAGAAAGAATTCATTTTGCTAGATTAAGCTCTTTCGCTTTAGTGTATATTCCCATTTAAAATGATAGGGTTTTTAAAAGAACTCCTCAAGTTCGAATTAGAGGTTTAGTACTATTTCTCTCATTGTATATCGAATTTTTTTCTAGCAGAGTCGGTTAGCGCATGTAAATGGGAGTCGGGAAACTTGAGTTCGATACTCCGTACTCTCAATTTTATTTTTCATTTTCATCTTCAGCCGGCCCAAACGTGGCCCAAGACTACTTTCAAGATCTGTAAATGCAGCCCAGGAAAAACCCTAGCTGCCACCTCATGTCTTTGATTCACATTATAAAACACTACAAACCCAGCAGTAATAGAGCAGCGATCCAAATCCCAAAGACTATTCGTTTTAAAAAAATTCTACTGTCTCTTCTTCTTCCGCTCAAACTCAGGTTTCAAAACAAAAACGCCAGGGCAAAACCTCTTGATCTCCATAATCTTCTTCCACCTCAAACAACACCGAATTTCCTCCCATTCACTTCCTCCTACCTTCGGTTCAGCCCTCCATTGTAAACAAATCCCCAGAAATCCATACTCGGAGCTCAATATCTCGCCGCGCCCCATCGGAAGAAGGTCCTCTCTGCTCCTCCCACTTCACCACAAAACTCAACCGTTCCATGCTAAATCGACCCATTCCCCACTCTGTTCGGTCACACCATTCAAACTTCAACTTCGCACCAGGTAAGGTTGGTACTCAGACCAAGGTTTCCCCGAGATTTCTTTATTCCTACCCTCTTTACCTCATTTCACGTTTTCTGTTCTCAAACGCCAGAGGGACCAAACCGATGATGGAAAAGCTTAAGCATGACTCTGTCGGAATGGTTTCCGCGAAAAGAGTTATTTCTGCCCCTCTTCATTCTTTCATTACAGTAAACTCCGAAGCTAGAGCATCGAACGTTCATTTCGTGTGATTCTAGTTTCTGTGGAAAGCAAAATCACATCCTTATGTTCTGTTTCATTATATCTAGTGTTGCACGCTCTTTTATTTTCTCTTTGTTTATTTTCCTGTACCATCATCATTTTCAATTTTGTCAAGCTCACCATATAATCTCGAAACGATGATAACTCAAGGAGTGGTGGCTTCGTTAGACTTATATTTGCTGCTAGTGCCAATATTTCCCATCTTCCCCATCGGTTTTTTTCTTTCCAGCTTCATGTACGTGAGTTTTGTTAATATCATCCAGGTTTACTCTCACTTGGGTTTCGGTAATCCCTAGTGGCTATTAGTTTATTTTGGATGTGTATATAAATGAATGAAACAGGAATATCAATGGCTTATATCTGCTCTCCCTTCATTGTATATGTTATCCACGTATAATATCGACGATTTGGTTCTAATCTGTGTTTTCAGTTCTGAAATCCTACTGTCTGTCTCTGCCTTGTTCATATTTGGTAATATCATGTAAACTGTGCATCACTATTGTTGGTTTAAGCTCTTATGCTCCTTCAGAGTTCTTGTCGTGGATTCACTACTATTCAGTAGATGTCTTCAGTCACATCATATTCCCCATATTATGGTCTGGGTTCCTTTGACCTCATCTTAGTTGTGTTGTTAACTGCATCGCCATCTCCATATGCTTGTTTGGAAGATTGTTGCGACCACTCATGCTCAACTGTTTATATCTTTGCTTGCACTTATTGTTCTATCTATGTTGCTTCCCGTTTGCTTATTCTGACAAGTTGAGTTGTTTGGCTATATGTCGTGATTAGTATTGTTCAGGGTTCTTGTATGCTTCTTGAGTCTGACCTGGAACAAGTAAGGGGTCTCGACGACCACCAAGACCAGTGTCTAGCCGCCTTACCTTTGCAAGACCAGTGTCTAGCCGCCTTACCTTTGCCCATTCGATTATCTTTGCAAGCTAATATTTTCTGGTTGTCACTATGTCTCATTTAATCAGGTTTTGCAGATTTCTTGAGTATCTCCTCCCTGGACATTAAGAGATAAAAAAGTAAAGAAGAAGAAAAAGAGAGGTGACTTCTCAGAACTTATTAACATCTTGTGTCAACTTTGGCTTGTCTATTTACTATGATCATTTGACTTATCTCTCCATTATGTATATAATGTTCTGTATCTATGTCGTTGCAATTTATTATTTCTTATTTATTTGTTTCTAACCTTCACTTAACCCCATAGTTATAAATCCTTTAGGTCCAAGCCACTAGGATAGAGGGTGTCCCCCATACTTGATAGGTCATTAACCTATCTGATGGAGGTGAAACCCTAAACCCTAAAGCACACACCTAAAATATGTATATATATATATATATATATATACGTGAAAGAATAAAAATCTCATTTGGTTTTAGACCATCTTTTTTTCCTAATTCAAATTTCTCATCAACACTCTAGCCTAAATAACAAATCAGGGCCAAATTGGCCCAAGTCATATTCTGGCCCAAATCACAATCTAACCCAAATCATGACTCGGCCCAAACCAGTATTCGACCCAAATCACTCAACGTGGCCCACTTTGACCCGGCCCAATACCTCATCCAACCCAAAATCTGACTCAGCCCACATACACAACTAGGCCAAACCCAACTTGGCCTAAGGCCCAAACCCAACTCGAAAAAGCCTCCAAGACCTAATTTGGCACGAAACCTCAAACTAAGCCCAATTTGACTCAAAAGCCCAACCAAGGCCTTATTCGGCCCATGTATTGACTCTGTCCAACTTTGACCAATTGAAATTTGACTTTGACCAAGCCTAACTTTGACCCGGGCCATTTTCAAATCCTGGCCCAAATCAAGTTCAAACCTAATTCAATCCAATTCAGTTTCATTTCAGCCCAATTCAATCTCAACTCAACCCAACTCCCACGACCCATTTCAGCCCAACTTTCAAGCTAATGGTGGCCATCGGGTCCGGTTCTACCCGGAACCGATTAGAACCGGAACCGGCCGGGAACCGGTGGGAACCGGAACCGGAACCGAACCGCCTCAGCCAGTTCCGAATACGAATACATGTTTTGAGATTCGGGCCCGGAACCGGAACCGCTCGGAACCGGCTGGAACCGCTTGGAACCGTCGTCGGATTCGGAACCGAGAACCGGAACCGCAACCGGTGGAACCGGAACCGGAACCGCCCCGGAACCGGTTGAAGTTACCGTTGGAATCGGGCCAAAATGACGTCGTTTTGGGTCTCGGGCGCGCGCTCCTCTGAAGAAAATAGTCGTTAGATCCCAAGCACGCGCATTGCAATATGAAGGCCAACATCATGATTGGTATGAGATGAATGGGGATAACACCACTTAGAACTTCTATCTTGTAATATTTTAGAATGTATTAGTAATTTAGTATTACTTTCTTTCCATGTAATCTTTTTTTTAAGACTTGCAAATTGAAATCATGTAACCTCTTAGTAGCTGTACTCTTTTTCCTTATTAAGGTTTTCCCAATGGGTTTTTACCTAATAAGCTTTTAATGAGGCAGTGAATCATATAATAAAATTCTCTTTGTTCCTTATTTTTAGTAAATTCAATAAAAATTCCTAAGTCTTTGTTTCTTACACATTTAAGATTATAAACTTGAAGAATAACCTATCTAGGAGTAAAGTGGATGAAAAGAGCAACGTGTGCGCTCAAACGGATCTCAAATCGGAGCTAAAACGAAGCAACAGGAGCCGATCGAATCTTTCCGGAACCGATCAGAACCGGAACCGAAACCGGAACTGGTTTTTTGACCGAATCCGAAGCGAATCCAGATTTCAGAACC
The DNA here is from genome assembly GCA_023374045.1 of Limonium bicolor. Taxonomy (NCBI): domain Eukaryota; kingdom Viridiplantae; phylum Streptophyta; class Magnoliopsida; order Caryophyllales; family Plumbaginaceae; genus Limonium; species Limonium bicolor. Next base: position 313,384,522 of record CM041777.1, on the reverse strand, counting down.
AGAACCGGAACCGGTGGAACCGGACCCGTGGCCACCATTATTTCATGCCCAACATTTGACCCGATGCCCAAACCTGATCCGAGGCCCAAACTCGACCCGAGGCCCAAACCTGACCCAGGCCCAATATCCGATAATTCAATCTCAGCCCAAATTCAATTCAGTTCAATTCAAATACTGATTCAGTTCAAATTCATTCCAATTTCAATTTCAATTTCCAATTCAATTCAAAATTCAATCCAACTTCAATTCATTCAATTCCAATTCGATAAAAATTCATTCGATTCAAATTCATTCAATTCTAATTCGATTCAAAATTCATTTCAACTCCAATTAGGAAATTCATTGCAAATTCCAATTCAATAATTCATTTCAATTCATAATCAATCCAAAATTCAAGTCAATCTCCTCTCAATTCCAAATTCGATTCAATTTCATTCTGATTCCAAATTCAATTTCAATTCAACTACAATTCATTTCCAAATCCAAATCAATCCAAAATTTTGTTTCATTTAATTCAAAATTCATCTCAATTCAATTCTTAATTCAATTAGATTCAATTCAGATTCGATCTCTACTCCATACCTATTCAATTTCAACTCCAAATCAATTCATTTCAATCCCTAATAATTCCAAACTTCATAAATCTCAAATTCCAATTTCGAACTCCTTGAAAACTTCAGACCCCTCAAAATCTCAAAAGACTCGAATCACCCCTAAAATCCAATTACCCCCGCACATTCAAATGTCTCACAGACCCAAGCGTTTCACAAACTTTGTTATCCCAATGATTCGAATGTCTCACATATCGAGCATCTCACAGACCCAAGCGTCTCACAGATTCGAGCGTCTCACAGATTCGAGCGTCTCACAGACTTTGACATCTCACAGTTTCAAACGTCTCATAGACCCGAGCGTCTCACAGCCTTTGATATCTCATCCCTTTCATCATCTGAATATTCTAAATGTCTCGTAGACCTGAGCGTCTCATAGACTAGCATCCCAAACCTGAAACTTCTCGGAACTCCAAACTCCCCTGATCCTCGAACCGTTTAAAACTCTTCAAAACCTCAAAACTTCCAAAACCCAAAAAACTCCTGAACTACGTAAGGTCTGATCTCAACATGGAGTTGAGTACGTAGGCAACCCACGCAAGGTGTGACCCCACATCAATCAAAATACCCTTTTGCACTCAGTCATTTCACCTCCAAACAACCCCATGCACTTCTAACCCTCGATTACCTAAAAAAACTCAATCATCCTAAAAGCCGCGAACTACGTAAAGTCTGATTTCAATACGGAATTGAGTACGTAGGTAGCCCATCTAGGGTGCGACCCCATTCCAATCAAAAAAGCCCTTTTTTCCACTCCGAGGTGGTACTCCTACTTCTCAAAGCATACAAATCTCTTTCGATTCACATTAAAACCCTCAAACCTTTAGACTTCATGTCTCCTTCATTCATTCAATCCTTAAACATTTCCCGATCTTCCATTCTACATTCAACCAACTCTTAACCTGTCAATCCTTTCATTGGGTGTTAGCTTGGCAGAAAAGCTCGCCTCATCCACTGTCTTTCTCTCTTCTCATCCTAATCCTATCCTTGGTCTTTTGTAATGAATCTCTCTAATAAGGTTTTGAAAGAAGGCAATCCTGACAAATGGAGACCGAGGTTTCCTCGGGCACCAATCCGAAGTCGTGGTCGTTGCCACTTCTAAGGGGTGTAACCCAGTGCGAACCCATACAGAATCTCTGAAATGACCAGATAAGTCCTATCCATAGGCAACAATCAGAGTCAATTAACGGTTCCTAGAAACCAATTTTCCTTCCTAGTTATCATGGGTCAAACTAGGTGGCGACTCTAGTCAATTTCCACCCTTAGGGCATAAGTCCGCGTGGAGCCCATCGAGAGTGGGTGTAGTGCACACTTGCACTCCCCTTTATGCTTTCTGGGAAAGACGGACGGTTTAGTAGGTATTTGAGGGATGCCAGAATAACGGGGTTTTACCCTCCACAGAATAGCATTTTCTAGGATCTGGACTTCTCAGCTAGATCATATTTAGATAGACCCCCCTTGTACCGAAAAATCACCTTCCACAGTGTCGGCTCTAGTGGAATAGGTGGTTGTATGACATTGCTTGAGGTATGTGTGCTAATGTGCATCTAGTACCTGACGACTCATTAAGTATTAACAATTATTTATGGATAATCATTTTATTATTTTTATATGCACAGTGCTGGATTTATGCGTACTTCCCCACTTTAAGACCAGTGATTAGCCCAGACTAGCGTGCTCAAGATGACACCTTGGGCTCTAAGATGGGTGAGGTTTAACTCTCAGATTCATGATCATCGGGCACTACAAGACTATCGTGAGCATCTAGATGCTTTGGCTGCTCTTAATGTAAGTGTTTGTAGTTGTTAACACATTGAACCATTATTATTACCTTTATTCTGTCTTTCGTTGTTGTTTACGTTTTACTATCAAACATTGTAGATTGATTGGTTGTCGTACGATCGAGAAAATGTTAATGTTCATGGAGGATGTACATGGTACAAGGGTACCCTACAAATTACGGGGGTGAATGATCATGCCAGAGCATTGTCTACGCCAGTTTGGGTACGTCAGTGTGTCACATTACATCATAATAGACCCAACTCAAGGTCTGAAAAAAGAGGGAAAACAACCATACACCTGTGTATACCCCCGTCCCCCATAGTGTGTGGGACAACACGCCTAAAGTGATGGTGCCAGGGTATGAACGTACAAGAGCTCGGTTGCATGCTTGTGTCCCAGAGTACCTGGATTGGTAGACCAAACACACACATCCGAAGATTCTAAACCCTAAGAGTTATGACAACACATTGGTTCATCGTCCAGATCCCGTCCTAGTAAGTCATCTGTTTATAGTACATCATGAAATTTCCCTTTTATTTTTTATGTGCACTTACCTAACCAAGTTGGTTGCAGCTATTGTCTGAGGCAAGTGAGCTTGCGCGTCCCTACTATCAAGAGAACTGTGCATGGGACTGGTCATACTATCGTCCCTGAAAGATGCCATCATGCGGCATTCCCTCCCAATAAATGATGTATTTGAAATGATGTGGGGGGGCATCTTTCAGGTTGGCATGCGTATCTCTTTTGTGTTTCTCTCCTGTTTTGGTTTGGTTTTTCCTTAATTCTGTGAATTGTGTTGTTTTTAGGTGATGTCCATGGCTCAAAGTGCTGAGGTTCACTTTGGCAACCTCCAATCCAGGCTTCGCTATGAGGAAAGCCGGGCCAATAATGTTGAAGAGGAATTGAAGTTATCCCGCTCTTCTCATGATGCTTACATTGATCAGGTTCAGTATGAGATTGACCTTAAGGCAAAGGAGAGAACTGCGGCAATAAACAAAGACCTGCAGCTGTCCCGACGAGAATGCGAGCGTCAGCGTGATGAGTATGAGTTGCAGCTGAAGAAACTCCGAGAAGAAAACCTTTCTCTAAAATCAAGGAATCGTGGAAGCTGACAACCTTTGATCGAGGTATGAAACCATCTCTTCTTTTTTGAGAAAGATAAGCTGACTCGGGCCTTCTCTGACCTAGACATTTTGCTGGATCAGGTGCGCTCTATTCACCGGAACGAGGTGAACTCTCTTCAGGCTGACAAGGCCTTTTTCTATCAGGAGAGGAACTCTTACAAGCAGGAGGCTGAAACGCTTGAACTGGAGAAGCAAACTCTTCAGCGGGAGAATGAGGCCCTTGTGAAGGAAAAAGAAAAGCTCATGCAGGAGCTTGATCGCCTGTCGGAGGAAAAGGCCGCACGGGAAGAGCAGTCCAGGTCCTCCTTTGATCAAGAGAAGCAGTCTCTGCTCCGAGATTGCTCTCTTTTGGAAGAGGAGAAGAAAACCCTTGCTGCGGACAAAGTTGCCTTGATAGAAGAGAGGACCAGGCTGGAAGAGAGAGTAAAAGAGCTGGAGGAAGCCAAGTCTCGTTCTCAAGCCGAGAATACTGAGCCATCGGGCCATGGTAAACTTTCAGATCTTCGACTTTTGTTTCTTCTTTTGTCCCTTCTTCTTCTTACTCTTTTTTTTGAATTCCGGCTAGGCTTGAGTTTTGCCAACCTACTGAAGCACGTCAATCAGTTGAATGGTCGGGTAGTCCGTGCTAAGGAGGAGCTGTCATTTGCCAATTCTGAACGTGACAAGTATCGAGCCCAAGTCCTGACCCTTGAATCTCAGGTGGCCAGGCTCAAGTCATTTTCCCGGCAATCTCAGGAGGAGATACAGAAGCAAGGCACCATTAATGCCCATCTAAAGGATTCATTTGCTTCTCAGTGCCGCCGGATAGTCGATATTTGCCAGCAGATTGTCTCGGATCACTCTCTCGAGAAAGGAGAGTTACTAGATGATGATCTGTACAACAAGCTGGAATTCAAGGCTGTTGCTCAGAAGTCCAACTTCTTCTTGGAGCTCGAGAGGTTCTGCCGCAGTCCTGGAGAGACATGCTTTGGCGCCGGCGAAGCCTCATTCCTTCCAGCTGGAAGCAACATCCTGCCGTCTGCCGGAGGGGTGCAGCGTCTTTCTAAGAGGTCCAAGTCTTCTGAGAGTGTGGCTGGTAGCGGCGATAGATTATTAGCTGCTGAAAAAGAAGCTGTAGAAAAAGTAGAATAGAAGTTTATTTTTTATTTTTAGAGGGGTTTTTGTTTCGGCATGTATTTTTTGTGTTTGCCGAATCTTTTGTAATGATCATATTTTGTAACTATTTTTACCCCACACTTTGGGAGAAATATAAGCTATATTTTTCACCATCTTTACTTATTTGTCTGCCGGAGTACCTCTTTTGAGCCAAGTTTTCTATTGTCGTGATATTCTCTTTTTTTTTAATGGTGCACGTATGGTTATCTTATACAAGTTATGTCAGTTTAGTATTCATTTTTATAACACAAGGGGCTTGCGGCTTTGGACTTTTGTTCCGGCCGGATCTTTTTCTTTCAAAGTATGGCCATCTATGATTTTTAGCCGGATTTTTTAAGATATGGAAGCCTGCGGCCTGTTGGCCGGTGCCTATTTTCAAGGCATGATAGCCTGCGGCTCATTGGCCGGTGCTTACTTTCAAGGCATGATGGCCTGCGGCTCATTGGCCGGTGCTTACTTTCAAGGCATGATAGCCTGCGGCTCGTTGGCCGGTGCTTACTTTCAAGGCATGATAGCCTGCGGCTCGTTGGCTGGTGCTTACTTTCAAGGCATGATAGCCTGCGGCTCGTTGGCCGGTGCTTACTTTCAAGGCATGATAGCCTACGGCTCGTTGGCCGGTGCTTACTTTCAAGGCATGATAGCCTGCGGCTCGTTGGCCGGTGCTTACTTTCAAGGCATGATAGCCTGCGGCTCGTTGGTCGGTGCTTACTTTCAAGGCATGATAGCCTGTGGCTCGTTGGCCGGTGCTTACTTTCAAGGCATGATAGCCTGCGGCTCGTTGGCCGGTGCTGTAACACCCCATCCAACAACAAACACATAACAACAATCTGCAGCGGAAATATACTTCAATCACATTACTTAACTCGTTGGTGTAACACGCCGTTAACCACCCACGTGGCTAACAAGGCTTTTACATAAACATTGTACCGGTCTGATGGACTAGATTCCCGAGCGACTACACATTATTATCCCTTTCTATTAACAACAGAACATACACATACCTTCCAACTGTACCGAGTATTTACAAACTGATGCCGATAACAATTTCGGTCTTACTACACCTACTGTATATATACAACTTAAATGATTACCCGTGTGCAATGACTACCCCGTCCTACTCTCGAACGGCTTCCAGCTCTTGTACCTGAAATAGGAAAAGAAGAGAAAGGGTGGCCCCCAAGGGGCTCAGCACCTTTGCTGGTATGGTAATCCCGCAGCCCACATGCTACCGGGCCACGCACAACTAATTGTCGTCTTAGCATGCGGTTGATTATATTTAAATCATGCATGTAACTTAAAACACACCACACGACTCATTCCGCCTCAATGGGCTCAACAAACAGGTAACATATCCATACTTGATAGGTCACTCATGGTATTCATTACCCCTAGAGTGTTTCTCCTCTAATGGAGCTACTTCCTTAATAGACGTCACTTACCCGTTATTCGGGTTATCCTCAAACGCCTCTTATCACAAACTGGGATTCATATCCATGATCCACATACTCCACATTTTACAACATATAACATACATCACATGACACACTTTTCACGTTTCAACGTGCACATAATAACATCGCAATAGTAATTGCTTTACATCAACAACATATAACATAACGGGAGCGGTGCTCTTAGGAACCGACCCAAACATAGTTAATTCACTGGTGAGCCTAGAGAATGATGTCACCCTCATGTTAAACTCGTTATACAACACTCATTACCGTCCTAATAGTCGGACGAGTAACTTAAGTTAAGATGGTTCGGGTTTAGTGACCCGAACACACCTCACAAACACATGTTCCCCCTAAACCGATCATAAGTCAGAATAGCTAAGCTTTGGAATAAGCTAATGGGAGATCATAACCCGTGAGGGAAACAACCATAACAGAGAGAAGGGTAAGGCTAAAAAGGATACCCACTCTCAAACAACGCACGACCGGCCTAACCGGATTCCTCACCACTGTTAGTACATACTTACTTTTAGATATTAGTTAGAACCCCACTATGGAGTCTATCACATCTACACACCATACAGTATTACAACTGGGTTAAACATACAAGGGAGATCCCTACATTCACACACACATATCACACAATTAACACACGCATAGCCGTGGTTAGAACGTCCCGTGGTTTGGGTCGTTTACTCCGAATACCGAACTCTCATGTGATCCTAGACTCAGTTAACTAAGGTTAACACTTCCGAGGTTAAATGGTATCGGAGTTGAACACGCCACATAAATGAATTACTGTAAACTCATTACATGTTTTATCTTACAACGTGGCAAACATACAGAAAAACATATTGGCATACAAGCCGGTGTAATCCGGTAAGACACAGGTTGCAAGAAAACCATACCTGTCACCGGAGTCCACTTTATCATGTCCACTTATGTTCCTCGAGCAACTCTCGAACAACTGATAACATTACATGTACTTCTATTAACATCGGGGTAGCATGATTGTTTAAAGTCTAATGCTTATAACTTTTCCCCGTTAACTTAGTTACATAACTTCACATTTTAACTTGTTTTACTTTTACATTTTAATACAACTTTTTCCCACTAAATTGTCATTATAACTTACTTAACATGTCCTTAACAATCTTATAACATCATTACTTAATAATCCCCATCATCCTATAACCTTAAACAATTTTTTTTACATACTTTGGGCCGTCCGACCCACCGTCCGACCCACAACTGGGTCGGACCGTTCCAGAAACTTTTCCCGTCTTTTAAATACACCTGTCCACCTGTCCGACCCATGTCCGACCCAACCATCTGGGTCGGACCATTCCAGAGACTTAGAGCACACATGTCCGACCCGACCCAAGACCTCTGGGTCGGACCATTCCAGAAACTCCAACGATTGAATTAACAAGGCTGTCCGACCCACCCTGGGTCGGACCACTAGGTCGGACAACATCAGAAATTGTCAAAAACTTGTCAAACTTTCTCCAAACTTTTCCTCAAGCCTCCTAATGTGTTCAAACATCATTTGGCACACCAAACACACGTTTAGCCATGTACTAAACTCTTTAAATCACACACCAAAACCATCTTATCATTCACAAATTTCTTACAAGATTCCTAGCACTTGGAATGTTTTCTCCTTAAGATTTCTAAGTGGTATTTCACCTATAATGACCACTATACCAAGGTGTTTCCTCTACACCTTAACATCATCTCTCAAACTTCTTTTCTTACTAACTAAATCTCCTTTTCACATCTTACCTAAACATCATTTCCTCCTTGTACATCAACGTTCCTAAAACTTAAACAAACTTCTCCAAAACTTTAATACATCCACAAAAACACTCATTGAATTCCTAGAACTTCCAAGATAATACCTAAATCCTTGTAATACTCTAAATCACCTTAATACATGCTTCCTTCCCTAGTAAAGCACTTGTTCATTTTTAACACTTCCTAGTTCACCAAAACTCATTTAAAACACTTAGTACTTCTTATACATCTTCTAAATTTTGACATGGGTTCATCTAGCACATTGCTATACCAAAGCACATAGCTTTCACCATTAGACATTCGAGAACACCTAAAATCCATCAAGGTATTCTCACACACAAACACTTAGGTTTTCACCCTTTTACAACCAAAACACTTAATCACTTAATGCACATTCCTTACACACAAACATATTGTTTTTTTCCTCCTTTAACCATCCAAGACACTCATCTTCACAAAGAATGTTCTTTACACACATCTAAATCCTTAAACTACACTACATCACAATATAGTGCATAAACTTAAATTGCATGGCACTTAGGCCCTTAAGATGCATAAATCATAAACACTGAATTTCCCACATTGTATTTGCCTTTGACCTGCAAGTACACTCAACAATACATATGCCTTTTACTAAGCCCTTGAGAGCATTCTTCTAAGTCATTTTCCCTTGGCTCCTTAAATCATTTTCATAAGCAATATAAGCTCATTTCTCCTAAGACTTTAAACCACATTAGGTTAGCACATTTACCTCTTTTCCTCACAAACTTCTTTCTTGTTTCCTTGACTAAATTGGCAAGGCTTTTAGTTGCTTGTCAACTTCTAAACATTATACAAATAATATAATGAGTATACAAGCTTTAAGCTTCATCTCATTGTAAACCCTAGTTACATATATTATCTTAACACATTAAGGTAATTGTTTTACCTTTAGAATTGGAAGAGAGCTTGAATAAGTATCAAGAGAGGACTCCTCCTAGCCCTTGGAAGATTCAAATGAAGCTAAAACAAGCAAGGTAAAGACACCATTGTGAGGTGAATTTTCGGACAACACAAAACATGAAGGAAACATCATTTTTCTTTGAGTTTCCTTACCTTGAAGCAAAGGAGAACAATAATATGTGAAAAGGTGAGCTCAAGCTCCTCCCATGGTGATTTCTCTTGGCACCGAAATGGAGCTCTTGGGATTTTGAAAGGATAGGAATGAAGAGCTTGATGAGACAAAGAGAATGGTGGTGTTTGTTTTTGATTTGGTTAAGTAAGCTAGGAAATATTGACAATGGAAGATGGAGGTTGATGGTGGTGCTGTATCAAACCATAGAAGAGAGCAAGAAGGGAGGAAGAAGACGTGTGAAATGAAGGGAAATGAGAGAATGAAGGAAAAGGTAAGTTGTTTAGATATTTAAGTAAAGTAACTATTTACTTTTGCTATTTTTTTCTATCTTATCAATTAACAAGGGGATGAGTCATCCCATATAAGAAAACCGGCCCCCTTTATTATGCAAGGGGTATTTTAGTCTTTATTTGCCAATTTAATTACTTATAATAACATATGTTACAAACTAGCTTATTTTAGTTACTATTCACTAAAACAAGGCACATAGATGTGAAATTTTTTATTTCCCATTGATATAGACTTCCAAATGTGATACTATATAGTACACATGTTAATTAAAGAGTAATGATGGACATTTAGCCATTCAAAACTCATTTACAAGACAATTTTTCAAAAACGTGCTTTAAGACTCCTTAAAGCACTTTTTGTGTTTTAACTTGTTTTCAAGCTTGGTTTTCTTTGGTAATTGATTTAATATGTTCATTAACATATTTATAAGGTATAGGTATGACCATTAGGTCTTATACAAATTTATCCCAAGCTTAGAGCACATTTTTGCTCTTATTGATTTTAAGGTATATTCTTGTGTTTTGTTTGGTTTAACTGTCTATTAAAGTTTCCTAAGGGCTTAATTAGCCTTATTAAATCATAATTGAATATTATTAAGTCTTGGTAGGCTCTTTGGGTCCTAACCAAGTTCACTCCTAGCTTAGAGCATGTTTTTGCTCAAACTGTATCTTAGTGCTTTATTGCATTTTACTATGGTTTAAATTGTTCACTGATGTCTCTAAGGCACTTTTTAGCCTTTACATACCATAGTTTAATATTTAAACCACATATCAAGGTTTGGGGTATTTCAGGTGCTTACTTTCAAGGCATGATAGCCTGCGGCTCGTTGGCCGGTGCTTACTTTCAAGGCATGATAGCCTGCGGCTCGTTGGCCGGTGCTTACTTTCAAGGCATGATAGCCTGCGGCTCGTTGGCCGGTGCTTACTTTCAAGGCATGATAGCCTGTGGCTCGGTGGCCGGTGCTTACTCTTGTTCTTTTTCGAAAATAATACCTCTTTATTAATGAATCGTAAATTTTATACATAGAATTTTTTTAGACATTCTCCATGCCAAGAATGTGGCAATTCGTATCCTTCACCATTTTTCAGGCGGTATGAAGCTCGTCATGTCCTTTGGTGTATGATGTATGGTCCTTCCCATTGGGGTTCTAGCTTCTTAGGCTGCTTAACTTCTCGAAGAACCAACTCTCCTGGGGCAAAACTCCGCTCCTTTATCCTTTGGTTGAAATATCGCTCAACTCTGGATTTATCTTTCGCCATCCTTATTGCGGCGGCCATTCTAGTCTCCTCGAGGAGGTCTAGACGATCTTGTATTCCTTGATTGTTGACTTCTTCGTCATATGATTCCCACCTTATTGATGGCACCACAATTTCCACCGGAATGACAGCCTCCGAACCATATGTTAGTCTGTAGGGTGTTTCCCCTGTCAGCCCCCTTTCTGTTGTTCTGTAAGACCAAAGGATCTGGGGTAACAGCTCTGCCCACTTTCCCTTTCTTTCATCAAGTTTTTTCTTTATTGCCCTCACTATCTGACCATTTACATTCTCGACTTGCCCATTTGCCTGAGGGTGTGCTACTGATGCGAACCTTAAGTCAATCTTCCATTCTTCACAGAATTCCCGGAAGCTCTCGCAGTTGAATTGAGTTCCATTATCAGTTATTATTGTCTTTGGTATGCCGGACCTGCATACCACATATTTCCTGATGAATTCCTGTGACTTTCTAGCCGTGATAGAGATAGTGGGAATTGCCTCGACCCATTTTGTGAAATAGTCGATTGCAACGTATATGAACTTGAACCTTCCTGGTGAAGCTTCTGGGAATGGTCCCACAATATCTAATCCCCACATAGCAAAAGGGATTGGGTAGAGGATAGATTTTTGTTCCGCTGGAGGATTGTGTATTTTGTTCCCGTGTTCCTGACACTTGAGACACTTTTGTATGTATTCTTTGCAATGTTCCATCATTTTTGGCCAAAAGTACCCGAGCCTCAGGATTTTGTGCGTTGTGGTTCTTTCTCCTTGGTGGTTTCCACAGAGCCCGTCATGCACCTCTTTTATTAGTTATGCTCCTTCGGCTATGGTAACACACTTCAATGCTGGTCTTGCAAAAGATCGCTTATATAGCTGGTTATTCTCGATGAAAAATGATGTGGCCCGCCTTTTTATTATCCTGGCCTCCTTTTCTTCTTCCGGCAACTTTCCTTGCCGTATGTAATCTATGATTGGGGTCATCCAAGATTCTGCTTTATCATTTGGTTCCACTGTAAACACTTGAGCCCCGTCTATGCTTGATGTAGTCTTGACTTCCAACCATACCTCATTGGATACTTTTTCGGCCATACTTGCCAATTTTGCCAAGGTATCAGCTTCAACATTCTCCTCACGAGGGAGATGCTTTAGCTCACATCTGTGGAAGTTTGCTTTTAGCTCTTGGACTTTGAGCAAGTACCTCCACAGCTTTTCCTCTTTGACCTCATAGATGTTGTCGCTTTGTCTTGTTACCAACATGGAATCTGAGTATACCTCTAATTCTGCGAAAGTTTTAAATTTTATGAGCTTTATTTTCAACATGATTTTATAGGAAGGAAAAAATATAGAGGGTATCTTCCTATGGAACCTGTTGCCCCTAGGGCGGTAGCCACCTCCAAACCCCGAATGAGGGCTTCGTATTCAGCTTCATTGTTGGTAACATCGAATTCTAGCCGGAAGGCGTAATTTAGACTTTGTCCGTCCGGAGCTTGTACTACTATTCCAGCTCCTGCCCCATTTTTGCATCGGGCTCCGTCAACCAAGATGGTGTATGAGTTTTGGAGCTGTTTCTCTTCTCTTGCAAAGTTTGTTTCTGTTATGAAGTCTGCCAAGGCCTGTGCTTTAATCGCTGTTCTGGGTAAGAAGTGAATTTCATATTGTGTTAGCTCCACTCTCCAGCTCACCATCCGGCCGGAAGCGTTTGGATTGTTAGCTATTTGTTTGAGTGGCCAGTTGGTTCTGACAAAGATTCGATGCGACTGAAAGTAGGGCCGTAATTTCCTTGACGCCACCACTAATGCAAACAGGATTTTCTCTATGTTTGTATATCGTCCTTCTGTTGGGCTCAAAATTTTGCCAGTATAACAGACTGGTATCTCCCTTTTTTCTTCCATAATCAAGACAGCTGCGACTGCCCAATCTGTCGCGGATAAGTAAAGGTAGAGATCCTGGCCTGGGGCGGGTACGCCCAATTTAGGCAAATCCCGAAGCATCTCTTTGATCTTTTCAAATGCATCTATACACTCTTGTCCCCATTGGAACTTGCTGTTCTTTCTTAGGATATTGAAGAACGGGATTGATTTTTCCTGAAGCTTGGAACAAAATCTGCTTAACGCCGTGAGTCTCCCGTTCAAGGCTTGGACATCTTTGATATTTTTTGGAGGGGAGAGGTTGAGGATTGCCTGACTTTTTTCCGGATCGACTTCAACACCTCGCTGTCCAACAATAAAGCCAAGAAACTTCCCTTTGGTTACACCGAATACACACTTCTCTGGATTCAGCTTGATTTGGTATTTGTCCAGAGTGTCGAATGTTTCCTCTAAATCCTTCATGTGTTGTTCTTTTGATGGACTTTTTACGACTATATCGTCAACGTAAGCTTCCACATTTCGGGCAAGTTGTTGACAAAACACTTTGTCAATCATTCGCTGAAAGGTAGCTCCTGCATTTTTTAGTCCAAAAGGCATTACCTTGTAACAGAATGTTCCGGCTGAAGTTATAAAGGATGTTTTTTCCGAATCGTCTTCTTTCATTTTTATCTGATTATAGCTAGAGAAACCATCTAGAAAGCTTAACACTGAGCTTTGAGCAGTTGAAACCATCAATCTATCTATTGACGGTAGGGGATAGAAATCTTTCGGACATGCCTTATTCAAATCTGTGAAATCCACACACATTCTCCATTTTCCGTTTGCTTTTTTTACCATGACAACATTAGCCAGCCATCGTGGGTACGCGACCTCCCTGATGAATCCAGCTTTGAGAAGTTTCTGGACTTCGGCTCGTGCAGCCAAATCTCTTTCTTCCCCTATTACCCTTTTTCTTTGCCTAACCGCCGGATGCTTAGGGTCTACTCTGAGCTCATGCCGGATAACGCTTGGGTCTATTCCAGGCATCTCGTCCGTGCTCCAGGTGAATGTTACCCTTCTTTTTTCCAGGAACCTCATTAAGTGAGTTTGCTCTCCACTGTCAAACGCAGTTCCTATTTTAAAAAATTTAGAAGGGTCAGATTTTAAATGTACCTCTTTGGAGGGATCTTGGGCTGCTTGACATCCTTCCTTTTCTTGACTCGGCCCTGGGGAAGAAGGTAACTTTCCTTTGAACTCCTTGTCCGATCCCACAGTTTTGACCACCTCCTCACTAGGAAGGCTGTCCATGATGCGGACTTCACACATTCGGGCCATTTTTTGGCTTCCTCTTATCGTAACCACCTTCCCGTTTGAGGTTAAGTATTTCATTTTTAAGTGATGAGTGCTGTGGATGGCTTTGAAAGCATTGATTCCTGGCCTTCCAAGGTACATGTTATATCCGGAAAGACCTGGCACAATAAAAGCCGTGAGTCTCTCCGTTCTTCTTTCGTCTCCTTGGCCTAGGGTCATTGTGAAATATATACTGCCGGAAGATGTGGTAGAGACGCCTACCACAAATCCTCCTAGAACCGCCGAATAGGGCTTGATCCGGTCCTCAGGCACCTCCAACTTCCTAACCGCTTCGGCTGATATGACATTTGCTCCGGCCCCACTATCGATTAGAATTCCCTCCATCATCCGATCGTTTACTTGTGCACGAATGACAAGTGGATCGTTGTGTGGGTATAGCACTCCATCTTCATCTTCGTCGGAGAAGAAAATTGGAGGAAAACTTTCTTTTTTGGCGATTTTCTTCTCTGGGAGTTCCTGATGTACTTGATGAATGTGCCTTTTTCTTTCATTAGGGGTTAGTGGTCCTACCTCTGAAAAAAGTCCTGTGAGTTTTCTTAGAGAAAGTTTTGTTAGCTTTCTTTTTTTTTTGGGAGAAGAAGGTGTTTACTGAAAAATAAAAATGCAAAAAGAACGGAAATTTTATTTCCCCTCTTGGTAATATGATTTTTGACAATTTATTACTATATGGTCAATCTTTGGGAAGACAGGTGATATAAAATTTTCAGCTTAAAGCAGATTACAAATTGTAATTCCGAATGCTATCTTGAATGAAAGGAGAAAGACTTTTTACTCTCCTTCTTTACAAACCTGTTATCATTCCCACTGACTTGCCAGGATCAAGCCTGGGGTGAACCTCTTCCTCTTGTCGCCCACGAGGTGCGTTCTGGGCACCGCTCTGCTGACCGCCGTATTGCCTTTGTGCTCCGGCTGATTGCTTCCCCTTCTTCTTATTCTCCTCAATGATTCGAAGCTCTTTGGCCAAGGTAGCACAGTTTACAGTTCGGTGGCTGCGGTTTCCGTGGTATTCACAAAATGCGACCGGAATTTCCCCCTGCGGCGGCTTTCTCGGTTGAGGAAGGAATCCTTCTCTTACTGCAGCAGCATATTTCCCTGGGTCAATGTAGACAATGGTCCTTGCCCCCTGATGCTGTGCCCCCTGAGAGGAAGATCCGGCGGTTGACTTGTCATAATATGGCTTGTACCTTGACCCTCCTCTTCCGGCATTTCCTCCATGTCCTTCCTTCTTTTCTGGTACCCCTGTGATTTTGAAGCTATCTGCTAGCTCTTTAGCCTTGTTTTCTGCTATCTCAGATTTCAAAAAATCATGGATCATTTCAGCTAATTCTCCATGAGTTTTCGGTGCTTTTGTTGCGATCTTTCCAGCAAGCCGAGGTTGAGCCAGACCGTTACCAAAGGCTTTAATCAAGATTTTCTCATCGATATCGTCGATCTCTGCGACCTTCTTATGGAAGCGCTCGCTGTACTCCTTCACGGTTACTCCTTTTCGCTGCTTAACGTCCATCAATTCTATTGTTTCTTTTTTAACCCTCTTACTCGCAGCGAAGTATTGCTGGAATTCTTCGGTCAGCTGTTTGAAGCTCGTGATGGACTGTGGCGGTCTCGTGGAGATCCATCCCAACGCTCTCTTCGAAAGCGTTCCGGGAAATAAATTGTAGAGAGCGAGGGAGCTGATCCCCTGAGTGTTCATGGCAAACATGAACTTCTTAATATGTTGGGCGGGGTCTCCAGTCCCATCATATTTCTCAATCGCCGGAGCAACGAAATGCGGCGGGAGTTTTGCTTTTCTTATCCGCTCTGAGAAGGGGTACAAGCTCATGTCTATCTGGTCATCTTCTTCCATTTCTTCTTCACTAATGATTGAATTACGCTTCCTATCCTTACTTTCCTCGCCATTACTGCCTCTGGAATCCTTATTCCTCAGCTGCTCTATGGCCTCAGTCATTTCATCCCATTTTTTCTGATACTCCTCGTCTCTTTGCATTAATTCTTGTTGCAGAGTTTCGTTTCCCTCTACAATTTTTTCGTCAATGGAACTGACTAGTCCCTTTAGCATGTCTTCGAGATCTTTTTTGGAGATGGCCTCTGGCATCTCCGAACTCATTCCTTCTTCGGAACGATTGTTATCCCCGGTAGCATTCTTCGGTGTTTTCTTTGATCTTGGAGCCATTTCTCGTATTCAGATCCTGCAAAAAATGTCATTAGTCGTTTCAGGATTTCCACTACAAATCGTCACAAATTACTTCCCTGTTTCTAGGTGGTCTCGTGGTTGCTTCTTGCTGTTCGATTCCCACAGACGGCGCCAAATGAAACAGTGTATGCTATCCTAATACAATCCGATCTGATCCTCTATTCTACGTTACCTGGTCTCGATCACAAAATTTCGCAAGAGTAGAGAGAGAGAGAGCCTTAGTTGGAATCGAGTGTAAGTTTGATTGTCAAATGTTGCGTGTCTTATTTCATGGGGATACATCCCTATTTATAGTATTTTGGGCCTTGGTTCCATGGTGCCAGCCTGTATTTTACATGTATAAGTACAGTTTTACCCTCTCTTAGTATCTTTGTTTGACCACAGGCGGTCGGTCGTATTGTATTTCGCCTCGTCTAAGTCCTATTTTCATCCGGCTGGAGACGGCCGGATGCCCTATGTGCTTCTACTTTCATCTGGCTTAAGCGGTCGGATGCTCTATGCGTCTTTATTCTCATCCGGCTAGACCGGCCGGATGCTCTCCGTGTCTTGTTTTGGCTTGACACCATTTCTTCCCTTCTCAGTTATTTTATGAAATTTTACAAAAAATATTTAAAATTCTACAAAAATATAACAGTTACAAAAAAAAATTAATGATTCTTAAATGTTACACATACACAAAACTTAAATATATTATTTTTCTTCTCATTTTTTACCTTCCTTGACTACTTGTTGATTTATAAACAAAAATAATCCAGCATAAGATGAGGTAACTAAAACTATATACAATTACCTCATATTATGTTGGATTTAATTTGTTTATAAGTTGACATATATATGCTTAATATATATTTAATCATTATCTAACCATAACTCCAATATTTTAATGAAGAAAAACTGATAAATAGTCAAGGTCATTTCACGGATTAGGGGTATCCTCTTTATGAATTTTAAAATTTTTTAAGGATATTTTGTTAATGTATTTCAAAAGGGGGTAATTGTGAATTGTGAAAGTTTTTAGAGGTATATCATGAATTTTAAAAGAAAAATAGACAGGAGCAAAAATGTCATTTTCTTGGTGGGGTTAACGGTGAAGTTGACGAACGTTACAAAAAGGGATATTTTGTGAATTTTGAAAGATTTTAGGGGTATCTTGTGATAAAGTTTCAAAAAAAGGGTATATTGTAAATTATGAAAGATTTTAAGGGTATATTGTGACTTTTCAAAAAAAGAAAAATAAAAGACCCAAATGGGTACTATATACTAAGTGGAAACAGAGTGTCATGTTGGGTCCGTATCATGATTTCTCTATTAGGCGATCATTCTACAACAACAGCAGCAAGCAAGTAAGCAATTTGGGGGATGTTTGTTAGTACATGGCCGCGCATGTGAGTCGCACATTAATGTGGCTTGAAACGGGAATGGCTTATCCATA
Source organism: Limonium bicolor (assembly GCA_023374045.1). Taxonomy (NCBI): domain Eukaryota; kingdom Viridiplantae; phylum Streptophyta; class Magnoliopsida; order Caryophyllales; family Plumbaginaceae; genus Limonium; species Limonium bicolor. The sequence continues at coordinate 313,367,103 of CM041777.1, read as the reverse complement.
CTCTTTCTTTTTTGAGAAAATTCACAAAATACTACTGAGTTTATAATTCACTAAATATCACTATTTTATTCGTAATTCAACTTTAAACATGTTTAAATGTTGTCCAAAATTGATGAAACTTTACATGGATGATGCTAAAGTGTTATATTTTTTTAAGCTCATATGTGACATGTGGGACCAAAATATATTATTTTAGTATCGTCCATGTAAAGTTTCATCAATTTTGGACAACATTTAAACATGTTTAAAGTTGAATTACGAATAAAATAGTGATATTTTGTGAATTATAAACTCAAACAATGGTATTTTGTGAATTTTCGCTTCTTTTTATTTTCTTTGTCGCTCCATGAGAGAAGCGGACAAACTATCAGTGTTATCAAACCATATTACTTCAATATATATATGGCACTAGATTTAATGCCCCGTAAATTGGACACATTGGTTAGTTTATAACATTAGACTTACTAGGACATAAGTTCTGGCTAAAATGGAGGCGTTACCTCCTCTGAGTGATTACCGAGGATAGATGGACACTCTGGCATGGTAGCTAGCTATACCTATATGGGCAATTTACTATAAAGAGGGCCATTAATTTTCACAAAAAACGAGGGAGTGGTTATCATTCTTTGCTAGCCATTTGAACTCCATGGATCCAACTGCGGGGCCTGCTTGCTTTACTTAGAAGTAGCTGGTACCCATTCTCACTATTGCCAGCTGTAATATCTAATATATTCTTTTATATATCTCGATCCACCGCGTGGCGTGGTTGTTGTCATAGGTCCCTATTTTCTTTTTACCAAACCCAGTGTGGCACTACTTTTGGGGACGAGGCTGGGCTTGCTGTTTAATCCAGTTTTTACCAATACCATTTCTTTATAGTGCCTTTTTACCGTTAAATCGCAACACAAATGTGAGGCCACTTGATTTCATTGCAATCGATGAGGTAAAATATTAACCAGCTAATCAACCGACCAAACTTGACAAAAAACTGATCGCTCGCTACAGTAGTTATCGCTCTCAGAATGAGGCGATTGTAGAGACGAATATTTCGTTCTCTCCCCCTTCTCGATTGTGCAAACAACGAGATTTCCTCTCGATTTGCCGCCTCCATTCCAGGAGTTTGCTCTTCGACAGAGTTTTGTCCAAATTCCAGCTTTAGGTCGCGGCGGATCTTGCTCTGCGCGTCGGCTTTTGTGGTTTGTCCTTCCTGACAGTTTTGGCTCCTGTGTTTGCGACTCAGTGGCGAGGATCAGTTCTGCGGGTGCTTCATCAGTGTCTACTTCCTCACCGAATCAGGTAGTGTGCGATTGTCGCTGTGGTCCTCCGCAAGTGTAACCTAGGTTTGGACTATTTGGACTGTTTCTGGTTTCGATGTCTTTCTGTTTTCTCTGGTGTTATCGTTAGCTTCGTGGTGGTGTTCTTGGGTGGAGTTTGAATTTGTCCTTCCTTCTTCCCCTCGGGTTGATTGGTTCTGGGCAGTTCAGATTTGGAGTGTGTTTATTTCAGCTGCAGTGTTTGGTTGGGGTACTGTTGAGTAATCGAAGTTCTCAGCCGTTTGGAGCTTTTGTGATTGATCCTGATCAGGCGGGATTAAGGAGTGCTCATTCTTGGTTGTGATCCTGGTTTCCTTGCTCGTTGATGGGCAGTTGTTGGTCTAGCTGGGCTGATAGAAATTTCAAGCCAACTATGTTTAGTTGGTTTTCTAGGGGTGCAGGAGGAAGGTGGAACCTGAGTAAGCTGGGTAATGTTGCTGTTTCGCAGTTGTTAAGAGTGAGTTATTTCAGATGGATCTTCGGGGTGCAGATTTATAAGGAAAAGCATAAGGGAAGAAACAAGATCAGAAGAGATAGGAGGAGGAATGGTAACAAAAAGCTGGAAAATCAAAGAAAGTGGTTTCTGGTAACAGTGAAGTTCAGATTTCAGATTCTTACTAGAAAGATCTCAAGCACTTTGAATGTGCATAGAATTGGATTTTTAACACGCCAAATAGTTCTGGAGCTTGTTAATCAGATGGGTAGCCTTAGCTTGTGTTTTAATCTAATGGTTGGATCAATCAAGTGGAGTGTTTGGAGAGAACCAAAGTCTCCAGTTATCAAGAGAAGTCAAGTTGGGAATATCGGGGCCAGGAGCTATCGAAAAGGAAAGTTAAGATTCATCTGGGTGGATCAGATTAGTGATGTGGATAAACTAAGTTGGAGTAGATCAAAGATTAGTATGGTTACTCCTGTTTGGATTAGTGTTAGGGTGAGTCCCAATCTAGTTGGGGTGTGTAGCTCTGTTAGTTTCATGTGGCTGCTTAATAGCCCTGCTTTTGTCTCTATAACTGCTGTTAGTGGTAGATATAGAGTTGTTAATTTTCTTGTGTTTAGTAGTATTTTGTGGAGGGAGTTGTTGCTGTGCTCTCCAAGCAAGGGAGCCTATGTAATATCTGGACTCCAAATGTGTTTAGCCTTATGAATGAAAGTATCCCAAGTTTAGTAAAAAAAAAAAGATGAGGTAAAATATTACTTGTGTGTGGTTGGGGACAAATGTAGGAGTGTTAGTGGCTGCAACATCTTTTTTTTAACCTTTGTTGGTAGTCAAGGTAGGTAGCTATGCTTATCATTAGAATAAAAACTTTTGGATTCAAAACAGGAAGCATAAATGAGAAGAAATGTAGATATAAGATAAGACGAGTCATGATAGGAGGAATAATATTAGTGATGGATGGGGTGATGAAGCTCAACTGTCGAGACCCTTCACGATTAAGCTTTCAAGAAACTAATGACAACTTTGTAGAGAAGATCTAAAGAGAAAAATTGAAAATAAATAGATAATATATTTTTTGTTAAACAAAAGAAATACTACGACGAAATAAATATGCCTGTTATCTGCTTTTTAAGAATGGGAAAATTCACAATATACCCCTATTTTCTTTCGTAATTCATAATATACCCCTTTTTTAAATTGTGTCACAAGATACCCCTTTTTTCTTTGCTAATTCACAAAATGTCTCTCTTTGCTAATGACCGTCAAATGCTCCGTTAACCCCCCTGGAAAATGACTATTTTACTCCTGACCCGTTTTTTTTAAAAAAAAAATTCACGGCTTCGTTTTGTAATGGCTACTTTTTTTTGAAAATTTTAAAGTTCCCAAAACACCCTTGTTTAAGTTTATTGTTCACGACATACCCTTGTTTCTATTACATAGTTCACAAAATACCCCTGTTTATGTTTTGAAGTTCAAAAAATACCCCTATCACCTCGATGGAGTGGCAACGCATCACCTAGTTTCTCTTGATTTTCAAGTGCCTTCAGCCTCTTCACAATCCTAGGATAAATGTTGTTTGCATTCCAGTTCTTTGACGCTTCATGTCTCTCGCAATGTCTCACCATCAGCTAAAGTACGAATCCCTGTCATACACAATTGGACACAATTATAATATATGACCAGAGACAAACTAGTATAACATGGATTCTTTACATAGTTAGGTAAATACCTTCAAGTAAAGAGTATAATGGTTTAAGCCTGTGGACAGTCAAAGTAGCATTGAAACCCTCCACAAAGTTTGATGTATTGTCTGAACACTTTATCTGTTTACACAGAACCAATTAGACAGATGTAAAGGTTTAGACAAACAATAATGTCACAAGCATTGGGTTTAAAATGGCTACTTTTTGGTCAAACTTGTGTCATTCCCAACACTCTAATGGGATATCGCTCAGATATTTGAATGCACCAAGATCCATCTCCTTAATGTGTGCAACTTCTTAGCCAAAACTGTACTCGGAGAATGCATTTGCAGCAGACCAAAATGCTTAACTACATAACATGACGAACTTGTCAATGTTAAACTAACTCAATAATGACAGAAACAGCTTGATAAAACATAATACTCACATCATTTTTGGACTTGGAAGCGTTTTTCTGACATTCGCGTACAAGTGTCTAGAACAATACCCCCTTTGGCTTCATGGAAACCAATTGGTAAGAGCTTGGTCGATTCCCTACGAGTAAAAGAAAGGATGCATTATAAAAGGTGTCGAAATAATATACAGAACACAATTGCTGGCAATGTCCATAAAAGACCCTTGTTTATGTTTAGAAATTCACAAAATACCCCTAAGTAACATGGGTATTTTGTGTACTTCAAAACATAAACACTGATATTTTGTGAATAAAGTAAAAAAACAAGGGTATGTCGTGAACAATAATCTTAAATAGGGGTATTTTGTGAACTTCAAGATTTTCAAAAAAAGTAGCCGCTACAGAATGTGGCTGAAAATATTTCAAAAAAAAGGGTCAGGGTCAAAATAGTCATTTTCCAGGGGGGTTGACAGAGCATTTGACAGCTGTGGAGGGTGATTTTTCAGTATGAGGGGGGCTATCTAAACGGTCAGACTGAAAAGCCTAGATCCTAGAAAATGCCATTCTGTGGAGGGTGAACACCTGTTATTATGGCAGCTCTCAAATACCTACTTTATCGTCCGTCTTTCCCAAAAAGCTTGTGAGGAATGCTAGTGAGCACTACACCTGCTTTCAATGGGCTCCACGTGAACTGATGCCTCTATAAGGCGGAATTGACTAGAGTTACCACCTAGTTTGACCTAAGATTACTAGGAAGGAAAGAGAAAGAGGGTTCTAGGAACCATTGGTTGACTCTAAAATTGTTGTTTGTGGATAGGACTTATCTGGTCATTACAGAGATTCAGTGTTGGTTTGTACTAGGTTACACCCTTTGGAAGTGGCAACGACCACGTCTTCGGATTGGTGCTTGAGGAAACCTCGGTCTCCAATTGTCGGGATTGCCTTCTTTCAAAACCTTATTTAAGAGATTCATTTAAGAGCCAAAGATAGGATTAGGACGGGAAGAGAGGAAGAAAGTGGATGAGGCAAGCTTTTCTGCCAAACTAGCGCCAAGAAGAGGAATTGGGGAATTCGAATGAGTATAGAATGATGATTGAGGAGAAGTCTGAGGTTGAGTGAATAGACAAGACTTAGAGTATGATGGTTTTGAAGTTTGTGGGAGCTGAAGAAGTTTTGAGTGTTTTGAGACGTATGAAGAACACCTTAAAATGGGAAAAGGGTTTTTTGATTGGAATGTGGTTGCACCCTAGATGGGTTGCCTACGTACTCAACTCCCTGTTGAGATCAGACCTTACGTAGTTCACAATTTTTGGGGGTTTTGGAAGATTTGATGTTTGTGGAGCTTGAAAGATTTAGGAGAATTCCTGATTTGGAGAAGTCCAAGTTTATGGAATGTATAAGTTTGTGAAGTTTGAAGAAAGTTGAGTGTTGTTGAAGATTCAAGAGATTTTAGGAGACGCTTGAATACTCTTGTAATGTTTGATGTGTGGATGTTGTAGTTTGTGATATGCATGGGTCTGTAAGACGTTTGAAACCCTGAGATGTCGAAGCATGTGAGACGCTCGGGTCTGTGAGACGCTCGGGTATGTGAGACACTTGGGTCTGTGAGACGCTCGGGTCTGTGAGATATTCAAATAATTGGGATGACAAAGTCTGTGAGACGCTCGGGTCTGTGAGACGCTCAGGTCTGTGATACATTTAAATGTGCAGGGGTAATTTGATTTTGGGGGATGATTTGAGTCCATGAGATATTTGAAGTTTAGGGTATTTGAGGCTTTGAGGTTTATGAAGTTTAGGATTTTTTAGGATTGAAATGAATTTTTGAATTGAATCAGAATTTGAAATGGACTTTTGAAGTGAATGAATTATTTAATTGAGTTAGAATTGAATGAATTTTTAATTGAGTCAGAATTGAACAAATTTTTGAATTGAATTGGAATTGAATGAAGTTTTAAATTGAATTGGAATTGAATGAAGTTTTGAATTGAATCGGAACTGAATGAAGTTTTAAAGAATTAGAATTGAATGAAGTTTTGAGTTGAACTGGAATTGAATGAAGTTTTGAATTGAATTAGAATTGAGATTTAATTAGAATTGAGATTGAATTGAAATTGGATTGGTTTTGTGGGCCAAGTTTGAGCAGATGGGCCAGGTTTGGGCCTTATCAATGGGCCAGATTTGAGCTTTAAAAATGGACCAGAATTGGGCCAGATTAGGCCTTGCGATGTGGGCCGGACGGGCCTTAAAAATTGGAGTTTGGAAGATGATTTGAATCCATAAGACAATTGGAGTTTGGGATATGTGTTTGATCTTGGAACTTTTGGAAGCATTTCGAATGTTTTGTGAGGTTGAGGTGTGTTTAATGAGTGTATGAAGAGTATTTGATGTTGGGGTGTGAAGAGGTTTGATTTCGAAGAATTCATGAAGAGTATCTGGCTTTGGGCTACGAGAGGATTTGTTTTTGAAGAGATAAGCTTGAATTTACAAAGGACTTGTATGGTTATAAATTACAAGGAATTTGGGCTTTAAGGATGTGGTTTGTGTATAAGGTGTCACCACCACCAAGTGGGTCATATGATCCACTAAGTGTGGGGGACACCCACTATCCTAAAGTTTGTCCTATGGGCTTTCTAAAAATGACCTAAATGGATGATCATAGCAAATATCACAAATAAATCAGCTAGAGATATTATGCTAAAACTATTCAATTATAGACAATTATGATAGCTAAAGAAGGTATAGAAGTTCACATGCAAGAAAATAATGTAAAGGTCATGGAATGAAGTCACAAGAATGAATAAATCATAAGACTACGGTAGAATAACAAACGGATTACAAATTGATACAAATACAAATGAAAATTTTGAATAGAGAGCTGCTATGGGGGTCGCATCGACGCCACCTCACTTGAGCTGATAGGATCAGTAAGAAGTGCACCAACCATTACACGTGTTTGAAGTGGAGACACCGGTAGTCCAAGCCAAGATCCCGTTCCTTAGTCTTAGAGCAATTTCCCGTTCCACGAGCATTATGTACATGTCAAAGAACACAACCGTGAGAGGCAAGATACATTAGTCAAAAGAACGGAAGAAGGTTGGGATGTGTGCAATGGGATCATATGGCCCCTCTCAATGGGAGGAAAGGGGACAATTTAATCATCTCCCACACCCCAACCTTGAACATAGAAAAGAGTTTCAAGCTGCCAGCAAATGCTAAGAATTGTAAGATGAATCAAGCATTGGGGTTGCTACTCAAATTAATTCATCATCTTAGATTACGACTCAACCCAAATGTAGTATAAAAGATAGGGGTTGTGAGTCATTGGGATCATGTGTGGAAGGTATTTTATATCATTTCCCTCTAAGATGAAGAGTTAAAAAGGATCATCCAGCCAAATGAGTGATTTATCTTAATAATTATAGCATAGGGCAACTATAACTCTATTCATGTTCATATCTAAGCGCAAAGAGACAAATACACGCTAGTTTCAAACCAACTGCCAAATCACCAATCAATGCGCAAGGAGCAGTCAAACATGGTCAAATCGTAAGCATAAGAATTTAAATGGAATTTCCAAACCCAAAGAGCAGTGCGGAGTTCATGGCCCACCAGCACTAATTTCCCAAGTCAGCGTTGATCCCAGCAAAAGGCCCAACACAAATTGTATAGTACCTCAGCCCAAAACATGAAATTAGAAGATGAGTAACATATCAAATTAAACCAATAAGGAAAGAACAGATGCAACTTTCTTAAAGAGACTTATGAGCCCCAATTCACCAAAAGGCCAGAAAAGGTGGGGACCCTATTCAATATTTTAATCGCAAATATCTAGAACCAATAGTAAAAATGAACACTTTATTCACCAGTCAACCCAAAAGATCAATCGGCCCAAGCAAATATACTTGGCCATTTAAAGGGCCGACAAACTCGTCAGATAGTATATCACAGGCATCAACTAGCAGACTAGGCAAAGGCTGCCAAATGGAACTTCCCACCAGATGTAATATGCAAGGGGTAATAAAACATCAAAGGCAATCACATTATAATCAAGAACAACGCCAAAAAAAGTACAGATTTCCAAACCCATGAGGACATGCCAAACCTAAGGCTCAAATTGCCAAGCTCAAAGTTGATTCCAGCCAAGCAAGTCTAAATCAAGTTTCACCAATTTTGTTTGTACCTCGTTCCAGTCACCAATCAAAAGTAGTGAGTAAACGAATAACACTAATTGTGCAGAAGTCAAATTGATTATGTAGCTGGAGTTTAATCGATCGGTGACACCAAGAACCATATACTGAAGGAGGAAACTAACAAAATGAGCTTCCCATGATCTAGACCAACATCAGCTGTGAAATGAGCGATGGAACTAGGCTATAATCTAGTTAAATAGATAACCAAGGTTCCTACGCAAGAGAAAAAGAAAATTCACCAGGTACATTAGTCAGACCAGGATGAAAGCTTAACAGTTAGTAGGAAAGGAGGCGATGAACTTCCTTATTCACAAAAACCAATTGCAGAAATAGAAGTTTCACAAACCAAGAAGATAACTAATTAGAGCCTTCGCCCATCAATCTAACCAGATGAGTAAACAATTCACAAATCAACCTAGCTAATGAATATCAAGTACAATTGTCCAACACACCCGTAAGCTAGAGTAACAGAGAAAAACCGGGAAAACGTGACTTTAAGCGGGTCAAATAGACTCGTAACAATTTTGGTCAACTAAATAGTCATTAATAAATATTAGTGAAGCTTTAGAACCAATAAAATCAATAAAACGAGAAAATAGTAAAAACTGTCAAAACGGGAAGTTGTGGGGTAAAAGCACAAATAGCTAAAACTAGTGTGTCCACTTTGAAAATAAAAATGTAGAGTGTGTGTGTGTGTGTGTGTTGTGCCAGCCGGCCCCCCTTCCCTCTCTCACACACTCACTTAATTCCCCTCTTATTTGCAAAACAACAAAACAATTAAAAGCAATAAAGTAAGCTACCTCACTCACTTACTCTCTCTCCTACCCTCACATTTCTCTCACCCACGTACAGCCCCCCTTCCTCCTCTTTATTCTTTTTCTTCTTCAACCGGTGGCCATGGAGAATTAAAGAACTCTCAAAGAACCATCACTTCTCTCCTCTTGTTACCCCCTTGAATCTCCATCAAAAATTATAAAAATTATACCACTGAAATCCTCTCACCAAGGAGAACATATCCCTCCTTTCAAAATCCGAAAACGAGCATCTTCACCTCCCTGAGTGTGTAGCATTTGGAGCTTCAAGACTACCATTAGAACCACCTCCTCCTTCTTGTCGTTTTGAGGTAAAAATATTCTTGAAACCTCACCTCTTTCTAGCCCTTGTGGGCAAAACGAAATTTGGAAACTAAACCCTTGTTGTTCCTTGTACTCTAGCCGATTTTGGCATTCTTGGAGGAGTTGAAATCTTGTTCTTGAGCCATTCCAAGCTTCACTTACACCCTTGCAAGGTAATGAAATTTCTAAACCCTAAAACTTACATTAAAACTTTAAGATAATGTAAGGGTTAGCTAGTGTATTAAAATGGTGTGTATATATGGGCTGTAGTGTTAGAGGATTTGAATTACCAAAACCGGTGGGAAGAGAAAAGAAAGAAAGGAGGAAGAAAGAAGAAGAAAAACAAACTAGAAGAGAAACAAGGTAATTATACTCATCCTTGTGTAGTTTTGTAAATGGTTATGTAACAGATTTTGGTAGTGTGAATGAGTATTGTAAAATGGTAATGTAGTGGTAGTGTAATGTGTAAGAGAATACGAATGTTTTGAACCTTTAAAAGACATGTAAGCTTGTTGAAACCTAGATGGGAATTAGAGGTTGTGTGCAGGAATTCTAGAAGTGTTTAGTGTGTAGTATTGTGTTGGAGAGTTGGTATATTAATGCTGTTACAAACAGGTGAAATGAGTGATGATTTGTGAACTAGAACATGTGGTGAGAATGTAAAATTATAGGGGAGACTATGTCAAAATTTACTTAGAAGCTAGAGAACTTATGAACTAGAAACTAGGAGAAAAACATATGCTTGTAACAGATTTTGATATGAGCTAGTTAGTGATAAGTGTAAAATATATCTATTCCTAGGACTTTAATTCTTCCTATTTTTATAACAATGTATGTCATATTTTACATTTATCATATGCTTTTCTTAGATTTATGTTTTAATGTCAACTCATATATTTTATTTTGTTTATATAGGAAAATGTCTCACATATTATATATATACTACATATATATAGTATGTATATATATATGTGTCACATGCAGTGGGCCGTGCCATTTATGAAGAATATTGCAAATGAAGATTTTGGACCAAGCCGATATATTTGCAGATAGATAGGCAGACAGAGCAAACACTTGATTGATGGGCTATGCATGCGTACAACATACACAAAAAGAAAGCTTAGGGGGACAAAATTATGAGATTAATAAGATTAATAACAATTAAACCCATGCTGAGGGATTTGTCGTTACTGAAGCGGGCATCGATCGCACTAATTCAGCATCTTCAACATCACTCACGGCGAGGATATTACCACATCAGTATCACTGGATCATCACGCTTCATTCATCACGACCATCACCCATACCACCATCTTCACCTTCACGACCATACTCACCCCATTCACCCCCTGGTTATCACACGCCTCACATCACATCTTCACCCGCACCACCATCACCTTCACCAATTCACCTCCATCCACCACGCCATTCGAACACCATCATTCCCGCATCACCTTCACGAACATCACCCGCCACCATTCACATGACACACACAGATCACCATACATTCCTCCGTCACACGAGACACCAACACCCGCCATTCAGAATACACGCCTCATCTCACCGCCATCGGTGTGATTCGCCCCCGCCATCACCACCTCACTACATCACCATTTATTCACGCTTCGATCATCAACTTCCCCGTACTGGTATCACATATGCCCATCATCTTCATCGGCATCACTCACGATCCATTCTCACTCGTCTTCATCTTCATCTCATCTTCACCATCACCTGACACCACCGTCATCCTTCATCGATGCCCGCATCATCATCCGACACCACACCACCACACCGTACCACTCCACCTTCGCATCCCATCCAACGCCCGCCTCATCATCGTCGCCATCACATCCCAGTATCACTGGATCATCACGCATCATTCACCATCGCCTCACCATCGCACGCTTCACATCTCCATTCTCGCCTCACCTCACCTCCATTCACCACCGCACTGCACCACCATCATCTTCACCAGCGTCGACCATCATCATTCGTAACCTCGCCTCGCCTCGCATCACCCTATCCAACATTCACCTCGCCTCGCCTCACCTCGCCTCACGACATTCACGTCAACGATACACCCCTCGTCGACACTCACATTCACCACCATACCACACCACGGTCTCAGGTGTACACTCCACCGTCACCATCGACACCATCACAACCATTCTCGCCACTCATCGTCCCTCAGTATCCTCGCCGATCTTCATACCGCTTTTCTTCATCGTCGTCCACACGAGGCAGATGAGAAGCGAATCGGGAAGAATCGACAAGTTGAAAATATCAGTGCGTCGGTGTGGGGAAGAAAACAGAGCGAGAAACGACATAGGTGAACCGGGAAGATTTAATGGGAGAACCGGTTCAGGGTAAAACAAAACAGAAACATAAAACCGGACCGGTTCAATTATAATGGGTTTGCTAAAACCAATCTCATTATAATTGTTACATGCTACATGTTTATTAATTGCAGTTTTTGGTTATTACATAACTTTCGATATTGGTTTTAAATGTTTACCTTTATTGAATTTATATTTTTACTGGTTTTAATTAACATATAGATTGTTACAATTAATGTGCTTCCCTGCAATAATTCTGATCGTTTAATTGCATTATCTTTCTAAATCTATTTTGACCCGATCCAGTGAAAAATAGATAGGTTCGATTAATTCGTAAATTTATGGAAAACTTGTTTTCATCGGATAAGTTAATACTTCATCTGCATAAATATTATCTCTCAACTTATTTTGTTTACATGTGTTTTGCTGGTCTAAAATCAAGTCATAGCATGTTCTGGTAAACAAATTCGTCAGAGTTATTATTTTTGCCAATCTATAAACCAGGAGAAATAGCATAATTAACCAAACTGCAATAACCGGAATCCGGAATCCCGCTCAATCATATCATCCATCATTTTAATTTATCTGTTATTTTATTTATCTGCATTTTATTAGTTTCATTTACAATTCAGTAAAACCCCCCTTTTGTGACATGCTTAGGAATTAGACATTTTCGCTTAAGTCCCACGGTTCGATTACCCGGTTGCTTCAATTTCACTATACTACTGCGACCGGGATTGTTTGCAGCCCGATAGATATTTTGACTAACGCTTTATTTACTATTTTTACCAGGTCGGAAATCTAGTCTGCAAAATGGCGCCGTTGCCAGGGACTTGACTTTGTCTAGTCCCTAAGTCCCAGATAATCCAATTGTTACTTTGATATTTTGTTTCTTTAATATTTTGTTTTTATTTTATTTTATTTTATTCGGTTTTACTTTGTTACTAACATTCTGTTTGCTATTTTTGATTTCTGTTTCATAATTCATTTCCCTATTTTATTTATTGTCATTTTCTTTGTTTCTAACATTCTGTTTGCTAACCTAACCCACCGTTTTTCTTCATAGTTATTTAATTTTCCAGTTATTTATTTTATTGCTATTTTAATTCTGTCATTTAAATTCCACCATTTAAATTCCAGTCATTTAAATTCCAGTAATCTGGTCCTTTTCAGTCATTTTTACATTCCAGTAATCTGGTCCTTTTCAGTCATTTTACATTCCAGTAATCTGGTCCTTTTCAGTCATTTAAATTCTCGTCATTTAAATTCCGCCATTTAAATTCCAGCTATTTAAATTCCAGCTATTTAAATTCCAGTCATTTATTTTATTGTCATTTAAATTTCAGTCATTTAAATTTCAGTCATTTAAATTCCGCCATTTAAATTCCAGTCATTTAAATTCTGCCATTTAAATTCTCTGTCATTTAAATTTCGTTCTTTCATTTAATTGTCATTTCAACATCAGTAATTTATTTATCGTCATTTAAATTCCCGTCATTTAAATTCTGTCATTTAAATTCTTGTTATTTATTTTGTCCCTTACTTTTTATTTTATTTTATAGTTTCCATTTTCTATTTACTACTTAATTATTTTCTTATAGTCATTTTTCAGTTGCTTAATTTATTTTGTAATTTATCTGCTTCTTTTTTTATCCTTATTTAATTATTTGTTTAGTTATTTTGTAAAAAAAACAAAAAAACAAAAAAAAAACAAATGGCAATGGATTTGGTTGTCAATTATTATTTTGTTTTTGTTAGTTCATTTTGTTCTTAGTTTTTATTATGTCTAACTAATAATGGCAAGTGAGGAGCAATTCATATGGGAATCCCTTTATTCCCAATATATATATTGCTTGTATTGTAGGGGACCTCACAAGTTCAATTTTTGTCCCAAAGTTGAAGAAATGTGGCGGCATCGAATCCAATAGCAAATTGAAGAGGAGTTCGATCGAGAACCATGCTACTCACAAGACATATATTGCTCGGTATGTGGGGGAGATCATGAGTTTGAGGACTGTCTCGTAGTACAAGAGCAACTATGGTTAGAGGATCAACCAGACTACCTGGAGCGAATCGGTGTTGCACAACACAATACGATCATGAGCAATGTTTTCGAACAACCTGTTGGAGGAGACCATGAGAGTGCTCATGGTTCGACAATCATGCTCCATACATTAGCTCACATGAGCAACAACTAGAGAATGAAATGATCCATGAAGTGAAGGAAAAAGACCTCGACATAAACCAACTGTAGCTCTACACTACATTAGTAAAGATAAATGCAATGATGGAAGATCCACTTGCATCGCAACAACTGGATAGCGAAATGGTTCATATAGTGGATCACCTTACTGAGAACTTGAGTTGCTTGCTATCACCTCCCCCGTACGAACCCGAGCAAACAGTATCGAACCATCTGCCTGAGCTTGAAGACAAGCCATCAGAGGACAACTTCCACCTTGACTTCATGGAGTCTCCTCCCTCTGAAGTCAACTATTGTTATTTCCCCTCCTTCTCCGTGCTCTATCCAGAAGATAATGATACTTATCACCTCAAATTAGAGAAGAAGGAACCGCCATCACCTCCCGCCAAGTCATCCAAACAAAACGCCACTATCACCTTCGAGGAACCAATTTCCTCTGAAGTTTATTTCCATCAAGGCTCTTCCTATGAGCCTCTCCAAGAAAATGAGGATATCTATATCCTCACATTTGAAGAGGAGGAGCCATCCAACTTTGATCTTCATCTGGAGGATCAAGGCCTTCCCCACCCGTGCACCAAAGAAGTAGGTTGGAAACTTGAAGTCCACTCACTAAGTGTGGAGGCCACCTTCCCTTTTGATCCGGGATCAGAGTTTGAAGATAAAACCCGCCTCGGAGTTCTCCCTGCACCGCTCAACGAAGATAAGGATATCTTCATCCTTGAATTTGAAGAGAGGTCTCCACCACCTTGCCAGTATCACAACCTTTTCGAGCCTCACCTAAAGGAGGAAGATGTTTACATCCTCCAATTCGAGGAAGAACAACATTCAGCACCTGGTCTTCTGCTTGAGACCCGTTACCATCAATACCTCCTCAAGAACTAGGTTTTGTGGAGCATTTATTTTCCTATTTTATTTGTTGATGTAACGTTATGTTTTGATCCAGGTGGTTTAATCCGGATTGCTGGCCACTTCGTATCTCCGTTGGCACCATTGTCAAGTTTCATTTTTGATCCGGGATAACGAAGCAGAAGTCTAGCCAAAGACTATAAAGAAGGGCAGCTTACTGGGAGGCAACCCAGTGGTTAAATTTATGTTTTGTTTTTATTTTGTCTTTGTTTTCTAGTTTATTTTTGTTTTTCTTTTATTTAGAAGTGGAAATGGTGCCCGTGCTTTAATGCAACACTTTCAGCGTTTTTGTGGGAATTGTGAATGTGTGCAGGTGAAACTTGTTGTGTTGTTTGATGCTCTCCAAGGCTGGACACTTGCATGAACGCAAGTGTGAGGAAAGCTACTACCCCATGCACGAGCTTAAGTGTGAGGAAGGAAATCTTCCTCAATCTACGATATCAAGGGAGTTTCAGTTTTCCTTTATTTAAATGTTTGTGTTCAGCCTATCGTGCTTAATGCTTATTTTATAACAGTCCATGATTATCCTGAATGAAATTCTTCATGAGTCTGGCATATTTTGAAAGGTCTTCTCTTAATTTTATTTTTGAACAATGAGGACATTGCTCCTCTTAAGTGTGAGGAAGTAGGACCTTCCCCTGAAAATATGCCAGTAGCACTTAATGCCACATTTGTTTTTGTTTGTCCTCTTATTTTGAAAGAATTATCTCTTGTAAGTGGCAAAAAAGAAAAAAATAATAATAATAATTTGGAAGTTTTGAAAACGAGCCTGATGGCCACCTCAAGAATCTTTCTGCTCTAGGTTGTTTGTTTGTTTAGTTTTATTTAAATTATATCTGTTTTCACTGAAATTTGGTGGATTAGCTGATTATGGAAATTGAATTGGTCTAGTTTGGGGTCTTAAGAATAATGTGAAAGTTTGGAATGAAAGGATAAGGCAAGGTACTCCGCTGATCTGAATTAAATTTTCTGAACCAAAACAGGCCTCTTCATTCGGTTATTAAGTCCTTGGGGTGCCTTATCACTCATCTACCTAAGGTCATGTGATCTGGGATAGAAGTCCCAAAGCCACTACAAGGGTGAAGAGAAAAGTCTAAGGGGATGAATGAAATACGTGAATGGCAGAATGTTAAGGAAAATGAACTTTGGAAAGTGAAATGTGTAATTCATCTTTGCTTATGCTGATCATGAGTATGTGGTGTTGAAAGGTATCACGGAATAAGGTGTTACTTCACACCCCTTGTCATCCAAAGGTTAGAGGAAAGAAATGGTGGAGGATCCCAAACTATTCTGTTTCAGTTTCTATAGTCTAAGTTCTCCATGCTTTTTAACTTCATTCTTTTACACTGTTTGCGAAAACCTACAGCTAGTAGCAGAACTTTTCTTTTGATTGTCATTTTGATTGTTTTCCATCGGTAGTTGTTTGATCCTGAGTTTCAATACTTCGGCCCTTAAGAGTAGCCATATTCTGTATTTGCTTGAGGACAAGTAAAAGCTAAGTGTGAGGAAGTTTGATAAGTGTAAAATATATCTATTCCTAGGACTTTAATTCTTCCTATTTTTATAACAATGTATGTCATATTTTACATTTATCATATGCTTTTCTTAGATTTATGTTTTAATGTCAACTCATATATTTTAATTTGTTTATATAGGAAAATGTCTCACATATTATATATATACTACATATATATATAGTATGTATATATATATGTATCACATGCAGTGGGCCGTGCCATTTATGAAGAATATTGCAAATGAAGATTTTGGACCAAGCCGATATATTTGCAGATAGATAGGCAGACAGAGCAAACACTTGATTGATGGGCTATGCATGCGTACGACATACACAAAAAGAAAGCTTAGGGGGACTAAATTATGAGATTAATAAGATTAATAACAATTAAACCCATGCTGAGGGATTTGTCGTTACTGAAGCAGGCATCGATCGCACTAATTCAACATCTTCAACATCACTCACGGCGAGGATATTACCACATCAGTATCACTGGATCATCACGCTTCATTCATCACGACCATCACCCATACCACCATCTTCACCTTCACGACCATACTCACCCCATTCACCCCCTGGTTATCACACGCCTCACATCACATCTTCACCCGCACCACCATCACCTTCACCAATTCACCTCCATCCACCACGCCATTCGAACACCATCATTCCCGCATCACCTTCACGAACATCACCCGCCACCATTCACACGACTTACACAGATCACCATACATTCCTCCGTCACGCGAGACACCAACACCCGCCATTCAGAATACACGCCTCATCTCACCGCCATCGGTGTGATTCGCCCCCGCCATCACCACCTCACTACATCACCATTTATTCACGCTTCGATCATCAACTTCCCCGTACTGGTATCACATACGCCCATCATCTTCATCGGCATCACTCACGATCCATTCTCACCCGTCTTCATCTTCATCTCATCTTCACCATCACCCGACACCACCGTCATCCTTCATCGACGCCCGCATCATCATCCGACACCACACCACCACACCGTACCACTCCACCGTCACATCCCATCCAACGCCCGCCATCATCATCGTCGCCATCACATCCCAATATCACTGGATCATCACGCATCATTCACCATCGCCTCACCATCGCACGCTTCACATCTCCATTCTTGCCTCACCTCACCTCCATTCACCACCGCACTGCACCACCATCATCTTCACCAGCGTCGACCATCATCATCCGCAACCTCGCCTCGCCTCGCATCACCCCATCCAACATTCACCTCGCCTCGCCTCACCTCGCCTCACGACATTCACGTCGACGATACACCCCTCGTCGACACTCACATTCACCACCATACCACACCACGGTCTCAGGTGTGCACTCCACCGTCACCATCGACACCATCATAACCATTCTCGCCACTCATCGTCCCTCAGTATCCTCGCCGATCTTCATACCCCTTTTCTTCGTCGTCGTCCACACGAGATAGAGGAGAAGCGAATCGGGAAGAATCGACAAGTTGAAAATATCAGTGCGTCGGTGTGGGGAAGAAAACAGAGCGAGAAACGACATAGGTGAACCGAGAAGATTTAATGGGAGAACCGGTTCAGGGTAAAACAAAACAGAAACATAAAACCGGACCGGTTCAATTATAATGGGTTTGCTAAAACCAATCTCATTATAATTGTTACATGCTACATGTTTATTAATTAGTTTTTGGTTATTACATAACTTACGATATTGGTTTTAAACGTTTACCTTTATTGAATTTATATTTTTACTGGTTTTAATTAACATATAGATTGTTACAATTAATGTGCTTCCCTGCAATAATTCTGATCGTTTAATTGCATTATCTTTCTAAATCTATTTTGACCCGATCCAGTGAAAAATAGACAGGTTCGATTAATTCATAAATTTGTGGAAAACTTGTTTTCATCGGATAAGTTAATACTTCATCTGCATAAATATTATCTCTCAACTTATTTTGTTTACATGTGTTTTGCTGGTCTAAAATCAAGTCATAGCATGTTCTGGTAAACAAATTCGTCAGAGTTATTATTTTTGCCAATCTATAAACCAGGAGAAATAGCATAATTAACCAAACTGCAATAACCGGAACCCAGAATCCCGCTCAATCATATCATCCATCATTTTAATTTACCTGTTATTTTATTTATCTGCATTTTATCAGTTTCATTTACAATTCAGTAAAACCCCCCTTTTATGACATGCTTAGGAATTAGACATTTTCGCTTAAGTCCCACGGTTCGATTACCCGGTTGCTTCAATTTCACTATATTACTGCGACCAGGATTGTTTGCAGCCCGATAGATATTTTGACTAACGCTTAATTTACTATTTTTACCAGGTCGAAAATCTAGTCTGCAGTTAGTGGGTAGGTTAGGAGAAGTAGACAATGCATTAGAAGTTTTAGAAATGACATTAGAAGAGGGAGCTATAGATGGAGAGAGTTAGAGTAAAAATCTGTAGCAAATGCAACTAAGAAAGACTTAGTGTAAGTGCTGAAATGAATTTAGAAACAAGTGTGTAAATTAGTATAGGAATGAGTGATGAATTAAAGGATGAACTAAGGAGCATTAGGAGGTTTAATTAGTGTTAAACCATGTGGGAATAAGTGTAGGAACAATGGGGAAGTAATGGGTGAAAGAGAGGACTGAAAATAGAAATAAAAATGCAATTACTGGATTGGACCGACCTTGGGACCGGACTTGCAAGGTCGGTCGAGCCCAGAATTTACAAAGACGGAAACCTTCTGGAATGGACCGACCTTGGGGACCGAACTTGCAAGGCCGGTCGGCCAGAAAATTTCCCGTAATAAAACCTTCTGGAATGGACCGACCTTGGGGACCGGACTTACAATGTCGGTCGGCCTAAAATTCGCTTGTAATGTAACTTACTGGAATGGACCGACCTTGGGACCGGACATGCAAGGTCGGTCGACTCCAGAATGTTGAAACCAAAACTTACTGGAATGGACCGACCTTGGGACCGGACTTGCAAGGTCGGTCGGCCCTGTAATTTTCCAGCGTATGTACCCTACTGACTTCGACCGACCCTGGGTCCGACCCTGGGTAAGGTCGGTCGAGTCATACAAAAAAATAAAAATAAAATTAATAAGTATAAATATATATATATGTATGCCCACATATACATAGGTACATATATGTAAGTATATCATTGTAAGTAAAGAGATAAACTTAAGGTAATGAAAAGTAAGAAAATAATTTGTAAGTGTAAGAATTGTAAAGACTTAGTAAGTATGAGTTAGGAAACGTAAGAGTAATCGAGTTAAGTTAATGATAGTTAGATTAATCACCCGATTGTATGTATATCATAGGATTTGATTTGTGAACACCAGAGGAACGTCGGATACAAGTACAATGGTGAACGGTATGAATTTCTCATGCCCCGTATGCCACCTTGGTTACTCTGATTTGTGTGTTGTGTGCTAATTGATCACCAAGTAAGATAAATGCACGAATCGGAGTTATCATGCTTACTTGTGAATATGTAGTGTTGTATATTGTTGAATATTATCTTAAATCATAGTTTGTATAATTCATGAAATGTATGGATGAATATGAGTGTGTGTATGTATGATATATTGTACTGTGACCGAATGTGTTTGTGATTGGACTTCTAACTGATTCCTAACAAGCTAACCAAACTAACTTAAATTGGTAATTAAATTGGAATGAGTAGAAGTCCGATATAGTTTCGGCCACGCGTGAGGATGCAGAGACACAAGAGGTTGGATCCAAGTCCTGACTCTTAAACTGGTCCGCGGCCCAAACCCCTTAATTGGGTAGCATCCCGGATTGGTGAGTCAAGTAAATCCCGGTGGTGGGACGGTGTTGTCCCCGGGCCGGAGGTCATACCGACTTAACATAAGTAAAAGTAAGTAAGTAAGAATGAGTAAGTAAGTAAATGTAAGTAAGCTAGTACAACAAGAGTAAGTAATGTGTAATGAGTAAAAGAGTAAGAAGCATTCCGATTAACCCGGATGCGTAATTTGGCTAACCCTTGTGAAGGTAAGTATTGTGTGTATTATTGTGTTGTTGCCTTGGGTTGTATAATGTATTGTATATGAATGGATGTTGTATGTAAAGCATGCGTGTATGAAATTAATGAACCGCATGTCTATTCGACCTTAATTAGTCGGCATGCCCTTGTTAGCACGCGGTATATGCGAAGTTCATGCGCAGCTTTTGCTGAGCCCCTTGGGGCAATGTTTTTAATATGAATGCAGGTACACGAGAAGGATGAAGAGGATCAAGGCCTAGTTGATTGCTTTTGATTGTAATTAATGAATTGAATGGTGTACTAAGTAGTACATGGCTGTAGGTTTTTGTTAGCCGGTGTACCATGGGGTACACCCTTTTGGATAGTGGAAGCATTGAATTGGGTATAGATGAGTAGATGGTAGAAACTCATTATTTTTGGTAAACTTGGAAATGTTGAAATTGAATATACTTTGGCACTCGGTAATCCATTAATGTAAGTATTTGATATTCGGTAATTGGTAAGTAAGGTAGTAGCTCGGTATACTATGTCATCAGACCGTCACTGTAAGTAAGGTAAGCCTAGCTAGCCGTATGGGCGGTTAGCGGTGTTGTACCACCCGCCGTAGTAGTAGTAGTCTTCCGCTACGAACTGATAGAATAAAGGGATGATTGGACGGTAAGCATAGGATTAACGGTAGGGGTGTTACAAAAAGTGGTATCAGAGCGTAACTACGCTCTGATTCCCGTACCTGAGGTTTTGGTGCTGATTCTGCACCCAGGGTTGCCTGCTGTTGAATTGCCCTATGACATTTGCTTCCTCAGTCTGCCTCATTTCGGCTACCAGTGGGCAGTCCTCGTAATCATGTGCATCACCACTGAGAGCAGCAGAGTTCGTCGGCACTTGTAGAGACTTTCTTGGCGGATTGCTTGGGGGTTGGTCCCATTGTGAGCTGTTCGAGCATTTTTGCCATGCTTCCCATCGTGGTCTTCAGCTGTGCTTGCTCGGCGGCTATCTGCTCTATCATCGGGTCCGGAGTTCGGGAAGAACTGTGACCTATTGAGAATACCCTGCCCCCATTGCTGCTCCACTGGCGAAGCTCCTCACAGTAGGACTCCATAGATGCCATGAAATCCTCCCCACTTTTTGCTAGCAGGTTTCCTCATAGGGCGGATCTTATCTCACCTCTGTTTTCGTCTTTTAACACCTGGAAGAATCCCTGAGCCAATGAGGTGATATCCTGACCATGGTGAGGGCACTGGCGGAGTAGTTCATTGAATCGGTCCCATGCCTCACAGACTGTCTCACTACCCATCTGTCTGAATGCCATCAGGTCGGCAATCATTTGTCGTGTCCTGGAGATGGGAATGTACTTCTCGTAGAATTTATCCGTCATCTGCTCCCAGGTGGTAATGATGGCTGGCGGTAATCGATGGAACCATTTCGAAGCTTCTCCAGATAGGCTGTGCTGGAAAAGGCTCAATCTGGCATACTCCTCCAATCCTTGTGATAAACCCAGGGAGTCCAAATGCACCAGAAAGCGATGTACGTGGTCTAATGCATCCCCTGGGTCGGCTCCTGAGAAGGTTCCTGCAGGATGGTTTCGAACAGCATTGTTTTGATGGGGAGGTTTTATCTTCTGCCAACTTGCCATTAGCTCTGGTAGAACCACTGGACCTCTTCTCGGTGTGGCTGGTGGTCTGTTTACTCTTCCCATCGTGTATGGGGCAATTGGGCCTCCTCCAAGCTGGTTATGGTTTTCTGCCATGTTGAAGTCAAGTTGTCTTCTTGTTCTCAGAGCTTGGAGGTAGACTCTCTCGATTTCAAGATCGAAGTCTGTATCCGGGGGACCAGTTGAACGTGTTCTACGCATCCACTAGGTGCTTTGTAATCAGCCAGAGAGAAGGGAACAAAATGCGTGGAATTTAGAACTAAAGTAAACAAGGAAATAAATAACTAAAACAATGAACTTAAAGTACTTGAAAATTAAATGACAGAATAATGAAAAAAACAATTGTATAAAATGGCACACAAAATAAATTAAACTAAAAAAAAATTACACAACAAATAATCATAAACAGGGTGTTGCAATAAAGTACGAATTAACCAAGGCTAGGGACTAGACAAAGTCAAGTCCCCGGCAACGGCGCCATTTTGCAAACGATTTATTTGATATACTAAAAGCCTAGAATTAATCCTAGAATTCAATAATTCAATAGATCGTCGGGTTGCAAAAATCCCGGTCGAAATAGTATAGTGATTTTATGAAGCGACCGGGTGTCAATCCACGGGACATGATGTAATAAGTCTAGCCTTAGGCAATGGGTAACTTAAAAGGGGTTTGTTTTGGTTTTGGGTTTCAAATAGGTAACAAGAAAGTAAATAGCAGATAAATTAAAGTGATAGTCTTGGGAGTGTGAACGGTACTCTAGGTTCAGGGAGTTGTTTCACTAGCTAGGTTCTGCATATTCTACTACTTAAGTGGAGACTTGGATCGGCTTGTAATTCTCAATTATCTATTCTGTATTAAGTCTTAATTCCAGATAGCTCATCTAGACAGGTCATGTAGTTCTAGTCTAGACCTAGCAAGTATATCTAGATGGTTTTATTGCACAGAATTACTAGTCTGGTTTAATCCGGACTAAAGCTCCTAGTGAATAGTGTAATCTATCCGATTGCAATTATCACAGGTAACAGGTTAATAGGACCGTCAATGCTAATCACCTTATCTGATCATAACATGATTCGAGGGCTTATAATAAATTCATGACGTTTATTAAAAGCACTTAAAAGCAATAACCTGAACAATCCAAATAGTCTCAATAAAGTAGCAAAATAATGCAGAGTTTAACTAATTACAACATCCCTTCCCCTAGAGTAAATCCTCTTAGCTAGACATAGCGATTATAATCATAAATGAGAGAGAGAGTTTAGAGAAATCATCTGTTACGAAGATCTTCTTGCTCGCTCCGTCCTTTGTCCTTGCGCTATGCTGGCTGAGAGGTTGGATTTGGTGACAGTGGAATGAATCTGGTGAAATGGGGCGAAAGTGGAAATTTTGGTGAGTTTGTGAGTTGTCCGGATCAATGGGGTCGGACGCAGACCCGGACGTGAGATGTCCGGCTACGTCAGGTCGGACACGATCCGGACGTGATCCGGACACGGCTAAAAACAGGTGAATGGATGCGGATTGTGTGTGTGGTGAAAGCGAAGGTCTGCGGATAAAGTTTAGCGAATGGATGAAGATGGAATGTGAGTGAAAGGTGTAGGTTTATGGAGGAAGTTTGATGAATGGAGATGGATGTACGTGAATGGGAGGATTAATAGAGAGGAGAGGAGAGGTGTTGGACTGTGAAGTCAGGTGCGATTAGAAATGAAGGCTGAGCAAGGTTTAAATAGGGATAGAAGAAGAACAAAGATTAGTGGAAGTTTGGTAAGTTGACAATTATTTGAGTATGGTCTTGTCTTAATAAATGTTGCAGTGGTTAATGCGTCGCCTCCTGATAATTGCGCCGTCTGATAATTGCACCGAAAGGCTAATTATCAGTGCAGCGCATTTTTATTTTTCAATTCTGTGTGACGTCCGGATCTGTGTCCGGATCCAGACGTGACACAGAACTTTTAGATCTGCAACTCGAAATATGTCCGGATCGATGTCCGGATCCGGACAAGACAGAGAACTCTCGGATCTGGATTTTAGGTCACGTCCGGCTCTGTGTCCGGCCAAACAGATCCGGACAGGAGAGGTCCGGATTTGCGTCCGGCTAAACCCATCCGGACGTGGCCAATTTTTGTGTCTCTTCTCCTGATTTGTTCCCCGTTTGTTGTGTTGTAATCCTTATGATGTAAAATTTTAATTTCCTGGGTTTTTCCTATATTTAGCATATAAAATACATCAGTTCTTATCAAAACATCAATCTTAGGAAAAACACATAATAAGTGGGAAACATTGCCTGAATTGTTACAAATTATAAGGTATTTAAACCCTAAAAAGCCTATATGTTTCACACTTATCAACTTCCTCACACTTAAGCTTTTGCTTGTCCTCAAGAAAAATAGGAATAAGAACATCTCTAAAAACCGTCAAATAATCTCAAATTTTAAAACAAGTGCAGTGCGAAATCAAACAAAGTGATAAATGAAAGAATAATCTTGCTCTCTAGAGGTAGGTTTTCACAAACAGTGAAGCAAGAAGAATTTTGTAAAAACATAGAGAAACTAGATTGTAGAAAACAAGTTAACTTAGCTTGAGACTTTCCACCAATTTTCATTCCTCTAACCTTTGGATGACAAGGGGTGTGAAGTAATGCCTTATTCCGTAATACCTTTCAACACCACGTACTCGTGATCAAAAACAAAAATTAAACTACAATAAACTTTTCTTTCATATGCAAAAACATTCTTCTTCCAAGAACTATATACAAAACAAACAAATAATTGTGAATTGCAGAGTTATTCCGTAACCCAGACTTTTCTCCCTATCCTTGTAACGGTGTTGGGCCAACTATCCCAGATCCTGAGACCTTAGGTAGATAGGTGTTAAGGCACCCTTAAGACTTAATAACCGGATAGGCGAGGTCTGCTATTGTTAGGAAAAAAAATTTTGATCAGTGGAGTACCTTGCCTTATCCTTTTCATTCCAAACATTCACTTCATTTCCAAGATCCCAAGCTAAAATAATCTGGTTTCCACAACTAGCCAATCTACCATATTTTAGTGAAAAGAGAGTATTTTTAAATAAAATTATTTAAACAAACCTCATCAAGCAAAAATATTCCTACGGTTTTCACTTGGTTTAATTTCACTCGGTGTGCACAGGCATTAGAGCAGCAAAAAGTAAGTGTGGCATTAAGGGACAACTAGCATGTTTTCAGGGAAAGGTCTTTCCTTCCTCACACTTAAGATGAGCAATGTCCTCATTGGTCATAGAAGAAAAAATAATGAAAAGAGCTTCCAAAACATGCTAGACTCATAATAGATGTATATGCAATAATTAACCCTCAACGCAACAAAGGTGGAACATTAAGAAGGTAAATTTGGAACTGAGACTCCCCTGGTGTTATAGAGGGAGGAAGATGTTCTTCCTCACACTTGAAGTTTTTCAGGGGTCGAGATATTCCTTATGAGTCACAGACAGTATGTGTGTCGTCCAGAGCAAAAGTTGCGAGTTTCCCAAGCCATTCGTTTCGCAGTAGATAGGATATGTAAATAAATCATTGACGAAGGCTTTACTGCTCAGAGAAACAAGAAACTTAGCAATTTAGAATTTAAGCACAACCAAATATAAACACCATCACTTCACCTGTTAGTCTCGTGATAAACCGTTAGTTTTAACAGACCAAAATGAAAGCAATGCAGAAAAATAGAAACGTACTAAACAAATAAAATAAAAGAAAGCAGTAAAGATATGATGGCTGTCACTGAGGCGGGGGTGGTGACGGAGGTCTCGCTCCCAACTGGGCAACGAGCATCTGCATGAGCTGGGTGTTCTGGGCCTGCTGAGCGGCTGCCTCTCTCTGGTGAGCAGATGCCTCTGCCATGAACTGAAATACCCCAAATCTAAATAATATTATTAGATCATTATTTATTGGAATATAATCCAAATATAAATCATTTCACGTACGCATGCAAACCCATGCATGAAAACGTTACGTAAAAATAGTCGTTTCTCCATAAACGCTAAAACGCCTTAGAAACATGTGATCAAGCATGACCTTGTATGACCTTCTAAAACTCAAACCAAATGGTCATACACTCAGTATATGAATGTATAAATATATTCCCTAAGCTATATTCAGTCAAATACGCAAAATGCTCGGGAGTGCTCACACCCGCTCCTTAAAGCACGAAAAGTCCGGAGGAGTGCCGAGGTGGCACGAACTCCTATAAAATTAATTCCTTGAGTTCCTAACATCACTATTAACCATTATAAAGAGAACCCACGAAGTGGTTTCTCAAAATTCAGCAAAAAACCACAGGAGGATTTCTTAGCGCTCCTTTTTGCCCGGGTGTGTCCCGATGGCCCGTAAATTATGTCATGGGTTGATATAACCTCATATAACCTGATGTAACATCTTAATATATGTTTATTTACTATAATAAGTGTCTACAAACACTTGGAACTCATAAAAACAATTTGTTTCCCAAAATTTCCTTAGAGCACAAAAACACACCTTCGGGTGTCACGAAAATGCGTTTTACGCAATTGCCTTGTAGTTTTTGACATGCCACGAATTGGTAATCTTAAAAAGGGTTAAAATGACATTCTAAATCAGTTGGTGTGACTAGTCAACAAGGTGCTCTATAGGGGCCGATTTTAAGGGCAAAAACTAGTATAAAATTTGCTTTAAAAGTTTATAAAAGGCTTAAAACATGATGACTCACCATCCCATGTGTTATATTACTTAATGCCAAAGTGTGTAGGTCTCATTTGACCTTATAGCTGTCGAAATTATGCAGAAGAATAAGGCCATGTGAGCTAGGAAGAAAACAAAATGTAAAAAGGCAAAAGTAGATCTAGATTCCACCTTTTTGCTTTCTTAAGATTTAAGTGACCTTCCATGCTTGTTCCTTAGCTCTTCATGGCCGGTTTTTGAGCTCCATTCAGGCCTCCAATTCGTGACTCTACATGAAGAAGAAGACAAGCCAATTAGCATTGAAAAATCAAAGGAATATCCTTACCTTTTCTCACCTTGTCTTCTAGTTTGCATTATTTTTGCTCCACCTTGCCATGTTCCCCATTATGGCCAATTTCAATGCTGGAAAGGAGGGCATTTTGAGCCATAACTCATTGAAATAAACTAAGAAAAGTATAGTCATTTGACATTAAGAATTAAGAAAACAAAAATCAATTTCAAAGTGCAATTCCTTACCTTATACGTGAGTTAGTCTCACTTTCCTCCTTGCACTCTTCACTTCCGAACTTGGTAAGCTCCCTCCTCTCTCTTCTAGCTTCATCTTCTTCCTTTGAAGCTCTTAAGTCCATTAATGGAGTTTTAACTTCTATCTTCATCTTTAAGGTAATTTCCTAGCATTTCTTGGCAAGTCTTGAAGCAAAACTCTTCCTAGCATAACAAGGTGTGTTCGGCTTCATTTAGTTCTCCAAGGAGATTGTCCAAACCAACATTAAACCAAGGAGCATCTCAAGGTAGGTTTTAAAGCTTGAAAATCCTTAAAGCACATTTTTATGTGTAACCAAGTTCTACTTCTTCTAAGTCTCTTTTCTTCTTCATTTTGATGAAGGAAAACTTGCTCTTCATCTACCTTTGGTGAGCCGAAATTATAAGAGAAAAAGTCTAAGGTAAAGTCTTGTAAAACTACTTACAAATCCACTTAAGATCTTTGTTGAAGATCTAACTCCTAAACACCTTCACCTCTTGCATAAAACCGAAGAGGAGCATCAAGTTTACCTAGGAGAAAGCTTGGAGATTCAAGAAGATGTCCAAGCACTTAACCACCTTTGTTAAGAAGTAAGTTCACTAAGTAAATCTTTATGTTATAAGCTTTGTTAAGCTTCTAAAAATTATACAAAAATTATGTACACCTCCTAGGTTGTATGAAACCGAAACTATATGGTATTATATGCCAAAAATATAATCTATAACTTATAAGGGAAATATTTACCTTAAAACACATTTTTGTGTCACAAAATTTATTTATGTTACATACACATTCAAGCCGAATCATCTAGGACAAAAGTACTTCATTTCGAGCTAAGGATTTATATAAGACATTACAATAATTTATACATGAGTTATATGACTCCTATGATCTTATTTATAATTATTTAGACATATAAATCCACTTTTATATAACATATGGTCTCATTTAAAATATGGCCGAATGCTCTAGGTGTTAAATGGAATTTAATGAGCTACTTAGGTATATAAACTTATACTATAAAGTTTGGTGAGTTAAAAATATTTATTTAGTGCTTAAATGGCTAATTAATTAAGTTATGTGGCTTAAAAGTAATTTTTACAAAGTTTAGTGCAAATATTGTGAAAGCCGAGAGCTAAAGGGGTATTTAGTGTAATTATGATATATATAAGGTTAGGAATTAAGTTTATGAATTTTAGATAATTTAAACAAGCCTTAAAATAACTTTTATAAAGTTTTGGGCTATTATGTAATTTATAAAAGTTGATATGAAAGTTTGTAAATTATTAGTGGGCGAATTGATAATTAAGAGAATCATTGAATTCACTTTCGAAATTTTGAAGGATTAAATATTTAGGCTTTAGATTATAAGTTATTAAGATACTAATATAAAGTTTTGGGATGAAAATGTAATTAAGGAAAAATAAATGACATAGCCGAATTACTTTGGGGTTAGTTTGGTAATTTAAGAATTTATATATATATATATATCGGCATTTATGGAGAATTAAAATTAAAACTATAGTTTACATGACATTATGTAAAGATTATAAGATTTTGTGGCTAAATTGCAATATAGAAAGTATATAAATATGCCGAGATTTTGAGGGGCTAAGATGTAATTTTTGAAAGTTATAATATTTATAAGTTATGTCCAAAAGATTAGTGGTAGTTTTTGTAATTTAATTAGATGAGGAATTAAAACTATGTTATATAAAGAGATTAGAATTTAAATGTAAAGTTTATGAATTAATGTGGTTGTTTTGTAAATAACCGAAATACAAGTTTAAGAATTTAGATTTAAATAATATAGGTCCTATATGGATATTTGGAGGATTTAGAAGAAAGAATTTTGATTAAAGGAATTATGGAATTAAAACTATGGCTTACATGGTTATAAGGAATTAAAAGATAAACAATAAATATTAGTTATGGTTAAAAAGGAGAATAATAAAACTATAAGAATTTTATGTCTATGTATGACATATAAATATAGTTAAGAAATTATAAGTTGTTATGTCACCTAGACAAATAAAATAAACAACAAATGCAATAAACACATAGATGTGCATTAAAGGATTTATAAATGAATCAAAAGGAATAACAAATAAGTTATACATTAAATCATGAGGTAATTGAAAGAAATAAACCTCACATGAAATAACAAATACGAGATTTGTTGAAAGATCCAATAGAATTATTATATAAGGGTAACATAAATTAACCCTCTCAGTTAATCCTATTCTAGGACTTTGTTTGACCAGACGTTGACCGGGAATTAAACAAGTACAGTCTACGGTGAACGGTATGGGATTCTTGCAACCTGTTTTCTACCGGATTACACCGGCTTGTGTGCTATCTGTTGTTTGAAATAACGACCAAGATAATTAATGTAAAATGTTGTTTACTCTTGTGCGTTGTTGTATTATTTTATGTGCGTGAATGTTGCTGACTACAACGTGTATGTCCCACGCATACAAACACTACTATACCAGTGGATTAAATACCTGCGTTCAGTATACCGAGGACTTGTACTCAGTCTCTCACTAACTTCACTTTATAACAACGTCATTATCCTAAACGTGATAATTGACAATACACATTGTGTTCTTGTTTAACGTCTTTATATGACACTTAACAATTCTATACTTCGAGAACGAGGAGCCCAGTTGGATCTGGCCATGCATGCTACAGGAGCTGTACCTGTCTCAGGTCGTCTCCTATCTACGTCGCGACGGAACATTCAGTTGGGAGGAAGACTCTATTCCTCCCGGGATTCAAATGCCCATCAGTTCAGTTTGAGGAAGATTCATTCCTCTAGTGGGATTCATTTTCCCACGCCTCTCAGTTCAGGGTTTAACTACGTTATCTCCTGGGGTTTTTATACCCAACCTTTCTCTATAACGAGGTCACTATACCTCCACTATATTGGTATACTTTTATACATCTGTCAGTCCCACTGTGTGGACCCGACAGCTATCAGACATTTCAGTTCAGCTAACTTGACCTTCTGTGTCTTGTTCTATGTGACATTATTGTCCTTGTTTGGATACTTGTTTACAGCTTTATAAAAATGAACTGCATGTGTTCGACAAAGTAGTTGGTGTGGCCCGGTAGACGATGGGCTGCACGTTTTCCATACCAGCATTGTTTGCTGAGCCCCTTTGGGGGCACCCCCATTTTTCAGGTACCTGAAGTTGAGAAGATTACCACACCGAGTGTAGGTGGGGTAGATTCAAGCTATGGGAGTCTTCTTCTAGACATTTATTTTACTTAAGTATTTTACATTAGAGTTTGATTCCTAGTATCTCGGATTGTATCTGTATCCCAGACCGTGACATTTGAGGATTGTATTTGGACTTAGCCTTGTTGGTCACGAGGGTGGCCAACGGCATTGTAATACCGCCCGGTTGTTGTATTTATTTCCGCTGCTGTTGTAATTTATTTGGGAGTGATCGCCGTTAGTTTATTGGATTTCGGGTTGGGGTGTTACAAAAAGTGGTATCAGAGCGTAGTTACGCTCTGGATACAAGGATACACCGAGATTAGGATTTCTAAGACTTAGATTAAGGGTTGAGAGATAGTATTGAAAGGAGTTTAAGTTAGTTTTACTTAAACTACTATCCAAGACCAAGATTGTGACCTCAGTGTCTAATATACCTCAACATCCTGCAGATGTCAGGAAGAGGAGGACGACGTGGACAGGCTGATGAGGAGCCATCCATCAGGCTGGCAGACATTGCCACCTTAATTGCTCAGGCATTTGCACAGGCGGGGGTTGGACAGCAGCAGCAGCTACCTCCACCACCACCACCCAGGAGAGAGAGATTGGGTGAAGAGTTTGGCTGATCTGAGGCCAACTGCATTCAAGGGGCAGACTGACCCTGCTCACTTGGAGAATACATCATGGAGATGGAGACAGCGTTCGAGACGCTTGCAGTCCCAGCTAGGGAAAAAGTAAGACTTGCTGCCTTTTATCTGAAGGATGCAGCTAGAGATTGGTGGAACATGGTGAAAGCCGACCACCTGGATGACCCAGCTTTTACTTGGGGACATTACACTGCACTACTTAGGGGCAAATACTCCGGCCCACACCAGGATGGTGAAGACTAGGGAGTTTGACGCCTGGAGCAGACGGGGAAAGATGACCGTGATGAGTACTAGAAGTTCACTTCGCTACTCCGACTACTACCCGGCATAGGATACTCGGACCAGGTGTTGGTCGACCGGTTCTACGGGGGACTGAGCCCTCGACTTCAGTTTGGGATGGGACCAATCATCCCTACCAGTTTGCAGGTAAAACAGGAGAACATAAACCAGTTGAAAATTTATTACCTACTATACCCCGTCATGGGAGATTTGGAGATTAATACCTTGAGATTTCAGGAATGCTATCATGCTGCCTCCGTAGTGGAGATCACTTGTAAGAGAAGGGATGCTTTGAGCTCCCAAAAGAGGAAGGACGGACCTGGTGGCGAAGATGCCAAGCAGGGGAACTCCAACAAAAGGAACAACCCTATCAGAAAGGACAGGGGTCCTATCAAGGGAAGGGGAACCAAACTACTGGGAACCCCCAGTCAGGAACCTACGGAGCAGCAACTCACAGAAAACCTACCCATCTAAGGGTAGGCACTCTAATCAGACAGTTAGATTTGAAACTTTTGTGATTACTTCAGTACCTTTGGAATGTATAATTGACCTTGTTGTATTAGGTTCTGGATGGCTCAAACACGGGCCAGAAGTATCCGCCGTTTCAACTGTAAACAGTGTGGAAAGGATCACCCCGGCGTGGACTGCCAAGGGGAGAAAGTCATGTGCCGCTACTGTCAGATACTCGGGCATCGTGCCTTCGAGTGTATCCGAAACCCGGAGAGCAGGAACTACCGCCCGGGAGCAAAGCCAAACACCGGCCCTAAGAATGGAGCTAGCGATACTCGCCCTCCACCAACAAACCAGGCTCAGGGGTATAAGGGCAAAGGCCCAGCATCGGGACCCGCCCTGCATGTCATGGACCGCTCAGATGAGGCTGGTCCTTCTAACCCAGGTATTTCTAAACCATGTGAACCTTATTGAGCAATGGATGATGTGAATGAGTGCTTGCATGCCTTAATTGCCTAATTGAGTAGGAAAGAATTAGTAAGACTCACTAGTAAAATTTAAACCACGTAGGAAGCTATAAGATATGCTTTCCTATCCCCTCACCGCCCTCCCTGGAAGAAAACATTATCAAAGTACAAGAACCAGGGAACGAACAATGTAAGGTTATCCAACCAGGTTTATTACTCAAAGGATACCTAACACCGGAGACACAAATTGCAATCACTAGAAAATGTCACGAATTGGGAGCAGGACCAGGAGGGTTCTACACTCCAGAATTTCCAGGAGGATCAAAAATGAAGCTGAAAATGATGTGCTTAGGAAAGGATTGGAATCCTTACCAAAAACTACCAGGATACAAGAAATGGAGATGGAGCACAAGTGCCAAAAATCCCAGAAGAATTTTTACAATTGTGGAACAAGCAGATACAGCTCACAGCTAGAAGAAGATCCAGTTCCCAACTTAAGGGCTGATCTATGTATCATCAACTTCTATGAAGAAGGAGGCCGTTTAGGACTACACCAGGACAATGATGAAACAAAAGGGTCCCTTGAACAGGGGATACCAGTATTGTCTTTGTCAATTGGAGATGACGCAGAGTTCCTTTATGGCGAGCAGAAGCGTGTGGACCTTGCAAAGAAAATCATATTGAGTTCAGGAGATGTTTTAATAATGGGTGGAAAGTCAAGGTTGCTATACCATGGAATTAAAGGATTAAACTAAACACAGCACCTTCGACAGTGATAAACACCACTCACATGAACCAGGAAGATTAAGTTTGACTTTTAGAAAGTACTAGTATTGTAATTGTTTGGACATCTGAAAGGAGATCATCTCATCAGTGAAGCATTATTGTTATAAAAGTGAATGTCTTTAGACCCCATCATATATCAAAGTACTTACTCAGATTCTGTTATTAGGTTGTGCTAAGGAGACGGAAGGTGCCTTAAGTACTTACTGAGGAGGAGGCCAGCAAGGGCGGCGCGATCCTCACTGGTACCTTTCCGGTTAATGGAGTGGATGCATTAGTACTGTTCGACTCCGGAGCCTCACATACTTTCGTTTCGCCTCGCTTGCGGGGAAGTTGGGGCTAGACGCTGTAGAGTTACCTGATTTTAAGGTGGCACTCCCGTCTAAGGAGAAGATCAGTTGCACTCGTCTTTATAGAGGAGCCACTATCAGTATTAAGGAGGAGGAATTTCCTATTGACCTTATTGAGTTCAGAGGTCTAGGATTCGACGTTATAGCCGGGATGGACTGGCTGGGGCGGCACAGAGGCCGCATTCTTTGTGCAGAGCGCAGACTGTTGCTTAAGAGCCCATCAGGAGTGACAGTATCTTACCGTCAGAGCCCTAGGGCACCATCGATAAAAGTTATATCTGCTATGTCCATGTACAAGCACGTCAGGAAGCAGAAGGAAGTATACTTATGCTATGTTCAGGATGTAGAGCATGACCCTGATTTTGATTCAGCTATGCCAGTGGTGTCGGACTTTCCAGATATTTTTCCAAAGGAACTTCCAGGCTTACCGCCATCCAGAGAGGTAGAGTTCTCCATTGAATTACTACCAGGTACCGGTCCCATAGCTAAGGCACCGTACCGTATGGCACCAGCAGAGATGGCTGAGCTGAAGGAGCAGCTGAAAGATTTATTGGACAAGGGATACATACGACCTAGCGTATCTCCTTGGGGAGCACCAGTCCTATTTGTGAAGAAGAAGGATGGAAGCCTTCGTTTATGTATTGATTACAGAGAGCTTAATGCAGTATCGGTGAAGAACAAATATCCACTACCACGGATTGATGATTTGTTTGATCAGTTGAGAGGAGCAAAAGTGTTTTCGAAGATCGATTTGAGATCAGGCTACCATCAGATACCCATCAGGGAGCAAGACATAGAAAAGACAGCATTCAGAACACGGTATGGCCACTATGAGTTTACGGTTATGCCTTTTGGCTTGTCAAATGCACCTGCAGTCTTCATGGATTTGATGAACAGATTATTCAGAGAGCAGTTGGATAAGACCGTGGTTGTATTCATCGATGACATCCTCATCTATTCAAAGTCTAAGGAAGAGCATGAGAGTCACCTCCGACATGTACTTGAGATCCTAAGGGAGAACCAGCTTTATGCTAAGTTCTCCAAATGTGAGTTTTGGTTAGACAGAGTTTCCTTTTAGGACATGTATCTCAGATGCTGGGATCGCAGTGGATCCAGCAAAGATAGAAGCAGTTCGCACTTGGCCTAGGCCAAAGACAGTTACGGACATCAGGAGTTTCCTTGGTTTAGCAGGATACTACAGAAGGTTTGTCAGAGACTTCTCCAAAATAGCCAAACCTATGACCAGCTTAATGAAGAAGGACGCACCTTTCACATGGACTACTGAATGTGAGACCTCATTCGAGCTTTTGAAGAATGCTTTGACATCAGCACCAGTTTTGACTATACCTGAAGGCACAGAGGGTTATGAAGTTTACTGTGATGCATCAGGCAGAGGATTAGGGTGTGTACTCATGCAGAATGGGAAGGTAGTCGCCTACGCTTCCCGACAGTTGAAGAAACATGAGGAAAATTATCCCACACATGACTTGGAGCTTGGAGCTATTGTTTTTGCATTGAAGATCTGGCGCCACTACCTGTATGGTGTCCAGATGACCGTATATTCGGATCACAAGAGTTTGAAGTATGTATTCACCCAGAAGGAGTTAAACATGAGACAAAGAAGATGGGTTGAATTTCTTAAGGATTATGATATTGATTTGCAGTACAAGGAAGGGAAAGCTAATGTTGTAGCAGACGCACTGAGTCGACGAGCACATTCTCTAAATGCCATTGTGGCTAGCTCGAGTCTTATGGACGACATACGTAGAGCACAGCAGAGTGATCAGCGAATGATGGAGATCAGTCAGAAGTTGTCTGACGGTACATTTGAGGGTGGAAATATGAGTTCAGTTACATGATGATGGACTCATCAGATTGAAGGGAAGATTGTGTATTCCCAGAGACAGCACAGATATAAGGAGCATATTCTTCGAGAGTCCCACACTTCTTCCACATCTGTCCATCCAGGAGCTTCTAAGATGTACAAAGATCTAAAGAGGTATTTCTGGTGGAGTGGTATGAAGGGCGACGTGACAGAGTATGTGATTCGATGTCTCACTTGTCAGAAAGTGAAATTCGAACATAGACGACCAGGAGGTATGGTACAGTCTATGCCAGTTCCAGAGTGGAAGTTTTATGATATCTCATGGACTTCGTGGTGGGACTACCACCTACGAGAGGAGGCCTTAATATGATTTGGGTTGTTGTTGATCGACTGACTAAGGTTGCTAGGTTTATTCCGATGAAAGACACTTGGAAAGTGCCAAAGTTAGCAGAACTATTTGAGCAGGAGATTATCAGACATCATGGAGTACCTAAGACTATTGTTTCAGATCGAGACACTAGATTTCTCTCACGATACTGGCGAGCTACTCGCGAGGCACTTGGCACTGAGTTGAAGCTTAGCACAGCATTTCATCCTCAGACAGATGGTCAGTCAGAGAGGACTATTCAGACCTTAGAGGACATGCTACGAGCATGTGCCTTGGATTTCCAGGGCAGCTGGATAGATAGACTACATCTCATCGAGTTTGCATACAATAACAGCTATCACGCCTCTATACAGATGTCACCTTTCCAAGCCTTATATGGCAGACCATGTCGCACACCATTGTGCTGGGACGAGTCTAGTGAGACCGTCATCATTGGGCCTGAGTACTTAGAGCAAGTCCAGGCAGGCAGAAGTACAACAAATCAGAAGTAACATGAAAGCAGCACAAGACAGACAGAAATCATATGCTGATGAGAGGCGACGAGACCTTGAGTTCGGTTGGCGACCAGGTATTTCTACGAGTATCACCCATGAAGGGTGTATTCAGATTTGGCAGAAGGGCAAGCTAAGCCCGAAATTTGTAGGACCCTACGCTATCATAGAGCGGGTTGGTGTGGCATATCGACTTGATTTGCCAGCCGATTAGGCAAAGTACACAATGTTTTTCACGTGTCTCAGCTTAAGAAATACATGCCTCATCCTTCTCATGTTCTACAACCTGAGACACTCTCTTTAGAACCAACAATGCGGTATGTGGAAACACCGCAACGAATCTTAGACAGAAAGACACGAGATACTCGAAACAAATCTGTAAGCTTAGTAAAGGTTCTTTGGTCAAACCACGATGTGGAGGCCACATGGGAATTAGAAGCAGATATGCGAGCGAAATTTCCCTCATTATTTACCGACTAGACACTTTAGTCTAGGGTACGGGGGCGTACCCCTCTTTTTTTGGGGGGTAGAGCCTTTTTCATTTGTGAGTTCAGTATGCATTTGTTACATTTCAGTGAGTGTTCTTGTGTAACACTATTCAGCATATTCAGTGACACTTGTCTTGTATGTGTTCTTGTGTAACACTGTATTTGAATGTACCTTGTACTTCTACTTGTTGTGTGTGTACTTGTTACACTACAATGAAAAGTTTATGTGCACTACTCTGCACTATTAATATGAAAAGTGACTGTGTTATTACATTACACTATATTGTTCCAAAGTCCTGTTGTGTTTGATGTACACTGTGAACTTAGGAATATAGAGACTTGGGACTTGATCCCTAAAAACTAGATTGAGTTGTGGATACTTAGTGGAACTTGATTCCCCACAACCTTATAATTTAGATATGAGACTTCGGGGCGAAGTCCTTTTTTAAGGGGGGTAGATTGAAATACCCCAAATCTAAATAATATTATTAATCATTATTTATTGGAATATAATCCAAATATAAATCATTTCACGTACGCATGCAAACCCATGCATGAAAACGTTACGTAAAAATAGTCGTTTCTCCATAAACGCTAAAACGCCTTAGAACATGGTCAAACATGACCTTGTATGACCTCTAAATTCAAACCAAATGGTCATAATTATTATATGAATATAATATATTCCCTAAGCTATATTCAGTCAAAACGCAAAACGCTCGGGAGTGCTCACCCGCTCCTTAAAGCACGAAAAGTCCGGAGGAGTGCCGAGGTGGCACGAACTCCTATAAAATTAATTCCTTGAGTTCCTAACATCATTATTAACCATTATAAAGAGAACCCACGAAGTGGTTTCTCAAAATTCAGCAAAAAACCACAGGAGGATTTCTTAGCGCTCCTTTTTGCCCGGGTGTGTCCCGATGGCCCGTAAATTATGTCATGGGTTATATAACCCATATAACCCAATGTAACATCTTATATATGTTTATTTACTATAATAAGTGTTTACAAACACTTGGAACTCATAAAAACAATTGTTTCCCAAAATTTCCTTAGAGCACAAAAACACACCTTCGGGTGTCACGAAAATGCGTTTTACGCAATTGCCTTGTAGTTTTTGACATGCCACGAATTGGTAATTAAAAGGGTTAAAATGACCTTCTAAATCAGTTGGTGTGACTAGTCAACAAGGTCTCTATAGGGGCCGATTTTAGAGCAAAAACTAGTATAAAATTTGCTTTAAAAGTTTAAAAGGCTTAAAACATGATGACTCACCATCCCATGTGTTATATTACTTAATGCCAAAGTATGTAGGTCTCATTTGACCAGAAGCTGTCGAAATTATAGAAGAATAAGGCCATGTGAGCTAGGAAGAAAACAAAATAAAAAGGCAAAAAGTAGATCTAGATTCCTTTTTGCTTTCTTAAATTAAGTAACCTTCCATGCTTGTTCCTTAGCTCTTCATGGCCGGTTTTTGAGCTCCATTCAGGCCTCCAATTCGTGACTCTACATGAAGAAGAAGACAAGCCAATTAGCATTGAAAAATCAAAGGAATATCCTTACCTTTTCTACCTTGTCTTCTAGTTTGCATTATTTTTGCTCCACCTTGCCTTGTCCCACATGGCCGATTTCATGCTGGAAAGGAGGGCATTTATTGAGCCAAAACCATGAATAAACTAAGAAAAAGTATAGTCATTTGACATTAAAATTGAAAACAAAAATCAATTCAAGTGCAATTCCTTACCTTATACGTGAGTAGTCTCTTTCCTCCTTGCACTCTTCTTCACGTTTGGTAAGCTCCCTCTCTCTTCTAGCTTCATCTTCTTCCTTTGAAGCTCTTAAGTCCATTAATGGAGTTTTAACTTCTATCTTCATCTTTAAGGTAATTTCCTAGCATTTCTTGGCAAGTCTTGAAGCAAAACTCTTCCTAGCATAACAAGGTGTGTTCGGCTTCATTAGTTCTCCAAGGAGATTGTCCAAACCAACATTAAACCAAGGAGCATCTCAAGGTAGGTTTTAAAGCTTGAAAATCCTTAAAGCACATTTTTATGTGTAACCAAGTTCTATCTTCTAAGTCTCTTTTCTTCTTCATTTTGATGAAGGAAAACTTGCTCTTCATCTACCTTGGTGAGCCGAAATTATAAGAGAAAAAGTCTAAGGTAAAGTCTTGTAAAACTACTTACAAATCACTTAAGATCTTTGTTGAAGATCTAACTCCTAAAACCTTCACCTCTTGCATAAAACCGAAGAGGAGCATCAAGTTTACCTAGGAGAAAGCTTGGAGATTCAAGAAGAAGTTCAAGCACTTAACCACCTTTGTTAAGAAGTAAGTTACTAAGTAAATCTTTATGTTATAAGCTTTGTTAAGCTTCTAAAAATTATACAAAAATTATGTACACCTCCTAGGTTGTATAAACCGAAACTATATGGTATATGCCAAAAATATAATCTATAATATAAGAAAATATTTACCTTAAGACACATTTTTGTGTCACAAAATTTATTTATGTTAATAAATTCAAGCCGAATCATCTAGGGCAAAAGTACTTATTTGAGCTAAGAATATATAAGACATTACAATAATTTATACATGAGTTATATGACTCCTATGAATTTATTTATAATTATTAGACATATAAATCCACTTTTATAACATATGGTCATTTAAAATATGGCCGAATGCTCAGGTGTTAAATGGAATTAATGAGCTACTTAGGTATATAAACTTATATAAAGTTTGGTGAGTTAAAAATATTTATTTAGTGCTTAAATGGCTAATTAATTAAGTTATGTGGCTTAAATGTAATTTTTACAAAGTTTAGTGCAAATATTGTGAAAGCCGAGAGCTAAAGGGGTATTTAGTGTAATTATGATATAATATAAGGTTAGGAATTAAGTTTATGAATTTTAGATAATTTAAACAAGCCTTAAAATAACTTTTATAAAGTTTTGGGCTATTATGTAATTTATAAAAGTTGATATGAAAGTTTGTAAATTATTAGTGGGCGAATTGATAATTAAGAGAATCATTGAGTTCACTTTCGAAATTTTGAAGGATTAAATATTTAGGCTTTAGATTATAAGTTATTAAGATACTAATATAAAGTTTTGGGATGAAAATGTAATTAAGGAAAAATAAATGACATAGCCGAATTACTTTGGGGTTAGTTTGGTAATTTAAGAATTTATATATATATATATTCGGCATTTATGGAGAATTAAAATTAAAACTATAGTTTATAAGACATTATGTAAAGATTATAAGATTTTGTGGCTAAATTGCAATTATAGAAAGTAATAAAATATGCCGAGATTTTGAGGGGCTAAGATGTAATTTTGAAAGTTATAATATTTATAAGTTATGTCCAAAAGATTAGTGGTAGTTTTGTAATTTAATTAGATGAGGAATTAAAACTATGTTATATAAAGAGATTAGAATTTAATGTAAAGTTTATGAATTAATGTGGTTGTTTTGTAAATAACCGAAATACAAGTTTAAGAATTTAGATTTAAATAAATATAGGTCCTATATGGATATTTGGAGGATTTAGAAGAAAGAATTTTGATTAAAGGAATTATGGAATTAAAACTATGGCTTACATGGTTATAAGGAATTAAAAGATAAACAATAAATATTATTTATGGTTAAAAGGAGAATAATAAAACTATAAGAATTTTATGTCTATGTATGACATATAAATATAGTTAAGAAATTATAAGTTGTTATGTCACCTAGACAAATAAAATAAACAACAAATGCAATAAACACATATATGTGCATTAAAGGATTATAAATAAATCAAAAGGAATAACAAATAAGTTATACATTAAATCATGAGGTAATTAAAAGAAATAAACCTCACATGAAATAACAAATACGAGATTTGAAAGATCCAATAGAATTATTATATAAGGGTAACATAAATTAACCCTCTCAGTTAATCCTATTCTAGGACTTTGTTTGACCAGACGTTGACCGGGAATTAAACAAGTACAGTCTACGGTGAACGGTATGGGATTCTTGCAACCTGTTTTCTACCGGATTACACCGGCTTGTGTGCTATCTGTTGTTTGAAATAACGACCAAGATAATTAATGTAAAATGTTGTTTACTCTTGTGCACTGTTGTATTATTTTATGTGCGTGAATGTTGCTGACTACAACGTGTATGTCCCACGCATACAAACACTACTATACCAGTGGATTAAATACCTGCGCTTCAGTATACCGAGGACTTGTACTCAAGTCTCTCACTAACTTCACTTTATAACAACGTCATTATCCTAAACGTGATAATTGACAATACACATTGTGTTCTTGTTTAACGTCTTTATATGACACTTAACAATTCTATACTTCGAGAACGAGGAGCCCAGTTGGATCTGGCCATGCATGCTACAGGAGTTGTACCTGTCTCAGGTCGTCTCCTATCTACGTCGCGACGGAACATTCAGTTGGGAGGAAGACTCTATTCCTCCGGGATTCAAATGCCCATCAGTTCAGTTTGAGGAAGATTTCATTCCTCTAGTGGGATTCATTTTCCCACGCCTCTCAGTTCAGGGTTTAACTACGTTATCTCCTGGGGTTTTATACCCAACCTTTCTCTATAACGAGGTCACTATACCTCCACTATATTGATATATTATACATCTGTCAGTCCCACTGTGTGGACCCGACAGCTATCAGACATTTCAGTTCAGCTAACTTGACCTTCTGTGTCTTGTTCTATGTGACATTATTGTCCTTGTTTGGATACTTGTTATCATCAGATTATGCTTGTTTACAGCTTATAAAAATGAACTGCATGTGTTCGACAAAGTAGTTGGTGTGGCCCGGTAGACGATGGGCTGCACGTTTTCCATACCAGCATTGTTTGCTGAGCCCCTTTGGGGGCACCCCCATTTTTCAGGTACCTGAAGTTGAGAAGATTACCACACCGAGTGTAGGTGGGGTAGATTCAAGCTATGGGAGTCTTCTTCTAGACATTATTTTACTTAAGTATTTTACATTGAGTTTGATTCCTAGTATCTCGGATTGTATCTGTATCCAGACCGTGACATTTGAGGATTGTATTTGGACTTAGCCTTGTTGGTCACGAGGGGGCCAACGGCATTGTAATACCGCCCGGTTGTTGTATTTATTTCCGCTGCTGTTGTAATTTATTTGGGAGTGATCGCCGTTCAGTTTATTGGATTTCGGGTTGGGGTGTTACATGAACCTAGCAGCCTCTCGGTGTAAAGCATCACTGCGCTCCAAGCGCTCAGTGATCATAGTCTGGGTGTCTCGGATGGAGGTCTGCTCGGCCTGGAGGTGGTCCTGCGTCTGGCGGATGTCATCTATGTATCCCTCCATGCGCACCTGGCGCTGCTGGACATCCCCAAACTGCTGCTGCACCTCGCCGACCTGCTGCTGGACAGCTCCAAACTGCTGCTCCATACCCCCGAATCTCTGCTCCATCCGTTGCTGCTGCTGGAGAATGGAGTCCATCAGAGTCTACATCTCAGGTGGGATGCTCATCACTGGGGCCGTGGGGGGCACCATGGTAGCAGTGGCCGGAGTAGAGCTGGAACTCGCAGATGTACCAGTAAATCCTAGGCCCGAGCTGCCCTTCACCCAGCTGCCGTCATCGAGGCGTAAGAAGCCCCATCTCCTGAAGGTCACAAGGGAGATGGGTGTCTCACCCTCCCTCACATCCATATCAGTGAATTGCTCCTCGGGGAGGGTAGAGATAAGAAGATGCTGGATGAAAATGGGAAAGATAAGGGTAATCTTCTTCTTCTTCATCCACAGATATGTCACCACCTTATGCAGCTGCCTGAACATGACGAATGGGATCGAGATCTGCTGAGCTGGTGGATGTGGTGAGGCGAGGAGGTAGTCTAGGAGCACACAATCCTCGTCAGAAGCATCATTCCCAGCCTGAGGCCGGATCTGATGACTGAGGATCTCTGCTAGGGTCCTCTGGGGAAGGGAAGGAAGTATAGCATAGGGAGTACAGCCTTACTCTCCTCACCCCGTCGGCGAGTAGTACTCCCGACCTCTCGTAACCACCTAGTCTTACTCTCCCTAAGCGAGTCCTCCGTAAACTCTCGATGTGTGTCCGAATTATCCGGAAGAAGTAAAAGATCAGCAAAAGTGTCAGGGGTTATCTCCACCTGGAACTGGCGGACGTAGGAGGTAATGCTATGTGTCGTGTCTAACGCCACAGCATTGGCGTAGAACTCGCGTACCAGCGCTAGAGAGAAAACACCCACGCCCATGCGCAAGATGCTGGTGGCGCCAATACCCTCAAATATCTCTGTAAGCCCGGCCTCAGCTGATGTCTCATCGGTGATGCGCCTCTCGATGACGAAGGCTCCACCCCTATCGTACCAAGCCCGGGTGGCAGCTGAGCGGAATCCATCAGGTCGGAGTGGGGTCTGGTCTGGCTCTGACTGGTCGTCAGGTTGTGGGTTCCTCGAAGAGGACCCTGTGTGTGCCCCTCTAGTGCGAACCATCTAAACATTAAACAGAATGCAGTAAGAAATCTAAACAGCAGAAAAAAGAAGTAACAGGCACACCAAAAACCCGAAACCAATCGATCCCAAAGTTCTATTTGAACACAGTTGTGCACACAGTTAATTTTTGTGTAACAAAGCAGGAAAACAGCCAAACATGGCATACGATAACATTAAACAGGACAATAATCACCTAGAAAACAATTGCAGAAGAAGTCAAAATTTTTTACATGTCCGGGTCTACGTCCGGGTCAACTTAGCCGGACGCAGATCCGGACGCAGTAAGAACCCTAGAAAATTCGCGCCGCGAACACACTTTTAAAATGGCACACAATTTCAACCTAAAATCACCCAAATTTCACAGAACATCCCATTGTTTTCGCATCTCTACCACAATTCGACAGCAATACACACAAGAACTACCGAAATCACTAAAAATTGACGGAAATTGGAATTTAAATTTCAAAAATCGAAAACCTGTATCGGCTGGTTTGTGTTTCGAAATGGGGAGAAGGGATGCTGGGCGACCGTGGGACTGTGGCGTCTGGGCGGTGTTGGCGTCGGAACAGGTGGTCACCGGCGGTAGGGAAGTGGTGGTGTGGTGGTGGTGAGTTGGGTGGGTGGAAATGGAAGGAATAACAATGGTGATTTTGTGGTGTTTATGTCTGGGTTCGAACGCGTCGGAAGAAGAAGAAGAAGAGAAAGAGAGAAGGAAAAGAAGACGCGGAGCGCGTTTGGTTTAGTCACGTCCGGATGTGGCGTCCGGATCCGGACGGGTAGGGTTTGAGGGCGTCCGGCTGTGCGTCCGGCTGGGTTTAGCCGGACGTGTTGAAACTCTCCTTTTTTTTTAAAAAAAAATTAAATTAAAATCCATGGATCTAAAACACCTCAATTATTTTAAATAAAAATTTAAAAAGGAAACAGTACCTAAAATAATCTAATTAAACAGCCACAAGAAATGCAGAAGTGAAATAGTAATCTACTAATCTAAAACACTTCACTGATTTAATAAAAAGGACCCATTACCACAAATACTCCAATGAGATAAACACAAGAATTTCAGAAACTAAAGAGCAAGAGTGTTTAAGGGCTCCCTGATCCGTGGTGAACATTGCCATGATTCTTCCTCACACTTGAGTTCATTTTAGCATTAGAGTGAAGTACTTGAAAGATTAAAACTGCAAAACCAGAAGAACTCAAGTGGAACTAGATAAAAGCATTAGTAGATAATAAGAGCCAAGGATCTTCCAATGTCCACAACGGTTATTAACGCTCTACAAGAATTAAAATAGAAGAGTAAAATAAATGATTAAACTAATGAAGTGAAAAGAGATACAAACCGGTGGGTTGCCTCCCACCAAGCTGCCCGGAGTTAAAGTCTCTGGCTAGACTTTGCAGGTAGTGTCAAGGAGGGCCGCCACAGCAGCTAGCAATAGCTTTCTTCAGTTTGAAATACCATTGCAGGCGCGGCTTTTTGGATGCTTTTGGAGGCGAAGCTGTAGTACAGATAGCAGAAAGAGAATTAATGGAAGGAGAAGAACTTTCAATAAAGGATATACCTAGTGCAGGAGGCTGAGAAAAGGTATCGCCTAGGTATTTCTTCAGTCGAGCACCATTCACTTTGAATACTTCTCCTGTCTTGTTCTCTAGCTCGTAGGCACCATAAGTAGTGATCCCCACAACTTTGAATGGACCTGCCCAATGAGATTTCAACTTGCCAGGAAAGAGGCGCAGCCTGGAATTATAAAGCAACACTAGATCCCCTACTTTGAATTCTCTCTTATTGATCATTTGGTCATGGATTCTCTTTGTGC
Source organism: Limonium bicolor (assembly GCA_023374045.1). Classification (NCBI taxonomy): domain Eukaryota; kingdom Viridiplantae; phylum Streptophyta; class Magnoliopsida; order Caryophyllales; family Plumbaginaceae; genus Limonium; species Limonium bicolor. Next base: position 313,322,396 of record CM041777.1, on the reverse strand, counting down.
GCTCCTTATAAATTCTGGAACTGTCATAGGCTTGCTCTCTGAGTTCTTCGAGTTGAGACAATTGAAATTTTCTTTTCTCTCCCGCAGTGTGTAGATCAAAATTAAGGGCTTTCAATGCCCAGTAAGCTTTATGCTCTAATTCTACTGGAAGATGGCAGGCTTTTCATTACACCAGCTTGAAGGGAGACATCCCTATAGGCGTCTTAAAAGCAGTCCGATATGCCCACAGGGCGTCATCCAGCTTAACCGACCAATCCTTCCTTGATGCATTTACAGTCTTCTATAGGATCCATTTTAGCTCACGGTTAGTCACTTCTGCCAGGCCATTAGTTTGGGGGTGGTAAGGTAATGCCACCTTGTGGGTCACCCCATATTTAGTCATTAAGGAATCGAAGGCTCGGTTGCAGAAGTGAGAGCCACCATCACTGATTATTGCCCTGGGCACCCCAAATCTGGTGAATATGTGTTTTTTCAGGAATTTCACCACTATCTTGGAATCAGCTGTGTGGCATGGAATATGAAATACCCCGAACTTAAATATAAGGATTTAAAATTAATCTAATACATATTTAAGGGCCTAATGGTACCTAATTAATATTGGTAAGGAAAAATAAATCCAAAAGAAATAAAGAAACGCTTAAAAGGCGAAAAACGCTAAGTAAGCGTTAAATAACCATAGGAGGTAGGAGGCCTCGGTTAGCGTATTATATGGATTTTAAAGGTTTAATAAGACCTAAATAATATATGGGAACAACTTCTGAAGAAAATGGATCCAAAGAATGTATTAAAACGCTAATAGAGCTTTAACGCACGTTTTTCGAGGTAACCGGGAAAACGTGTCTTTAAGCGGGTCAAATAGACTCGTAACAGTTTTGGTCAACTAAATAATCATTAATAATATTAGTGGAAGCTTTAGAGCCAATAAATCAATAAAATGAGAAATTAGTAAAAACTGTCAAAACGGGAAGTTGTGGGGTGGAAACATAAATAACCAAAACTTATGTGTCCACTTTGAAAATAAAAAGTAAAAGTGGTATGGTGTGCTGTGTGCTGTGTGTGTCCGATGGGGACTCCCCCTCTCACACTCTCTCACACACTCACTCTCTTATTTACAAAACAACAAAACTAATAAAGTAAACTAACCTACTTTATTTAGGGCTGCCCATGGTAGGTTAACCGCCTTATTCGGTTAACCGCATTCGGTTAACCGGGTCTTCGGTTTTCAAAAATTCAATTCCATTACCATTCCATTTAGATCGGTTAACCGGATTCGGTTAACCGTTTAATTCGGTTTTCTAAAATTCAATTTCATTATCATTCCATTTAGACCGGTTAACCTTTAGTTCGGTTCGGTTTTATCGGTTAACCTTGTAGTCGTATATTTTTTTAATTGATAAGACCCATACCGTTAATATTATAGTACAACATTGATCATTCACTTAAATCATGAGTGGCAAATCAAACATATGTGACAAAAAATATAATAATATGTATATTCCCTCAATATCTAACATTAATTATTATATAAGGTGAACATTAATATTTGAAGTTTTTTATTGTTTATATAATCGGTTAACCGTTCTGGAAAATTCAATACCGTTACCAAAACCGAAACCGGTCAATTTACACGGTTCGGTTAACCATACCGCAAGAACCGGTACGGTTAACCTGAAAACAGGTACGGTTCACTTCGGTTTCGGTCGGATACCGCGGTTTCGGAATTTTTTGGGCAGCCCAACTTTATTACCTTACTCACTCACACACTCTCTCTCCTACTCCCCATTCTCTTCTCTCAGTACACACACCCCTTCTCCTCTCTATTTCCTTCTTCTCCTTCTTCCAGCGATGGCAATGGAGAATTGAAGAACCCCACTAAAAACCTCACTTCTCTCCTCTTGTTACTCCATCAAACCTTCTCCAAAAATTATAAAAATACCACCGTTGTCTTCCTCTCATCAAGAGAACGTTTCTATCTTTTCAAAATCCGAAAAGGACAACTTTCATCTCCATGGGTATGGAGCATTTGGAGCTTCAAGACTACTACTAGAACCACCTTTTCTTCCTTATCTTGAGGTAAAAGAATTCGAAAATCCATTATTTCTAGCCCTTGTTTGCATTATAAGAAATTTCAGTTTTTGAACTTGGTTCCTTGTTGCTTCAGCCGATTTTGGCTCCTTTTTGGACTAGGAATATTGTTCTCTTGCTAGACAAGAACTTCATCCATCCATTGGAAGGTAATACTCTTTCCTAAAACCCTAAAACATTTAGATTAGGATTAGAGTAAAAAGGAATGCTAAATGGTTAGGTGTATTGTTATGGGTTGTAGCACTTGGTGTGTGAACCTCATTGGGACCGAGAACAAAGGAGAAGAAAGGAAAGAAAGAAAACTAGAAAGAACAAGGTAAAGTCTCTTACCTTGAGCTAGTTTGTATCTTGTAATGTAACAGTTTTTGGAGTAGTAAAAATGAGGAATGTATTGAGTAATGAGTAGTAAGTATGTGGTAGTATAATGAGTAATGATATTGAAACAGTTTGTGAAGTTTTTAAATGGAGTTTAAAAACTTAGGAAAAACTGGTAGTGAATGTGTATGTGCAGGAATTGTAAAGTGTGTTGTGGAGTGAATTGTGGGTATGTGTATAGAATGAACAGGCTGTGAATGAGCAATTTGTGAGCTGAAATAATGGTGGAGAATGTTAGAAATTAAGGGGAGACTATGTCAAATTTTATCTAGGAATCTGAGGACTTAGATACATTTGGAACAATTTTTAGAGAGTTTAAAATGAGTGGTTTTGTAGTTTGAAACAGATTTGGAAAGGAGTATGTTAAGGGGATGGATCTAGGATGTGAGTAATGTATCTAAGAGGCTAAGAGAAGCTTAGTTAGAGAGAGTAAAAGGATAGAAGTTTGAGTGAAATCTGTAGAAGAGTATTGGATTCATTGGAGGAATTAGGAAGAAGGAGCGTACAAGACTTAGTGAAATGAATGTCGGACTTGAGTATAGATGTGGTAATTGTTGGAGAGTATTTGGGATGCTAATGATGGTATTGGTAGTAGGAGTCTTGAGGTAAGGAGTTGGAGCAAAAATCTGTAGCGTTGAAGGATGAAAACTATTGTAGTGTGGAAAGGAAATGAGGAAATCGTGTAAGTTTTGATGGTTTAGTAAGGAACATGGTGGATGAACTAAGGTGTATTAAGAGTTTTATTTAGTGGTAAAATGTGGGATTAAGTGTAGGAACAATGGGGAAGTGATGGGTAAAGAGAGGACTGAAAACAGAAACAAAAATGCAAATACTGGGCCGGACCGAACTTGCGACCGGACTTGCAAGTTCGGTCGAGCCCAGATTTACAAAGACGGGAATGCTTCTGGAATGGACCGAACTTGCGACCGGACTTGCAAGTTCGGTCCGTACCAGAAATTTCTCCCGTCAGAACCTTCTGGAATGGACCGAACTTGCGACCGGACTTGCAAGTTCGGTCGGCCAGAAAAAATTCCCGTAATGCAAGCTACTGGAATGGACCGAACTTGCGACCGGACTTGCGAGTTCGGTCGAGCCAGAAAATTTCTCTTACTGATAGCTACTGGAATGGACCGGACTTGCAAGGTCGGTCGCAAGTCCGGTCTAGTCAATAAAAATATATATATATTTAAATTAAAAAATAATTATATGTATACATATATATATATATGTATACCCATGTATATATATATATGTACATGTATGTAAGTGTGCCAACATTAAGTAAGAAAGTAAAACTTAAGGTAATGAAAAATAAGTAAGTAATGTGTAAGTGTAAGAAGTATAAGGACATAGTAAGTATGAGTTAAGTTAATGATAGATAGATTAATCATTCAACTGTATGTATATATAATAGGATATGATTTGTGAACACCGGAGGAACGTTGGGATACATGTACAACGGTGAAAGGTATGATTTCTTCATGCCCTGTATCCTAATCTGGTTACCCCAATTTGTGTGCTTATTTGATCACCTAAATAAGATAAATGCATGAATCGGACTATATTGCACTTACCTGTGCTTGACTTATGTTGTTCTTGATATTTATTGTCTTGAGAACTAGTTTGTATAATTCATGAAATGTGTGAATGATGATGACTTGTATTTGAATCTTGTATTGTACTTAAGTATTGTGTTGTATTTTGTATAAATGGGTATTGAGCATAGTAATTGTGTATGTGGCTTGAATGAATGACTTCTGCTAATTCCTAACTACCTAACTCCTAACTTAAGTGAGTAAACCGGAATGAGTAGAAGTCCGATATAGCTTCGGCCACGTGTGAGGATGCGGAGTCACAAGAGGTTAGCTGCAATTCCTGACTCTTAAACTGGTCCGCGGCCTAAATCCCTTAAATGGCTAGCATCCCGGATTGGTGAGTCAAGTAAATCCCGGAGGTGGGACGGAGTAGTCCCCAGGGCCGGAGGTCCCGACGACTTAACTTGAGTAAGAGTAAAAGTAAGTAAGTATGGATCCGTAAGTATGTATGAGTATGAGTATGGATGCGTAAGTATGAAATAACGAGTAAAAGAGTAATCTCCACCCGATTAACCCGGGTGGACCAATGAAGCTAACAAGAATTGTATATTGTGTGTGTAATGTGTATGTGTAATTCGGAAAAAGGTAAGTATGTATTGAATGGTTTATGTTGTACTTCTTGTATGTCATGAAGTGTATGTATGTGTGTATGTCTTGCGTAATGTATTGTAATATTATGTATAAGAGCATGTATGCATGTATGTTTGAATGAAATCAACCGCATGTATTCGACCAAGTGGTCGGCGTACCCTCACTAGTACGCGGGGTATGCGGTTATCATGCGCAGCGAAAGCTGACCCCCTAGGAGGAACGTTTTTAGTGTGCAGGTACCCGAAGCGGATGTGGTCAAGGTAAGAGACCGGCGGCACACCCTTGTACTTAGAAAGTAAGTAGTGGTGAGGAATGGGTAGATGTAGACTCTTAGTGAGTATGTATGAACTTGGAAGAATATTATAATTGTATAAGGATCCTAGTATACTCGGTTGAGTATATTGTATTGTATGGATTATGGGGGAGTAAGGATTGAATGGCGCATTGTTGTATTTGATTGATGAATGGAGTATGTATTATAGATGTGTAGTGCTCGGGATTCCGGTCCATCAGACCGATGCTGTAAGCAGTAGTAGTAGCCTTGTTAGCCACGTGAGTGGTTAACGGCATTGTATCACCCATTGTATGTAAGTAAGTATCCGCTGCGTGTATCTGATGTGTAAGGAGATTGGACGGTAAGCATGTATTAATGGTAGGGGTGTTACAGAATAGCTTCTACCCACTTTGAGACATAATCCACAGCTACTAGGATATATTGGTGTCCATGGGATGAGGGAAAAGGACCCGTGAAATATATGCCCCAAACATCAAAAAGTTCTACCTCAAGAATACCTTTCTGGGGCATCTCATGCTTTCTAGAAATATTTCCCATCCTCTGACAGGGGTCACAATGGGAACTGAAGTGGTGGACATCTTTATGTAGAGTGGGCCAATAAAATCCACACTCTAATATCTTTGCTGCTGTTCTTGTAAAACCATGATGGCCACCCGCCTCTTTAGCATGACAGAATTCTATTACACTCTGGATCTCCTCATCTGGAAGACATCGCCTCATCAAACCATCAGCACAGATCCTAAACAGATAGGGATCCTCCCAGATGTAGTGGCGGGTTTCTGATAAGAATTTCTTCCTCTGGTTGTAGCTGTAATCGTGAGGGATCAATCCAGAAGCAAGAAAGTTCGCCAAATCTGCATACCAAGGTTCCTTTACCTTGCCAATCATGAACACCGTCTCATCAGGAAAAAACTCGTTAATTGGAATTCCATCATCAGGGATATCAAGCCGAGACAGGTGATCAGCAACTCCGTTCTGCTTCCCCTTTTTATCCACAACTTCTAAATTAAATTCTTGGAGAAGTAAGATCCACCTCAGAAGTCTTGGTTTCGATTCATTTTTCTGGAAAAGATACTTGAGGGCCGAATGATCGGTGTGAACAATCACCTTACTTCCTAGGAGATATGGTCGAAATTTATCTAACGTGAATACCACAGCTAACAACTCCTTCTCTGTAGTAGTATAATTCTTCTGTGCGTCGATCAAGGTCTTGCTAGCATAGGTGATAACTCTCAGCATCTTATCTTTCTTCTGACATAGGGCGGCGCCAACAGTATAGTCGCTCGCATCCGTCATGATCTCAAACGGTTCTGACCAATCTGGTGGGACCACAATTGGAGCTGAGCAGAGTTTGTCTTTGATGGTCTGAAATGCTGTCAAGCACTCCTCAGTGAACCGAAACTTGATATCCTTCTGAAGTAGGTCTGACAAAGGTTTAGCAATTTTTGAGAAGTCCTGAATAAATCTCCTGTAGAACCCTGCATGACCAAGAAAAGATCTTACATCCTTAACTGAAGTCAGTGGAGGTAACTTTTCGATCACCTCTATCTTGGCCTTGTCTACCTGGAGGCCTTCTCTTGACACCTTATGCCCAAGAACTATTCCTTCTTGTACCATGAAATGGCACTTTTCCCAATTCAGCACAAGGTTCGTGTCCTCACAGCGAGCCAAGATCTGGTCCAGTTGCTCCAGACAAACATCGAAGCTTTGTCCATAGACAGAGAAATCGTCCATGAATACTTCGATACTTTTCTCGATAAAGTCATTAAAAATCACCATCATACATCGCTAAAATGTGGCTGAAGCATTACAAAGACCAAAGGGCATCCTCCTGTATGCAAAAGTACCATAAGGACAGGTGAAGGTAGTCTTCTCCTGATCTTCTGGCGCAATGGGAATCTGAAAATAACCACTGTACCCGTCAAGGAAGCAGTAGAACTCTTTCACAGCTAACCGCTCCAACATTTGATCAATAAACGGTAGCGGAAAGTGGTCCTTCCTTGTGGCTTCATTCAAGCGCCGGTAATCGATGCACATCCTCCAACCTGTGGTTTGTCTCTGAGGTACCAATTCACCTTTATCATTGGTAACTGCAACTATTCCTCCTTTCTTTGGAACAACCTGGACGGGAGACACCCACTGGCTGTCAGAAATCGGGTAGATAATGCCTGCATCAAGAAGCTTCAGCACCTCCGCTTTTACCACCTCCTTTAGATTTGGATTTAGCCTCCTCTGGGGCTGCCTCACTGCCTTATAATTCTCCTCCATATAAATCCGGTGAGTGCAGAAACCCGGATTAATCCCTTTAATGTCAGCAACTGACCATCCCATGGCGCTTTTATGCTTCTTTAGCACCTCCAGAAGTCTAGTTTCCTGCGAAATAGACAAGATGCGAGATAATAACAGGCAGGGTGCTACCCTCTGCCAAGAAAACATACTTAAGATGGGAAGGGAGAGATTTAAGTTCAAGGGTAGGAGGCTTCTCTATTGACGGAATAGACCTTTGAATAGGTCGATCCAATTTTTCTACAGGTGGAGAGGAAGAGCGAAAGTATGACTTCCCTTGATTTAGCTGCTGGACGACCGTGGCCATCTCAAAACTCGCTTTGTCATTCTCAATGGATCGACTTAATACCTGCTCTAAAATGTCAGAATACTTAAACAAAGAGTTAGAAGAATCAGTACCCCTATGGATGTAGTCATCCTCAAGATCATAAGAATTATCAATTAATTCAGCAGAAAAAACAGCATGAGAAGAAGTATTTTTCTGCATCATCTTATTAATGTCAAAGCTTAATTCTTCGTCATGAAACTTCAAGGTAATCTTTCCCTTGTCAACATCTATAACAGTTTTTTGCAGTTCTAAGGAAAGGTCTACCAAGAATCGAGGTACCTCAACATCTTCATCCATGTCAAGGATCACAAAATCTGCTGGAAAGAAAAATTTACCTACACTAACAACTACATTTTCTACCATACCTCGTGGTGTGATCGATGATCTATCAGCTAACTAGAGTCTGAAATGAGTGGGAACGAGCTCACCAGCATGAAGTTTTTTGAACATGGTGTATGGCATCAGGTTGATGCTTGCTCCTAGATCGCAGAGACCGTATCCGCAATCCATGTCTCCAATCGAGCAGGGGATAATGGGCTGACCAGGATCACCACGTTTTGGGGGCAGCTTCTGTAGGATAGCTGCTGAACAAGTTTCGGTCAGTTGGATGGTGTCCTTCTCCTTGTATTTCCTCTTGTTCGAAATCAGATCCTTCATAAATTTAGCATAATTCGGCATCTGTTTAATCACATCTATAAGAGGAATATTATTGGTCAGCTTTCGAAAGACGTCTAAGAATTTCCCAAATTGTTCATCGAGCTCTCGCTCTTTGAGACGGTTTGGAAAAGGGAGTTCTTTTGCAAGTGTCTTTCCTTTTGTCTTTTTAACAGTAGTTGTATGTGAGGAAGAAGGAATAGGAGCCTGGATCTCCTCATGTACTACCTCAGGAGGGGCGGGATGCCCTGATGGTGCACCGGCGGTATTAGAAAGGGGCTCAGTCTCCTCATCAGTATGGTCTTCTACCACTTTGTCTTTGATTAAGTTCCTTCCACTTCTTAAGGTAACTGCTGCCAATTCTCCAGAATCCTCGCAGTCTGAGACCGATACTGCCTTCAACTGTTGCTTGGGATTGGTTTCTGCTTGGGAAGGCAGTGATCCAGAAGGTCTCTACTGTAAGAGGAACTGAGTCAGCTGGCTCATTGTTCCCTGCATCTCAACCATGGCATTCTCTAGTTTCTGCTGACCAGCTGTCAGACTCTGATTGAGTGCAGCTTGCTGCTCTTGAGAAGCCATCTGTTTATCCACCATTTCCTTCAGACTGGCATTGTTTCAGCTTAATGAAGGTTGTTGAGCCTGAGATTGCTGTGGCCTGAATTGATTATACTGAGGCCTAGCAAAGCCTGGTGGTCCTCCCTGGTTCGTCCTCTGAGGTTGCATCTGATGTGAATTTAGTGCATTGTTCGGATTCCCGTACCTGAGGTTTTGGTGCTGATTCTGCACCGAGGGTTGCCTGCTGTTGAATTGCCCTATGACATTTGCTTCCTCAGTCTGCCTCATTTCGGCTACCAGTGGGCAGTCCTCGTAATCATGTGCATCACCACACTGAGAGCAGCAGAGTTCGTCGGCACTTGTAGAGACTTTCTTGGCGATTGCTTGGGGGTTGGTCCCATTGTGAGTTGTTCGAGCATTTTTGCCATGCTTCCCATCGTGGTCTTCAGCTGTGCTTGCTCGGCGGCTATCTGCTCTATCATCGGGTCCAGAGTTCGGGAAGAACTGTGACCTATTGAGAATACCCTGCCCCCATTGCTGCTCCACTGGCGAAGCTCCTCACAGTAGGACTCCATAGATGCCATGAAATCCTCCCCACTTTTTGCTAGCAGGTTTCCTCCTAGGGCGGATCTTATCTCACCTCTGTTTTCGTCTTTTAACCCCTGGAAGAATCCCTGAGCCAATGAGGTGATATCCTGACCATGGTGAGGGCACTGGCGGAGTAGTTCTTTGAATCGATCCCACGCCTCATAGACTGTCTCACTACCCATCTGTCTGAATGCCATCAGGTCGGTAATCATTTGTCGTGTCCTGGAGATGGGAATGTACTTCTCGTAGAATTTATCCGTCATCTGCTCCCAGGTGGTAATGATGGCTGGCGGTAATCGATGGAACCATTTCGAAGCTTCTCCAGATAGGCTGTGCTGGAAAAGGCTCAATCTGGCATACTCCTCCAATCCTTGTGATAAACTCAGGGAGTCCAAATGCACCAGAAAGCGATGTACGTGGTCTAATGCATCCCCTGGGTCGGCTCCTGAGAAGGTTCCTGTAGGATGGTTTCGAACAACATTGTTTTGATGGGGAGGTTTTATCTTCTGCCAACTTGCCATTAGCTCTGCAGTTAGCTCCAGTAGAACCACTGGACCTCTTCTCGGTGTGGCTGGTGGTCTGTTTACTCTTCCCATCATGTATGGGGCAATTGGGCATCCTCCAAGCTGGTTATGGTTTTCTGCCATGTTGAAGTCAAGTTGTCTTCTTGTTCTCAGAGCTTGGAGGTAGACTCTCTCGATTTCAAGATCGAAGTCTGTATCCGGGGGACCAGTTGAACGTGTTCTACGTATCCACTAGGTGCTTTGTAATCAGCCAGAGAGAAGGGAACAAAATGCGTGGAATTTAGAACTAAAGTAAACAAGGAAATAAATAACTAAAGCAATGAACTTAAAGTACTTGAAAATTAAATGACAGAATAATGAAAAAAACAATTGTATAAAATGGCACACAAAATAAATTAAACTAAAAAAAAATTACACAACAAATAATCATAAACAGGGTGTTGCAATAAAGTACGAATTAACCAAGGCTAGGGACTAGACAAAGTCAAGTCCCCGGCAATGGCGCCATTTTGCAAACGATTTATTTGATATACTAAAAGCCTAGAATTAATCCTAGAATTCAATAGATCGTCGGGTTGCAAAAATCCCGGTCGAAATAATATAGTGATTATATGAAGCGACCGGGTGTCAATCCACGGGACTTGATGTAATAAGTCTAGCCATAGGCAATGGGTAACTTAAAAGGGGTTTGTTTTGGTTTTGGGTTTCAAATAGGTAACAAGAAAGTAAATAGTAGATAAATTAAAGTGATAGTCTTGGGAGTGTGAACGGTACTCTAGATTCAGGGAGTTGTTTCACTAGCTAGGTTCTGCATATTCTACTACTTAAGTGGAGACTTGGATCGGCTTGTAATTCTCAATTATCTATTCTGTATTAAGTCTTAATTTCAGATAGCTCATCTAGACAGGACATGTAGTTCTAGTCTAGACCTAGCAAGTATATCTAGATGGTTTTATTGCACAGAATTACTAGTCTGGTTTAATCCGGACTAAAGCTCCTAGTGAATAGTGTAATCTATCCTATTGCAATTATCACAGGTAACAGGTTAATAGGACCGTCAATGCTAATCACCTTATCTGATCATAACATGATTCGAGGGCTTATAATAAATTCATGACGTTTATTAAAAGCACTTAAAAGCAATAACCTGAACAATCCAAATAGTCTCAATAAAGTAGTAAAATAATGCAGAGTTTAACTAATTACAACATCCCTTCCCCTAGAGTGAATCCTCTTAGCTAGACATAGCGATTATAATCATAAATGAGAGAGAGTTGAGAGAAATCATCTGTTACGAAGATCTTCTTGCTCGCTCCGTCCTTTGTCCTTGCGCTATGCTGGCTGAGAGGTTGGATTTGGTGACAGTGGAATGAATCTGGTGAAATGGGGCGAAAGTGGAAATTTTGGTGAGTTTGTGAGTTGTCCGGATCAATGGGGTCGGACGCAGACCCGGACGTGAGATGTCCGGCTACGTCAGGTCAGACACGATCCGGACGTGGCTTTTGTGGGTGAGTCTGGATCCGGACGTGATCCGGACATGGCTAAAAACTGGTGAATGGATGCGGATTGTGTGTGTGGTGAAAGCGAAGGTCTGCGGAGAAAGTTTAGCGAATGGATGAAGATGGAATGTGAGTGAAAGGTGCAGGTTTATGGAGGAAGTTTGATGAATGGAGATGGATGTACGTGAATGGGAGGATTAATAGAGAGGAGAGGAGATGTGTTGGACTGTGAAGTCAGGTGCGATTAGAAATGAAGGCTGAGCAAGGTTTAAATAGGGATAGAAGAAGAACAAAGATTAGTGGAAGTTTGGTAAGTTGACAATTATTTGAGTATGGTCTTGTCTTAATAAATGTTGCAGTGGTTAATGCGTCGCCTCCTGATAATTGCGCCGTCTGATAATTGCGCCGAAAAGCTAATTATCAGTGCAGCGCATTTTTATTTTTCAATTCTGTGTGACATCCGGATCTGTGTCCGGATCCGGACGTGACACAAAACTTTTAGATCTGCAACTCGAAATATGTCCGGATCGATGTCCGGATCCGGACAAGACAGAGAACTCTCGGATCTGGATTTTAGGTCACGTCCGGCTCTGTGTCCGGCCAAACAGATCCGGACAGGAGAGGTCCGGATTTGCGTCCGGCTAAACCCATCCGGACGTGGCCAATTTTTGTGTCTCTTCTCCTGATTTGTTCCCTGTTTGTTGTGTTGTAAACCTTATGATGTAAAATCTTCATTTCCTGGGTTTTTCCTATATTTAGCATATAAAATACATTAGTTCTTATCAAAACATCAATCTTAGGAAAAACACATAATAAGTGGGAAACATTGCCTGAATTGTTACAAATTATAAGGTATTTAAACCCTAAAAAGTCTATATGTTTCACACTTATCAACCGCATTTGAGACTCTCGAATGTCCTGCTGGAGTTCGAGTGAGAATAGCAGCATACTACCTCAAGGATGCTGCTATGGATTGGTGGAAGCTTGTCAAACACGAGTATGTCGACGACCCCACCTTCGATTGGGAGTCCTTTGCCTCTCTCCTCCGATCCAAGTATTATCCGGAGAATGTGAAAACCAAGAAAAGGCTAGAGCTGGATGCCTTGAAAATGACAGAGAAGATGTCTGTCGACGAGTATTACCGCACCTTTACCTCCATCCTCCGTCTTCTACCCGACCTAGGGTACACCGGCCAGGTGTTGGTCGATCGCTATGGCGGTCTTAGCCATCGCCTGCGGTACGGTATGGGCTATACCAGGTTTACCTCCCTTCAGGTAAATGTTGGTTTAAACCCTTAGTACCATTGAAATTCCTTAATTCCTTTAATCTTTACCTTTATCTTTTAAGTGAGAATCCCGGCTAATACCTGAAACTTCAGGAGTGTTATCACGCGTCTTCTCGCGTTAAGATCACTTGCCAACTTCGGGATGAAGAAACCGCACTAAAGCGTAAGGCTAACAGTAAGAACACTAGTGCCGAGGAGCAGAACCAAGGCAAGAGTTGGAAGAAGAAGAAGGGAAAGTTCTTCAATCAAACCCAATTGAACTTCCCAAGTGAGAGTAGTGCCCATGCTGAGAAGGGCAACCCGGTTGAGATTCTTCAGCTAGGGTCTTCTGCGTCGGTGGCTGCGAAGCCACTGAGATCACACCCACCTAAGGGTAAACTTCTATTCCTAATTCGTATTCGTACAAGTATTATATCTAGTATATCCACGCACAAATGTGCTAACCCTCTAAACCTTAGGTTCTGGCTCCGGTTTCACCAAGACCTTCTCAGATGGCCGCACCTACGTGTGCAGGAAATGCAACCAAGACCATCCCGGCAAGGATTGCCAAAGGAGAGAAATCCGGTGCTACAATTGTCAGAAGCCCGGACACCGAGCCAATGTATGCCCCGAAAATGCTAAACCGAGAGGAAACTTCCAAAGCTACAAGCAAAGGGAAGGCAAGGAGGTTACATCTGGCGATGCACCGACCCAGCAGGCACCACAGGGACAGGGATCCCAGGGTCCTCCGAGGGGCGCACCCCAGAGGCAGCATGTCTTGCATGTCATTGACCGTGACGGGTCCGGTTCTAAGTCCGGCCCAGGTAAATAATCTTAACCTTGAATCCTTGAGAAGCATGTCTAAGTATTGGAGTATTTGTTTGAATGAATGCATGAGTAAATAAATTGGAGTGTGTATTGAGCATGAAAAGAAGTAGTTGAAACTAGTACTCACTGTAGATGAAATTTATAACCTTAGGAAGCTTTAGTATCTGTTATCCGATACCTTCGAAATCAAATCAAGAAGAGATCGACATCACCAATCACTACTACACCAACGAATTTCAATTATTCGACGATGCAACAAGCTAGGAACGAGTCAAGGAGGATTTTATACACCCGAATTCCCCGGTGGAGCGAAGATGAAGCTGAAAATGATGTGCTTGGGAAAGGATTGGAATCCTTATACCAAGACATACCAAGAGACACGAAAACAAGACGGAGCGACGCCACCGACAATACCTCCAGAATTTCAGACACTTGTCACACAAGCAGTAGAACTTGCACAACAATGCGAACATGATCCGATTCCTGCACTTGAAGCGGACCTATGTATCGCCAACTTCTATGAGAAATAAGGACGACTTGGGTTACACCAAGACAAGGACGAGACAGCGGAATCTCTTGAACAAGGAGTGCTCGTAGTGTCTTGGTCCATTGTGATGACGCCGTATTTATGTATAGCGAGCAGAAGCGTGTGGACCTCGCACAGAAATTGGTATTGAGATCAAGAGATGTCCTAATCATGGGTGGAAACTCTAGGATGCTGTATCACGGGATCAACAAGATCAAGTTGAATACGGCACCGCCGGCAATAATCAATGCCACACACATGAAACCAGGACGCCTGAACCTTACCTTTAGAAAGTATTAAATCCATAGTATCATGTAATGTATTAGTAACGTGTATTAGAGACACGGTATGTATGATGGTTGGTTTATCAATAAAGAGCAGTATTGATTTAAATTCCACTTGTGTCCACCATCAATACTTATGAAATTGTGACTTCAATAGGTTGTGGACTCAGTACCGAAGGTAACCTGAGTATCCTCACCGAAGCACAAGCCGGCAAAAGCAGCACCATCTTAACGGGAACATTCCCAGTGAACGGCATTGAAGCTAATGTGTTATTCGACTCCGGTGCCTCTCACACCTTCATTTCGCCATCTTTTGCGAAGAAGTTGGGGCTAGATGCGGATGAGTTACCGAACTTCTTGGTTACTCTCCCATCGGAGGAGCGAGTAAAGTGCACCAAATACGATAAAGCAGCCACAATTGAAATCAAAGGCGAAGCGTTTCCCATCTCCTTCATCGAGTTTAATGGACTGGGATTCGACTTGATCATCGGAATGAATTGGTTGGAGCGGCACAAGGGTAGAATCCTCTGCGCCGAGCATCGATTGCTGCTCAAGAGTCCTTCTAGGGTTACAATATCTTACCGCTAGAGACCGAGAGAGCCTTCGACCACAGTCATCTCCGCTATGGCCATGTACCGGGAACTCAGGAAGGGCAAAAAAGTGTATTTGTGCTATGTACAAGACCTGGAGAGAGATCCAGAGTTCAACCCCGAAGTACCCATTGTATCCGAATTTCCTGACGTATTCCCTAAGGAGCTACCCGGCATGCCACCTCAGAGAGCGTAGAATTTGAAATTGATCTTTTGCCAGGTACCGGTCCCATTGCAAGGGCACCGTACCGCATGGCACCTGCTGAAATGACAGAGTTGAAAGAACAACTACGCAATCTACTCGACAAAGGGTTTATACGCCCGAGCGTATCACCCTGGGGATCACCGGTTCTCTTCGTGAAGAAGGACGGTAGTCTCCGACTTTGTATTGACTACCGCGAGCTGAATGCGGTCACAGTCAAGAATAAATACCCATTGCCACGCATCGACGACTTATTTGATCAGCTGAAAGGAGCCTCAGTCTTCTCCAAGATCGACCTCCGTTCTGGGTATCATCAGATTGCTATCAAGGAGCAAGACATCGAGAAAACGGCATTCCGAACAAGATATGGCCACTACGAATTCACCGTCATGCCATTCGGTTTGTCAAACGCACCAGCAAAATTCATGGACCTCATGAATCGACTATTCAGTGAGCAGTTAGACACTTCGGTTGTTGTCTTCATCGACGACATCCTTGTATACTCCAAATCAGCAGAGGAACATGAAATTCATTTGAGGAAAGTACTCGAGACACTGCGCGAGAACCAGCTGTATGCGAAGTTCTCCAAATGCGAGTTCTGGCTAGATCAGGTATCATTCCTCGGTCACGTCATCTCGAGCGCGGGCATCTCAGTTGACCCTTCAAAGATAGAAGCTGTACGATCATGGCCTAGACCCAAAACTGTTACCGACATTCGGAGCTTTCTTGGTCTAGCCGGTTACTACCGGAGATTTGTAAAGGACTTCTCAAAAGTCGCTAAGCCCATGACTACATTGATGAAGAAAGATGCACCGTTTGTATGGACAGACGAGTGTGAAGTATCATTTCAGAGCCTTAAAGACTCATTGACCTCAGCGCCCATCCTCACTCTTCCAGAGGGCACAGAGGGATTTGAGGTATACTGTGATGCATCAGGCAAAGGAATGGGATGCGTACTCATGCAGCATGGCAAGGTTGTAGCTTATGCCTCCCGCCAGCTGAAAAAGCATGAGGAGAATTACCCGACACACGACTTAGAGTTAGGAGCCATTGTCTTCGTCT
The DNA here is from genome assembly GCA_023374045.1 of Limonium bicolor. Taxonomy (NCBI): domain Eukaryota; kingdom Viridiplantae; phylum Streptophyta; class Magnoliopsida; order Caryophyllales; family Plumbaginaceae; genus Limonium; species Limonium bicolor. Next base: position 313,306,265 of record CM041777.1, on the reverse strand, counting down.
TGAAGATATGGCGACACTATCTCTATGGGGTAAGCATCGCCATCTACCCCGACCACAAGAGCTTACAGTATGTATTCACGCAGAAAGAATTGAACTTAAGACAGAGAAGGTGGATGAAGTTTCTTTCAGACTACGACATCGACTTGCAGTATAAGGAAGGGAAGGCAAACATTGTAGCCGACGCCCTGAGCCGTCGAGCACACTCGCTCCATTCGCTACTCGCTTCTTCTAGCTTGGTTGACGAGGTGCGAGACGCTCAGTTGAGCGACCCTTACCTAATCGAAATCAGACAAAAGATCAAAAATGGTACATTTGAGAAGAAGAAGTATGACTTCAAGCTACATGAAGATGGTTTGATTCGGCTGAATGGCAGGCTATGCGTCCCCCGAAGCAATGCTGAGCTAAGGGATCGCATCCTGCGAGAGTCACACAGTTCCACATTGTCAGTCCATCCGGGAGCCTCCAAGATGTACAAAGACATGAAGAGGTACTTCTGGTGGTCTGGAATGAAGTCAGATGTGACAGAATTTGTATTGAGATGCTTAACATGCCAAAAGGTGAAATTTGAACATCGTAGACCGGGCGGAATGGTACAATCGATGCCAGTTCCGGAGTGGAAATTTCACGATATCTCCATGGATTTTGTTGTAGGACTCCCACCTGCCAGGGGAGGACTCAACATGATCTGGGTAGTAGTCGATCTCCTCACCAAGGTTGCCAGATTCATACCGATGATGGACACCTGGAAGGTAGTGAAGCTCGCAGAGCTATTCGACAAGGAGATTATCAGACATCACGGAGTCCTAAAGACCATAGTATCTGACCGCGACACCAGATTTCTTTCGAGATACTATAGAGCTACACGGGAAGCGCTGGGTACAGAATTGAAGTTGAGTACCGCCTTCCATCCCCAGACCGACGGTCAGACAGAAAGGACCATCCAGACGCTGGAGGACATGCTTCAGGCATGTGCCTTAGACTTTCAGGGGAGTTGGTTAGATAAGCTTCATCTTATCGAATTTTCGTATAATAATAGCTACCATGCTTCGATTAAGATGTCGCCTTTCCAAGCCCTATACGGTAGACCTTGCCGTACACCCTTGTGTTGGGATGAGTCAACCGAAGCAGTCATCATAGGACCGGAGTATTTAGAACAAGTCCAAGCGGAAGTGCAATAAATCCGAGCCAATATGAAGGAAGCCCAAGATAGACAGAAATCCTATGCGGATGTGCGACGACGCGACCTTGAGTTCGCCGTGGGCGACCAAGTGTTCTTGCGCGTTTCACCTATGAAGGGCGTATTCCGTTTTGGTCAGAAGGGCAAGCTGAGCCCAAAGTTTGTAGGGCCGTACACTATCACCGAAAGAGTAGGATCTGTAGCCTATAGGTTAGCACTACCTAAGGACTTGGGGCGTGTCCATGATGTTTTCCATGTGTCACAACTCAAGAAGTACATCGCCGATCCTTCTCATGTCCTAGAGCCCGAGAGACTATCCATTGAGCCGACCATGAGATATGTCGAAACCCCAGTGAGAATCCTTGATAGGAAGACCAGAGACACTCGCCATAAGTCTATACGAATGGTGAAGGTCCTATGGTCAAACCATGATGTCGAAGAAGCGACATGGGAGTTGGAAGATGCCATGAAGGCGAAGTACCCACAGCTATTCATAGACTAGATAGTCTAGTATTTAGTAAATACGGGTATGGGGCGTACCCCTTTTTAAGGGGGGTAGAGCCTTTTTGCTTTTGCATTGCTTCGAGTGAGCATTGCATAGTGTATAGGTATTGTAATAGATTTTTATATGGCACATGTAGTGCAAGAGAATTTGGTATGTGTATGCATGTATGTGTAATGTGTAGTGTATGGATGTGTATGTACGATGTGTGATGTATGTGTAATGTGTAATGCGAATTGCAATGATGTATTGTGTGATGGTATGTATGGAAATGGTGCATGGTGTATGTGAATTCGTATTGTGCTTGAATTGTGTATGTTTGTAATGTAGAGGAAGTAAAACACCTCATAGGTGTAGTAAGACACATTATGGCAATTGGTTTGCCTAATGAGTAGAACAATTAAACTATTAACCTTGAGCAACTTTGAGGGCAAAGTTTCTTAAGGGGGGTAGATTGAAATACCCCGTAATTAAAAATAGTGATTAATTAGGCTAATAAGTAATTTAGAAGCTTGATTATGCGTAAATAATCATGAGGGAACAAATCCCGAAGAAAACGGATCCTTAAAACGGATTAAAAACAGTAACGAACCTTAAAGTGCGTTTTTCGAGGAAACCGGGAAAACATGACTTTAAGCGGGTCAAATAGACTCGTAACAATTTTGGTCAACTAAATAGTCATTAATAAATATTAGTGAAGCTTTAGAACCAATAAAATCAATAAAACGAGAAAATAGTAAAAACTGTCAAAAACGGGAAGTTGTGGGGTAAAAGCACAAATAGCTAAAACTAGTGTGTCCACTTTGAAAATAAAAATGTAGAGTGTGTGTGTGTGTGTTGTGCCAGCCGGCCCCCCTTCCCTCTCTCACACACTCACTTAATTCCCCTCTTATTTGCAAAACAACAAAACAATTAAAAAGCAGTAAAGTAAGCTACCTCACTCACTTACTCTCTCTCCTACCCTCACATTTCTCTCACCCACGTACAGCCCCCCTTCCTCCTCTCTATTCTTCTTCTTCAACCGGTGGCCATGGAGAATTGAAGAACTCTCAAAGAACCATCACTTCTCTCCTCTTGTTACCCCCTTGAATCTCCATTAAAAATTACAAAAATTATACCATTGAAATCCTCTCACCAAGGAGAACATATCCCTCCTTTCAAAATCCGAAAACGAGCATCTTCACCTCCATGGGTGTGTAGCATTTGGAGCTTCAAGACTACCATTAGAACCACCTCCTCCTCCTTGTCGTTTTGAGGTAAAAATATTCTTGAAACCTCACCTCTTTCTAGCCCTTGTGGGCAAAACGAAATTTGGAAACTAAACCCTTGTTGTTCCTTGTACTCTAGCCGATTTTGGCATTCTTGGAGGAGTTGAAATCTTGTTCTTGAGCCATTCCAAGCTTCACTTACACCCTTGCAAGGTAATGAAATTTCTAAACCCTAAAACTTACATTAAAACTTTAAGATAATGTAAGGGTTAGCTAGTGTATTAAAATGGTATGTATATATGGGCTGTAGTGTTAGAGGATTTGAATTACCAAAACCGGTGGGAAGAGAAAAGAAAGAAAGGAGGAAGAAAGAAGAAGAAAAACAAACTAGAAGAGAAACAAGGTAATTATACTCATCCTTGTGTAGTTTTGTAAATGGTTATGTAACAGATTTTGGTAGTGTGAATGAGTATTGTAAAATGGTAATGTAGTGGTAGTGTGATGTATAAGAGAATACGAATGTTTTGAACCTTTAAAAGACATGTAAGCTTGTTGAAACCTAGATGGGAATTAGAGGTTGTGTGCAGGAATTCTAGAAGTGTTTAGTGTGTAGTATTGTGTTGGAGAGTTGGTATATTAATGCTGTTACAAACAGGTGAAATGAGTGATGATTTGTGAACTAGAACATGTGGTGAGAATGTAAAATTATAGGGGAGACTATGTCAAAATTTACTTAGAAGCTAGAGAACTTATGAACTAGAAACTAGGAGAAAAACATATGCTTGTAACAGATTTTGATATGAGCTAGTTAGTGGGTAGGTTAGGAGAAGTAGACAATGCATTAGAAGTTTTAGAAATGACATTAGAAGAGGGAGCTATAGACGGAGAGAGTTAGAGTAAAAATCTGTAGCAAATGCAACTAAGAAAGACTTAGTGTAAGTGCTGAAATGAATTTAGAAACAAGTGTGTAAATTAGTATAGGAATGAGTGATGAATTAAAGGATGAACTAAGGTGCATTAGGAGGTTTAATTAGTGTTAAACCATGTGGGAATAAGTGTAGGAACAATGGGGAAGTAATGGGTGAAAGAGAGGACTGAAAACAGAAATAAAAATGCAATTAATGGACTAGACCGACCTTGGGACCGGACTTGCAAGGTCGGTTGAGCCCAGAATTTACAAAGACGGAAACCTTCTGGAATGGACCGACCTTGGGGACCAAACTTGCAAGGTCGGTCGGCCAGAAAATTTCCCGTACTAAAACCTTCTGGAATGGACCGACCTTGGGGACCGGACTTGCAAGGTCTGTCGGCCTAAAATTCGCCTGTAATGTAACTTACTGGAATGGAGCGACCTTGGGACCGGACATGCAAGGTCGGTCGACTCCAGTATGTCGAAACCAAAACTCACTGGAATGGACCGACCTTGGGACCGGACTTGCAAGGTCGGTCAGCCCTGTAATTTTCCAGCGTATGTACCCTACTGACTTCGACCGACCTTGGGTCCGACCCTGGGTAAGGTCGGTCGAGTCATATAAAAAAATTAAATTAATAATAAGTATATATATATATATATATATATATATGTATGCCCACATATACATAGGTACATATATGTAAGTATATCATTGTAAGTAAAGAGATAAACTTAAGGTAATGAAAAGTAAGAAAATAATTTGTAAGTGTAAGAATTGTAAAGACTTAGTAAGTATGAGTTAGGAAACGTAAGAGTAATCGAGTTAAGTTAATGATAGTTAGATTAATCACCCGATTGTATGTATATCATAGGATTTGATTTGTGAACACCGGAGGAACGTCGGATACAAGTACAACGGTGAACGGTATGAATTTCTCATGCCCCGTATGCTACCTTGGTTACTCTGATTTGTGTGTTGTATGCTAATTGATCACCAAGTAAGATAAATGCACGAATCGGAGTTATCATGCTTACTTGCGAATATGTAGTGTTGTATATTGTTGAATATTATCTTAAATCATAGTTTGTATAATTCATGAAATGTATGGATGAATATGAGTGTGTGTATGTATGATATATTGTACTGTGACCGAATGTGTTTGTGATTGGACTTCTAACTGATTCCTAACAAGCTAACCAAACTAACTTAAATTGGTAATTAAATTGGAATGAGTAGAAGTCCGATATAGTTTCGGCCACGCATGAGGATGCGGAGACACAAGAGGTTGGATCCAAGTCCTGACTCTTAAACTGGTCCGCGGCCCAAACCCCTTAATTGGGTAGCATCCCGGATTGGTGAGTCAAGTAAATCCCGGTGGTGGGACAGTGTAGTCCCCGGGCCGGAGGTCATACCGACTTAACATGAGTAAAAGTAAGTAAGTAAGAATGAGTAAGTAAGTAAATGTAAGTAAGCAAGTACAGCAAGAGTAAGTAATGTGTAATGAGTAAAAGAGTAAGAAGCATTCCGATTAACCCGGATGCGTAATTTGGCTAACCCTTGTGAAGGTAAGTATTGTGTGTATTATTGTGTTGTTGCCTTGGGTTGTATAATGTATTGTATATGAATGGATGTTATATGTAAAGCATGCGTGTATGAAATTAATGAACCGCATGTCTATTCGACCTTAATTAGTCGGTGTGCCCTTGTTAGCACGCGGTATATGCGAAGTTCATGCGCAGCTTTTGCTGAGCCCCTTGGGGCGATGTTTTTAATATGAATGCAGGTACACGAGAAGGGTGAAGAGGATGAAGGCCTAGTTGATTGCTTTTGATTGTAATTAATGAATTGAATGGTGTACTAAGTAGTACACGGCTGTATGTTTTTGTTAGCCGGTGTACCATGGGGTACACCCTTTTGGATAGTGGAAGCATTGGAATTGGGTATAGATGAGTAGATGGTAGAAACTCATTATTTTTGGTAAACTTGGAAATGTTGAAATTGAATATACTTTGGCACTCGGTAATCCATTAATGTAAGTATTTGATATTCGGTAATTGGTAAGTAAGGTAGTAGCTCGGTATACTATGTCATCTGACCGTCACTATAAGTAAGGTAAGTCTAGCTAGCCGTATGGGCGGTTAGCGGTGTTGTACCACCCGCCGTAGTAGTAGTAGTCTTCCGTTGCGAACTGATAGAATAAAGGGATGATTGGACGGTAAGCATAGGATTAACGGTAGGGGTGTTACAATGAGTGAGCATTAGCTCACTGCCAGAAACAGAAACACAAAAAAGGAAATCCATCTCTACACAATCATTGATCAGCTGAACAACCTGCATGAAGAGAAATTCTGCAACACGGTTTGCAAAACCCCAAATTAACAAACCACCAAGGATTAAAAGCACGATCGAATGACCATACCAGACAATATTGAAAAATGAAAGCGTTGCCCACTAAATCGATTTCAGGACTTAAGTGCAATTGAAATGACCAGAGAAAATACTGCAGAGATTAACCAGGATTCTACAACATCTAGACCAGGCAACAAAACAAGTAGCTAATAAGACCTATCCAAGCTCAGTTTAGACAATAGCATTAGGGAAATAGGGAGATACCGCTTCTTACTGACATAGGGAATCATTGAACCAATGTGAGCACCACCAACTAGGCGACAAGGCCGGTAATCGCTAGAAGGTGGAGAAAAATCATTCGGTGGTGGTCAATCGATGACGATTCTTGACGGAGGGTAATCTTGGAGAAGAAATTTCTTCTCGTTTCAGGTTATTCAACTCCGAAGATACATTCGAAGAATGAGAATGAAACGTGGGTGTCGGTTGCTGAAAGAGGAGAGAACCATCATTGCTCTTATTGTCGATTTTGAAGTTTTCGGTTTGGGGAAATGAAAATAGAGAATAGAGACGATGTCAATCTTGTCATCATTGTTCTTCAGTTGTCAAACAAATGGAAAACGGTCAGGATTAGAAAGAACAGGGCCAATTTGTTTTTGTGTTTTCTATTTGTAGGTGCATGGAAATTGTTTGAAGATAGCTGAAAATGAGGATGTATTCTTCTTGTTTTAGGCTCTTGAAGATGACGAGGAGATGCAAATGACAACCGGCTGCCAGGAGCGTTTTGCTAGTTTTCGAAGATGGAAGATGGTGGAGCGTATGCTCCTTGTTCGCAGGCTAGGCGTGCAAATTCGTCGAGGGTGAAGAGAATGACTGTTCGCCAGTTGGGTGAGCAAAATTACCGAGTTGAGGATAATGAAGAGAGGTCTGAGCATATTGCTCCTTGTTCTCCAGTTTGGATTGCAAAAATTTAACAGAAGAAGTGAACAGAATGAAGAACTGGGCAAGTTAGCAAGTAGGGTTGCAATGTTGCCGATGGTGAATAGAGATCGAAAAGGGGCAAAGCAGCATGTTCGCCAGTTGGGTTGTAAAATTGAGAGTGAAGAGATTGATCGGAGAAGAAGCCGAGGGAAAAAGATAGAGGTCCACCTATGAATGAATAGTGTCAGCTGATGTTGTTGTCTTAGTTGTTTTTTTTTTTGCTATGATCTGAGTTTATATAGCAGATTGGGTAGGGTAGACTTATTTTTATTTCAAAAGGAAATGGGATGGAACTAGGAAAAATAAAATAAAAAAAGGGCAATCATCGAACATGAGACCATTTGCATCCTCTAGACCTATCATCACCAGTTGAACTAATAAAGAACTTGCTATGAAGACGTAGGGAAAAATAGAAAACTCAAAGTCTAACTTGTGTAAGATCCCTAATAAAAAATTGCTAATGCTTTAAACAAAAGTATAGAGTACAACTAATATTGTTTCGCATGTAACAACAGGTTTTTTTTATAAAAAAAGACATGAAATAATAAAATGAAGACAAAAACATAATAATAATAATAATAATAATAATAATAATAATAATAAAGGCAGTCTGATAATGAAATATACATAAAATGATGGAAATAATTCTAGAAAATAATATAGATGAAGGTAATATAAAAGCGAATACTAATAAGTAAAATACATGTAAAAATATTAATGAAAATGATATAAAAAACACATGTAATAAAATAGCATAGAATAAGACCAATATAAAACAATCATACAAGTACATAAGCAAATACAAATAGGATGAAATAAAATGGTAAAATAAGTAAATAACGAAAAAGGAAGAGTTTGAAAATGAATGCTTTGAAAATTATCATAAAAAGCTTGTCATAAAATGACAGTTTCATTTTGGTATGCACATAAATATGTTTCGAAAAGAAAGACAACGATCATCTTATTTTATTTATTTTTATGAATTTTGCTTTATGAGGTGAGAATTTTTGGTGTCTACAACAACTGTTAGCAAAAGGGGGCATTTTGTGAATTAGCAAAGAAAACAGGGGTATCTTGTGACAGTTTCAAAAAGGGGCATATTGTGAATTATAAAAGAAAACATGGTATATTGTGAATATTCCCTTTCAGAATTTGTCCGGACTGGATTAAAAAAAAAGAATTTGTTCGGACTGACTCTGATTCAATACTCCCTCCGTCCTGAATTGACCGTCTTGTTCACTATGTGGACATGTTATTTGACTTCAATGTTTAACATATAAGATAAAATAACTTTCAAATTTTAAGTTTTGCAAATGAATCCTTACAAGGTAAACTATATATTACAAATTTTAGTTTTATGAAATTATTTTATCTTATATGTTTAATATTGAAGTGAAAAAATGTATCATAAAACAAACAAGACGGTTCATTCAAGGTTTGAGTATATTCTTGCTACACTTTTCTTACCCTTGCAGCCCTCTCACAGAATATTGAACACTTTGGCCCATCTTAAACGTGGGCTTTATAAATCGGACATCTAACTTAGATCGTACAAAAACTTTTCACGCCCAACCCAACGAGCCAATATAACAGCAAACCTCTTTCTGAAACGGAAGACAAGTTAGGGCATCCACAATAACAAAAGTGGATTCCACCCACCAACAAATATTATTTTATTATCTCCTCTCACAATCTCTCTCATGTTTACCTAGTTTCTCTAAATGTTTACCTAGGTTCTCTAAAAAGAGAGTGTCTTAGTTAAGAACCCCTCTCACATCTTCTCTCCTCCACCACATCATTTCCTTTTTCTGGAATCCATACCTTTGTGGATGCCCTTAGAAAGAACAGCCCGTCTTGGCTACATCCCTGTCCGTCTTTGGTTTTTGTTTTTTTTTTTTTTTCGTCGCACCGGAGGCGCCTCTTTGTTTTTAATTTTTTTTACATAAAAACTTTAAATTGTTATAATTTTTAATATATAAGTCCAAAATGAAAAAAATTATATCATTGTTCACCTAAATTCAAGCTCTTCAAAACAAGACCAATCATGGATATGTTTTGACAACTTTTTTAAAAAATTATTTTTACATGTGTACAGAACATAAAAGAAAACTTGTACAGATGGTCATACAAACCTGTACAAATGTTCATTAAAACATGTACATCCACACGTAAAAACATGTACATCATTACATTAAAAACATACAGATGGTCACATAAATCTGTATGAATCATTAAATATGTACATCCTTAGATTAAAACATGTACATATAAGGGAGAAAACTTGTACATATGATCATACAAACATGTACATATGACCATACAAACATGTACAGATATTCATTAAAGAACATGTACATTCTCTATTTAAACATGTACATCGTCACATTAAAACATGTACATTCTCACATTAAAATATGTACATACATCATCACATTAAAATATCATGGTATACGTGTAATTTTTTTTTAAAAAAAGTTGTCAAAATATATTCATGACTAGTCTTGTTTTGAAGAGCTCGAATTTAGGTGAACAATAATATAATTTTTTTTCATTTTGGACTTATATATTAAAAAAAATAATAATTTAAATTATTATTATTTTAATAAAGATTAAAAAAATAGAAGGAAAAAAATAAAAAAGAAAATCGGAGCGTCGGCGCTGTATACTGACTTTGTTTGTTTCTATTTTTAATTTTGTCACACTATATTTCATTAATTATAAAATTACCCTAAATATTTTTTGTAGCCAAGATAGCATTCAGATGTACTAAGAATTTGTCTCGAAAGAAACAGGCAAAACAGTCGCAGCATCCGCACAAAACAAGACGAGGAGCAGCGCGTTATCCAAATTCAGCGGCGCTTAAACCTGTCTTTTTTTCGCATGACAGCTGAAGAATCGTCAAGATAGTCTCAACAATCCGGGAGGCTGAAGTAAAGTTTATAGGCAGCGAGGACGTTTAGGTGTGGATTTTCTCTAGGCATTACCGGGGCAGAGAGGCTTACGGCGTTGAGGACGAAATCGTTCCCTACGTTGCTGGTATACGGTGGAAACTCCACGGCGATTGTTTCAGGCAACAGCCGGAGAGGACTAAAGGTGTCAGCTTGCGCAGTTGAGTCAAAACCTTCGGGGCGGAAACCAACTGGTATAATGAGGCCGAGACGTGTTTCTCCTTAATTACAGGAGCTTGTTGGTGAACCCGAGATTTCTAGGGCCATGGCTCTCAAGGTCTTATGGGCTCACATTAAGCAGAATAATCTCCAGGTTCTTCTCTTCTTCCGCTCTCTCTTGATAGATTTAGAAGAAGATTGAGTCTGATGGTTTTATAATGTATGCCTGCCTGCCTGAAGATGTTAATTTTTGTATAGGAGGGATGGGTGTGAAAGTGACGAAGTTCTGTTTTGTGTTGTCTTTTCTTTCCATTCGCAATTAAATGTGTTGTAGGCTGGTTGTGGTTTGTAGTTTGCTTACTCTAAATTTTTTTGCCCAATAAAAACCTAATACTGATTAGTGCCATGCCTGCGGGGTTTATTGACATGGTGTGTGCTTGGGTACACCTTTTAGTACTCTCTTTGTCTAAACCAATTAAAGATTCACATGTGGCATATCATGTTTATATATTTTTTGATTTTAAAAAACTTTTTTTCTTATTTATTTAGATTGTTAACTAGATCATGAGTTAACTATATCTAAAGGACTTAATTATAAATAAATAAACTTATTACATTTTAAAAAATTTAACTGCCTTGTTAGATCGTGTATAAACACCTTACACGATCTTTCTTAAAAATTTCAACAAATTCTTTCTTAAAAATCCCAATTGTTTTTTGAAATGAAATATTTTAGATAAAAGATGCTTCTTAATTTATCTTATCTTTTACACTTTTATTTTCATTCATTTTTTCCTACTTAAAAATGAATTAAAAAACTTGAATGTTTTCCTTTTTGTAGGGACCAAAAGATTGGATTTAGCGGTAAGAAGAATGCTTGATATATATAACTAACTCCTTGGTCTTAATCAGAACTTATATAGGCAAATCCATGGAAGGTCGTCGTTTTTTAGTTTTCAAAAAGTCTTCTTTTAGGTTAGACCTATCCATATTTCAAGATAATCTACTTTGAAAACATACAATTGATTGAACATGATAAAACATTCATATTATCCACTGCCAAAAATATAAACTTAATATTCTGATTCAACAATTTCCTTCTTATAGTATTTTGCTCCTCCCACTACTTGGGAGCTTATGGTTTCATGTTCTATTTCACTAAATGCAAGAAAGTGTAAAGTTCTTCTAAAAACTTGATACTATAGCCAAAAAGTGACAACAAATGCTCTTTCAATCACGGGGTGGACCCACCCCTGTTCTCGAGAGATATACCTGCCATGTCAAGGTTTTGAGAGCATAGTGGGTGCATGACTGTTACAGATGTAGTTGTCGGTTCCCAGCACAACCGCCCGTCACGAACAAGAAAACCTCCAGCATATTTGATTGATTATGATGATTAACATGTATTGATAGTGGGCGGTTACCATTAGTGGCTAGTTTTCATAGTTTAAGCATAGTAGTTCTGGATTCCTCATCCCTATTTATAGGCTAACTAGTATATGTAACCGGCCAGCAAATTCAATATTACTCAGTTCTACTTTCCCTTCTATCTACTACTGCTCCCGTTGCTTACACTGGTGCTTTCAACGTCGAATCTATGGCTGACGGCACCCGCTTGCGCACACTGGAGGAAGCCCAGCGCAAGACCTCCGACCAGCTCGCCTCCCTTGCCAGCCAATTCGCCTCCCTCCAGACTTCCCTCTCTATTCAGATTACAGAAATCGCAAAGCAGATTTCTCGTGAACCACCAACCTTAACGTCGCGCACCCCCCACACCAACATTGGCTCCACTGTTCACCCACGCACCCCCAAATTGGAGATTCCCCTTTTTACCGGCGATGACGTCCTCTCCTGGTTGTTCCAGATAGAGCGATTTTTCGCTTACCACCACACCGCCGCAGGCCAGCGCCTTCGACATCGCCTCCTTGTATATGTCGGGACCGGCTCTCGTTTGGTTCTCTGTTCAGCATACTTCACACCCCTTCTCCAACTGGTCCGATTTTAAGCTGCGATTGGAAGACCGCTTTGGCCCCTCACCCTTCAAGAATGCTGAAGGCAGTTTATACAAACTCTGCCAAACTACAACCGTTCGCCAATATCTGGAAGATTTTGAGCACCTACGTTCACGGGTCCTGCACCTCTCCAACACCAGTGCTCTACACTGCTTTATTTCTGGCTTTTAGGACGAGATACACCGTGAAGTTCTCATCCAATCCCCCACCTCCGTCAATGGTGCCGCTGCACTCGCCAGATCCATCAAGGAGAAGCTCGCCGCAGCCAAACCTCCCTCCCACCCTTTCCCTAGCCGCACTTCCTCTGCGCCTTTCCCCTTGCCAGTGCCACCGCCGCGGCCTACTTCCCAGCCCTCTTCCTGTCCCGCCTTCAAATGCCTCACACCAGCTGAAGTGTTGATACGCCGTGAGAAAGGGCTCTGTTACAATTGTGATGAAAAATTTGTTCCCGGTCACCGCTGTAAAACCACTCCCATGCTTTGCTTGGTAACATACAACCCCTCCTCAGAGTCTGATGAATTTTTGACTCCCTTGACGATCCGTCCCAGGAAGAAACGGTTTCCCCACCGGATGATGGCACGCCGCACGTGTCCCTACATGCACTCCACGGTCATGCTGCCCTATCCACCCTCCGGCTGTTTGCACGCGTTCGCGGCCGTCCCCTGGTTTGCCTCATCGACACCGGCTCCTCCCACAACTTCATCCAAGATCATTGGGCCCATCACCTCCGCCTTCCCGTCGAGCCTTCCCGTCGAGCCTTCTCGCCACCTTCGCGTTCGCCACCTTCGTGTTACAGTGGGCAATGGTGAAACCTTGTCCAGCACGGGTGTTTGCCTTTGCACTCCATTCACCCTTGACGACCACTGCTTTACGGCCGACCTCCACCTCTTACCGGTGCACGGTGCCGACATCATTTTAGGATGCGCATGGCTCTCCACCCTCGGACCCTTCATTTTTGACTACCAGGAGCTTTTCCTCCAGCTTCGCCTCTCCCACCAGTGGGTCACAATCCACGAAATTCGCCCTACCGAGCCAGCGGCTATCGCCCTCTCCCAGCTCCAAGTGCAGGACTGCCGCCATGCTCTCGCCCTTTACTATGTGATTGCCATGTCTCCCTCCACCTCGGAAGTCGTTGCCCCGGTTCCTCCTTTGGAACTCCACCCTACGCTGATCAAGTTCTCTTCCATCTTTGATGTGCCCCAAAGCCTGCCGCCCCCGCACGCCCATAATCACTCTATCCCTCTCCTGGAAAACTCCAACCTAGTCAACGTTCGACCCTACCGCTACCCACACCATCACAAAGCCGAGATCGAACGCATGGTCAAAGATATGCTTACCGAGGGCATCATCCAGCCAAGCACCAGCCCCTTCTCCTCTCCTGTCCTTTTGGTGTGCAAGAAAGACGGCACTTGGCGCTTCTGTGTCGACTATCGTGCTCTGAATGCCCTCACTATCAAAGACCGCTACCCTATCCCCATAATCGATAAGCTCCTTGATGAATTGCACGGTGCCTCGGTGTTCTCTAAAATCGACCTTCGCGCCAGCTATCACCAGATCCGTCTCACGCCATCCAACATTCCGAAAACCGCCTTCCGCACCTATGATGGCCACTATGAGTTTGTCGTGATGCCTTTCGACCTCACCAACGCCCCCGCCACTTTTCAGGCAGCCATGAATGACCTCTTTCATGATGTTCTCCGCCGTTTTGTCCTGGTGTTCTTCGACGACATCCTCGTCTACAGCCCTGACATGACCACCCACCAACACCACCTTGCGCATGTCCTTCACACCCTTCATCACCACTCCTTCTATGCTAAGGCCTCCAAATGCACCTTCGGTCGGTCACATTATATCGTCCACCGGCGTCGCACCCGATCCCGACAAAATCTCCACCGTCCGATCCTGGCCAAAGCCCTCCACAGTGCGCCAGCTCTGAAGTTTCCTTGGCCTTGCAGGCTACTACCGTCAATTCGTGGCCGGGTATGCTACCATTGCCAGTCCCCTCACCGACCTCCTCTGTAAAGATTCCTTTCAATGGTCCCCTTCAGCGACAATGACCTTTGATCGCCTCAAAACTGCCCTCTCCACCGCCCCTATACTTTCTCTCCCTGACTTTTCCGCCCCCTTCACCATCCAAACCGACGCTTCTGGCACTGGCATCGGTGCTGTCCTCACCCAAAATAACCATCCTATCACCTACTTCAGCAAACCACTATGCCCCCGCATGCGCGTCACCTCGGCATACTCCCGCAAGATGTACGCCATTACCTCGGCCATCAAGAAGTGGCGCTCTTACTTGATCGGGTCTCATTTCACGATCATCACGGACCATCAGAGCCTCCGCTCCTTGTCCTCCCAAACCATTCAGACACCAGAATAGCAAAAATGGCTATCCAAATTGTTGGGGTTTGACTATTCCATTGTCTACCGGCCTGGGAAAGACAACATTCCTGCCGATGCCCTCTCCCGTGCATCGGATGCCGAGCTGCATTCAATCCAAACAGTCTCTCACCCCACTATTGCCCTCATTTCCGCCCTTCGTGATCACATTACCCGTGATTGCACCACCTTCCTCGATGATATCACTACCAACCTCGACAAGCATCGTGACTATCGTGTCCTAGACGGCCTCATCTTCTTCCGCGGACGCTTGTTTATTCCTGCCTCATCTGCTCTCCGTTTTCTTCTTCTTTCGGAATTCCACTCCACCCCTATCAGTGGCTACGCAGGTGTCGCCCGCACTTTGGCCAAGGTTTCTGCTGCATTCTATTGGCCCAGAATTCGCAAAGATGTTACCGAGTTCGTCTCCAAGTGCTCAATCTGCCAAGAGGTCAAATCAGAGACTCGTGCCCCCCCGGGTTACTTCAGCCTTTACCCATCCCGGACAAAATTTGGACCGACCTCACCATGGATTTCATCACCGGCCTCCCCTTATCCAACGGCAAAACCACTATCCTCGTCGTCATCGATCGACTTTCCAAAGCCGCCCACTTCACCGCTCTTGGACCCCATTATACCACCGTCGCCGATGCCTTTGCCAAAGACATTTGCCGCCTTCACGGATGCCCGCCTCCATTGTGTCTAACCGTGACTCGGTCTTCCTTAGCTCCTTTTGGCAAGAACTATTCCGACTCCAAGGTACCACACTCTCCATGTCCAGTGCCTACCACCCTCAATCCGACGGTCAAACAGAACATCTCAATCGCTTGCTCGAAGATTATCTTGGCTGTTTTGTGGCCGACACACCATCCCGTTGGGTCACTTACCTTCATTGGGCAGAATGGTCCTACAACACAAGCCTGCACAGTTCGATTGGTATGACCCCCTTCGAAGCCATGTACGGTCGTCCTCCACCTAACCTTCTCGATTATCTTCCCCATTCCACTTCGGTTGCAGCAGTTGACGATGCCTTGACGGATCGCAGCACTGTCCTTCGCCAGCTCAAAGACAATCTCCACCGCGCCCAAAACCGCATGAAACAACAGGCGGACAAACATAGCAGGGACGTCGACCTCGCCATCGGTGACTTGGTCTACGTCAAACTCCAGCCCTACCGCCAAAGCAGCGTCGCCAACCGCCACTCCTACAAACTCAGCAAACGCTTCTACGGCCCGTTTCCTATCCTCTCCAGCGTTGGTCCCGTGGCTTACAAACTTGACCTTCCCCCATCAGCAAAAATCCACAACGTTTTTCATGTGTTGCTCTTGAAATTGGCACGCGGATCCCCGCCTGCTCACATTGCCACACTACCACCAGAAGTTTCAGACGGCAAACCCGGTATCCAACCTCGGGCTGCCCTCGCCTACCGTAACCAGCTGCTGCATGGTGTCTTTGTACCCCACATCCTCCTTGAATGGACTGGCCTGGCCCCGTCCGATGCTTCTTGGGAACCAGTGGCCGTCATCCGCTCCAAATTCCCCCATTTCTGACTTGAGGACAAGTCCAGTTTCGAAGACCGGGGCAATGTTACGGATGTAGTTGTCGGTTCCCAGCACAATCGCCCGTCACGAACAAGAAAACCTCCAGCATATTTGATTGATTATGATAATTAGTATGTAATGATAGTGGGCGGTTACCATTAGTGGGTAGTTTTCATAGTTTAAGCATAGTAATTCTGAATTCCTCATCCCTATTTATAGGCTAACTAGTATCTGTAATCGGCAAGCAAATTCAATATTACTCAGTTCTACTTTCCCTTCTATCTACTACTGCTCCCGTTGCTTACAATGACCTTCCTATTATGGGGAACACAAGTGCTTTAAAACCTTTCAACTTTTAGTGAGCTGATCAAATAATCCTGGCCGAGGAGGCGACCGAAGTCGAGACTTGGTGTTCAATTGCAACTTTAGCAAGGCTAGCGGGATAATTGTGAGTTAAAGAAAGGAGAGTACTTCATTGATTGAACCATTCCTCTAGTAAGGGAAGGAATAGCCGGGAAAAACATGTTATTAGTTGAGACTTGAACATATTGTACATCTAGGTCTTTTTTTGATGTCATTTAATATATTAAGGTCTTGTTCGGTTGCTTGACATATTTAATGACATATGTACACACATCACTAAAATCTCATATGAGTCTTATATTCTCCTTCAATAACATTATGATACATATAAAATACAGTCTGTCTTGGCTACAACTGGATGTAGCCAGAGATGGCTACCTCCGTCCGATGCGTTGCTTTTCTTTTTTTTCTTTTTTTTATATGTTTTTTAAGCGCCCGGCGCTCTTGTCTTACGCTTTGTTTTTTTTTTAAAAAAAGGTTTTTTATTTTCTTTTTTTCACAAAATCTTTAAATTATTGTAATTTTTAATATATAAGTTTAAAATGAAAAAAAATTATATCATTAATCTTCTAAATTCAAGCTCTTCAAACAAGACCAGTCATGGATATATTTTGACAACTTTTAAAAAAATTATTTTTACATGTATGGAGCACAGAACGTAAAAGAAAACTTGTACAGATGGTCATACAAACCTGTACAAATGTTCACTAAAACATGTACATTCTCACGTAAAAACATGTACATTAAAAACATATAGATAGTCATATAAATCTGTACGAATCATTAAATATGTACATCCTTCGATTAAAACCTGTACATATAAGGAAGAACACTTGTACAGACAGTCATACAAACATGTACATATGGCCATACAAATATGTACATATGTTAATTAAAGAACATGTACATTCTCACATTTGAACATGTACATCATCACATTAAAACATGTACATTCTCACATTAAAATATGTACATACATCCTCACATTAAAATATCATGGTATACATGTAAAAATAATTTTTTAAAAAGTTATCAAAACATATCCATGACTGGTCTTATTTTGAAGACCTCAAATTTAGATGAACAATGATATAATTTTTTTTTCATTTTGAACTTATATATTAAAAGTTACAACAATTTAAATTATTGTTGTTTTAATAAAGATTAAAAAAAATAAAAGAAAAAAATAAAAAACCAAATCGGCGCAAGCGGCGTAGTCATTTTGTATGGTTTTTCTATTTTTAATTTTGTCCCACTATATTTCATTAATTACAAAATTACTCTACTATAAAGATATTTTTTATTTTAGTTTGACTAAAATCTCCTTGGATGTAGCCAAGATAGCTACATTCACATGTAGCTAAGAATTTGGCTATAAAATAATAGCACAACAAAACCATCCCAAATTAATTAAGCTAGCATAACCTATATGTGGATGTCATTCTCAACAAACTTGTATTTTGCTTCTTTTTTGTCAGAAACTTAGTTCAAAACAAATCAACTAAAATAGCATGCCAAAACAAACATGTTACGTTTTTATTTGGTACTTTATAACTAAAGAGTATCAGTTCTACACTTTTTTTCACTTCGTTTTTGCTAGATTTGTCTGGCCAATACTTGAGGTGGCCGTAACTGCCATCGCCTCTTGTGTTTCATCTCTCATCTGCCCTCTACTCTCAACAGAGAGATGACCGGATGAAGCTCTAATTCCGTGTTTATATTAATATTCTCAAACCTCTCGCTGACACAGTGCTCCCATTTTATGGCGTAGGGAGTACACACGACGAATCCCATCATGAAGCAAAGTTTGAAGCTTTGCCCGCAAAATTTTAGACCTCTAAACCGCTGCAAGTGGAATCTCAACACATCAAGGGCAGTATGCTCCTCTTCTTGTCCTTCTACATCTAACACTAATCCCTCTACCACCTCTTCTTCAGAGAAACCCATGTCTTCTTACATTGCGAACGTCACCCGCACCATACTTGAAAGTGAGACCCCTAGCCAAGCACTTACACTTTTCAACTCCATTTTGGGCCAGATTAATACTCAAAAGACCATTCGACCTCACACAGCCATCATTGTCACGCTGACTAAGGCACATTGGTATGCTGAGGCAAAATGTTTGATGGAAGTACTGATACACGATCTCTTAAAGTTTTGCAACCCTTGTCGGGTTTGCTCAATTGTATTCAAAGAAATTGGTCGCATCGAGGGAAGTAATTTTGATGTCAATGTTTATGGGGTTTTGATACTTCGGTTATCTGAAATGGGTCTTGTAGATGAAGCTTGTTGGGTTCTTAGTAGGCTCAAGGTGTCACCCGCAGTCAGGGTTTGTAATGCACTGCTTGCTGGATTGGTTAAGGCACGTAGGTTTCGCTCTTTGTGGGAGACTTACACCTATATGGTTTCTATCGGTGTCGTTCCTACTGTTGTTACGTATGGGATATTGATGGAAGCTCATTGCGCTCAGGGTGAAGTTGACAAGGCAAGAAAGCTGTTCAACGAAATGTCAATGAGGGGGATCAGACCTAATGTTATTGTCTACACGACTCTGATTTGGGGTTTTTGTGGGGAGTCTATGATGGTAGAAGCGGAGGATCTGTTCAAGGCAATGAAGAAGTGTGGTGTCTCTCCAAGTCTATACACTTACAACACTTTGATTGACGGCTACTGTAAGGTGGCAAAACTATCTCGTGCTGTGGATATATACCGAGAAATGCAGGTCAATGGATTGCCTCCCAATGTTGTGACGTTTGGAATTTTAACGGATGCTCTTTGTAGGCATGGAGAACTTACTGAAGCTAGAAACCTCTTTGTCTGTATGGCCAAGTTGGCTATTCGTCCCAACATATTTGTTTACAATTGCTTAATTGATGGGCATTGTGAGGCTAGAAATTTACCTATAGCATTGAGCTTATGGACTGAGATGAAGAAATTGAATATCGTATATGATATATTCACTTACTGTATACTCATAAAGGGCCTCTGCGAGATGGAAAGAGTGGAAGAAGCAAAACTTGTGTTTGTGAACATGAGAAAAGATGGTATATTTGCGAATGTTGTGGCATATAATTCACTCATATGTGGCTTTTGCAATCAAGGAAGTATGGAGAAAGCTGTGGAGCTGTGGAATCAGATGATTGAAAGTGGAATTGAGCCAAATCTTCTTACATATTCCTCACTGATACATGGTTATGTAAATCAGGGAGACATGGATGCTGCGATGGCTGTATGTTTAGAAATGCTGATCAAAGGGTTCCTACCTGATGTTGTTGTATATACTGACTTGATTGATGGGCATTTCAAAAATGGTGATTCAAACAAGGCTGTTCTATTGTACAAAGAAATGCTGGAGAAGGGAATAGCTTCAAATGCTTTTACTATCTGTTGCTTAGTTGATGGATTGTGCAAAGATAGAAGAATGGATGATGCAATGAGAACCTTCTTGAAACATACAAGTCCCAAGGACGACTGTTCTGCATCCATGAATCACCTTGTTTATACTGCTCTTATCCAAGGTTTATGCAACAATGGGAGGATGATTGAAGCTAGTAAAATTTTCGCACATATGAGGTGGTATAGTATCAAGCCTGATGCTGTGACCTACCTTGTACTAACAAGGGGGCACGTTCAAGTTGGCCAATATCTTAACATGTTGCTGCTGCATGCAGATATGCTAAAAATGGGTGCCTTGCCCAATGCATCTCTGTACGAGGTCCTATCAAAGACTTACTGTCAAATTGGGGACCTCAAATCCCTTCTGGGCTGCTTCCAGGATATAGCATATTTAGGGTCTGGCTGATGAATCAATGTCTGCTGAGATTAGAGCCAGAATCACTGAGATACAATATCAGATGCAATTTACTTTATACAGAAAATCTGTCTTTATGAAGACAGGGATATGCTAAATCACAAGCCATTGTGCAGAAGTGGTGCTTTGAAGACAGGGACCTCAAATCTCTGTCGTTTCATCCATTGAATTTCTCTCGCGCTTCATCGTTCTCTCGTGCTTCATCCATTGAATTTCTCTGTCGTTCCATTGAAGAACTCTCTCGCGCTTCTGATCCATTGAATTTCTCTGTCGTTCTCTCGCGCTGGGCATCCATTGAAGAACTCTCTCGCGCTTCTGATCCATTGAATTTCTCTGTCGTTCTCTCGCGCTGGGCATCCATTGAAGAACTCTGTCTGTTGTTTCATCTCTAGTTCGTACACCAAAGTGAAGAGGGGCTGAAATCAAGGAGCTGAAACCGGTAATATACTCAGAACTTATCTTATGCACTGGAAACTACAAAATTAGACGGAAACTACAAAATTAGACAATATTTAATTTTTCAGTAACACCTCTATGATAATTAGGGTTCTGTTTTGTCAGTAATTGGATAATTAGGGTTCATGGTTCTTTTATCTTAACCCCAATTCGAAACTAGCTCGTGACCATCACAGAATCACTATGTGGTGTTTAAGATCATTGTATATTAGCAGTTTCAGTTTCCTTGTGATTTTATTGTGTTTGATCATCCACTACTGTGAACTAATATGTGCTATTTGTCTGTCTTTTTGTGTTCATTGCCTCGGTTCGTTTGCACTTATTTTTGTGTTCACTGCGTCGGTCCTTTTGCACTTATTTGTCTGTCTTTTTGTGTTCATTGCCTCGGTACTACCAAATAGAGTTGAAGTAGATTATGCTTACCCATACCAAAGTCTGAACCTACAGTAGAAGGAACATTGTAATTGTGTCATTTATTTCAAGCCAACACTTCTTTTATCCCAAGTCCGGCAACAGAAGCAATATATGGGATAGCAGTTTCTATTAGCCAGCTCCAATGCACCACATATGAGTAATTCTAGCTAAACTTTGAATATTTTGAATCACGTCGTTAAGGAGCAAGAATTAACGTATTACCAAAATCTATGGGATATTTTAGCAATAATTTATAATGTGGCTGGTCACCTAGATAGTCTAGAATAAGTTATCTATGTCAATATAGTAGCACAAATTTAGTCAATTGGTACCTAGAGCTCAAAGTATGATCTCAGAGATTGTGTTGATCTTTATTTTACTTTGTTTCAACGTCAATACAAAAGTCAAACTACGTTGGTATGAAGAAACACAGTCATTCCATATTTTTCTCAAATAACTCATGGAAAATGCACATTAGAAGACAATAATCTAATTGGTCATTTGTCTATTTGCTTCAGTTTTTCTCTAAATTTTGTGAGCCTTAGTAGTGCTGATTTTAACTCTTGATTCGAAGCTCTATGTCGATTTTCTATTACGGTTGCACTAAGTCTCTGTCTCGATGATCAGAATTAGGGTTATTGTTAGAAACAAAACAGAAAATGTCATCCACTGAACTAATCCCTTCCTCTTCTCCATCGTCGCTGATATCATCCACTAGTCTCTTGACAGTAAGTTCAGACTACAAACAAAATAGAAAATATCATCTAATTTAAACATCAATTCATGCTTCTTTATGAGTGTTGTTAATTAGTATTACAACTTTTTTTACAATTAACATTTTTTTGTGTTGTATTGTGCGAGCTTGCTTTTGTGTTTTAATTAACCGTCTAATCAACTGCACATCACAATATGACAGAATACTTGTCCGGCTTAGAGACCATCACCAGGCTGCGAAGGTCCCTTTTGCAAGTTGCTGGCACAGGTCTGAGTTTGATCTCTTCTCCTCCCTCTGTACAACTAGCTAGCATCATACTAGCTACCAAGTTATCCTTCTCTCTGGTTACTCGAGAGCAATCGTTAGTTTTATTTTCTTCTCTTGGAACTTCTCTAAATTAAACCCATAATAAGGTTGGCTGGTTAGCTCTCTATGATAACAAAAGAATGACACTTGCTACTGTGCTTGGTTAATTTAGTTTTAATCCTCTTCTTGTGGGCCATGTTAGTGAGCAGGGACCCTTTTTTTTATTTTTATGAAAAGGGACCCATCTAGTCTGAATTTAGATGTAGACCATGTGGTACAGACAGTAGGAGTAGTAGAGTATAGAAGATTCAAAAGCTTAAAAAATAAACTTGTATTGATCATTGGAGTGTGACAACATTACATTACATTAATCATCATTTTTGACGAGAAAAAGAAAACAAAGAGAAAGTAAATGAAAAAAGCCTCATCTTCCTCTTATGTTACAGACTTTGGGGAGGGGGGGTTTTTTTGTTGTTGCTTGGGAGAGGGTTTTTCTCATTAGTAGTGTATATATTTTTTGTAACTCTATCAAACTTGTATCAGTAGTATAAAAAAAAGAATAGACATGGTGGTAAGGAAAAAAATTACAATATGTGTGGTTTTGTTGCTTTAAATGGAATGTATATATATAATAGAAGAATACACGAGTTATGTTATATATATATATGTTTCTTAATTTGTTGCATGAAGTTGGGGTTCCCTTGTAATTTTAAAATTGATGTGATATGCATCGCCCGTGAAAGGCACTTGGTGCTCTTGGGTTCTTTTTCTTCTTGCCAGTTTCATCTTTCCAGATTTTTCCAATATCCTCTGCAACTTTGACAGCATCTATAGATGGACCTGATAAGCCTCTTCTTGTGAACCCAACTGCATATAGTCCAGCTTTCCCTTTCCACTCATTTGGGAAAGGTGCTCTTGGGAATCCATTCTCGGAGAAGAACTCATTTTCTTGACTTTCCTATTTAAGAAATATAAAGAAGAAATTAGTATATATGTACTCCTAGCTACTATATAGTATATATTTTCTGACATATTTAATTAGTTCTTTTAGAAGTCACATTTAATACAAAGAATAAAGGAGATGGTTTTGTTTCTTCTTTGTCTGAGTTTTCCAAAACTCTGATCTGCTCTGATGGGCATAAATTAAAATTATTATATCATATGTTGGGGCGTGAATATTGGAGAATTTAATTTGTATGTGAGCATTTAAAGGAACATGTTCATCGATACTCTACTTGGATACAAAAAGTCAAAAGAGAATCTTTTAATCAATTAATTAATTATTGTGTGACTTCTTTCCATCCATGTGATGATATTGATACTAGGCTACTAGCTAGCTAGCTATCATTAGAACAAATAGCAAAAAAAGTGCATGCATTTGAAAAATTCAACCAATTGATTAATCATCTGAGTAGCTAGGTACGTTAATTACCTTGAGCAATTGTGGAACATTGCTCTTGTATCCAGTAGCTAGAACAATGGAATCAATCTCAACAACATACTTGGCTGCCTGGACTGACTAGTTGAACTGAGGCTAAATACCCCATGTGGTTAGCATAGTTCTCAATCCTTGTTTTACGCTGTCTTAATCCTCTTCTCGTGTTTGTGGTGTGCAGGACTCACTGTTGCTCGCACATTAGATTGAAGACAGGGCTGACAACACTTCAGTTCAGTCACGGTAATATACTCTAACTTGTCTTCTTCTTTTAATTTAGTCACGGTAATTTTGCAATGTGGTTAGCATAGTTCTCAATCCTTGCTTTACGCTGTTTTAATCCTCTTTTGTGTTTGTGCTGTGCAGGACTCACGGTTGCTTGCAAATTAGATTGAAGACCGGGCTGACAACACTTCAGTTTAGTCATGGTAATATACTCTAATTTGTCTTTTTCTTTTCAGTTTAGTCACGGTAATTTTGCAATGTGGTTATCATAGTTCTCAATCCTTGCTTTATGCTGTCTTAATCCTCTTCTTGTGTTTGTGTTGTGCAGGACTCACTGTTGCTCGCACATTAGATTGAAGACAGGGCTGACAACACTTCAGTTTAGTCACGGTAATACACTCTAAGTTGTCTTCTTCTTTTCAGTTTAGTCACGGTAATTTTGCAAGCTAACTGGCGAACAATTAAGTAATTGATAAGTAGATGAAACTGCTAAAAACCTTAATACTTTTCTTACCATGATGCCTTAGAATTGTTCTATAGCAAAAAATGAATCATACTTGTGAGTAATATTTCTTTTGATTGTATTAATAATAAAATTCAGATGTTTGATCCATGAACTGCTTTTTTCTTCATCTTCTTCTTTCTTCCTCTCCTTTCTTCCACTCCTTTCTCCAACATTCAAGCAGTTATACTTATTCTCCTCTCTTCTGTCAATTTCAGAGGCGTAGCTGTCGACCAACTAGGATAAAAACCCTAATTTCAGCGTCAGTCCTCAATTTAGGTACTCCCTTACTCTTTACATCTTTCCTTATTTTTTGCGAGAGGAAATACTATAGACAGGCTATAGGCTAGCAGCAAAATGTGTGTGATTAACTTAGTTATTTATATGCATTATCTTAAGTATCTTAAATCTCGACAAACAAGCTGCACAAAACTGCTCGTTACGAAAAAAAAACTGCATTACTACATCAATTGTGAAGATACATTGTACAATCTGTTTTGGCATGGTTTAAATATGTTATCGCATCTCTCTGTTTAGGAAATACTCTCAGTGCTAAAATGTGCCAGTTTTACCTTGAGTTCCCCCGTTATGAACTTATGAGATTTCATAATACAAATATATCAGTCGCAGCTGCCTAGTTTTTGACCTGAGAACTTGCTATGATTTTTACGCTTTTTTCTTGGCTCGCGATATGGGCTCTGATTAATTATATGCATCTGTCTTACAGTCTTTCTTAAGAATCATTTTCGCTGAGGCTGTAGCGCTTGTTTGAAGCTTTGAGTTCCTGAAGATTTTGCACGCTAGAGTGATGACGGTAATAAACTGAACTTATTTCATTCTCGCTGTCAACTTGAACAAATGTAATTAGCGATTTTGCCTTTCTGGCACTGAGCTGATCTCTCGCCGTACAACCAATGATATCTTTATATGGTACGAACTTTATTTCAATCATTTTGTTACCATCAACTAGTTGTTTGATTGAGGGTGTAGAGTAGATATTTAGTGTTGACATGATAAGAAATTATTGGATAGATAAACAGAAACCATCGAAACTCAATCTTACAAAGATGGAAAGATACGCAACAACCACAAAAAATCAAAATAAAACAGATTGACAATCATACTAGGTTACATAAGAACTCTCTTCGTGCCACCATTCCAAAGTTGCTAAAAAAAGGAGTATGTTCTTAACAAACACCAAACTGAAACAGGGGTACGGTTTATCATCAGTTTTGAACTGCAACTTGCACTATTCTGCACTGTTCCATTGGACAATAGGATAAGCTCCATTTGAACAATTTTATAGGCAAGATTCGCACCTGATTGCACAATTTCTTTTGAATGAGCGTTTCCTACCTAAAAATTACAAGTTCTCACATCTTTTAAGGCTCTAACAATAAACATAACAACTGTCCATACGATCTAGGAGAAACTTTCACTGCTGAAACTTTAAAATTGCAGCTTGCTTTGCAAAGACAGTTTCTGATTTTTAGCTATATCAAAGGTACCGACTTTAGTATTTTTCAAGCTAGGGATAATGATCATGATATTCAGTTTGGCCTAAGTTTATAGGCCTTAGCGCATAAAGAGTTAAAATTATAACAGTATGTAATACTTCTGTTTTGTGCATTAGTAATGCCTGCCTCAGCAGTTCAATCTTTTGAATAATACTCGATTTTCCCTTCTGTTTTAGCTGCTAATTGGTAAAGTTCGGGTATTTCAAACTTTACGCATCGCTAATCTGCTTCAGCTCTTTGAAACGTGTTTGGACCTATTAATCTTTTAGCTGAAATCTGATTATAATATATACTTAACTTGGCCTTCACTAGGATTGAGTTATTGTATTTATGTTTCTTAACAACAAGTCAACAACAAGAAGTCATACTCTAAATTGTTTATACACTTAAGTAATACTTGATTGATGTTATTATTATGTTCTCTTACTATTTAATATGATTATTATTGACAATCATACTAGTAGATTCATAATCTTTAACACTCCGACACCATTTTTTTATACACTAACTATTAGACACATTAATTTTCTTATAGATAAGATGAGTTCAGATAGACGTTGGATGTATGATTTAGTGCGAATGCAAAATGGGAGGCCAACCCAAGAATGGTTGGCAAAGATAGAGGAATTTGTTGCGTTCGCACTATCACATCCTGAGTGTGTGAGGGAGAACAACAAAATAAAATGTCCTTGTCCCTTGCGTCGATGCATGAATACTCAGTATCTAGGTGCTGATATGGTCAAGGTGCATCTGGCAAAGAAGGGATTCATGTATGACTACTTTATCTGGAACTCCCATGGTGAAGTAGGTTCTATTAATTCGGCGGATTTGTCAAGTCGCATTGATACTACAAGTGATCAGTCATCAACATTGAACAACTATGAGACAATGGTTGTCCACGCTTTTGATGCTCAATACGAACCAATAGATGATGATCCTTTCAATGAAGCAATTACGGAGGATGATGTGGACATAAGTGATGATGTGGAGGAGCCTCCTAACCCAGAAGCTAAAATTTTTTTGAGCTTATGGAGGCTGCCAGGAAGAAGTTATTTGATGGAAAACACACACTATTGTCATTGATTGTAGAGTTGCTCTCAATGAAGACTGACCATCAAGCCTCACCAACACTCATTGGTAAAGTTTGCAAATCATATCATAATTTGTGGCCAAATGATAACCATATTCCAAAGGACTACTATGGTGCTAAAAAAGTAGTCAAAGGTCTTGGGCTTCCCGTGGAGATAATTCACTCATGCATCAATCTTTGTATGATATACTGGAGGGAAGAGGGCTCTAAATGAAGGAAAACACTCATTCTTGCAAGTTTTGTAACGAACCAAGGTACAAACCGGTGGCTGAGGGTTCTAAGAAAACAAGGATCTCAAGAAAGAAAATGCATTACTTCCCCATCATACTAAGACTTCAAAGACTGTACGCTTCTCCAGCAACAGCAAGTGAAATGCGTTGGCATGCTGAGCACATAAATGAGGATGGCAAGATGTGTCATCCATCTAACTCTAGAGCATGGAAACATTTTGATGAGAGCAATCCTGAATTTGCTAAAGAAGTTAGAAATGTGCGCCTTTGCCTGTGCACTGATGGATTTCAGCCATTTGGGCCACCATATTCATTGTGGCTTGTTGACCTGACTCCTTACAATCTACCATCTGGGATGTGCATGAAAGATCAATTCTTCTTCTTAACATGCTTGGTGTCTGGACCGAAAAATCCAAAAGGGCGGATAGATGTGTATCTGCAGCCTCTTATTGTAGAGCTGCAACAATTATGGGGTGAAGGAGTTAACACTTATGATGTTTCTAAGAAACAAAATTTCCCGATGAGAGTTATGTTGATGTGGACAATTAGTGACTTTCCAGCATACACAATGCTTTCTAGGTGGAGCATAGCTGGAAGATTAGCATGTCCACACTGCATGGATGCAAGTGATGCTTTTACCCTTCGCTGCAGTCGGCAACAATCATGGTTTGACAATAGTAGGAAATTTTTACGACCAAGACCCAAGTTTTGCTACGACACTACTTCATTCAAGAAAGGTAAAAAAGTTTTGGGTAGAGCACCGCGTGTGTGGACCGGTGATGAGATATTGGCTCCGATGAAACAGATGATGCCATTGCTAGGAACTGTGGGTGGAGTAAGAAGAGTATTTTTGGGATCTACCGTATTGGAGTAAGTTGTTAATCCGACACAACTTGGATGTGATGCATATTGAGAAAAATTATTTTGACAACATATTCAACACTGTACTCAATGTTAAACAGAAGACAAAAGGATCATGAAAAATCATGTCAAGAACTCAATGACTATTGTGAGCGTTCTAAGTTGGCATTTGATGCACGAAGAGTAAGAGATATCCAAAGGCATCTTATGTGTTGGACAGACAACAGAAGGACATTTTTTGTGAATGGGTAAAAAATGTAAAGTTCCCATATGGGTATGCCTCTAATGTTGATAGATGTGTTGACATGCCGAGTAGGAGAGTATTCGGGATGAAGAGTCATGATTGTCATGTATTTATGCACCGACTCATACCTATAGCCTTTCGTTATCTTCTCCCTCGAACGGTGTGGGAGGCAATCACCGAGTTGTGTCTTCACTTCAAAGAGTTGACTGCAACATCATTGTACGAAACAAATCTACAACAAATGAAAGATAACATTGCACTCATTCTTTGCAAAATGGAGATGATATTTCCTCCGAGCTTCTTTGACTCAATGGAGCATCTTCCAATCCACTTGGCTTATGAGGCTAGTCTAGCTGGACCTGTGCAATACAAATGGATGTACCCCTTTGAGAGGTAAGCCATGTATTTTGTTGATAACTGGCTGAGTCAGTGTTAATAGATGAGTTCATTCATTATTCTTACGGTCTATATGAATTTAATTGTTGTAGATACATGGGTAAGTTGAAAAGGAAAGTCAGAAACAGAAACCACGTTGAAGGGTCAATATGCAATGGTTATCTTCTCGAGGAGATTACTAAATTCAGCTCCTTCTATTTTGCTGATGGTGAACCCCTCTTATTACTATAGAGTGGGAAGGAATGAAGTTAACATTGATGAAGTAGATGATGATCCTAATAGGATCTCTATCTTTAAATCAAGCGGAAGAATAATTGGGAAAGCTACTTAGGTTTATCTAACACCGATAGATTTAGCTGCTGCCCACATATATGTGTTGTTGAACACTCCGGAACTTGAGCCTTATGTGGAGTAAGAAATACAAATGCTAAGTTTTCTATCTAAGTTAAATTCAAAGAACATATATGTTGACTGTAGTTGTTCGCTTGTGTTTCACAGAAAGTTTATCGATGAACTGCAAGAGCGAAATCCTTCAATGGATGATGTTGCTATTAACAGAAAGTTGGAGAAAGAATTTAGCGTGGTTTTGTTCATATGTAAGTTACATATTAGAACTTCATGATTTTGAAAATACAACTATGTCATCACCTCAGTTAGTTATGATATGATTCTTCTACTTGTTTGTTGTCTTAAACAGTCGAACAATGACACAATCCCCAATCATTTCATACGGAGTTTGGCACAAGGACCACTAAATGTGGCAAAATCGTATTCCGGTTTTTTTGTGAATGGGTTCAAATTTCTTACAAGAGCGCTTGAAGTAGGTCGTTTAACAGTAAATAGTGGAGCGTATCTGCTGCCGGTGAATCGATCACAGAAAATGAATACTATCGAATGTTGGACGATATTATTGAGTTAGACTACCCGGCATACCCTATGAAGAAGGTGATCATGTCAGTGTTCGTGGTTCGATAATTCAAAGGATGGTGTGTTATCCACCCAATATATAAAATAACAGACATCAAATATACAAGGAGGACAAAGAATTATGAACCGTTCATATTGGTAGAACAAGAGAGACAAGTATATTACTGCTCGTACCCTTCTAAAAAGAAGGATGTTCAAGCGTGGTGCTCTGTTTGGAAAATTAAAGCAAGAAGCATATTAGACATGCCTGATTCAATTTCAAATGAAGAAGAGGCACAACCACTTCAAGGAGTTGAGAGGGTTAATGCATCTACTTTTATCCCTAATGAAGAGGATGTACCTATTGAACTAGTAGACACGATTGATTCTGTTACGGAGGATTTAGAAAGTGGTGACCTAGAGGGGGACGAGGTTGGAGATGCTGAAGAAGTGGAAGATAAATTGTAAGAAGATTTGGAAGAGAATGATTATGATGATTATTATGATTTTGAATGACAAATGTAAATTAACTCGTAATAGTTGTTGCTAATGAATACTACAATAGTGTTTGATTATATCTAATTCATTTTATATGTGTGCAGATATGATTGGTTCGGGTATGGCTAGACGTTTATGGCCAAAAAAGAAGAAGAATAAGACTACAGGTGATTGTGCGGAGTCATCAGCGACAGCTGCTAATGGTGGTAGTGAGCAGCAGGAGGCACCCTTGACTGTTCCTCAGGAGCAGCAAGATTCTTATCAGATACCACCATCTACTGGTATGTCAACCGGTACCACCAGCACCAGATGATACTCCTGCTTGTGGGAATTCCTTGGAGACCACCCCACACAT
The DNA here is from genome assembly GCA_023374045.1 of Limonium bicolor. Lineage (NCBI taxonomy): Eukaryota > Viridiplantae > Streptophyta > Magnoliopsida > Caryophyllales > Plumbaginaceae > Limonium > Limonium bicolor. The sequence continues at coordinate 313,275,774 of CM041777.1, read as the reverse complement.
CTACAGAGATGCATGTGGAGAGTGGAAGTGCAAGTGGCAGTGCGAGTGGCTCAACTTCTGACCCTCGTATTCTGATTACATTTTCTAAATCCGGGTATGTGAAATAATCTTTGTTCTTGTGTTATGCAATGTGAATTAATTATGTAGTTGATTTTTTTTCTAATTAATCACTCTTTTGCTATCATACAAGTGGTATGAGACCAAATAATGAAGTGACTAGAGTCTTCCGACAAATATTTGATAGGAAGTGGTTTCCTGAGGGTCATTCGTGGAAGGGACTGTTAGAGGAGCAGAAGCGGTTTTATTTTGAGGAATTTAAGGTAATAAAGTCATCACTCAATAACTTGATATTTTTTTTGTTTTAATATATAGTTGACATTGTTTTCTTTATAATGTGAACTGTAGAAGAAATTTCGCTGGGATCCCTCATTTGAAGGTATTGTGTATGGCAAGTTTTTTCAAAAGGGAGCCCGACGCTACAGAGAAGTATTGTACGAGATCAGGACTGAACATAAAGTTCGACCGTCTCTCGATCAAGAGATCTTGGGAGCGTGGGAGCAAGTGTGGAACACTCCCCAGTTTCGACGCGTACGAGAGGTGAACTCCAAAAACAGACGTACGGAGTTCGAACCAGGAGCTGGAATGTCAACCCACTATGGCGGTTCACGCTCTTACCCAAATCATAAGGAGGCACTGGTATGTATATTTTAATAAAATGCAATGAGGTCGGTGCTAGGTACCTCTTTTTACTAGAATTTCGATATGCAATGGGGTCGGAGCTAGGTACCCCTTTTTATTAGAATTTTTATATGCAATGCATGGGGTCAGAGCTAGGTACCCCTTTTTACTAGAATTTTTATATGCAATGTATGGGGTAGGAGCTAGGTACACCTTTTTACTAGAATTTTGATTTCTAATGCATGGTGTCGGAGCTAGGTACCTCTTTTTACTAGAATTTTGATTTGCAATACATGGGATCCGAGCTAGGTATACATTTTCAATTGATGTTTAATATACCTATCAAGTTTGGTGGAATTGAAATACGTAGTCTTAATTGGTAGAATTAGTGTCAATTGATGTTCAAATGAGTTAATACCCTTTCTAATTGAAAATTGTTTCAATTTGCATGAAGTTTCCCTTGTTAGGTATAGATCGAGTGTTTGAAAAAGTTCTTTTGATAGAGTTTTGTGTAGATATACATATTAGAGTGTTGATTTGTAGCTTCCTCTTCTTCTTTCTTCGCATTATCTCTTTCACTCTTTGAAAGTATCTTTCTCTTTATTGTGTTATAAAATTTATTCCTCTCGATCATTTGATTAGTTTTTTTCAGATTCATATGTTCACCCTTCTTCTTTAACAATCTAGGTACTTACAACTGCATACCAGTTTTCCTAGTATTATAACACAAGTACAACATTTGTCATTTTGTTTTCTTCTCATTATCTTTTTCTGTCGAATGGTTCTCAAATGGGTTCTTTTAGTTTTCCAAAGAAGTTGTTTTCTTATTATCTTAACATATTTGTTCAGCTTATAAAGAAAATCTACCACACATACAACTTTCCAGTTGAGGAAAACAACAGCAAACCAAAAGCAAACAAAAAACCAACTTAGAAGAAAATAAACAATTAACCATAGCCGTGCAATAATAGCAAAAGATTTTTGTGTTTAAACATAGTTAAGACAAACAACCACCCACTTTTAAAGATGCTGTAGAATTATTCGTTGTTAGTATTTTGTTTGCAGTTACAAATTCATTCCTAAAGAGAGTAGAATTAAACCTCTCTTGACAATCGTTTTTCTTACTTTATTTCACGTGCTAAAATTAGTTGCAATGGGACAAGATATATCAATTGTTGTTTATGCTGGTTAATTAGCATTCAAACATTCGTATACATTAAGTTTTTGATGCACCATTTACTAATACTTTAATGTGTGTGTTTTTTCACTGAAGGAAATAGAGAAAGGTGCACCGGTGGATGCATACACCCTGTTTCTTCACACTCATAGTAAGAAGAATGAACGTGGAGAAAGGGAATTTAGTTGTGCGAAAGCAAAAGCAGTGGTGGTACGTTTTAGTACTTTATAAACTCTTAATTTGAATATTAGTGTTTGCTGTTTAATTTCAAACATTCATAACTTTCTATATTTATGTAGGATGAGGTCGAGCAAGAGTTGTCGACCACCACAACTTCTGATGAAGTTGGCACATTTCAGCCTGTTAATCCAGTAGAGGTAAACAATGCTTTTTACAAAGCTGTGAAGGGGAAGTCGAAGAAGCAAAGGCTGTATGGTCTCGCAGACTCTGCCAGGCAATACTACCCAAAGCAATATACCCGCACTGCCGCATCAACATCCACATTTGATGAGCAAAGATTCCAACAGTATAAGGAGGAGGTTGATGCCAAGATGAAAGCAGAGATACAACAATATCAAGAGAAGATGGAGGAGGGGATGTGGAGGTGGGATGAGGAGATGCTGAAGCACAAGCAGGAGTTGATTTCAAGCAGTTCTCACAGTTGATGGCTAGCTCTCCGTGATCACAGTGGGGTCCACCTCCTCCTTCAGGTTCTTAGAGTGGGATGTCGCAGGCCATTGCGCCATGGGGTCCACCTCCAGCTTCTGGGCCTCATCAGGTCAACTGTCATGGGGTCCATCTTCAGCTACACCTGGTTCTCATCAGATGAGTTCATCATGGGGTCCACCCTCAGCATTTGGGTCTCAGAGTGGGATACCGGCACAGGGATGGTGTTCGGGTCCGGCTCAGGGATTGTGGGGTCCACCACAGACTGTACCTCATGCTCCACCATTTATATCACATGCTCAGGTTCCACCAGAAGGGAACCTGCATCAAGCTAGGGATGGCGATACTGATACGTGATTCAAAGAGTGACTGAGTTGGTGTATGTATGATTATTGTAAACTTTTAGGTTTTATCGGTATGGTTTTATGGTCATTCTATTTACAATGTTGAATATTATTTTTCAGATATATAAAATAAGTTAAATATATATATATTATAAAATTAAATATCTAAGTACCACGCTTTATAATATATATAATTCGTGCCTATTGAATATTTTAACATTTTATTGTTTAATAATTTTAATTCTGAAATAGTTTTCAAATTCAAATATCAAAAAATGAAGAATAAATCACAATATAAAATAAATATGATCAAATAAATGCAAAATACAAAAAAAAATCTAAATACTTACGGATTATCCATAGAAATATTTTGAAGGTAATACATACCCACGGATTACCTATGGTCTGTCTAATAATAATAATTGGTATAAAGGTCTATTGGTAATCCGTAGGTAAAGTGACTGGTAATATTTTACCCACGGATTAACTACGGAATGCCTAATAAAAATGGTTGGTATAGGATTCCGGTGTTGGTAATATTTTACCTACAGATTACCAACGGATATTAAGATTTGAAGAAATGATGATGTGGTATCGGATTACTGACGGATTTTTTGTAGGTTTTACCTTCGGACCGTTCTGTAGGTAATCCGTCGGTAATTACGGCTGACATTTCCGTAGATAATCCGTAGATAATTTACTAATGGACTCATTTTTCTGTCGGTAATCTTATTACCGACCAATTAAATACTGACGGATGTTTTGAGTGAAATTTTGTCGGTAATCCGTCGGTAATTTTGATTACCTACGGAACTGTCCGTAGGTAATTTGCTTTTTCGTAATAGTGAATGTAGCCTCATGATCATTGTTATAAATTATTTTGCGTTGATTCTTAGCTGGTAAGGATTTTCATTTTAATGTGGGAGGTTATTCTGAAGTATCAACACACATACATCCACTTAATTTTGTTGGACATCTGTCTTTGTGAACCTGCTTCATGCTTCATGTCGATTTCAGAAGTTCAACTGATTTACATAACCATGTATCAGTGAGGAATATGTAAGAATATTTGCCTCAATTCCACTTTCAATCATCTGAGTCCACAGCTCCACAGCTCTCTCCATACTTCTCTGGTTGCAAAAGCCACATATAAGTGAATTATATGCCACAACATTCGCAACAATACCATCTTTTCTCATGTTCATAAACACAAGTTTTGCTTCTTCCACTCTTTCCATCTCGCAGAGACCCTTTATGACTATACAGTAAGTGAATATATTAGATACTATATTCAATTTCTTCATCTCAGTCCATAAGCTCAATGCTATAGGTAAATTTCCAGCCTCACAATGACCATCAATTAAGCAATTGTAAACAAATATGTTGGGATGAATAGCCAACTTGGCCATATAGACAGAGGTTTCTAGCTTCAGTAAGTTCTTCATGCCTACAAAGAGCATCCGTTAAATTCCAAACGTCACAACATTGGGAGGCAATCCATTGACCTGCATTTCTCGGTACATAACCACAGCACAAGATAGTTTTTCCACCTTACAGTAGCTGTCAATCATAGTGTTGTAAGTGTATAGACTTGGAGAGAAGTGTTCACAGGATCTCGATTTGGATCGTACGATTCTACGATCCAACTACACAAGGTCGATCCGGATTGCTGAATAGAATCGAATCGGGTGGGATCAGATCATGATCGGTAGAATTGTGTAGGATCGGTGGGATCGCGATCCTACTACGACCCCATGATCCTAACTCAACCTAATTTTAAAATAAAATTAGCTTCTATATCCCTTAAAATATTGCCAATTACAGTTTAAACATTATATTATGCCATATGATCTACTTAAATCAATTTGAGATTCTAATATTTATGCTTAAAGATCAATTTTAGTAAATAACATTAACAATGTTAACACAAGCTCATGGTAGGTTTGAAAACAGGTAATATATTCGAACTTTATGTACATCTAAAAGCTAAAAAAATAGGTACATTTTAATAATTTTGTGAATAGAACATTAATGCTATATACTTACTATATTAACAAAAGTTCTAATATATGTCTAAAATAATATATATTCTAATAGGTTAAACATATTAAAAAAATTATTTATATATTTAATATGAAATAAGAGAACATTGCCAAGAAGACTTTTTGAATTTTTACTACTTATTATATTTTATGTCTATTTTCAAAAATTATAATGCACTATTTTAGTTTTTTAATTTTCTATTATTATTTGGGTTGGAATGTTATTTGTTGATAAATATTTTATTTTTTTTACCTAATTCCTCCAGTTGAAGATTATTGAAGATCTTACAAGTTCGTTTTTATATTGTTTGGTTGTAAGTATCATTTATTGTAACGCCCCTATTTAACATATTTATAGCGGAAATAAAATACTAAAGGCGTACAGACCATCGGGTTCCAAACACCTGACACCAAACCTCACCAATTACAACTTAAAGATTACAATAGTCACGGCCTGAACCTCGAGAAAACTTAACAGAAATAAAACAGAAATAAACACAAACTCTCAAAGCCTAATCCCATCCCAATCACTCTTTCTCTTCGTGGCCACCTGTAAAATAACTTGTACCTGCAAGATAAAACCAAGCAACCCACCCCGAGAGGGGTGAGTCAGTTCCCAGGAATGGAACTGGTACGATCCTCCAAAAACAAACTTATAATACAACTCTTAAATAAATAATATCTTGAAAGCAATCACATAAACCACACAGAGGAGCAAGGCATTCCACAAATCACCAAATCAAGATAACAAGTTAGGAATAAAGATGATTAGCAGAAATGTAAAGTTAGTGAAGCAAAACCACACCATGTGTTAGTGAACATCCAATGCGTTAGTTAAACCCAATTCCCGTTAGGAGTAGAAAGACTAAAATAGTCACAAAGGACTAGGAATGATAAGATAGATCCAAGAACCAATAACTCAAGAGTGGAATAATTCAACTGGGAGAGATGGCCCCCACCGCCAAGTACGGCCTTTTAGGACAGGGGATATACAGACCCTCACTGTCTACAACGTCCCTTTTGGGACAGGGGATTTACAGCCCCACACTGTCTACCACGTCCCTTTTGGGACATGGCATATACAGGCCCTCACTGTTACCATTGAAGACGCGCCCAAGTAGTCACAAGGACTAGGAATGAAAGAAGAGATCCAAGAACGCATAACTCAAGAGTGGAATAAATCAACTGGGAGAGATGGCCCCCACCGCCAAGTATGTCCTTTTAGGACAGGGGATATACAGCCCCTCACTGTTCACTACGTCCCTTTTGGGACAGGGGATATACAGCCCCTCACTGTTACCATTGAAGACACGCGCACGTCGAAACCTCAAGAACTAGCTCATGGATGAAACGATATCCAGAGTCAAAAGAAGAATTTACCAAAATTGACCTTTTCCAAATTCCCACCAGATCACTAACTACCCAGAGCAATACCAAAACACTCAGTCCTACAGAGTGCAGAAGCGTAAACCCTAAGCAGTCAATGTCTAATGGAACAACCAAATAGAAGGAACCAATACCCAAGTGAGTTTCACATTCAAGGCTCAGTTAGTCACACAAGCTGAGTTAGTCACACAACCATTTCCTTTTAGAAATTCCTCTTAAACTCAGTTAGCGTTTTTCAAAAACGTCTCATAAATCAATCAACAAAAGTAACGGAGTACGAGAAATCGTACCTGGTCAACGCTGTAGCAGTTCTAGTAAACTCGTGCAAACATTCAATAATTCTCTGAGGAACATTGAAGATAATTTACTATCAATAACCTGTACCCTAAGTTAAACTTAAATAAATTCCTCTCTCTTATTTCCAAATCTCAATTATCTTATAAGCCCTCGCTTAAATGTTATGTATAACCTTTGACTTATTTTAGAAGGTTGTATAGCCCAAGGTTGTAGGATCAAGGAATGTATTTTATTAACACCTGCTAACTGCCCACTCCTATCCACTTTATTCATATTTAACCACAATCCTCACAATCAAAACTTTTGAGACCTTTATATCATAAATGTGTTTATATTATATAATTAAATCTAAGAATTTCAATAATAATCTTAAGCTCAATACCTTTATTCTTAATTTAGAATAAACATTGTATTATGACCTATGATGGATTCATCTCAGAATACTATACTATTATCTCACAATGTAAAGATTATGTACTTAAACAATATACTAGATAACCCATTATGATTAAGTCTTTCCCTTAACTTAATTAAGATCTACATCTTGTACATTGGAATCGTAGTGTTGTAGACACGTTTTAGCAAAACTTAATTGAACTGCTAAACTCAATTATCTCATCTTTAGTTCATATGACTTTTAATTACAACCATCTAATAAACTTGTCATAAGATGTTAAATAGCTTCTCATCCTGAATAACTATACTATAGTTAACTTAGTTTTAACGAATTAATCCTACATTTAGTATCACAAGGTATATTATATGTTTTATTATTACCTATACAATAAGGTGTTTAGTATAACCTTTTATGTATCCTTACTTACATTTAATTTCCTAAATGTTTTATTTTTACACACATTCCCCCATAGTCTATGTACAATCCTTTTATACAAACTTCAATAAACTTAAGTCTTAAATACATTTTAAATTGTTTACAAAACCTAAAGTTTCAAAGGAATAACTTAATAAATTAATCCCCTTTATTATGTTTAGGATAAGCATTATATCTTAACATAAGGTAAAATTTATCTAGGAGTTAAACTCTGATTCTTAAGTGAAATTGTTAATTATGTAATAAGATAATATATCTGAAAAATCCCCATACCTTATATTCAAATGATATATAATATTTTCAATGTTGTAAAGTAGATCAATATGATCTCTTATATAACCTAGTTTCATCTAACTAAAGGTTTTAAGGTTTTAAGTATCTAATTCCTATTTACAAACCTTTCATAAGTTCTAACTACTGAATACATCACTTAATTATAAACTCACATCCTGAATATTGGTAATAAATGTATTTTATATGGCTTATCTAATTCTAAGAAACTTAAGGATAATTATTTAGATAAATTTCCAAATCATAGTTTAATGTAGATTATATCATAATCCTTTTAATGATTTTATCTTAAACATTACATTATATTTCAATACCATAAATGTTAAGAGATGATTTAATCTAGACTTACTAATCCACTTCACATTTAGATGTAAAAGTATTACATTTATTTATTATTAACTATAGAATAAGATCTATTTGTGTAACATTTTATGTAATCTAATTACAAATATTCCTAAATTTTAACTTATTAATTTCTTAACCCAATTATAGATTTATATTGCGGTCATTGACTAAATATATACATGTATTTCAATACTGTTTATATAAATCTTAGAAATTCAAAGGTAACTCAAAACTCAATTTCATAGCCATAAATTAATACCACCTCATATAATATTCTTTTATTAGTATCATGTAGAGGTTTAGTTTAACTAATTAATTCCTTCATGTTATATTTTCTATAAGGTATTTTACTCCCTTTATTTATTTATTTATTTTATGTATATTTATTAGGATTAATTCAAGACATCCCTTATTTAGTTTTATTGCACCTAATTATTTATATTAACCTTTACACATAACTATATCCAATAGATGGTTTATAAAATAAAGTATTTTCCTTAGTCCCAATTAAGTATATGAACCTCCACATTATATGACTAGTATAAATATAGATTAATTAAATTCCTTGTCTTAACATATGTTACTATTTTATTTTATAAATAATATATATGAATATATATGTATTTAATTTCACCTCACTTAAAAGTTGATACTAAAAAATATTTCTTAACATTCTGTATTAAATGTTAGTTTAGTCTTATTATATTATTTTCAACCTATAAAATTTATTAATAAGCCATACTTTAATTTTTGTTACATTAAAAACCTTATATTATAAGGTAACTTATGAAAAACCTTAGAATTATAATTTTTAAACCTATTTCTTCTTGTCCAAAAATCCGCAAATTAAATATATAGCTACTATAACATTTTAGACATATTATAAAATTTCTATTTCATAAAAATATCTTTTTAAATTAACCAAATAATTCTAGAAAACCCGTAACTTGCAAAAATCATAACTTACGTTTAAAAACTCCAAAACCATAGTAATTTACATCAAAATAAACTAGATTTAATAAGGAATCTATGGTTAAAATTTCAAGTCAAAATACATTCGGGAAGGTATTTAAATTAACTCAACAAGTTAGGGTTATTTACTGGAATTTATAAAAACCTAATCTGAAACGTTTTAATCTCGGCCGTCCAGATCTTTTAACTAAAATCGGACGGCTGACAAGTCGCGAGTTCTTCAGCGAATGAAAATCGAACCCGAGTACTAAATCTTCAATATCTCTCAATCTACAGAACCAAATTGAGAGATTCTTGTTTCTACGGTTTCGAAATCCAATTACGGTTCTAATGATACCAAATTCGCTAGCTATAATGCAGGATTCAATGGTTTTCGAATTCGGTTTCGAGGTTAGGGTTCATAAGGGTTTCCGAAATCAAATCTCTCAAATTCACTCAATCTAAAGCGTAATTGATGCAATTGAATCATGGTTTTGACCGATAATGTAACATAGTTTAGCAAGGTTGAAGGAATTTGAAGAAAACTTACCGGAATTGCTCGAATCGAAAGGATTTGTTTTCGGTTTCTGGAAAAACGCCCCCTTTATAACCCGATTGAGTAGCCTACTTTGCAACACTATAATTTTCAGTACAGAACGAGTTTGGGCTTAATCTAAAGAAGAAACTTAGCTTTACACAATGATAGCAAGAACTCACCCTAACTTGCACTACACAGAAAGAAATCGAAGCTGGAAGTTGCAAGTTTACCTTGCGTTTTCTGGAAAGAAAACTATGATTTTATGTGGTGACGAATCTGAAACTTTAGACACCTCGTTCTTCCAAACGGTTGGGAATTGGCTTTGGTCATCAACATGAAAGTTGTAGAGGGATTAGAGCTCTTCAAAACGAGCTAAAGAACAGGAAAATTGGCTGAGAAACAAAGAGGTTATGGCAAGACGAAGTTACCTGAAATCGAAGGAAAACTGGAATCTGCAGTTTCGGTTTTGCATGGTGGCTACTTTGGAACGTATTTTCGGTTGATTTAGGACGAACTAGGTTTAGTGTGAGTTATGGTTGTTTAGAGGAAGTGTAGGAGAAGACAACAAAGAAGACGACACTAAAAAATTCCAAAAGATGAGAAAGTTATGAAGGTCACAAGTTAGGGCAAAGACTGGTATCTGTTACCGGAAAAATAGGAGATAGAATCGACTAAGTACTGGGGCGCGTATCCCGAGGCGCGTGATGAGTCAGCAAACCTTGCCACATCAGCTTTTTTTCAAAATTTTGGCTCTAAACTTCATTTGATCATAACTTTGGCTAGGATGATCCGTTTTTGACGTTCTTTTTACCGATCTTCATGGTTTTCCATAACCCATTTATTGGTATAGGTTTCATGGGATGGTTTGACCATTCTCAAAAAGTCAACCCTAGCAAGGCTTAAAAGGCTTTAGGGTTTCTAGAATTTTATATTGACTTTTATGTTTCAAAACAATGTTCCAACTCTTCCTAAAATCTTTATAATATACTTGGAGTGTCTAGGAAGTTTTCCAAGATTTATTGACTTATAAATCTTGTTATTAAATTCATAATACTATATAATATATATAATTAATATTAAATTGTATTCTTTAGAGTTAAATAGGAGGAATCCCCTAAATTAATTTCCATAATTCCATATAATATTAATACTCATAATTCCATACAATAATTTAATATTCATAATTCCTTATACTAATTTAATATTCATAATTCCATATAATAATTTAATACTTAATAGTATTATTAAAGGTTTAATAAAAGAAATCCCCTAAATTAATTTAAATTAATTTAGGGGTATTTCAGTATATCCCCCTTAAAAGAAACTTAGCCTCGAAGTTTAAAAATCAACTAATAGGCACTCACAGCACTTCGGGTGTGCTGAGACAATAATAATTCCAATGAAATTCCATACCAATCCAATCCTTTATTTCCATCCATTTCCATAACAACATTCCACTCGAGATTACTCAAAATCAAAACGAACCAAGATATACCAAGACATAGCATGATGAAAATCAACAGTCACATACTGTGTCATAATGTGAAAACCAAGCACATACAAACACCTCTCATTCTGCTAATAAGGCAGCATGGCATAATATGGATGAGGTGACGAAGGAAGAGTATGCCAGTATATCCCCCTTAAAAGAGCTAAGGTACGCCCTCGTACCGCTACTAACGAGAACCACAGAAGGATAGGAAAACATCATGCGAAAAGATGTGGGTACTACACTCAGAACACACTATCCAATAAGGTTGTTTTAAAAACCAATCACAACAATATGCATGGACCATATTAGACTACCAAACATTTAGTTTCTGTTTTCTTTAATTACTTGATGTTTATTTCAAACGCCACATTCAAAGAATTCAACACCTTATTAACCAGCTTTGTTGTAAATTTTATTGCACCATTGATTTTATCTGCGATCGATATATATATATCTGTATCTCTTGATTGTTTTGTATTTGTATTTTCTTAACTGTTATAAAATTTTATCTTATGATTATTATCATTCATTTTATGACTGATACGAATTATATGTCCATTATATGTTCATTTTATCATATCAATTATACAACTCAGGTGTAACACACTTGAGTAGTTCAAAATAATATTTCAGATCATTTAATAATCCTAGATAATCTTTCAAAATTATCCTCAAGGGTTTATTAGCCAACCATATGTTAAAACTCTATAAAATAAATATTTAAATTAATTTAGGGGATTTCAGTATATCCCCCTTAAAAGAAACTTCCTTTAATGGTTTTTATATTCAACAAGGGGTAGATGTTCTACCTTGAACTACCCAAATTTTAAATTCCCTTCCTCCATATATAGGTACTTTTCACCAAAGATTTAACTCAATAAATCCTTTACATGTATGAATTTAATACTGGATATTAAGATATAAGTTTTGAATTGTTCATTGTGGCTAGTAATGTAATATGCCTAGCTCAAGATTTCATGATGGTAACGTCTTACCACCAATCCTTCTCAAGTTCAACACAATCCATCACTTCCATAGAGGATTATTTCCAGTTAGATGACAAGGCTTGTCTAGCCCCTAGACTTCCAGAAGTGGGTGTGCACCCCCACTACTTTCAGCCTAGGAGTTTGTCGCACCAGGCACTTCCCGTAGGGTGTTAGGTTTAGGTGTTTTCTTTCTAAAGTTAGCATAGAGTTTTAGTGTGGTTTATGGGTTCGGGTGTATGCTACTAGTGTTTGTTAACCTAATAATTTTCTAGACTTAAGATTTATCCAAACATTACCTTTAGGCAACAATTTGTACCAAGTAATTCTTGAGATTTATTTTCGAACTTTAAAGGAGTTGAAGTACTTTCACATAATATCAATACTAATTTAGTTATTTAAATTTGTATTTGTATACTGTTTTCAACCAAAAGTATTCTTTAAAATTTCTAGGAGCATGTGTACTTGCTCTTAAGGAACTGTATTCTTAGCCATGTATTCTCCATAAGTATGCTTTTGAAAATAGCTTAATATATGATTTATCCCAACCAAAATCTAAACATACTCAATAGATGATATTCCAACCTATATTTCTACTGTAGTTTAATGTTTGTACAAAACAACAGCACACCATTCTCTACAGACATTCATAAAAAGAAAAGTGTATAAAGAAATCATTCACTAATCTAAGAAGGGTTAGGAGTCGTGCCTTACTGGAAACCTCACTTCCCAATTCTACCCCAATTCCCCAGTTTTAAGTGCACCTATAATCTAAGTATTTCACTCGGCTTGCTTTCTCGGTTCAGAGCGTAACCACGCTCTGATACCAATTTCTGTAACACCCCTATTTAACATATTTATAGCGGAAATAAAATACTAAAGGCGTACAGACCATTGGGTTCCAAACACCCGGCACCAAACCTCACCAATTACAACTTAAAGATTACAATAGTCACGGCCTGAACCTCGAGAAAACTTAACAGAAATAAACACATAAACTCTCAAAGCCAAATCCCATCCCAATCACTCTTTCTCTTCGTGGCCACCTGTAAAATAACTTGTACCTGCAAGATAAAGCCAAGCAGCCCACCCCGAGAGGGGTAGGTCAGTTCCCTGGAATGGAACTGGTACGATCCTCTAAAAACAAACTTATAATACAACTCTTAAATCAATAATAGCTTGAAAGCAATCACTTAAACCACACAGAGGAGCAAGGCATTCCACAAATCACCAAATCAAGATAACAAGTTAGGAATAAAGATGATTAACAGAAAGGTAAAGTTAGTGAAGCAAAACCACACCATGTGTTAGTGAACATCCAATGCGTTAGTTAAACCCAATTCCCATTAGGAGTAGAAAGACTCAGATAGTCACAAAGGACTAGGAATGATAAGATAGATCCAAGAACCAATAACTCAAGAGTGGAATAATTCAACTGGGAGAGATGGCCCCCACCGCCAAGTACGTCCTTTTAGGACACGGGATATACAGCCCCTCACTGTCTACAACGTCCCTTTTGGGACAGGGGATATACAGCCCCTCACTGTCTACCACGTCCCTTTTGGGACAGGGCATATACAGCCCCTCACTGTCTACAACGTCCCTTTTGGGACAGGGGATATACAACCCCTCACTGTCTACCACGTCCCTTTTGGGACAGGGCATATACAGCCCCTCACTGTTACCATTGAAGACGCGCCCAAGTAGTCACAAGGACTAGGAATGAAAGAAGAGATCCAAGAACGCATAACTCAAGAGTGGAATAAATCAACTGGGAGAGATGGCCCCCACCGCCAAGTACGTCCTTTTAGGACAGGGGATATACAACCCCTACTGTTTACTACGTCCCTTTTGGGACAGGGGATATACAACCCCTCACTGTTACCATTGAAGACGCGCGCACGTCGAATCCTCAAGAACCAGCTCATGGATGAAACGATATCCAGAGTCAAAAGAAGAATTTACCAAAATTGACCTTTTCCAAATTCCCACCAGATCACTAACTACCCAGAACAATACCAAAACACTCAGTCCTACAGAGTGCAGAAGCGTAAACCCTAAGCAGTCAATGTCTAATGGAACAACCAAATAGAAGGAACCAATACTCAAGTGAGTTTCACATTCAAGGCTCAGTTAGTCACACAAGCTGAGTTAGTCACACAACCATTTCCTTTTAGAAATTCCTCTTAAACTCAGTTAGCGTTTTTCGAAAACGTCTCATAAGTCAATCAGCAAAAGTAACGGAGTACGAGAAATCGTACCTCGTCAACACTGTAGTAGTTCTAGTAAACTCGTGCAAACATTCAACAATTCTCTGAGGAACATTGAAGATAATTTACTATCAATAACCTGTACCCTAAGTTAAACTTAAATAAATTCCTCTCTCTTATTTCTAAATCTCAATTATCTTATAAGCCCTCGCTTAAATGTTATGTATAGCCCAAGGTTGTAGGATCAAGGACTGTATTTTATTAACACCTGCTAACTGTCCACTCCTATCCACTTTATTCATATTTAACCACAATCCTCACAATCAAAACTTTTGAGACCTTTATATCATAAATGTGCTTATGTTATATAATTAAATCTAAGAATTTCAATAATAATCTTAAGCTCAATACCTTTATTCTTAATTTAGAATAAACATTGTATTATGACCTATGATGGATTCATCTCAGAATACTATATTATTAACTCACAATGTAAAGATTATGTACTTAAACAATATCTACTAGATAACCCATTATGATTAAATCTTTCCCTTAACTTAATTAAGATCTACATCTTGTACATTGGAATCATAGTGTCGTAGGCGCGTTTTAGCAAAACTTAATTGAACTGCTAAACTCAATTATCTCATCTTTAGTTCATAATGACTTTTAATTACAACCATCTAATAAACTTGTCATAAGATGTTAAATAGCTTCTCATCCTGAATAACTATACTATAGTTAACTTAGTTTTAACGAATTAATCCTACATTTAGTATTCACAAGGTATATTATATGTTTTATTATTACCTATACAATAAGGTGTTTAGTATAACCTTTTATGTATCCTTACTTACATTTAATTTCCTAAATGTTTTATTTTTACACACATTCCCCCCATAGTCTATGTACAATCCTTTTATACTAAACTTCAATAAACTTAAGTCTTAAATACATTTTAAATTGTTTACAAAACCTAAAGTTTCAAAGGAATAACTTAATAAATTAATCCCCTTTATTATGTTTAGGATAAGCATTATATCTTAACATAAGGTAAAATTTATCTAGGAGTTAAACTCTGATTCTTAAGTGAAATTGTTAATTATGTAATAAGATAATATATTCTGAAAAATCCCCATACCTTATATTCAAATGATATATTAATATTTTCAATGTTGTAAAGTAGATCAATATGATCTCTTATATAACCTAGTTTCATCTAACTAAAGGTTTTAAGGTTTTAAGTATCTAATTCCTATTTACAAACCTTTCATAAGTTCTAACTACTGAATACATCACTTAATTATAAACTCACATCCTGAATATTGGTAATAAATGTATTTTATATGGCTTATCTAATTCTAAGAAACTTAAGGATAATTATTTAGATAAATTTCCAAATCATAGTTTAATGTAATTATATATAATCCTTTTAATGATTTTATCTTAAACATTACATTATATTTCAATACCATAAATGTTAAGAGATGATTTAATCTAGACTTACTAATCCACTTCACATTTAGATGTAAAAGTATTACATTTATTTATTATTAACTATAGAATAAGATCTATTTGTGTAACATTTTATGTAATCTAATTACAAATATTCCTAAATTTTAACTTATTAATTTCTTAACCCAATTATAGATTTATATTGCGGTCATTGACTAAATATATACATGTATTTCAATACTGTTTATATAAATCTTAGAAATTCAAAGGTAACTCAAAACTCAATTTCATAACCATAAATTAATACCACCTCATATAATATTCTTTTATTAGTATCATGTAGAGGTTTACTTTAACTAATTAATTCCTTCATGTTATATTTTCTATAAGGTATTTTACTCCCTTTATTTATTTATTTATTTATTTTATGTATATTTATTAGGATTAATTCAAGACATCCCTTATTTAGTTTTATTGCACCTAATTATTTATATTAACCTTTACACATAACTATATCCAATATATGGTTTATAAAATAAAGTATTTTCCTTAGTCCCAATTAAGTATATGAACCTCCACATTATATGACTAGTACAGATTAATTAAATTCCTTGTCTTAACATATGTTACTATTTTATTTTTATATATATATATATGAATATATATGTATTTAATTTCACCTCACTTAAAAGTTGATACTCAAAAATATTTCTTAACATTCGGTATTAAATGTTAGTTTAGTCTTATTATATTATTTTCAACCTATAAAGTTTATTAATAAGCCATACTTTAATTTTTGTTACATTAAAAACCTTATATTATAAGGTAACTTATGAAAAACCTTAGAATTATAATTTTTAAACCTATTTCTTCTTGTCCAAAAATCCCCAAATTAAATATATAGCTACTATAACATTTTAGACATATTATAAAATTTCTATTTCATAAAAATATCTTTTTAAATTAACCAAATAATTCTAGAAAACCCGTAACTTGCAAAAATCATAACTTACGTTTAAAAACTCCAAAACCATATTAATTTACATCAAAATAAACTAGATTTAATAAGGAATCTATGGTTAAAATTTCAAGTCAAAATACATTCGGGAGGTATTTAAATTAACTCAACAAGTTAGGGTTATTTACTGGAATTTATAAAAACCTAATCTGAAACGTTTTAATCTCGGCCGTCCAGATCTTTTAACTAAAATCGGACGGCTGACAAGTCGCGAGTTCTTCAGTGAATGAAAATCGAACCCGAGTACTAAATCTTCAATATCTCTTAATCTACAGAACGAAATTGAGAGATTCTTGTTTCTATGGTTTGAAAATCCAATTACGGTTCTACTGATACCAAATTCGCTAGCTATAATGCAGGATTCAATGGTTTTCGAATTCGGTTTCGAGGTTAGGGTTCATAAGGGTTTTCGAAATCAAATCTCTCAAATTCACTCAATCTAAAGCGTAATTGATGCAATTGAATCATGGTTTTGACCGATAATGTAACATAGTTTAGCAAGGTTGAAGGAATTTGAAGAAAACTTACCGGAATTGCTCGAATCGGTAGGATTTGTTTTCGGTTTCTGGAAAAACGCCCCCTTTACAACCCGTTTGAGTAGCCTACTTTGCAACACTATAATTTTCAGTACAGAACGAGTTTGGGCTTAATCTAAAGAAGAAACTTAGCTCTACACAATGATAGCAAGAACTCACCCTAACTTGCACTACACAGAAAGAAATCGAAGCTGGAAGTTGCGAGTTTACCTTACGTTTTCTGGAAAGAAAACTATGATTTTATGTGGTGACGAATCCGAAACTTTAGACTCGTTCTTCCAAACGGTTGAGAATTGACTTTGGTCATCAACATGAAAGTTGTAGAGGGATTAGAGCTCTTCAAAATGAGCTAAAGAACAGGAAATTTGGCTGAGAAACGAAGAGGTTATGGCAAGAAGATGTTACCTGAAATCGAAGGAAAACTGGAATCTGCAGTTTCGGTTTTGCATGGTGGCTACTTTGGAACGAATTTTCGGTTGATTTAGGACGAACTAGGTTTAGTGTGAGTTATGGTTGTTTAGAGGAAGTGTAGGAGAAGACAACAAAGAAGACGACACTAAAAAATTCCAAAAGATGGAAAGTTATGAAGGTAACAAGTTAGGGCAAAGACTAGTATCTGTTACCGGAAAAATAGGAGATAGAATCGACTAAGTACTGGGGCGCGTATCCCGAGGCGCGCGATGAGTCAGCAAACCTTGCCACATCAGCTTTTTTTCAAAATTTTGGCTCTAAACTTCATTTGATCATAACTTTGGCTAGGATGATCCGTTTTTAACGTTCTTTTTACCGATCTTCATGGTTTTCCATAACCTATTTATTGGTATAGGTTTTATGGGCAGGTTTGACCATTCTCAAAAAGTCAACCCTAGCAAGGCTTAAAAGGCTTTAGGGTTTCTTGAATTTTATATTGACTTTTATGTTTCAAAACAATGTTCCAACTCTTCCTAAAATCTTTATAATATACTTGGAGTGTCTAGGAATTTTTCCAAGATTTATTGATTTATAAATCTTGTTATTAAATTCATAATACTATATAATAATATATAATAATTAAATATTAAATTGTATTCTTCAGAGTTAAATAGGAGGTATCCCCTAAATTAATTTCCATAATTCCACATAATATTAATACTCATAATTCCATACAATAATTTAATATTCATAATTCCTTATACTAATTTAATATTCATAATTCCATATAATAATTTAATACTTAATAGTATTATTAAAGGTTTAATAAAAGAAATCCCCTAAATTAATTTAAAAGAAACTTCGCCTCGAAGTTTAAAACTAATAGGCACTCACAGCGCTTCGGGTGTGCTGAGACAATAATAATTCCAACGAAATTCTATACCAATCCAATCCTTTATTTCCATCCATTTCCATAACAACATTCCACTCGAGATTACTCAAAATCAAAACGAACCAAGATATACCAAGACATAGCATGATGAAAATCAACAATCACATACTGTGTCATAATGTGAAAACCAAGCACATACAAAACCTCTCATTCTGCTAATAAGGCAGCATGGCATAATCTGGATGAGGTGACGAAGGAAGAGTATGCCAGTATATCCCCCTTAAAAGAGCTAAGGTACGCCCTCGTACCGCTACTAACGAGAACCACAGAAGGATAGGAAAACATCATGCGAAAAGATGTGGGTACTTCACTCAGAACACACTATCCAATAAGGTTGTTTCAAAAACCAATCACAACAATATGCATGGACCATATTAGACTACCAAACATTTAGTTTCTGTTTTCTTTAATTACTTGATGTTTATTTCAAACGCCACATTCAAAGAATTCAACACCTTATTAACCAGCTTTGTTGTAAATTTTATTGCACCGTTGATTTTATCTGCGATCGATATATATATCTGTATCTCTTGATTGTTTTGTATTTTCTTAACTGTTATAAAATTTTATCTTATGATTATTATCCATTCATTTTATGACTGATACGAATTATATGTCCATTATATGTTCATTTTATCATATCAATTATACAACTCAGGTGTAACACACTTGAGTAGTTCAAAATAATATTTCAGATCATTTAATAATCCTAGATAATCTTTCAAAATTATCCTCAAGGGTTTATTAGCCAACCATATGTTAAAACTCTATAAAATAAATATTTAAATTAATTTAGGGGATTTCAGTATATCCCCCTTAAAAGAAACTTCCTTTAATGGTTTTTATATTCAACAAGGGGTAGATGTTCTACCTTGAACTACCCAAATTTTAAATTCCCTTCCTCCATATATAGGTACCTTTCACCAAAGATTTAACTCAATAAATCCTTTACATGTATGAATTTAATACTGGATATTAATATATAAGTTTTGAATTGTTCATTGTGGCTAGTAATGTAATATGCCTAGCTCAAGATTTCATGATGGTAACTGTTGGAGTATGAAGGTGTTGCTGAGATAGTCAACCAGATCAAACGATTCAATCACACTTCTCAAAACAAGACAGAGTCCGTCAACCTTGAAAGATCGAATGAGTCTTTGTCCTTACCGAAAGAGCGAGAGAGTCCATCCATGTGAATTCATCAATCAGTAACGAAATTCAAGGAGCAACGTCCACTAAACCATAACAGTCATCAACTATCATCCTTGGGCCGAAATTCATGCAAAATGTGAGCAAAATCCAAAGCCTTGACTTTCTGGTAATTCGAGGAGTCTGTCGGTCAGTTGCGAAAATTAAGGAGCAAGTACAGCAACTACATTGACTTACAACGGTCATCAACATTCAGACTTGGACCAAAATTCTCTCAACATGGCACTAATCAGAAGACTTGGCTTCAGCTTCCGAAATATGGCTCCAGCTTCCGAAATTCAAGGAAAGAGTCATTGGTTCCTGAAATTTCGGAACTGACAGAGTCAGTCTACTACATCAGACGTGAAAGTCATAATTGAACGTTGCCAAGTCGTCCAATGGATTGGTAATTGTCTGAAAATTAAGGGCCAAGGCTTAGCAACGTTCATAAAGAAGTTAGGACCGAATTTTAAGCAACTACAACGTTCAGATGGCAGAAATTTCGGAAGCAGACTCCCTCACCGGCTCCACTATATAAGAGAGTTGTCATTTCGTTTCTCATTGCAGCTTTCCAAAGAGAATCATTCAGAGCATTTGTTTAGAGAAAGCTTTGCCTATTTTAGAGAGAGAAAAAAAGAGAGAGAAGTACTAGATTCGTTTGTGCATACCGATAGAGTCTTTCTAGGTAGGACCTAGTTTTCACTACACTTATCATTGAGCTGATCAGAGATTGTATTGGGTGAGTGAGTGAAAAACCACGAAGTTAGATTCCCTGTTTCTTACTTTGCGTTTCGGGGCACTTATAGTTGTTTGTTTTGACCAGGAAATAAAAACTTATTTGTGTATCCTCTGGTTCGACAGAGTCTCCACCTTTCGCGTGTTAATCCATTTAGCTCCGCTAAGTCTATCGTACTTCACTACCGAGCAACTGCTTCCGCGCACTTAGTTCGGCTAAGTGTTCTACGTCTCAAGTGTTGTCACCTACGAAGTTGATTGAGTGCCTCTATACACAGAGTGTTTCTTACTTTCAAAGACGATTGAGTCAAAAAAACTTTAGACTCACACACCTTGAGTTGGTTTGAGTCAGCCACCCGATCCTACATGTGGTATCAGAGCTTGCTTAGGCTGACAGTCAATCAACGAGCTATGGAAGCTGTCGGTTGGGGTGATTCAGACTCTGACGATCCAGACACAGGTCCAGCGGCTTGGTATGTCTCATTGGCACATGATACGACGGAGTCCATGATCCTGACAATGAGTGTAACTCGTTCCCATCTTGAAACAGACCTTTATCGTATAACTCCATTGGGTTTTATGACTTTAATTGCTAAATGGCTTCTGAAAACTAACTCTCTTTAAAGTTGATCTTAACAGAAAAATCTCCGAGTTAAGTGAGGAACTTGAGATCTCAAAAAGTCTTATGTATGCTTTGAGATATGAAGCTGAGGAACATAAGAACTATTTCTGCTCACTTAGATTGGATTGCGAGACTCTCGGCGTCGTGTTGACTCCCTTAAAAAGGATCTCGACAAAAACAAGAGTCTTACTGAATCCAACCAAAGGGAACAGGAAGAGTCACTCACTCAGATTGACTCTCTCAAACATGACCTCACTGTTTTCGCTGACAAGTGTTTGTTCTTGCAGAATGAGCTAAATAGTTCAGAATCTCAAGTTATCTCTCTAACCTTTCTGTTGAGAAACTCTCTAGAAAATTGAAAGAAAAGGAACATGCACTCTCTCTCAAACCAGTCAATTTCATCAAGCAGGTCACTCCATCAGAATTGCCCGAGTGGGCCAACTCCAAGATCAAGGAAGTTAGTCAAGATCGTGATAATCTTCAAAAGGAAGTTGAAAAACTCTCCCAAGAGATAGTCAATATACGATCTGGAGTTGGATCCACTCAATCGAAGCCCAAGTGGCATAAAGGTAAATTCGATATCCCTAAAAATATGTCCAAATCCAACAACAAACCCAAGCGCCAACAACAAAAGAAAATTTTGATTCTTGGTGGAAAGGACAACAAAAATACGTCAATCTTCCTCCCACTAAGATTTGTGGTTATTGCGGGAGTCTTGGACATAGAGATAGTGCCTGTGAAAAGCTTCACAAGGATGTGTCATTTAATATCAAGCGACTCAATCTTATCCTTGAGGCACGAGAAAAGCTGAAAAAATCTGGTTCAAAAAGGGGACCCAAGTATATTTGGGTTCCCAAAAGTACCAAGTGATTTTTTTTGCAGGTGGAAGCGAGCGTGGAGATGGACTATGTGTACTTGGACAGAGGGTGCTCCACAACTGGAAATCCCGACAAATTCAGCTCGCTTTCATCCTACAAAGGAGGTAAGGTCACCTTTGGAAACAACAACCAAGGTGAAATCGTGGGAGTTGGCACCATAGGTAACCCCTCCAAGTTTAAGGTAGATGGAGTCCATCTGGTCACTGGACTTCAACCTAGTCTGTTAAGCATTTTTCAAATTTGTGAAAGATTCAATTTAGTACTTCTCTCATATGTCGTTTGCAAAGTTTTTGATGAACGTACAGGATCTCTAGAGCCACAGGACGTAAAGAAGGTAATATGTACAAGAAATGTCTAAATGCCATCAATTCGGACGACCAAGTCTGTCTATGTGCTCGCTTTCAAGCAGCACCCAATCAGTCTTATCTCAAGGTGGTCAAGCGAATCTTTCGATACTTAAAAGGAACCAGTCAACTTCATCTATGGTACCTTCGTTCCCCTATATTACTTTATCTGGTTTTAGTGATTTTGACTGGATAGATTCTCTATGATCGAAAGAGTACATCTAGCAATGCAAAATTCCTTTGTCTATGCTTAGACTCTTGGTCCTCTACAAAGCAAAATTTTACTGAGATCAAATTGGTATTTTTGTGATAATAATTGTGCATTTAAAATCTCTGGAAACACATTGAAGAACCAAACACATTGAAATACGTTTCCATTTCTTGAAGGACTGTGTTGAGAAAAAGGTAATTCAACTTGACTTTGTTCCAATAGAGGATCAGCTAGCAGATATCTTTGCCAAGCCTCTTCCTACCACCAGATTCGAGGCACTCCGTTCAGCACTCGGAATGACTCAATCAACGGAAGACGGTAATCTCTCTTCTCCCTTGGTTGTAATAATTAGTAGGTGTTGTTTGCATACTGTTTGAGTCAATCCGTGTTCTCATATCGATAGACTGTGTCTGTTCTTTGTATCCCTTAGCGATTTTCATTTAAAAAAAAAGAAAGAAGAAGGGAGAGGACAAAGGCAAGGTACTCCGCTAACTTGTTTCTCCTGAACCAAAACGGACCTCGTCCACTCGGTTATTAAGCCTTTAAGGGTGCTTTATCACCTAACTTCCTAAGGATGCGAAACCTGGGAAAGTTGGCCCAAAGCTGTTACATGGGTGGAGAGAAAAGTCTGGGGGATGGAGACAGTCCCTGTGTGCTAAACTTGTTAAATATCTATGCATTGCAAATATAGAGCTATAAAGTCTTCAAAAATAAATGCAATGCAACAGGGATCATTACAAGTTATGAGTATGTGGCAATGAAAGGTGTGGAATATGACAATACTTCTTGCCCCTTGTCGTCCATAAGTATGTTTGCGTTATGGATACAGTCTATTTGTTTTTTAATGTACGGATTGACTTAGACTTGTTGCAAACTTCCTTACTGATGACAACAAAAAGGGGGAAGTAGTGAATCCCGTCTCTCACGAACGGGTCACTCGGTTATGTTCTGGATTGACTCTGTCTCTGTGCGACTAGGTCTTAGGTGAAGTTTGGATATTCTGTTTGTTTTTACTCTGTTGGTACTAGATCATGTTGGTTGCAGTTTTCTTAACTTAGTCATATATTCCCTTTTCCAATCTCTCAGTAGGTTGTGGTTTGCCAAATTGTACTCATCGATTCAGGGGGAACTCTAACAAGAGTTACTCAATCTATGCTGTGATTAAGGGGGAACTTGGACAGGGTCGGTTCCCCAAAATACTTTTTTCCTTGTCTTGTTTTGCAGATTGACTCATTCGGGATTCACAAAAAGAGTTTTGCTATCATCAGCAACAAGGGGGAAACTGTTGGAGTATGAAGGTGTTGCTGAGATAGTCAACCAGATCAAACGAGTCAATCACACTTCTCAAAACAAGACAGAGTCGTCAACCTTGAAAGATCGAATGAGTCTGTCCTTACCGAAAGAGCGAGAGTCCATCCATGTGAATTCATCAATCAGTAACGAAATTCAAGGAGCAACGTCCACTAAACCATAACAGTCATCAACTATCATCCTTGGGCCGAAATTCATGCAAAATGTGAGCAAAATCCAAAGCCTTGACTTTCTGGTAATTCGAGGAGTCTGTCGGTCAGTTGCGAAAATTAAGGAGCAAGTACAGCAACTACATTGACTTACAACGGTCATCAACGTTCAGACTTGGACCAAAATTCTCTCAACATGGCACTAATCAGAAGACTTGGCTTCAGCTTCCGAAATATGGCTCCAGCTTCCGAAATTCAAGGAAAGAGTCATTGGTTCCTGAAATTTCGGAACTGACAGAGTCAGTCTACTACATCAGACGTGAAAGTCATAATTGAACGTTGCCAAGTCGTCCAATGGATTGGTAATTGTCCGAAAATTAAGGGCCAAGGCTTAGCAACGTTCATAAAGAAGTTAGGACCGAATTTTAAGCAACTACAACGTTCAGATGGCAGAAATTTCGGAAGCAGACTCCCTCACCGGCTCCACTATATAAGAGAGTTGTCATTTCGTTTCTCATTGCAGCTTTCCAAAGAGAATCATTCAGAGCATTTGTTTAGAGAAAGCTTTGCCTATTTTAGAGAGAGAAAAAGAGAGAGAGAAGTACTAGATTCGTTTGTGCATATCGATAGAGTCTTTCTAGGTAGGACCTAGTTTTCACTACACTTATCATTGAGCTGATCAGAGATTGTTGGGTGAGTGAGTGAAAACCACGAAGTAGATCTCATCTACTGAGTGGGCATTATAAGTTGTTTTGTTTTGACCAGGAAATAAAATAACTTATATTGTGTATCCTGCTGAGTTCGACAGAGTCCTCCACCTTTCGAGTGTTAATCCATTTAGCTCCGCTAAGTCTATCTTACTTCACTACCTTGAGCAACTGCTTCCGCGCACTTAGTTCGGCTAAGTGTTTCTGCGTCTCAAGTGTTGTCACATACGAAGTTCGATTGAGTGCCTCTACATCACAGAGTGTTTCTTACTTTCAAAGACCGATTGAGTCAAACCAACTCTTAGACTCACACCTTGAGTTGGTTTGAGTTAGCCACCGGATCCTACAGTAACGTCTTACCACCAATCCTTCTCAAGTTCAACACAATCCATCGCTTTCATAGAGGATTATTTCCAGTTAGATGACAAGGCTTGTCTAGCCCCTAGACTCCCAGAAGTGGGTGTGCACCCCCACTACTTTCAGCCTAGGAGTTTGTCGCACCAGGCACTTCCCGTAGGGTGTTAGGTTTAGGTGTTTTCTTTCTAAAGTTAGCATAGAGTTTTAGTGTGGTTTATGGGTTCGGGTGTATGCTACTAGTGTTTGTTAACCTAATAATTTTCTAGACTTAAGATTTATCCAAACATTACCTTTAGGCAACAATTTGTACCAAGTAATTCTTGAGATTTATTTTCGAACTTTAAAGGAGTTGAAGTACTTTCACATAATATCAATACTAATTTAGTTATTTAAAGTTCTATTTGTATACTTTTCAACCAAAAGTATTCTTTAAAATTTCTAGGAGCATGTGTACTTGCTCTTAAGGAATTGTATTCTTAGCCATGTATTCTCCATAAGTATGCTTTTGAAAATAGCTTAATATATGATTTATCCCAACCAAAATCTTAACATACTCAATAGATGATATTCCAACCTATATTTCTACTATAGTTTAATGTTCGAACAGAACAACAGCACACCATTCTCTACAGACATTCATAAAAAGAAAAGTGTATAAAGAAATCATTCACTAATCTAAGAAGGGTTAGGAGTCGTGCCTTACTGGAAACCTCACTTCCCAATTCTACCCCAAGTCCCCAGCTTTAAGTGCACCTATAATCTAAGTATTTCACTCAGCTTGCTTTCTCGGGTTCAGAGCGTAACTACGCTCTGATACCAATTTCTGTAACGCCCCTATTTAACATATTTATAGCGGAAATAAAATACTAAAGGCGTACAGACCATCGGGTTCCAAACACCCGGCACCAAACCTCACCAATTACAACTTAAAGATTACAATAGTCACGGCCTGAACCTCGAGAAAACTTAACAAAAATAAACACATAAACTCTCAAAGCCTAATCCCATCCCAATCACTCTTTCTCTTCGTGCCACCTGTAAAATAACTCGTACCTGCAAGATAAAGCCAAGCAGCCCACCCCGAGAGGGGTGGGTCAGTTCCCTGGAATGGAACTGGTACGATCCTCAAAAAAAAAAACTTATAATACAACTCTTAAATAAATAATAGCTTGAAAGCAATCACTTAAACCACACAGAGGAGCAAGGCATTCCACAAATCACCAAATCAAGATAACAAGTTAGGAATAATGATGATTAACAGAAAGGTAAAGTTAGTGAAGCAGAACCACACCATGTGTTAGTGAACATCCAATGCGTTAGTTAAACCCAATTCCCGTTAGGAGTAGAAAGACTCAGATAGCCACAAAGGACTAGGAATGATAAGATAGATCCAAGAACCAATAACTCAAGAGTGGAATAATTCAACTGGGAGAGATGGCCCCCACCGCCAAGTACGTCCTTTTAGGACAGGGGATATACAGCCCCTCACTGTCTACAACGTCCCTTTTGGGATAGGGGATATACAGCCCCTCACTGTCTACCACGTCCCTTTTGGGACAAGGCATATAGAGCCCCTCACTGTTACCATTGAAGACGCGCCCAAGTAGTCACAAGGACTAGGAATGAAAGAAGAGATCCAAGAACGCATTACTCAAGAGTGGAATAAATCAACTGGGAGAGATGGCCCCCACCGCCAAGTACGTCCTTTTAGGACAGGGGATATACAACCCCGCACTGTTCACTACGTCCCTTTTGGGACAGGGGATATACAGCCCCTCACTGTTACCATTGAAGACGCGCACACGTCGAAACCTCAAGAACCAGCTCATGGATGAAACGATATCCAGAGTCAAAAGAAGAATTTACCAAAATTGACCTTTTCCAAATTCCCACCAGATCACTAATTACCCAGAGCAATACCAAAACACTCAGTCCTACAGAGTGCAGAAGCGTAAACCCTAAGCAGTCAATGTCTAATGGAACAACCAAATAGAAGGAACCAATACCCAAGTGAGTTTCACATTCAAGGCTCAGTTAGTCACACAAGCTGAGTTAGTCACACAACCATTTCCTTTTAGAAATTCCTCTTAAACTCAGTTAGCGTTTTTTGAAAATGTCTCATAAGTCAATCAGCAAAAGTAACGGAGTACGAGAAATCGTACCTGGTCAACGCTGTAGCAGTTCTAGTAAACTCGTGCAAACATTCAACAATTTCTGAGGAACATTGAAGATAATTTACTATCAATAACCTGTACCCTAAGTTAAACTTAAATAAATTCCTCTCTCTTATTTCCAAATCTCAATTATCTTATAAGCCCTCGCTTAAATGTTATGTATAACCTTTGACTTATTTTAGAAGGTTATATAGCCCAAGGTTGTAGGATCAAGGAATGTATTTTATTAACACCTGCTAACTGTCCACTCCTATCCACTTTATTCATATTTAACCACAATCCTCACCATCAAAACTTTTGAGACCTTTATATCATAAATGTGTTTATATTATATAATTAAATCTAAGAATTTCAATAATAATCTTAAGCTCAATACCTTTATTCTTAATTTAGAATAAACATTGTATTATGACCTATGATGGATTCATCTCAGAATACTATACTATTATCTCACAATGTAAAGATTATGTACTTAAACAATATCTACTAGATAACCCATTATGATTAAGTCTTTCCCTTAACTTAATTAAGATCTACATCTTGTACATTGGAATCGTAGTGTTGTAGACGCGTTTTAGCAAAACTTAATTGAACTGCTAAACTCAATTATCTCATCTTTAGTTCATAATGACTTTTAATTACAACCATCTAATAAACTTGTCATAAGATGTTAAATAGCTTCTCATCCTGAATAACTATACTATAGTTAACTTAGTTTTAACGAATTAATCCTACATTTAGTATTCACAAGGTATATTATATGTTTTATTATCACCTATACAATAAGGTGTTTAGTATAACCTTTTATGTATCCTTACTTACATTTAATTTCCTAAATGTTTTATTTTTACACACATTCCCCCCATAGTCTATGTACAATCCTTTTATACTAAACTTCAATAAACTTAAGTCTTAAATACATTTTAAATTGTTTACAAAACCTAAAGTTTCAAAGGAATAACTTAATAAATTAATCCCCTTTATTATGTTTAGGATAAGCATTATATCTTAACATAAGGTAAAATTTATCTAGGAGTTAAACTCTGATTCTTAAGTGAAATTGTTAATTATGTAATAAGATAATATATTCTAAAAAATCCCCATACCTTATATTCAAATGATATATTAATATTTTCAATGTTGTAAAGTAGATCAATATGATCTCTTATATAACCTAGTTTCATCTAACTAAAGGTTTTAAAGTTTTAAGTATCTAATTCCTATTTACAAACCTTTCATAAGTTCTAACTACTGAATACATCACTTAATTATAAACTCACATCCTGAATATTGGTAATAAATGTATTTTATATGGCTTATCTAATTCTAAGAAACTTAAGGATAATTATTTAGATAAATTTCCAAATCATAGTTTAATATAGATTATATCATAATCCTTTTAATGATTTTATCTTAAAACATTACATTATTTTCAATACCATAAATGTTAAGAGATGATTTAATCTAGACTTACTAATCCACTTCACATTTAGATGTAAAAGTATTACATTTATTTATTATTAACTATAGAATAAGATCTATTTGTGTAACATTTTATGTAATCTAATTACAAATATTCCTAAATTTTAACTATTAATTTCTTAACCCAATTATAGATTTATATTGCGGTCGTTGACTAAATATATACATGTATTTCAATACTGTTTATATAAATCTTAGAAATTCAAAGGTAACTCAAAACTCAATTTCATAACCATAAATTAATACCACCTCATATAATATTCTTTTATTAGTATCATGTAGAGGTTTAGTTTAACTCATTAATTCCTTCATGTTATATTTTCTATAAGGTATTTTACTCCCTTTATTTATTTATTTATTTTATGTATATTTATTTGGATTAATTCAAGACATCCCTTATTTAGTTTTATTGCACCTAATTATTTATATTAACCTTTACACATAACTATATCCAATATATGGTTTATAAAATAAAGTATTTTCCTTAATCCCAATTAAGTATATTAACCTCCACATTATATGACTAGTATAAATATAGATTAATTAAATTCCTTGTCTTAACATATGTTACTATTTTATTTTAAAAATATACATATATATGTATTTAATTTCACCTCACTTAAAAGTTGATACTCAAAAATATTTCTTAACATTCTGTATTAAATGTTAGTTTAGTCTTATTATATTATTTTCAACCTATAAAGTTTATTAATAAGCCATACTTTAATTTTTGTTACATTAAAAACCTTATATTATAAGGTAACTTATGAAAAACCTTAGAATTATAATTTTTAAACCTATTTCTTCTTGTCCAAAAATCCGCAAATTAAATATATAGCTACTATAACATTTTAGACATATTATAAAATTTCTATTTCATAAAAATATCTTTTAAAATTAACCAAATAATTCTAGAAAACCCGTAACTTGCAAAAATCATAACTTACGTTTAAAAACTCCAAAACCATATTAATTTACATCAAAATAAACTAGATTTAATAAGGAATCTATGGTTAAATGTTCAAGTCAAAATACATTCGGGAAGGTATTTAAATTAACTCAACAAGTTAGGGTTATCTACTGGAATTTATAAAAACCTAATATGAAACGTTTTAATCTCGGCTGTCCAGATCTTTTAACTAAAATCGGACAGCTGACAAGTCGCGAGTTCTTCAGCGAATGAAAATCGAACCCGAGTACTAAATCTTCAATATCTCTTAATCTACAGAACGAAATTGAGAGATTCTTGTTTCTATGGTTTTGAAATCCAATTACGGTTCTAATGATACCAAATTCGCTAGCTATAATGCAGGATTCAATGGTTTTCGAATTCGGTTTCGAGGTTTGGGTTCATAAGGGTTTCCGAAAGCAAATATCTCAAATTCACTCAATCTAAAGCGTAATTGATGCAATTGAATCATGGTTTTGACCGATAATGTAACATAGTTTAGCGAGGTTGAAGGAATTTGAAGAAAACTTACCGGAATTGCTTGAATCGAAAGGATTTGTTTTCGGTTTCTGGAAAAACGCCCCCTTTACAACCCGATTGAGTAGCCTACTTTGCAACACTATAATTTTCAGTACAGAACGAGTTTAGGCTTAATCTAAAGAAGAAACTTAGCTCTACACAATGATAGCAAGAACTCACCCTAAAATACCCCAAACCTTGATAGGTTGTTTAAAGGTTAAACTATGGTATTTAAAGGCTAAAAGGTGCCTTAGAAACATTAGTGTACAATTTAAACCATAGTAAAAACAATAAAGCACTAAAACACAGTTTGAGCAGAAACATGCTCTAAGCTTGGAGTGAACTTGGTTAGGTCCCAAAGAGCCTACCAGGACTTAATAATATTCAATTATGATGTAATAAGGCTAATTAAGTCCTTAGGAAACTTTGGTAGACAGTTAAACCAAACAGAACACAAGAAAATACCTTAAAGTCAATATGAGCATAAATGTGCTCTAAGCTTGGGATAAATTTGTATAAGACCTAATGGTCATACCTATACCTTATAAATATGTTAATGAACATATTAAATCAATTACCAAAGAAAACCAAGCTTGAAAACAAGTTAAAACACAAAAAGTGCTTTAAGGAGTCTTAAAGCACGTTTTTGGAAAATTGTCTTGTAAATGAGTTTTGAATGGCTAAATGTCCATCATTACTCTTTAATTAACATGTGTACTATATAGTATCACATTTGGAAGTCTATATCAATGGGAATTCAAAAATTTCACAACTATGTGCCTTGTTTTCATGAATAGTAACTTTTATAAGCTAGTTTGTAACATATGTTGTTATAAGTAATTAAATTGGTCAACAAAGACTATTATACCCTTCTAATTATAAGGGGGCACGATTTTAGTGGTGTGAGTCACCATACTTGGCCATCCAACTAAGAAAAGTAAAAGAAAATAAAGTAAAGTTACTATTTGCTTTATAACATAAATATCTTCAAACTTTGACTCTCTCCTCACCTTTCTTCATTTCCTCTTGTTCCCACCATCACCTTCCTCCATTCTCCCAACCAAAACCGTTCATGGTGCAGCACCTCTCTTCTCCAACTTCAATTGCTCACCAAATGTTCATTAATGCTCCAAAATCAATTTCAAGACTACCTTTGTCTTAGTTAGAGTGAGCTCTTCATTTCCCTCTTTTCAAATCTTCAAGAACTCCATTTCGGTGCCATGAAGATTCACCATTGTTGGAGCTTGAGCTCACCTTTTCATGCCTTGTCATTCTCCTTTGCTTCAAGGTAAGGAAAATCAAAGAAAAACAACATTCCCTCTTGTTTTTGTGTGTAACCGAGAATCACCTTTGATGGTGTCTTCTCTTGTTCTTTCATAGCACCATTTCAATCTTCAAGGGACAAGGAGGAGTCCTCTCTTGTTACATATTCAAGTTCTCTTTCAAATTCAAAGGTAAATATCATTTTAGTGTATTAAAACACTTATGTTAAACTAGGGTTTGTATATGAGTTTAAGTGTGAATTCTTAAGCTCATTACCCTTATATGTATATTGATTAGAAAGTTGACAAGTGATCAAACTCCTTGCTGATTTTCGGTTCAAGGAAACAAGAAAGAAGTTTGAGAGGAAAAGAGGTAAACAAACTATCTCAATGTAGTTTAAATGCCTTAGGAAAAATGAGCTTGATTTGCTTAATAAAATACCTAAGGAGCCAATGGTGAATGACCTAGTAAAATGCTCTCAAGGAAACTATTAAGGGGCATATGTGATGTTGAGTGTATTTGCAGGTTAAAGGCAATATATTATGTGGAAATTCAGTGTTTAAGGTTTATGCTATTTAAGGGCCTAAGAGCCATGTTATTTAAGGGCCTAAGTGCCAAGCAATTTAAGCTTATGCACTATATTGTGATGTAGTGCTAAATGTGTGAAGTTTGTGTATAAAATGTGTTTGATGGATTTTAGGTGTTCTGGAATGAAATAAGGTAAAAACCTAAGTGTTTGGATGTGAGTATATACAAGAGAAGCTATGGCAAAATTTGTATAATGTATAAGGAGTTTTAAGTGCTTAAATGAACTTTGGTGAACTAGGATATGTTAGGAAAGGATAAATGTTTTACTAGGGAAGAAAACATGTACTAAGGTGATTTAGAGTGATACAAGGATTTAGGTATCATCTTGGAAGTTCTAGGAATTCAATGTGTGTTTTTGAGAATGTTGATGTACAAGGAAGAAATGATGTTTAGGTAAGATGTGAAAAAGGAGATTTAGTTAGTAAGAAAAGAAGTTTGAGAGATGATGTTAAGGTGTAGAGGAAACACCTTGGTATAGTGGTCATTATAGGTGAAATACCACTCTAAAAATGTTGTTTAAGGTATGAAAATGGTAAGAAGGGAGTAAGTGATTAAGGAGTTATAAAAATGAGTTTTTATGGATATTATATGAAGGATTAAAGGTGCCAAATGATATTCGAACATATTAGGATATTTGAGGTGAAGTTTGGAGTTAAATGGGCAAGGGGAAACAAAGGTCTGGGGCAGACCGACCTTGCGACCGAACTTGCCAAGGTCGGTCGAGCCCAGTTTACCCTGCGAGAATTAGTTTCTGGAATGGACCGACCTTGGGGACCGGACTTGCAAGGTCGGTCGGGCTTGTATTTTCTATACGGATTAAGTTTCTGGAATCGACCGAACATGCGACCGAACTTACAAGGTCGGTCGGAGTAGAAAATTTTGACGGTAAAGTGTTCTGGAATGGACCGACCTTGTGCAAGGTCGGTCGGTAAGGTCGGTCTGACCAAAAATGTTGTTTATGGTTATAAAATGATATGTAATGATGGGGATTGATAGGTAATGATGTTATAAAGTTGTTAAGGACATGTTAGGTGAGTTTCAATGACAATTAAGTGGGTGAAAAGTTTTATTGAAATGTGAGAGTAAAACAAGTTAAAAATGTAAAGTTATTTAACTAAGCTAACGGGAAAGTTATAAGCATTAGACTTTAAACAATCATGTTACCCCGATGTTAATAAAAATACATGTAATGTTATCAGTTGTTCGAGAATTGCTCGAGGAACATAAGTGGACATGATAAAGTGGACTCCGGTGACAGGTAAGGTTTTCTTGCAACCTGTGTCCTACCGGATTACACCGGCTTGTATGCCAATGTGTTTTTCTGTGTGT
Organism: Limonium bicolor; assembly: GCA_023374045.1. NCBI lineage: Eukaryota > Viridiplantae > Streptophyta > Magnoliopsida > Caryophyllales > Plumbaginaceae > Limonium > Limonium bicolor. Next base: position 313,242,364 of record CM041777.1, on the reverse strand, counting down.
TTGCCACGTTATAAGATAAATCATGAAACGAGTTTACAGTCGTTACTGTTGTTGTATGTTTACGTGCCGATACCGGTAACCTCGAACGTGCTTGAAGGGCTAGTTAACCACTATTAGGTAAACGTAGGAGAACGGTATCCGGTGATAACGTTTCCGACCTAAGGAACGTTCTAACCACGGCTATGCGTGAGTTAGTTATGTGATGTTTGTGTGTGGTGTTTGTGTGTGAATGTATGACTCTCCCTTCCCTTGTGTGTTTCTAACAAGACTTAACCCAATGTTGTGATTGTTTAACTAAGTTCAATGATGAACTTCTGACAAGTGCTAACGGGGGAAGTGAGGAGTCCGGTCTGTTCCGGCCACGCGTGTGAGTATGGGGGTCGTTGTCATATCAGGTTCGATCCTCTCCGTATGTTATGGTTGTTTTCTAATTTGGTTTCCAACCTTCCCTTTAGCTTAACCAAGGCTATTACTGACTCACGTCGGGCCACAGGGGCATACTATGTTATGTTTGTTCGGTGTGCTTGGGTCACTATATCCGAGACACCTTGTGTTAAGTTATCCGTTCATTTAACGAGACGGTAACGAGTTATGTAACGAGCTTATCATGAGACTAGCAACATTCTCTAGGCTCACCAGTGTATAAACAATGTTTGGGTCAGTTCCTAAGAGAACCATTCCCGTTATGTTATGTATTTTTGTTGTGATGCAATATCTTTTGCGGTGTTATGATGTGCACGTTGAACGTGCAAAGTGTTGTTATGTGTTGGTATGTAGTGTATGTTATATGTTGTAGAATGTGGAGTATGTGGATCATGGACATGAATCCCGGTTTGTGATAAGAGGCGTTTAAGGATAACCCGATTTAAGGGTAAGTGTCGTCTATTAAGGTAGTAGCTCCATTAGAGGAGGAACACTCTAGGGATAATGAATACCATGAGTGACTTATCAAGTAAGGATGTATTATCCGTTTGTGAGCCCATAGAGGCGAAATGTTATGTGTTGTGTGTTTATAGTTGCATGCATGACTTAAATATAATTAATCGCATGCTAAGACGACAATTAGTTGTGCGTGACCCGGTAGCATGTGGGCTGCGGGATTACCATACCAGCAAAGGTGCTGAGCCCCTTGGGGGCCACCCTTTCTCTTCCTTTCCTATTTCAGGTACAGAGAGCTGGAAGCCGTTCGAGAGTAGGACGGGGTAGACATTGCATATGGGTAATCATTTAAGTGTATATATACAGTAGGTGTAGTAAGACCGAAATTGTTGTCGGCATCAGTTTATAAATACTCGGTATAGTTGAAAGGTGTATGTTGTTGTTGTTGTTAATGGAAAGTGATAGTAATGTGTAGTCGCTCGGGAATTTAGCCCATCAGACCGGTACAGTGTATATGTATTAGCCTTGTTAGCCACGTGGGTGGTTAACGGCGTGTAACACCAACGAGTTAAGTTATTTGATGAGGTGTGTATTCCGCTGTAGATTGTTGTTAAGTGTTTGTTGTTGGATGGGGTGTTACAAAAAAGTGGTATCAGAGCGATACTTCGCTCTGATGACTGAATTACCAAGCTTAGGAAGTACCGAGTTAGGATTTTAGTACTTTGGGTTAAGGGTTGAGTGATAGCGTGAGCGATACGCTAGTTAGGAACTACCAGTGAATACTGAAAACCTACTATATCCAACCCGCCCTCCACAACCCCTGTTTTATAACTTGGGAAAACAACGCCAGAGAGATGGAAGTCCACTCCTACTCGGGAATACCCGATCTGGCTGTTATTAAATACCTTTAAAGTACAGAAGACCTGTCATACGGTAGATCCCGAAAACTGGCAATCCCGGAGACGGTGCGCATCTGAACAATGCTAACCACATTTCATAACAAAGAATGAAGAATCAGTGTATAGAAGAATAGAATTTCCGGCAACCTGGGTCGACATGCCGAGCAGTCGAGGATAACCAGCTTGCAACGCACCGACCGTGCAACAGGCAAGAAGTGGATTAGTGAAACCCGAGACGAGTGTCTACGGGACCACAGTTGATAAATAATACACCAACGGTATACCAACCGACAAGGGAACTACAACGTAGTGCCCAAACAAGAGACAAGTCTCAGTAACCACGACAAATACGTGGAACGGGCTACGAAGAGGAAACAATACAAAAGAAAAGGGGGTCTCCCAGAATGGGAAACACCCTAGTTGATGATCATCATGTGAAGACAGTGAGAAGTCACCTAGAGGAGTTATTATCAAGACAGTAAGGTCAGTGAGGGCCAACAAGGCCACCGATGATAGTGCGGGTAAGAACAATACCACAACCGGTATGTGTTGAACCGATAACCAGTTAGCATGGCGCACTTGCCATGGCAAGTGCTGCTATAACAGGGCTGTTCGGGAAATTTATAACCACTACAAGTACTTGGTAAAGTACCATGAAGTTAAGTGTGATCGTCATAACAGTGAAAGGGCCTGTTAGCCTAACCTCTGTAATTGTAAGTACACCAGTCAGCAAGGAGCTAGACATGGTTAAGGTAAGAAGATGTTGTGAAACCATGAAAATTTTCTTTTAAACCCAAATTTATTCAAACCCTTTTTCCTTCAAAACCAGATTTTCTTTCAAACCAACACTTCTTTCTAACCTTCTTTTAAACCAAGCCAGTAAAACCAAGGACAGTTGACGAGGATACAACCATGGGTAAACTTTCCCTCGATTAAGTTCGGGAAGCAAGGAATGAATATTGTCACGGGACAATATAAGGGAGTTGACAACAGAATGCTTCACTTAGGCGTGTGACGGACACTACGAGTGTACCAACTGTAATGTGGGACGACCGCACTCCGATAGGAGCTTGTGGGCCTGACAGACCTACTTATGGGTTAGTTGGGTAAGTAGTAATGTATCAGTATGGTACCCCACATATGTATACAAGTAGAGTCCGAAACACGGGAAGTAGTCGACTCCGTACTACGGTCAGCAGTATAAGTCAAACAAGAACTAAGGATTACCATGAATGGTTGAAGTTAAGGAACTCAGTTAAGTTAACGAGACTAAAGGAATTAGTGAATTCCTTTCAAGGAAATGTTTAAGAGTCAAGAGGTGCGAAGTGCACTAACTGAATGTAAAGACATCGTATATGACTTAAGGATCCTCAAGGATAAACATGATGGCTGGAACGGAGACCCAGCCTGTGCATGGCAAGGCAGATGCCCAATGTGGACACATTAATGTGCAATGAACGGGATGAAACATCCGGAATAAGTACCTACACTACCGGGAAATGTTGATCTTCACAGAAGGAGATAATAAGCCAGTTAAGAACGCAAACGGCGTGGCTAACGGAATGTACCAATAAGTGTGAACTAGATGTAAAGGCATAACTTAACAACACCCAGGAGCAATCCTTGAAGGGTGTTCGCATCAACAATGGTTGAACGAAATGCATGACAGAAGCACAAGGGTTGAAACTAACACCCAGTTTAGACATAAGTTGTCAGGAGACGGACTAACAAACCTAAGGGGCATCCCATGAAAGGAAACGGAATACAACGACCTTGTCATGGAGCTCAATATAATATCCAAAGCATGTAATGTTGTACAGAGAAGTACATGTGTGTGGACAGCCTACAATGAGCGCAGCTCAAGGCAGTAAGGCTTATAAGCCACAAATAAAATGTGTTATGAAAATTAGATTGACTGTAAAAGTTTATGTTATATAAGTGAATAGAGTGGAGAACGAACCACTGCATTAAGAGTGGGGATACCTCTCGATATGTGAGACCGCAGGAGCGGTAGTTATGTGAATCAAGTTCAATAAATATGTTAAGGATGGACGATGTTATTATTGAAAGAGAGCAGCTAGCTTAGTAGTATGTCTATAAAGTGAAGCACCGAGCTAAATAACGTCAGTTTGAGACTCGAGTGAGCAATGCTCAAGGAGCATACAGTAGCCATCCAAATAAAGGACGAACCATAATACGAATGATGTAAGTATATGTGTGAAAGTTAATGTGACAGTAAATACCATGAAAGTTAGTGTTATACAATAACTAAGAGCACGGTGCACAGCAAGCGACCGTTGTATAAGCGCTGTTGAATAATGATGTGGAAGATAAGAGCAGTTATGAATTAAACTCAGTGGTGATGCAAGGTAAGTGATGATAAACAAACTCGGCAGTAAGCCAGTAGCCAGTATTACGAGATCGGAATCTCAATGAAACGCAGTGTGAATTCCACGCGAATCACATGAGGGATTTACTGTCAAGAGTTTACGCCTCTGCACTCTGTATGACTGAGTGTTTTGGTATTGCACTTGCGCAGTAATGATCGAGTGGGATAGCTAGGAATTGGAAACATGTTAATGGTGGAGGAATAATGTTGTAATGGCCGATGCGTAGGAAATGCAAGACCGCACCAATAAAGGAGAACTTGTACAAAACCAAATGTGGAGACATGATTAACAGTAAGTGACTACAGTAGCACTAACTGCCAAATATCGGTATGGAATATACCCCAAATGTTGTAAATAGCTGAGAGAGCACTACACACTAGGTAGTAGCTCAATCTCAACCGACAGTAAGTCGGAAGGGAACAAGTCAATCATTGTGAAATACATAGCTGTATACACAGTAAATGGTTATGGAAGTAGATAGAAAGTTTATAACTCACCGAATTCGCTAACGGTAAGAGATACCACGCGTCGGTTGAGAAACCATTGTTACCAAGATGAAGGTGACAATTGGGGATGTACAATACAGTACGAATAACGAATGGGGCAATTAAGCTCTACCGTTATTAGAGTTTCGCAGCAGAAACTAGTGAGCCAGTGATTCAAGTGTTGAATGTACATGGTGAACATGAGTGAATGGCTAATTATTAACGCCTAGAAGCCTAACAGGCCAGAATCGAAACCAACTAAGAGTTTAAACAAACTCCAATGAGAATTCTTGGTTTAGGAACTAAACCACCAATATGGTTAAGATCCTCTAATCAGAATCCATTATGTAATAGACGGCGTGGAAGCTAAAACACTTCACGACGGCAGAACATTTTAAGCCAATGTTTAGTGATTGATTACGTGGGCGTAATCCCTTTTAAGGGGGGTAGAGCGCAAAACCACTTAGTGTGTATTACCGTACAAGTGTACGTGATTTGTGTTGTGCATAGCACAAAATAATTTGTTTTGATGATTGGTGCGTGTGTTACGTAAACATACGCATTCATTCATGGTTTATTTGTGGTAATTGCGCACAGAAGATGCGAATACCATTGTAATAAGTGTGTTTATTTGTTAACAGTGGTGTGTGATAATACAAGTGTGGGGAGTAGAGAAACTCTCGGGGAACAAAACCCCGACAGTGTATAAATGTGAACCTGTGTGTTGTATTTTGATAAAATATGTGTATATATATATACTAATAGTGATTCATGAAAGGGTATGAAACCGACATAGAACCTAGTGAGAATAACAACATTAAAGTGAATGGAAATAACTGATAGACGAAGTTCTATCCCTTGGAGATGTATGATCATGATTAGAATGATTAAAAAGATAGAAAATTGGAAATGAGTGATTTATTTGATGCTTGAAAATGAAGTGGGAGGTGGAACTTGATTTGCATGCGATCAAGGGAAGCCGAACACAAATTGGGGTGGAAGGATAGTTCGACACTGATGCTGATCACATTAGGGTCGAATGATTCTTGAAGCTCCCTATAAGTGGTCACAAATAACCACGCTAAGAAAAGAAGCAAAGAGCATAAGTTGGACTTGGAGTTGTGTGTGTTTTCAAAAGGATTTTCAATTGGTACTTATAAAACGTCGATAGATACTTTACATAACTAAAGTTCTCTTACTTAACCTCACAAGGAAATTTTAAACTTAAGTGATTGTTTTAATCTCCCAAAGGCACGGGGACGGAAGGTGTCCATCGCGACCGGGTTCTGCGGGATCACAGTGTATGTCAAAGATATTTTTGATTGCTATACATGCTATGACATGTTGTGTGGTATGTGTAATAAATATTATTTTGACCTTGAGTTCCTAAAGTGTATGCTATTAAGACCTATGAGTCTAAATGTGTTGTGTTACATAGACCTATTTGTCTAAAGGCTGTTATGTTATCAAGACCTGTGTGTCTAAATGTTGTTATGTTACCCAAGACCAGAGAGTCTAAGGGTTGTTATGTGTGTGTAAATGTTGTTAAGATACCTGGACCATTGAGTCCGAGGTTATCAAGTGAATATGTTATGTTATGTATGGTTGTGAATGTGTTACCCGGACCATCAAGTCCGAGGGTGTGTTGTAAAATAAGTTTGGGTTATGGAAGTTTATTTCCAAGTGATTCCTGTGTTCTAATCTAATGATGTGTGGGAAGTGTGAACTTCGAGGACGAAGTTCTTTTAAGGGGGGTAGATTGAAATACCTAAAACCTTGATAGGTTGTTTAAAGGTTAAACTATGGTATTTAAAGGCTAAAAAGTGCCTTAGAAACATTAGTGTACAATTTAAACCATAGTAAAAAAATAAAGCACTAAAACACAGTTTGAGCAAAAACATGCTCTAAGCTTGGAGTGAACTTGGTTAGGTCCCAAAGAGCCTACCAGGACTTAATAATATTCAATTATGATGTAATAAGGCTAATTAAGTCCTTAGGAAACTTTGGTAGACAGTTAAACCAAACAGAACACAAGAAAATACCTTAAAGTCAATATGAGCAAAAATGTGCTCTAAGCTTGGGATAAATTTGTATAAGACCTAATGGTCATACCTATACCTTATAAATATGTTAATGAACATATTAAATCAATTACCAAAGAAAACCAAGCTTGAAAACAAGTTAAAACACAAAAAGTGCTTTAAGGAGTCTTAAAGCACGTTTTTGGAAAATTGTCTTGTAAATGAGTTTTGAATGGCTAAATTTCCATCATTACTCTTTAATTAACATGTGTACTATATAGTATCACATTTGGAAGTCTATATCAATGGGAATTCAAAAATTTCACAACTATGTGCCTTGTTTTCATGAATAGTAACTTTTATAAGCTAGTTTGTAACATATGTTGTTATAAGTAATTAAATTGGTCAACAAAGACTATTATACCCTTCTAATTATAAGGGGGCACGATTTTAGTGGTGTGAGTCACCATACTTGGCCATCCAACTAAGAAAAGTAAAAGAAAATAAAGTAAAGTTACTATTTGCTTTATACATAATATCTTCAAACTTTGACTCTCTCCTCACCTTTCTTCATTTCCTCTTGTTCCCACCATCACCTTCCTCCATTCTCCCAACCAAAACCGTTCATGGTGCAGCACCTCTCTTCTCCAACTTCAATTGCTCACCAAATGTTCATTATGCTCCAAAATCAATTTCAAGACTACCTTTGTCTTAGTTAGAGTGAGCTCTTCATTTCCCTCTTTTTCAAATCTTCAAGAACTCCATTTCGGTGCCATGAAGATTCACCATTGTTGGAGCTTGAGCTCACCTTTTCATGCCTTGTCATTCTCCTTTGCTTCAAGGTAAGGAAAATCAAAGAAAAACAACATTCCCTCTTGTTTTTGTGTGTACCGAGAATCACCTTTGATGGTTCTTCTCTTGTTCTTTAATAGCACCATTTCAATCTTCAAGGACAAGGAGGAGTCCTCTCTTGTTACATATTCAAGTTCTCTTTCAAATTCAAAGGTAAATATCATTTTAGTGTATTAAAACACTTATGTTAAACTAGGGTTTGTATATGAGTTTAAGTGTGAATTCTTAAGCTCATTACCCTTATATGTATATTGATTAGAAAGTTGACAAGTGATCAAACTCCTTGCTGATTTTCGGTTCAAGGAAACAAGAAAGAAGTTTGAGAGGAAAAGAGGTAAACAAACTATCTCAATGTAGTTTAAATGCCTTAGGAAAAATGAGCTTGATTTGCTTAATAAAATACCTAAGGAGCCAATGGTGAATGACCTAGTAAAATGCTCTCAAGGAAACTATTAAGGGGCATATGTGATGTTGAGTGTATTTGCAGGTTAAAGGCAATATATTATGTGGAAATTCAGTGTTTAAGGTTTATGTTATTTAAGGGCCTAAGAGCCATGTTATTTAAGGGCCTAAGTGCCAAGCAATTTAAGCTTATGCACTATATTGTGATGTAGTGCTAAATGTGTGAAGTTTGTGTATAAAATGTGTTTGATGGATTTTAGGTGTTCTGGAATGAAATAAGGTAAAAACCTAAGTGTTTGGATGTGAGTATATACAAGAGAAGCTATGGCAAAATTTGTATAATGTATAAGGAGTTTTAAGTGCTTAAATGAACTTTGGTGAACTAGGATATGTTAGGAAAGGATAAATGTTTTACTAGGGAAGAAAACATGTACTAAGGTGATTTAGAGTGATACAAGGATTTAGGTATCATCTTGGAAGTTCTAGGAATTCAATGTGTGTTTTTGAGAATGTTGATGTACAAGGAAGAAATGATGTTTAGGTAAGATGTGAAAAAGGAGATTTAGTTAGTAAGAAAAGAAGTTTGAGAGATGATGTTAAGGTGTAGAGGAAACACCTTGGTATAGTGGTCATTATAGGTGAAATACCACTCTAAAAATGTTGTTTAAGGTATGAAAATGGTAAGAAGGGAGTAAGTGATTAAGGAGTTATAAAAATGAGTTTTTATGGATATTATATGAAGGATTAAAGGTGCCAAATGATGTTCGAACATATTAGGATATTTGAGGTGAAGTTTGGAGTTAAATGGGCAAGGGGAAACAAAGGTCTGGGGCAGACCGACCTTGCGACCGAACTTGCCAAGGTCGGTCGAGCTCAGTTTACCCTGCGAGAATTAGTTTCTGGAATGGACCGACCTTGGGGACCGGACTTGCAAGGTCGTCGGGCTTGTATTTTCTATACGGATTAAGTTTCTGGAATCGACCGAATGCGACCGAACTTACAAGGTCGGTCGGAGTAGAAAATTTTGACGGTAAAGTGTTCTGGAATGGACCGACCTTGTGCAAGGTCGGGCGGTAAGGTCGGTCTGATCAAAAATGTTGTTTATGGTTATAAAATGATATGTAATGATGGGGATTGATAGGTAATGATGTTATAAAGTTGTTAAGGACATGTTAGGTGAGTTTCAATGACAATTAAGTGGGTGAAAAGTTTTATTGAAATGTGAGAGTAAAACAAGTTAAAAATGTTAAGTTATTTAACTAAGTTAACGGGAAAGTTATAAGCATTAGACTTTAAACAATCATGTTACCCCGATGTTAATAAAAAATACATGTAATGTTATCAGTTGTTCGAGAATTGCTCGAGGAACATAAGTGGACATGATAAAGTGGACTCCGGTGACAGGTATGGTTTTCTTGCAACCTGTGTCCTACCGGATTACACCGGCTTGTATGCCAATGTGTTTTTCTGTGTGTTTGCCACGTTATAAGATAAATCATGAAACGAGTTACAGTCGTTATTGTTGTTGTATGTTTACGTGCCGATACCGGTAACCTCGAACGCGCTTGAAGGGCTAGTTAACCACTATTAGGTAAACGTAGGAGAACGGTATCCGGTGATAACGTTTCCGACCTAAGGAACGTTCTAACCACGGCTATGCGTGAGTTAGTTATGTGATGTTTGTGTGTGGTGTTTGTGTGTGAATGTATGACTCTCCCTTCCCTTGTGTGTTTCTAACAAGACTTAACCCAATGTGTGATTGTTTAAACTAAGTTCAATGATGAACTTCTGACAAGTGCTAACGGGGAAGTGAGGAGTCCGTCTGTTCCGGCCACGCGTGTGAGTATGGGGGTCGTTGTCATATCAGGTTCGATCCTCTCCGTATGTTATGGTTGTTTTCCAATTTTTGGTTTCCAACCTTCCCTTTAGCTTAACCAAGGCTATTACTGCTCACGTCGGGCCACAGGGGCATACTATGTTATGTTTTGTTCGGTGTGCTTGGGTCACTATATCCGAGACACCTTGTTTAAGTTATCCGTTCATTTAACGAGACGGTAACGAGTTATGTAACGAGCTTATCATGAGACTGGCAACATTCTCTAGGCTCACCAGTGTATAAAATGTTTGGGTCGTTCCTAAGAGAACCATTCCCGTTATGTTTGTATTTTTGTTGTGATGCAATATCTTTTGCGGTGTTATGATGTGCACGTTGAACGTGCAAAGTGTTGTTATGTGTTGGTATGTAGTGTATGTTATATGTTTGTAGAATGTGGAGTATGTGGATCATGGACATGAATCCCGGTTTGTGATAAGAGGCGTTTAAGGATAACCCGATTTAAGGGTAAGTGTCGTCTATTAAGGTAGTAGCTCCATTAGAGGAGGAACACTCTAGGGATAATGAATACCATGAGTGACTTATCAAGTAAGGATTTATATCCGTTTGTGAGCCCATAGAGGCGAAATGTTATGTGTTGTGTGTTTACAGTTGCATGCATGACTTAAATATAATTAATCGCATGCTAAGACGACAATTAGTTTTGCGTGGCCCGGTAGCATGTGGGCTGCGGGATTACCATACCAAAGGTGCTGAGCCCCTTGGGGCCACCCTTTCTCTTCCTTTCCTATTTCAGGTACAGAGAGCTGGAGCCGTTCGAGAGTAGGACGGGGTAGACATTGCATATGGGTAATCATTTAAGTGTATATATACAGTAGGTGTAGTAAGACCGAAATTGTTGTCGGCATCAGTTTATAAATACTCGGTATAGTTGAAAGGTGTATGTTGTTGTTGTTGTTAATGGAAAGTGATAGTAATGTGTAGTCGCTCGGGAATTTAGCCCATCAGACCGGTACAGTGTATATGTATTAGCCTTGTTAGCCACGTGGGTGGTTAACGGCGTGTAACACCAACGAGTTAAGTTATTTGATGAGGTGTGTATTCCGCTGCAGATTGTTGTTAAGTGTTTGTTGTTGGATGGGGTGTTACACACCCTAACTTGCACTACACAGAAAGAAATCGAAGCTGGAAGTTGCGAGTTTACCTTGCGTTTTCTGGAAAGAAAACTATGATTTTATGTGGTGACGAATCCGAAACTTTAGACACCTCGTTCTTCCAAACGGTTGGGAATTGGCTTTGGTCATCAACATGAAAGTTGTAGAGGGATTGAAGCTCTTCAAAACGAGCTAAAGAACAGGAAATTTGGCTGAGAAACGAAGAAGTTATGGCAAGACGAAGTTACCTGAAATCGAAGGAAAACTGGAATCTGCAGTTTCGGTTTTGTAGGGTGGCTACTTTGGAACGAATTTTCGGTTGATTTAGGACGAACTAGGTTTAGTGTGAGTTATGGTGGTTTAGAGGAAGTGTAGGAGTAGACAACAAAGAAGACGGCACTCAAAAATTCCAAAAGATGAGAAAGTTATGAAGGTCACAAGTTAGGGCAAAGACTGGTATCTGTTACCGGAAAAATAGGAGATAGAATCGACTAAGTACTGGGGCGCGTATCCCGAGGCGCGCGATGAGTCAGCAAACCTTGCCACATCAGCTTTTGTACAAAATTTTGGCTCTAAACTTCATTTGATCATAACTTTGGCTAGGATGATCCGTTTTTGACGTTCTTTTTAGCGATCTTCATGGTTTTCCATAACCTATTTATTGGTATAGGTTTCATGGGCTGCTTTGACCATTCTCAAAAAGTCAACCCTAGAAAGGCTTAAAAGGCTTTAGGGTTTCTAGAATTTTATATTGACTTTTATGTTTCAAAACAATGTTCCAACTCTTCCTAAAATCTTTATAATATACTTGGAGTGTCTAGGAATTTTTCCAAGATTTATTGACTTATAAATCTTGTTATTAAATTCATAATACTATATAATAATATATAATAATTAAATATTAAATTGTATTCTTTAGAGTTAAATAGGAGGAATCCCCTAAATTAATTTCCATAATTCCATATAATATTAATACTCATAATTCCATACAATAATTTAATATTCATAATTCCTTATACTAATTTAATATTCATAATTCCATATAATAATTTAATACTTAATAGTATTATTAAAGGTTTAATAAAAGAAATCCCCTAAATTAATTTAAATTAATTTAGGGGTATTTCATTTATTGTTGATGAACTTGTATATTACGATTTGATGATGAATTATATTAAAATATTGAATCATTTAGTGATGAGTGAAAAAATAAATTTCCCGTGTAGAAGATGAAGACATTAGACTTGATTTATTATCATGTTATTTTGTTTATAGATTAAACAATGAAATCTTAAAATTTTAGTGACATTATTGTGATTTCGCAAATGCAATATGTTACTTGTGATAGTTGAAGAGTTTATATTTTTTTTTGAAAAATGAAATATGTTTTATTAAATTGGACTTAGAATATTTAAATTAAGTTATATAAACATAGGATTACAATAGAGTTATGTTTTCTAGTTTTTGTAGGATCGTACGATCCTATGATTCGATCCAACGATCCATTCCTATGGGTCTTTGTCGATCCTACCCTAGGATCGTGATCCTAAGAACATTGTTGGAGAGACACCACACTTCTTCATTGCCTTGAACAGATCCTCCGCTTCTACCATCATAGACTCCCCACAAAACCCCCAAATCAGAGTCGTGTAGACAATAACATTAGGTCAAATCCCCCTCATTGACATTTTGTCGAACAACTTTCTTGCCTTGTCAACTTCACCCTGAGCGCAATGAGCTTCCATCAATATCCCATACATAACAACAGTAGGAACGATACCGACAGAAACCATATAGGTGTAAGTCTCCCATAAAGAGTGAAACCTGTGTGCCTTAACCAATCCAGCAAGCAGTGCATTACAAACCCTGATTGCGGGTGACACCTTGAGCTTACTAAGAACCTAACAAGCTTCATCTACAAGACCCATTTCAGATAACCGAAGTATCAAAACCCCATAAACATTGACATCAAAATTACTTTCCTTGATGCGACCGATTTCTTTGAATACAATTGAGTAAACCCGACGAGGGCTGTAAAACTTTAAGAGATCATGTATCAGGACTTCCATCAAACATTTTGCCTCAACATACCAATGTGCCTTAGTCAGCGTGACAATGATGGCTGTGTGAGGTCGAATGGTCTTCTGAGTATTAATCTAGCCCGAAATGGAGTTCCTGGCTAGGGGTCTCACTTTCAAGTATGGTGCGGGTGACGTTCGCAATGTAAGAAGACATGTGTTTCTCTGAAGAAGAGGTGGTAGATGGATTAGTGTCAGATGTAGAAGGACAAAAGGAGGAGGATACAACCCTTGATGTGTTGAGATTCCACTTGTAGCGGTTTAGAGGTCTGTAATTTGGCGAGCAAAGTTTCAAACTTTGCTTGATGATGGGATTCGCCGTGTGTACTCCCTACGCCATAAAATGGGAGCACTATGTCAGCGTGAGGTTTGAGAATATTAATATAAACATGGAATTAAAGCTCCATCCGGTCATCTCTCTGTTGAGAGTAGAGGGCAAATGAGAGATGAAACACAAGAGGCGACGACAGTTACGCCGCCTCGAGTATCGGCCAGACAAATCTAGCAGAAACGAAGTGAAAAAAGTGTAGAACTGATACTCTTTAGTTATAAAGTACCAAATAAAAACATAACATGTTTGTTTTTGGCATGCTATTTTATTTGATTGTTTTGAACTAAGTTTCTGACAAAAAAAAGAAGCAAAGTATCATGTTTGTTCGGAATGACATCCACATATAGGTTATGCTAGCTTAATTAATTTGGGATTGTTTTTGTTGTGTTATTATTTTATAAGTACCATTATGTTATTGAAGGAGAATATAAGACTCATATGAGATTTTAGTGATGTGTGTACAAATGTCATTAAATATGTCAAGCAGCCGAACAAGACCTTAATATATTATATGACATCAGGAAAAAGACCTAGAAGTACAATATGTTTAAGTCTCAACTAATAACATGTTTTCCCGGCTCATTCCTTCCCTTACTAGAGGAATGGTTCAATCCATGAAGTACTCTCCTTTCTTAACTCACAATTATCCTGCTAGCCTTGCTAAAGTTGCAATTGAACACCAAGTCTCGACTTCAGTCGCCTCCTCAGCCAGGATTATTTAGGTCAGCCACTAAAGTTGAAAGGTTTAAAGCACTTGTGTTCCCCATAATAGGAAGGTCATGCACCCACTATGCTCTCAAAACCTTGACATGGGGGTATATCTCTTGAGAACAGAAGGTGGGTTCACCCCGTGATTGAAAGAGCAATTGCCGTCACTTTTTGGCTATAGTATCAAGTTTTTTTAGTAGAATTTACACTCTTGCTGATAAGTGGTGAAAATATATATTTTTAAGGTTATTTCCGCAAGTATTTTACATGATTATAATATAGGTTCACCACTTTATAGAGTATTCTATTTATATTAATGAACTTACATATTTTATTATCTTTTAGGTGAATGCTCAATTTGACATTGTTACCGAGGTGCAAGCAAGCAAACAGGCAAGCTACCTGCTGCAAGCAGGCAAGCTACCTGCTGCCTACACCCATGCACGTAAACCTCACCCATGAAATGTGTAGTAGCCGTCAACTTGCATGTAAAGTCTTGTCACCAATGACTACCCTCACGTACAAGTCTCTGCCCATGTACATCTTCATCCATGCATCTTGCACTTAAGACTCCCAACCATGCACGTAACTTGGAAAGAGTGTGCAAGTATTTCACTTGTGAATGGGTAGTAGCATAAAGCATATACTCGCATAATCCGTCTTCACGCTGCAGACTTCCACGTGACTCACTCTGGTAATGAAGTGGGGACAGTAGTACACTCACGCGACGAGAGAAAATAAAAAGCAACGCTTTTATTTTAGAGGGTCATTTTTTGGAGAAGGGAGGGGACGGAGTCGACGGACTGGGACGAAAAAAAAAAAAAAGAATAGACAGACAGAAAAAGAAGAAAGGGGAGAACGGAGTGGGGGAGAAACAGAAGGAAAACAGAGACGGGAGTTGAAGACGAAAAAAGAGGACGAACGGGGGAAGAAGAAGGAAAAGGGAAAAGACCCACCTCCATTAAAAGCTTCTTCAACAATCTATGACTATCTCTTTTACTCTTCTTCTCTTTTTCTTTAATGTCTGAGTAGTCCTATTTTGTACCCTTGGGATGGGGTTTTGACCCTAAATCCCCAAACTAGCATGTAAAACCTAATTTGCTTAAATATAGTTGTTTTATCTCTCTAAATTTAATGAATGTGCTAGATTGATCACCTTTGTGCATTTGTGGTTTCTCCTAACTTCATACATATGTGATTTAGGGATTTTGACCAAGAGAGAGACAAACCATAGATTTTTCCTTCTTTAATTAGTTGGTGGATTTAGTGTTATTGTTAAGGACTTGTGTTTAAAGCTATCTAGCGATGATTAATCTAACCTAATCGAATGTTTATTCAACTAGATAAGATTTGACTCTCACTAGGATTTTAGAGAGAATCATAACTTTAGTCCTAATAAACAACTAGAGCAAATTGGGATAAAATGTTATGTTTGGGAGTATTTGGACGATTACACTTTCCCGGGTACATCTCCATTCCGATATACTAAAACACCGTCTCCGTTTAATTATTTGCCATTTTTATTATTAAACCGAATCACTACGCTTGCCTCCGGCTAAACCCATATTTTTACCGCTTTTAATTAAATAACTAAATACCGAGACTAGGGAGATAGAACCAATTTCCTTGTGGATACGACACTTGTGGTACTACATCGAATAGGTGCACTTGCCTACTCTTGCAATATTTATATATTAGTTGGGAAAATTCATGAGATACCCCTATTTTCTTTCGTAATTCACATATACCCCTATGATTTAGTAATTTAACTTTAAACATGCTTAAATGTTGTCCAAAATTGATGAAACTTTACATGGACGATGCTAAAGTGTTATATTTTGGTCCAATATCAAATTTGAAGTTTTTTAAGCTCACATGTGACCTGTGGGACCCAATGAGCAGTCACATATTCATTGGGTCCCACAGGTCACATGTGAGCTTAAAAAACTTCAAATTTGATATTGGACCAAAATATAACACTTTAGCATCGTCCATGTAAGTTTCATCAATTTTGGACAATATTTAAGCATGTTTAAAGTTGAATTACGAAAATCATAGGGGTATATGTGAATTACGAAAGAAAACAGGGGTATCTCATGAATTTTCCCTATTTATTTATATAGTATTTTGCAACCAACACTTGCATTTAGTGAAATAGAACATGAAACCATAAGCTCCCAAGTAGTGGGAGGAGCAAAATAATATAAGAAGGAAATGGTTGAATAAGAATATTAAGTTTATATTTTTGTCAATGGATAATATGAATGTTTTATCATGTTCAATTAATTGTATGTTTTCAAAGTAGATTATCTTGAAATATGGATAGGTCTAGCCTAAAAGAAGACTTTTTGAAAACTAAAAAATGACAACCTTCCATGGATTTGCCTATATAAGTTTCGATTAAAACCAAGGAGTTAGTTATATATACCAAGCATTCTTCTTACGGTTAAATCCAATCTTTTGGTCCCTAAAAAAAGGAAAACATTCAAGTTTTTTAATTCATTTTTAAGTAGGAAAAAAATGAATGAAAAGAAAAGTGTAAAAGATAAGATAAATTAACAAGCATCGTTTATCTAAAATATTTCATTTCAAAAAATAATTAGGATTTTTAAGAAAGATGTGTATAAACTTAACTACCGTGTTTATGGATCGAGTGAATGAAACTATGCAGTCACTTAACTCTAAAGGAATTTGATGAACATCAATCTGATAAAAATGATAATTTTTTGGATTAAAAAATATGAAACTACAAAAAAAGAGATATTCTTAGGGGGCATTTGTTTTGGGTAATTGAAAAGGGAATCAAAATGATTCTCTTTCTTGGTGTTTAGTCTGTTTTCTTATTTTCAGAAAAAAAGGAAATGAAATTACCCCAAAACTCTGACTTGATTCCTCACTTGCTATTAGGGAATGCGATTCATTTTCCCAGTACACTTTGACTGGCGACATATGACCATTGACCGATGACTAATGACCATTGAACGGTGACTGGTGAATGTTGATCGACAATTAATAGTCGTTGTAACTCCCATACTCCAATTACCCGTATAATCTATCGCGCCTAACAAAAATGATTAGCGAATCGTAGTGGAAAGTATAACCAAACACAACTTAACCAGGGTGTTACCCGCCACCACTCACCCATGTGAGTAATGAAGCGTTTACAAAAACATAAACCAAAAACCCGCAGTGATGATAGAGACATAAATACAATATAGTTTACAATACCGAATCCCAAAAAGGACAGTGAGCAATCAACCTATCCAATACCATATGTGGTCCAACAAATCCTAAGGTATAATCGCCGGTCTACCACTAACTACTCCCAAAGGCCCCGCACTCGCGCATCAATCTTCATCAGCTACAGTCCTATAATATGTTGCCGTATAGGCTCAGTAAAACGCTGATATGCTACTATATGATCCTCTTGGACCTTTGGACTACTCAGGTTAATTAGCCTAATTGTTAACATGCAATTCCGGTTTCATGCTATTCCGTTTTACAATATAACAAACTGTAAAATGCAATATTAAATCAACCAACAGTTCATCCAATAATCACATAATTCATTCATTTCAATAACAAAACATATAATCATTCAACACGTAAGAAGGTAAAGTAACACAACGAGAGTTAGATTTAACGTTTCTCGTGTCAGTGCCTCTAGGGTCGTTGTTCGTTTCTTACATGTAATTAAATTTTTATCTCATTCCTTTCCTTATTCCACATCGTAACTCTTCCACTCTACCATCACACTCTTACTCGGTTTATAATTCCTGGGCCCAATTGCCTTACTCAGTTTACAAATTATGGGCCCAAATGCTCTTACACCAACGGTGGTGCCTCCGTCCAACAAAGTTTGTGTTTGTTGGAAATCCACAACTTAAAGTTGTAGGATATAATGTTGTTGGTCCATAATTACCCATTTCACCAACAGCGGTGTCTCTGACCAAGCAATCATTCGTTACTTGGAATTTCCTTGAGCGGACCTGTTCTCAGTCATCCCCTCATGATCACAATGCGCAACCAGACGATCTTGGATTTATCACTATATCCAACACCTCTTACCATAATCAACCTCTCACTGAATTGATTAAGTTTCCTTGTAACACCCCATCCGCTAATCCTATTATTATCCTCTAATTGTCTCCATAATAGCTCTACTCGCAGCGAAATTCTTACATACTCACGTCGGGTGATATAACGCCGTTAGCCACCCAATGACTAACAAGGCTCATACTACTTACTGTCACGGTTTGATGAATAGCATATACCGAGCAATAATAAAAATCCATTACATTCCCAACATTACTTACATCCTTGGATTACCGAGTATACAAATTCATATCAAATACATTCCATTCTTACAAGTCTATCAAAAGCTATGAGTTATACCACTACTCATTCCTATCAAGTTCATAATTTCCAAAATATCCAAAAGGGTGTACCATATGGTACACCGGCTACTCAAAAAGGCAATAAGCCGTGTACAACTCGGTACACAATTTCCAATCTACTAACTATGCAAAAAGAGTCCATCACGGTCTTAACACGACCATCATTCTTCTCGGGTACATGGAAAAAATAAAAACAGCGCCCCAAGGGGCTCAGCAAAAGCTACATATGAAATTCGCATACCCCGTGTGCTAACGGGGATACGCCGACTACTTGGTCGCATACATGGAGTTCATTTTATTTATACATGCTTACATGCTATAATGAACAATAATACATTCATACCATAATGCATACATTCATACAATCCGATACATACAAAGAAAGACAATTATAAGTCAACCATACATCTTACCAAGCTCATACACATTACTTGGTTAGTTACTTACTCATCCGGGGTAATCGGATGTACTTTACTCTTTTACTCGAGATCCTTGACTTACACCAGTCATGGTCTTTATCTTACTTGGCCAATTACTCTTCTTTTTTACTCAAGTTAAGTCGGTATGACCTCGGGCAGGGACTACGATATCCTACCACTGGGCTTTAGGGTGGCTTAATTCCTAGGGTTGCTACCTATTTAAGGGGTTTGGACCAAAGAAAGAATAGGCCAGCACTCAGAAACAACCTCTCGTATTTCCTCATTCTCACGTGTGGCCGAAGCTATATCGGACTTCTCACATTACTCCAGTTACCATTTACTCAAGTTAGAAGGTTACTTAGTTAGGAGTTAGTGAGAAAACATTCTTTCCATACTACTTGGTTAGTACACTTCACAACAAGGAATCAAACACTTCATTCATAATCATACATTTCATGAATTATACAAACTATGAGTTCAAATACAAACCAGCAAGGAACAATACATTACAAGCACAAGAAAGTGCAATAAACCCGATTCCTGCATTTTATCTTCATTTAGGTGGTCCAGATAGCAAACAAACACACAAATCAGGTAACACGGTAGCATACTGGGCATGAGAAAATCATACCGTTCACCGTCGCTCTCAGACTTCCAACTTTTCTTGGAGTTCAACTATTTGGGTCCTATAACATGCACGGGATCGGGTGGTTAATTATTTACAATTAACCTAACTCATCTTATCTTTAAGTTTTCTCGACTACAATTACTAACTCTTGCAATTCAAATGCATTTACTTAAGTCACTTACTTAAAATTACTTCCTAAGCTTGTTTATGCCCTTAATAACCATTAAACATCATTAATCAAGTCTTAATTACCTTATAGTATCATTACCAACCAAGTCCCTACCTTAAAGTGGCTTTAAAACAGTTATGTGAAGAATTTAGAGTGGTCTGGGTTTGTCTGGGGTTACAACCCGGACCAAAGCATTGGAAAACTCTCGGGGTGTTTTTAGTGTGGTCCGGGTTTGTGTACCGATTTACAAACCCGGGCCACAACGTTGGAATACTTACTGGGATGATTTTGGGGGGTCCGGGTTTGGTGTACCGGATTATAAACCCGGACCATCCCATTTGTATACCAATCTACCGTGTTTTATGCTTGGTCCGGGTTTCTGTACCGGGTTGTAAACTCGGACCAAGTGCAGAAATATGAAATTTACTAGTTTTTATTCTATTTCAACTTCAATCTTCTACCAACATCTTTCCCAATATTTCTACATATAATATAGCATATTTTACCACTAATTAGACACTCTAAACTACCCTAATTCAATCATTATACTCATCACTCAACCTCTGATAACTTTACACATTTTTCACTATCAGTTTTTTCTTAAGTTGCTGCTACATATTTTCTTTCCTTCTTCCCACTAGCTTAATGGTTCTTCATCTAGCACGACTTAGTTAAGCAACTTACTGATGAGTGTGAAATTGATATAGTTTTACATGCTCTAAATTCCTATTTTACACAAGTTTTCTGGCGTTTTCTCACACTTATCCTATGCTTTTCATGATTCTTAACTTGGGCAAGAACTGATGCCAATTTATATGATAAAAATCAGGAAATGATGGTAGAAATGCATAGTTCTCCTCAAGAGTTTTCCAACGCCGCAAACGGATCGAAAAACGGAGCTCAAACGAAGAATCTGGAGCCTGTCAAAGTTTGCAAAGAAAACCAAAACATTGCGTCCGGATCCCCGTCCGACCCAGACAGACCCGGACATGTCACGTCCGGATCTCCGTTCGACCCAGACAGACCCGGACATCTCTCGTCGGATCTCCGTCGGGCCCAACTGATCCGGACACCTCACAGAGAGCAACACACGTCCGGATCCGGACGTAAGTCCGGACGTGACACGAGACGCAGATCCAAACTTTATCTCACGTCCGGATCCGGACACAAATCCGGACGTGAGGCGAGATCTAGATCTAAACTTTTATCTCACGTCCGGATCCGGACACAGATCCGGTCGTCACACAGAAACGAAAAATAAAAACGCATCGCGCTGATAATTGGGCTTTCGGCGCAATTATCAGCCGAGCAGCGGTTAGCCCATGCTTCCCCTAAATTAAGGCACGCCCATGCTCAATTAATTCCCAACTCACCACACCACTAACCTATGTTTTCTTCTAAGCCTATTTAAACCCTGCTCCTACTGCCATTTCAATTCGTACCTGACTTCACAGTCTAACTCCTCTCCTCTCCCTCTCTACTAATCTCATTCACGACTTATTCCATCTCCATTCATTAAACTTCCTCCGTACTCTTCTCCCTCACTCACACACACAGCCCGCACCACGCATACCATTTAGTCCCGTCCGGATCTCCGTCCGGATCCGGAGTACACCCAAACACGACGTCCGGATCTCCGTCCGACCCAAACCATCCGGACGCCTCACAAACTCGCCCAAAAATTTCCACCTTCATTCCATTTCACCAAATTCACTTCATTGCCACCAAATCCAACCTCTCAGCCAGCATAGCGCAAGGACAAAAGGCGGAGTGTAACACCCTACAACGCTCCTATCATCTACCGAAGTCGCAGCGGAAATAACCAACCAAATAATAACTATCGCTTTGTGTTACAACGCCGTTAACCACCCACGTGGTTAACTAGGCAGAATAAATACAAGTGTATCGGTCTAATGATCAGACTCCCGAGCATAGCAACCAACATCCATATATAAACATAACCGACAATACGAGTATTTAATTTACAAATCATCTCCAAACCATAATCATCCATAACTGTATAACAAGGTATCAACATGTACGCCTCGGGAGCACAGGCGCATCCCGGGCTCAACAACCTACTTATCCAAAGTATATCTACCACCTAGGACCTAGAGCCACTCTGCCTCTTCGATCCTCATCCTGCAATAAAAATATGGAGCCCCGAGGGGGTCAGCACCTTTGCTGGTATGGCTAACGCGCAGCCATCGACTACCGGGATACGCGCAACCAATTGTCATAATAACATGGCATTCTTTTAGAACATCCATCATATATATATATACACATACCATGGCATAGCAAAGAAATTGCGTAGTACGACAACAACACATATCACCACAAGAACGGTTCACATTAAGATCCTTCCACCACAGTTAGTACATGCCATGAGCATAGAGATTGTTGCCAAACCCATACCAAGCTCGTTAATTACCTCATCACCATCCTGTTATTTGAACGGTTGACTTAAACCAAGGTGTGTCGGATATAGTGATCCCAAGCACACCAAACAACACAGTATGCCCCTATGGCCCGACGTGAGTCAGTAAACTAGCTTTGGATAAGCTAAGGGAAGGTTGAAACCAAATTGGAATACCACCTAAACATACACCAAGGGAGCCGAACTGGACATGATAACGACCCCCATCCATCACACACGTGGCCGGAACATACCGGACTCCTCACTCCCCCCGATTAGCACTTGTTAGTGATCACACAACATTTTGTTAAGTCACATACAAGCAAGTGTTTAGGTCTTGTTAGACACGCCAAGGGAAAGGAGTCATAATAACACAACATCATAATATATAACAACTGTAAGCTCTTTTCATGCCTTAATCTTATAAGGTCGTAAACACTCAGAAAACAATCAACACCCAAGCCGGTGTAAACCGTTAGGCAACAGACTGCAAGAAAACCATACCTTGGTCCTTGCCTTGTTTCGTTCCCACCTTGAGAGAATCCTATACACATTAGTAAGGTCGGTTAATTAATTATTTAACTTCACACTTACTATGTATTCAACATGCTTGTATGACATGTTTTAATGCCTATCTTTCCCTAGGTTACCTTCATTATACACCCTAGGGTTAACTACATAAGTCACATTCTTTTCTGTTTTTTTTTTTTACAAGTCTTGGTCCGACCGACCCACCGTCCGACCCACAACTGGGTCGGACTCTCCCAGTGGTTTTCGGGTCTGAAGAACCTTACCTTGACCGACCCATGTCCGACCCAACCTTCTGGGTCGGTCCATTACAGAGCCCTTTTCCTTCCTTATAAACATGCCCGTCCGACCCACGTCCGACTCACTCGACTGGGTCGGACCATGTGCGAACATTTCCCTCCTTTGAAATTTGACCGACCGACCCATGTCCGACCCACCCTTTTGGGTCGGACCTTCACCGAACACTTCCCTAACATCTTACAGAGGCTCGACCGACCCAAAACTGGGTCGGACCCCTGGGTCGGTCGCCTTCTAAACTTACCCAAACTTTGCCAATTCTTCACCAAACTTCTCCTAAGGCCTCTTAATGCTTCCTACTAACAACATTTGGTAACCTTACATCCACATACAACATCCATGAAACTCATTTTCTAACTCCTTAAGCCTTTACTTATTTCCTTGTAAAATTCCTAACACTTATATATTTATCCTAGTTTTCCAAGTGGTGTTTCATACCTATGACAACTACTATCCCAAAATGCTTTCTCCTTAACTTAACATCATCTCCAAGCATCATCTCTCACCACTAATTCCTTATCTCCTTCTTGAAACTCTTTTCCTAGTGTACACTTCTCCTTATTTTACCAAAGTTTGCCTAGGTATTTACCTAAGTCCTAAAGTGACTTTGGTACCTACTAAATCTCAAGATCATGCCTAAGTCCTTATTACACTCTAGAGTACTTCTAGTTCATCAAAATTCTTTAAAAACATCATGAACTCCTTTCATTTCCTACATTTTCTAACTCACCAATCCTCATGTAAACACTTAAAACTTCTTGCTTCTTACCTAAATTTTGACATGGGTTCCCTTAGAACTTTACTAAGCCTAAACATTTTTGCCTTCTCCTTTAAAACACAAGAACATCTAAAATCACCAAAAACACTCTCATACACAATTTCACCAAATTTACACCACATTACAATATAGTGCACAATTAAAATTGCATGGCACTTAGGCCCTTAAAATGCATGGCTCTTAGGCCCTTAAAGTGCTTAAATCATAAACACTGAATTTCCACAATGTATATGCCTTTGACCTGCAAATACACTCAACACATATGCCCCTTTACTAGTCTTGAGAACACTTTACTAAGTCATTCCCATTTGCTCTTTAGGTAGTTTTAATAAGCATTTACAAGCTCATTTCTCCTAAGGCATTAAACAACATTTAAGTTAGTAGATTTACCTCTTTTCCCAAAACACTTCCTTCTTGATTCCTTACAAAACCGTATGACAATTTGATCCTTGTCAAGTTCTAGACAATATACAAACACCATAATGAGTATTCAAGCTTTGAGCTTCATCTCATTGTAAACCCTAATTTGACATAGTTTCAAAAACATTAATGTAGTTGTTTACCTTGCTCTTTGAAGAGAGTTTGAATATATAACAAGAGAGGACTCCACCTAGTCCATGAAGAGTTGAAATGAAGCTAGAACAAAGTCACACAATGAGTTAAATCAATGTGTATTTTCGGACATGACAAAAACAAGGAGGAAACTTGATTTTTGTTTGAGATTCCTTACCTAGAAGCAAATGAGAGTAATAATATGTAGAAATCCAAGCTCAAGCTCCTTCAATGGTGGAACACCTTGGCACCGAAATGGAGCTCTAGGAGTTTTGAGAAGATAGGAATGAGAGCTTGTTGAGAGGAAGAGATTGGTGGTATTTATTTTGATTTGGACAAGTGAGCTAGGTTTAACAAGTGGTCAAAGGTGGAGCTCTAATGGTGATAGTGGTATTACCGTGAGAGAACAATGAAGAAGGGAGGAGATGAGTGGGAAACCGGTGTGAGCAAGGAAGGAAATGAGAAATGAAGATAGAATTTGCTTTTAAGAGATATTTATACTTATAAAGTAAAAAGGTAGTTATTTACTTATCTTTACTTACTTATACATTAATAAGAGAGTGGTGAGTCACACCTTATAAAAAACCGGCCCCTTATATTAGTGTGGGGGTGTTTTAGTCTTTGTTTGTCAATTTAATTACTTAATACAACATATGTTACAACTAGCTTATAAAAAGTACTATTCACCTATACAAGGCACATAGAAGTGAAATTTTTGATTCCCACTAATATAGCCACCCAAATGTGATACTATATAGTACACATATATATTTAAGAGTAATGATGGACATTTAGCCATTCAAAACTCATTTACAAGACAATTTTTCAAAAACGTGCTTTAAGACTTCTTAAAGCACATTTTGAGTTTTAACTTGTTTTCAAGCTTGGTTTTCTTTGGTAATTGGTTTAATGTGTTCATTAGTATATAAATGAAGTCTTGGTAAGCTCATTAGGCCTTACTCAAGTTTATCCCAAGCTTAGAGCACATTTAGCTCTTATTGACTTTAAAGCACATTTGTGTTTCTTTTGTTTAAATTTGTTTACTAAGGTTTCTAAGACTCTTTTTAGTCTTAATATATATGTTTTAGTGTTTAACCAACATGCCAAGGTTGGGGTATTTCAATCTACCCCCCTTAAAAGAACTTTGTCCCCAAAGTTCATACTTCCCACATATCTTACTATTAGAACACGGGGAACATTTATAAAAACAATACTTCCAACCATCATTACCAACCTTGCCGTCATTCTTACACCACAACGGACTCGAGGTCCAAACCATATAATACCATTCAGACACAAAGGTCTGTAACAATCACAGACAATGTATACTTATACATGTCGTACACAACCCTAACCGAAACGGCTCTACCCCCCTTAAAAGGGTACGCCCCGTACCTTTACATATAAACACTAAGAAGCAAACAATGACGGGTGCTTCGCCTTCATCTTTTCTTCCAGCTCCCAAGTGGCCTCCTCAACACCTGGTTAGACCAGAGGACCTTCACCAGTCTCACGGACTTATGGCGAGTGTCTCGAGTCTTAGTGTCCAGAATCCGTACCGGAGTCTCCACTGATCGCATGGTCGGCTCTAAAGTTAGCCTTTCCGGCTGAAGCACATGAGACGGATGAGACATATACTTCTTCAACTGGGACACATGAAATACATCATGTACCTTGCCCAGCTCGGCGGGTAAGTCAAGTCTATAAGCTACCGGGCCGATCCGCTCCGTCACAACATAAGGACCTACATATTTCGGGCTCAACTTGCCCTTCTGACCAAAACGAAATACTCCCTTCATGGGGGATACTCTCAAAAATACCTGATCGCCTACGGCGAACTCCAGGTCACGTCGGCGCACATCTGCGTACGACTTCTGTCTATCCTGAGCTGCTTCATATTAGCCCTGATCTGGCGAACTTCTGCCTGAACTTGCTCAAGATACTCTGGTCCTATAATGACCGTCTCACTCGATTCATCCCAGCATAATGGTGTGCGGCATGGTCTACCGTACAATGCCTGGAAGGGAGACATCTTGATCGATGCATGATAACTGTTGTTGTAGCTAAACTCGATCAGATGTAACTTATCAATCCAGCTGGTCTGAAAGTCAAGTGCACATGCATGTAGCATATCCTCAAGTGTCTGTATAGTGCGCTCACTCTGACCATCGGTCTGTGGGTGAAACGCCGTGCTCAATTTCAGTTCAGTACCAAGTGCCTCTCGTGTAGACTTCCAATATCTGGATAGAATCTGGTATCTCTGTCGGATACTATCGTCTTTGGTACACCATGATGTCTAACAATTTCTTTATCGAATAATTCTGCCAATCTTGCCACTTTCCAGGTGTCCTTCATCGGAATGAATCGAGACACCTTGGTCAGTCGGTCAACTACCACCCAAATCATATTCAGACCTCCCCTTGTAGGCGGAAGCCCTACCACGAAGTCCATAGATATGTCATGGAACTTCCACTCCGGCACTGGCATTGGCTGCACCATACCACCAGGCCGTCGGTGCTCAAACTTGACCTTCTGACAAGTGAGACACCTCAACACATAGTCATTCACATCCTTTTCATTCCAGCCCACCAGAAGTATCTTTTCATACCTTTATACATCTTTGAAGCTCCGGGGTGAATCGAAGTAGCAGAACAATGGGATTCACTCAGTATGCGCTCCTTCAGCTCAGCGCTGCTCCTGGGTATACACAATCTGCCATTGAGCCTAATCAGGTCATCATCGTGGAGTCTGAAGTCATACTTCTGACCCTCGAATGTGCCATCAGTAAGCTTCTGTCTGATCTCCATCATATACTGATCCGTCATCTGAGCACTCCGCACCTCTTCAACCAAGCCAGTATGAGAGACTAGCGAATGGAGAGAGTGTGCTCGGCGACTCAATGCGTCAGCTACCACATTTGCCTTACCCTCCTTGTACTGTAAATTGATATCATAATCATTCAGAATTCAACCCACCTTCTCTGCCTCATGTTCAACTCTTTCTGAGTGAACAAGTACTTAAACTCTTGTGGTCAGAATAAATCGTCACACTTACTCCATACAAGTGGTGTCGCCATATCTTCAGTGCGAAGACGATGGCCCCCAATTCTAAATCGTGGGTAGGGTAGTTCTCCTCATGTTTCTTCAGCTGTCGGGAGGCGTAAGCCACGACCTTCCCGTGTTGCATCAACACACAACCCATACCCCTGCCTGATGCGTCGCAATAGACCTCGAAAACCATCTGGACCGTCTGGCAGTGTCAGAACCGGTGCAGATGTCAGAGCATCCTTGAGACTCGTGAAAGCTCTCTCACAGTCGACTGTCCACTCGAATGGTGCATCCTTTTTCATCAAGGAAGTCATCGGCTTCGAGACACTGGAGAAGTCCTTCACAAATCTCCTATAGTAACCTGCCAGACCGAGGAAGCTCCTGATGTCGGTAACTGTCCTCGGCCTAGGCCAGGTGCGCACCGCATCTATCTTCGCCGGATCAACAGCGATCCCGGCCTCAGAAATTACATGTCCAAGGAATGATACTTGGTTCAACCAAAATTCACATTTAGAAAATTTAGCATACAGCTGATTCTTTCTCAACGTCTGCAATACATCTCTCAGGTGGCTTTCATGCTCACCTCTCGATTTCGAATACACAAGTATGTCATCGATGAAGACTACCACTGATTTGTCCAACTGATCTTGGAAACAAACGGTTCATTAAGTCCATGAACTTTGCTGGTGCATTTGATAAGCCAAACGGCATAACGGTGAACTCATAGTGCCCATACCTAGTTCTGAAAGCTGTCTTTTCGATGTCACTGTCACGGATGGCAATCTGGTGATATCCGGAACGTAGGTCTATCTTGGAGAATACTGATGCTCCCCTAAGCTGATCAAATAGATCGTCGATGCGTGGTAAGGGTAACGGTTCTTCACCGTAACAGCATTCAGCTCCCGATAATCAATACATAGGCGGAGGCTACCGTCCTTCTTCTTCACGAAGAGGACCGGCGCTCCCCATGGTGACACACTAGGGCGGATAAAGCCCTTGTCGAGTAGGTCTCGCAGCTGCTCCTGAGCTCTGTCATCTCTGCTGGAGCCATACGGTAAGGTGCTTTCGCAATGGGTCCGGTGCCCGGAACTAGATCAATCTCAAACTCAACCTCTCGTGCTGGCGGCATGCCCGGCAGTTCCTTAGGAAATACATCAGGAAACTCCGACACTACCGGCACATCTGGGCTAAACTCAGGGTCTCTCTCTATGTCCTGGACATAGCAGAGGTATACATCATTTCCCCGTCGCAACTCATGATACATGGCCATGGCGGTGATGATCTGTGTCGAAGGCTCCCTAGGCCTCTGGCGGTAAGATATAGTAACCCCAGATGGACTCCTAAGAAGCAGTCGATGCTCGGCACATAGGATTCTGCCCTTGTACCGCTCCAACCAGTTCATCCCGACAATCACATCAAAACCCAGTCCGTCGAACTCTATCAAGTCGATCGGGAACCTCATCCATGATTCGAACAATAGCATCTCGGTAGTAGCGGGTACATCTGATCTGCTCTTTCGACGGGAGAGTGACCACGAAGTCTGGCATCTCTTCACCGTCTAACCCCAGCCTCTTCGCAAATGATAGCGAAATGAATGTGTGTGAGGCTCCAGAGTCGAACAAGATCGATGCATCCACGCCATTCACTGGAAAGGTACCGGTGAGGATTGTGCCGCTCTTGCCGGCTTCTGCCTTATTGCAGACACTCAGTATACCTCCCGTTCCGAGTGCACAGCCTAATTCATTGGCAAACTAATAAATATTGGGTAATAACACGTTGATACACTCCAAAACAACATTCCTTTATTCATTAACACAGTCTTTACACCATAAATTGGTTACATGGTAGACATTGCTAGACATAGCTCCTTTGTCAACCACTGGCTTAATACATTACATGATTACACAAGGCTCAAAACTGCCTGAAAGTCAAATTTAAACGTCCAGGTTTCATGTGTGTGGCATTGATCACTGCCGACGGTGCGGTATTCAGTTTGATCTTTCTGATGCATGGTACAGCATCCTTGATTGCCCAACCATGATTAGTACATCTCCCGATTTCAGTAGTAGCTTCTTTGCGAGGTCAGCGCGCTTCTGCTCGCCATACACAAACACTGCGGTGTCACCAATGGACCAAGACACCACGGGTACTCCCTTACTTAGAGACTCGGGTGACTCGTCCTTGTTGGTGCATACCTAACCGTCCACCTTTCTGGTAGAAGTTACAATGCATAAAATCTGCCTTTACACTTGGATTGATTCCGTCTCAACTTGCGAGCAATTCCCACGGCGTGGTAACGACCGCGTGGAACTCCTCTGGTATGCTTGCTACTGTTGCTCCATCTTCAGCTCGTACTTCTGATATGACTTGGTGTAAGGGTTCCAGTCCTTACCCATGCACATCATCTTCAATTGCATCCTTGCTCCGTTGGGTATTCGGGTGTGTAGAACCCTCCTGGTTTTGCTCCAAGTTCGTCGCATCGTCTGATGATGTGGATTTGTGCTTCCGGTGTCAGGTATCCATTTAAGAGTATCATACCTGGCTGGATAACCTGACATTGCTCCAATGGAAAGTCGGTGATGTTGATGGCGGTTTCTTCAGGGTTTGGTGCGGGTGGGATTGGATAGCAGATATTGAAGGTTCCTAAGTTTCAAATTGCCTAATTTAGGTGTTTTCCACATTATGTTCTAACTCCTTACTTACATGTTTATACCCTTAGACTTGCTAACACTCATGCATGAAATGCGGTAAGCAATCACTTTTCGTTTATCAGTTTAGGCGGTACCTGGTCTCGAAGAGGATCCTGGTGCCTCAGACCGGTCCACCACATTCAGGGTGGCCTTGTTGGACCCCGACCCCTTCCTTTCTGGGACTCTGTGTACCTCTGATCTGGGGGTGGCTGGTTCGCCGTCTTCTGGCCATCGGTGGTCGCAGTGGCCTTACCCTTCCACTGCCCCTTGGCTTGTAGTTCCTGCTGTTGGGGTTCGTCCAACATTCAAACTCACGGTGCCCCATCTTCTGGCAGTGACGGCACCTCACATCATTCCCTTGCAGTCTTTGCCGGGGTGGTCTCCATTGCACCACTTACAGTAAAAGTGGCGCTCCGGTCCAGAACCCGTGCCAGTGCTATCACAATACACTATCAATACTTGTCTCACAACTTACTAACATATACTCTAACTTATCACACAGGATTAGACAATTACCCTTAGGTGGGTAAGAACGTAGGGGCTTGGCCGCATACGCATAGGTGAGCTGCAGGGGCTCCTCAGCAATGGTGGTCTGGGTCTGGCCCTTGCCACTTGTTGCTGTCCTTTTTGGGACTGGAGTACGGCTTCTTCTTCTTCCCTCCCCACTGCCTTGCGTGCCTTGGCCCTCGTTCTGAGCCTTGCGCTTAAGCGCACTCTCCTCGTCCCTCAGACGGACGGTGATCTCCACAATAGCAGCGGCATGATAGCACTCCTATATTTAGGGTGTCAGTTATGCCCCGCCAAATAAACTCACATCACATTAACACACTGTACACACTTATTCACATTACACTGTAATTCCTTTACCTGCAAGGTGGTATATCCAGTAGGCCCCATGCCGTAGCGTAGGCGATAGTTCAGTCCGTTGTAGAAACGGTCACAAGGATCCGGTCTGAGTAACCCAGATCGGTAGCAGGTGGATAAGTCCGATGAAGGCTGAGTAGTACTCATCTACCGTCATCTTATCCCCTTGCCTCAGGTTGTCCAACTCCAGGCGCTTGGCCTCTTGCAATGTATAGGGTGAGTATTGGCTCGCAGCAGAGCCGTGTACTCCCTCCACTGAAAAGTCGGGCAGCAACTCTTCCCTCGCGCACAAGCTTCCACCAGTTTTGTGCCGAGCCTTTAAGTAATAAGCAGCAAGTCGCACCTTGACCTGCTCAGGTGGTGCTAGGGTTTCGAAGGCGGTCTCCATCTCGGAGATGTATGCCTCGAGCTTACGGGGATCGGTCTCCCCACTGAATGATGGCGGCCTAAGATCAGCCAACGCCTTGACCCAATTGGTCTCACGTGGCGGTGGTGGTGGTGGCTGAACTCCGGGCTGTTGCCCTTGCTGAATAGCAGCAACTAGATCGGGTACCAACTGGCTACGGCGGCTGCAACTGCTCAGCCATAGTCTGGGCCGTAGTATCATCGCCTGGTTACCCAAATCTCCAGTACCGCGCCGCGGCCTCTCCTCGCGGTTCTACCTGCCATCTGAATTTATATGAACGTTTCATTAGCGTATGCTTGCACACTTATCGGTCCATGGTTATAGCATCTTTCCAACAATAGGTAATTCCCCACTTAGTTAGTGGTTACCTTTCCAAGTCCGCTCACTTAGGTAACTGTAGCTAGGTTTCCTAACTCGGTATATTCCTAAGCTCGGTATTCTAGTCATCAGAGCGATACTTCGCTCTGATACCATTTTTGTTAACACCCCTACAACGCTCCTATCATCTACCGAAGTCGCAGCGGAAATAACCAACTAAAAAAAACTATCGCTTGGGTGTTACAACGCCGTTAACCACCCACGTGGTTAACTAGGCAGAATAAATACAAGTGTATCGGTCTGATGATCAGACTCCCGAGCATAGAACCAACATCCATATATAACATAACCGACAATACCGAGTATTTAATTTACAAATCATCTCCAAACCATAATCATCCATAACTGTATAACAAGGTATCAACATGTACGCCTCGGGAGCACAGGCGCATCCCGGGCTCAACAACCTACTTATCCAAAAGTATATCTACCACCTAGGACCTAGAGCCACTCTGCCTCTTCGATCCTCATCCTGCAATAAAAATATGGAGCCCCCGAGGGGGTCAGCACCTTTGCTGGTATGGCTAACGCGCAGCCCATCGACTACCGGGATACGCGCAACCAATTGTCATAATAACATGGCATTCATTTTAGAACACCATCATATATATATATACACATACATGGCATAGCAAAGAAATGCGTAGTACGACAACAACACATTCACCACAAGAAGAACGGTCACATTAAGATCCTTCCACCACAGTTAAGACATGCCATGAGCATAGAGATTGTTGCCAAACCCACTACCAAGCTCGTTAATTACCTCATCACCATCCTGTTATTTGAACGGTTGACTTAAACCCAAGGTGTGTCGGATATAGTGATCCCAAGCACACCAAACAACACAGTATGCCCCTATGGCCCGACGTGAGTCAGTAAACTAGCTTTGGATAAGCTAAGGGAAGGTGAAACCAAATTGGAATACCACCTAAACATACACCAAGGGAGCCGAACTGGACATGATAACGACCCCATCCATCACACGCGTGCCGGAACATACCGGACTCCTCACTCCCCCCGATTAGCACTTGTTAGTGATCACACAACATTTTGTTAAGTCACATACAAGCAAGTGTTAGGTCTTGTTAGACACGCCAAGGGAAAGGAGTCATAATAACACAACATCATAATATATAACAACTGTAAGCTCTTTTCATGCCTTAATCTTATAAGGTTGTAAACACTCAGAAAACAATCAACACCCAAGCCGGTGTAAAACGTTAGGCAACAGACTGCAAGAAAACCATACCTTGGTCCTTGCCTTGTTTCGTTCCCACCTTGAGAGAATCCTAACACATTAGTAAGGTCGGTTAATTAATTATTTAACTTCACACTTACTATGTATCAACATGCTTGTATGACATGTTTTAATGCCTATCTTCCCTAGGTTACCTTCATTATACACCCTAGGGTTAACTACATAAGTCACATTCTTTTCTGTTTTTTTTTTTTTACAAGTTTTGGTCCGACCGACCCACCGTCCGACCCACAACTGGGTCGGACTCTCCAGTGGTTTTCGGGTCTGAAGAACCTTACCTTGACCGACCCATGTCCGACCCAACCTTCTGGGTCGGTCCATTACAGAGCCCTTTTCCTTCCTTATAAACATGCCGTCCGACCCACGTCCGACTCACTCGACTGGGTCGGACCATGTGCGAACATTTCCTCCTTTGAAATTTGACGACCGACCCATGTCCGACCCACCCTTTTGGGTCGGACCTTCACCGAACACTTCCCTAACATCTTACAGAGGCTCGACCGACCCAAAACTGGGTCGGACCCCTGGGTCGGTCGCCTTCTAACTTACCCAAACTTGCCCAATTCTTCACCAAACTTCTCCTAAGGCCTCTTAATGCTTCCTAACAACATTTGGTAACCTTACATCCACATACAACATCCATGAAACTCATTTTCTAACTCCTAAGCCTTTACTTATTTCCTTGTAAAAATTCCTTACACTTATATTATTTTATCTAGTTTTCCAAGTGGGTTTCATCCTATGACAACTACTATCCCAAAATGCTTTCTCCTTAACTTAACATCATCTCCCAAGCATCATCTTCACCACTAATTCCTTATCTCTTCTTGAAACTCTTTTCCTAGTGTACACTTCTCCTTATTTTACCAAAGTTTGCTAGGTATTTACCTAAGTCCAAAGTGACTTGGTACCTACTAATCTCAAGATCATGCCTAAGTCCCTTATTACACTCTAGAGTACTTCCTAGTTCATCAAAATTTCTTTAAAAAATCATGAACTCCTTTTCATTTCCTACATTTTCTAACTCACCAATCCTCATGTAAACACTTAAAACTTCTTTTCTTACCTAAATTTTGACATGGGTTCCCTTAGAACTTTACAAGCCTAAACATTTGCCTTCTCCTTTACACACACAAGAACATCTAACATCACCAAAACACTCTCATACACAATTTCACCAAATTTACACCACATTACAATATAGTGCACAATTTAAATTGCATGGCACTTAGGCCCTTAAAATGCATGGCTCTTAGGCCCTTAAAGTGCTTAAATCATAACACTGAATTTCCACAATGTATATGCCTTGACCTGCAAATACACTCAACACACATATGCCCCTTTACTAGTCTCTTGAGAACACTTTACTAAGTCATTCCCATTTGCTCTTTAGGTAGTTTTAATAAGCATTTACAAGCTCATTTCTCCTAAGGCATTAAACACATTTAAGTTAGTAGATTTACCTCTTTTCCCAAAAACACTTCCTTCTTGATTCCTTACAAAACCGTATGACAATTTGATTCCTTGTCAAGTTCTAGACAATATACAAACACCATAATGAGTATTCAAGCTTTGAGCTTCATCTCATTGTAAACCTAATTTGACATTGTTTCAAAAACATTAATGTAGTTTATTTTACCTTGATCTTTGAAGGAGAGTTTGAATATATAACAAGAGAGGACTCCACCTAGTCCATGAAGAGTTGAAAGAAGCTAGAACAAAGTCACACAATGAGTTAAATCAATGTGTATTTTCGGACATGACAAAACAACAAGGGGAACTTGATTTTTTTTTGAGATTCCTTACCTAGAAGCAAGGAGAGTAATAATATGTAGAAATCCAAGCTCAAGCTCCTTCAATGGTGGAACACCTTGGCACCGAAATGGAGCTCTAGGAGTTTTGAGAAGATAGGAATGAAGAGCTTGTTGAGAGGAAGAGATTGGTGGTATATTTTTGATTTGGACAAGTGAGCTAGGTTTAACAAGTGGTCAAAGGTGGAGCTCTAATGGTGATAGTGGTATTACCGTGAGAGAACAATGAAGAAGGGAGGAGATGAGTGGGAAACCGTGTGAGCAAGGAAGGGAATGAGAGAATGAAGATAGAATTGCTTTTAAGAGATATTTATACTTATAAAGTAAAAGGTAGCTTATTTACTTATCTTTACTTACTTAATACATTAATAAGAGAGTGGTGGAGTCACACCCTTATAAAAACCGGCCCCTTATATTAGTGTGGGGGTGTTTTAGTCTTTGTTTGTCAATTAAATACTTAATACAACATATGTTACAACTAGCTTATAAAAAGTACTATTCACCTATACAAGGCACATAGAAGTGAAATTTTTGATTTCCCCACTAATATAGCCACCCAAATGTGATACTATATAGACACATATATATTTAGAGTAATGATGGACATTTAGCCATTCAAAACTCATTTACAAGACAATTTCTTCAAAAACGTGCTTTAAGACTTCTTAAAGCACATTTTGAGTTTTAACTTGTTTTCAAGCTTGGTTTTCTTTGGTAATGGGTTAATGTGTCATTAGTATATAAATGAAGTCTTGGTAAGCTCTTAGGCCTTACTCAAGTTTATCCCAAGCTTAGAGCACATTTAGCTCTTATTGACTTTAAAGCACATTTGTGGTTCCTTTTGTTTAAATTTGTTTACTAAGGTTTCTAAGACTCTTTTAGTCTTATATATCATGTTTTAGTGTTAACCAACATGCCAGGGTTTGGGGTATTTCGGAGCGAGCAAAGACGAATCTTCGTAACAAGATTTTCTCTAACTCTCTCTCATTATGAATTCAATTGTTATGTCGAACTAAGAGGATATACTATAGGGGAAGGGATGTTGTAATTAGTTGAACTTTATTCTTTTACTGCTTTATTGAGACTATTTGGATGTCAAAGTTAAGGCATTTAAGTGCTGTTAATAAACGACATGATTGAGTATAGGCCCCGCGAAGCATGTTATGATAAGAAAGCTGATTAGCAGATGGCTATTAACCTGTTTACCTGTGATAATTGCAATCGGATAGATTACATTAGCCACTAGGAGCTTTAGTCCGGACCAAACCAGACTAGTAATTCTGTGCAATAAACCATCTAGATATACTTGTTAAGTCTAGACTAGAACTACATGCCCTATCTAGATGAGCTATCTGGAATTAGGACTTAATACAGAATAGACAATTGAGAATTACAAGCCAATCCAAAGTCTCTGTTTAAGTAGTAGAATATGCAGAACTTAGCTAGTAAAACAACTCCCTAAACCTAGAGTACCGTTCACACTCCCAAATCTATCACTTTAATTTATCTGCTATTTACTTTCTTGTTATCTATTTAAACCCCAAAACCAAACAACCCCTTTTGAATTACCCATTGTCTTAGGCCAGGCTTATTTACCTCAAGTCCGTGGATTGACACCTGGTCGCTTCATAATTGCTATACTACTTCGACCGGGATTTTTGCAACCCGACGGTCTATTGATTTGTTGATTTCTAGGATTATTTCTTAGTATTTAATATATCAATTTAACCGTTTGCAAAATGGCGCGTTGCCGGGGACTTGACCTTTGTCTAGTCCCTAGCCTTGTTTAATCGTTACTCTATTACAACACTTTGGTTTATTATTATTTGTTTCGTATTTATTTTGTTTAGGTTTAATTATTTTTGGTGCCATTTTATACAATTGTTTTTAGACCTGTCAAAAGTAACCCGAACCCAAAAAACCGAACCGAACCAATCCGATCCGAATCCAAATCTCAACGAAAACTATAACTTGAAAAATGACCTGAAATCCGAAATAAACCGACCCGGACCAAACCGAACCGTATTATTGTAAAACCGAAAGTAAACCACAATCCACAATCATCCGAACCGAAGTCATCCGAACCAAAATCAACCGAACCGAAGTCACCCATAACCCACGATGACCCAAAAACCGAAGTGACCCGAACCGAAATCAACCGAAAACCAACCGAACCGAACCCGAACCGAAACCAGTGTGACCCGAACTAATATATCTGATGTGCCCGAAAGAATATATTGCATTAATTATAGGAGACAATGAGAATAAAACAAAATGTTTATACCCAATATCTAGTTTAAATACAAATAGTATTTAGCATTTGTATCATACAACACTAAACAATGCCCCACAATACTCTTACAATTAATCATTACTTAGTAAGTGGCGTACCTATAAAAAAGTATTAATAAACTTATATACACGAGAAATTATTTTAAATATACCACAAATATTTTGCACTATAAAATTTTAAAGTAATTAATTATCATGAATTTTCATTAATCGCACAACTAATAATGAATTAATGATAATGTGTTACTCATCAATGATAGATTGGTAAGAACCAAAAATATTTGTATATTTAGACTCAAATTTTATCACTAATTCATATCATTATTGTATTAATTATTCATATATTGAAGGTGTTTTTATTAGTTAGAAATTTTCAAGCCTTTATCCAATCTTGTGAATAATTCTCCCTCATTAGCAATTTAGCATAAATGTTTAATATACTTGAAGGTTTTTACCTATGTAGCAAAATTCTCATGCTTCTGAATAGTTCTCATCATTAACAGTTTTTAACTACCGTAAAAAAGTCATCAAAACTTATTAACTAATTCCATTCGCTAACTATTAATAGATTGAAAATACAAGTTACTACACTTTGATACAATTTTAATAATTATCCACAAACATACCTTATTTATACTCCTCTCAAAATAATGAAACTATTAAATAATCTAAAGCTACATCAATAATTATGATAAGTTCAGAGTTAGTTGCTAAAGTATAACATGATGCAAATTATAATTATTTGTTTAAATTAATCTGTTATATACATTTATACGTGTTGAGATTGATTGAAGTCAAATTTGCATATCATGATGATTGAGTTACGGGATTCTGTAATGGCAACCGGATTTAACAATAATTGACCTGAATTTGACCCATAACCCAAAAAAAACCGAATGAACCAGAGGCTAACCCGAACCGTAAGTTACCCGACCCGAAGTCACCCTAACCAAAGTCATCCAAACCGAAAATCATCCAAACCGATCCAAACCGACCCGAAATTTCAACAAACCGAACTCACCCGAACAAACCGAATTCAACCGACCCGATCCAACCCGAACCACATATTGAACGATTTGAAATCAACCCGAACCGAACCGAACCCGAACCGATTGACCCGAACTGCCACCTCTATTGTTTTTCATTACTGTCATTTAATTCAGTTTTATATTTTTCTGTCATTTAAATTTTCAAAGTACTATAAGTTCATTTGCCTTAGTTATTCCATAAATTTTTTTTTTTGTATTCCCTTGTTTACTTTAGTTCTAAATTCAACACATTTTGGTTCCTTTCTCTCTGGCTGTTATAAGTATCTAGTGGATGCGTAGAACGCGCTCAACTGGTCCCCCGGATACAGACTTCGACCCCGAAATCGAGAGAGTTTACCTCCAAGCTCTGAGAGCAAGAAGACAACTCGATTTCAACATGGCAGCAAACCATGACTAGCTTGGGAGGAGGTCCAGTGGCCCAATATACGATGGGAAGAATAAACAGACCACCAGCCACACCGAGAAGAGGCCCAGTGGTTCTACCAGACCTAACTACAGAGCTAATGTCAGATTGGCAGAAGATAAAACCCCCCCCATCAATCCAATGCTGTTCGAAATCACCCTGCAGGAACCTTTCAGGTGCCGACCCAGGGGATGCATTAGACCCACGTACATCGATTTCTAGTGCACTTGGACTCCCTTGGCTTATCACAGGGATTGGAGGAGTATGCCAGACTGAGCCTGTTCCAGCACAGGCCTATCTGGGAAAGCGTCGAAATGGTTCCATTGACTACCGCCAGGCATGCATCCTCACCACCTGGGAGCATTGACGGATAAATTCTATGAAAATACCTCCCCATCTCCAGGACACGACAGATGATTGCCCGACCTGATGCTTCAGACAAATGGGTAGCGAGACAATATGCGAGACGTGGGACCGATTCAAAGAACTACTCCGCCAGTGCCCTCACCATGGTCAGGATATCGTCACCTCATGGCTTAGGGATTATTCCAAGGGCTAAAAGACGAAAACAGAGGCGAGATAAGAGCCGCCCTAGGAGGAAACCTGCTAGCAAAAAGTGGGGAAGATTTCATGGCAGCCATGGAGTCCTACTGCGAGGAGCTTCGCCAATGGAGCAACAATGGGGGACGAGTATTCTATAGGTCACAGTTCTTCCCGAGCTCCAGACCCGATGATAGAACAGATAGCCGCCGAGCAAGCGCAGCTGAAAACCACGATGAGAAATATGGCAAAAATGCTCGAACAGCTCACAATGGGGCCAACTTCCAGGCAATCCTCAAGAAAGTCTCTACAAGTGCCGACAAACTCTGCTGCTCTCAGTGTGGGGATACACATGATTATGAGGACTGCCCACTGGTAGCTGAAATGAAGCAAACTGAGGAGGCCAATGTCATAGGACAACAATTCAACAACAGGCAATCAGCACCAAAACCTCAGGTACGGAAATCCACACAACGCACTGAACTCACATCAGATGCAGCCTCAGAGGACGAACCAGGGAGGACCACCCGACTTTGCTAGGCCTCAGTATAATCAATTCCGGCCACAGCAGTCTCAAGCTCAGCAACCATCATTGAGCTCAAACAATGCCAGTCTAAAGGAGATGGTGGATAAGTTGATGGCTTCTCAGGAAAGCAAAACTGTAATCAATCTGAGTCTGGCAGCTGGTCAGCAAAAATTAGAGAATGCCATGGTAGAGATGCAGGGAACGATGAGCCAGTTGACTCAGTTCCTCTTACAACAGAGACCTTCTGGATCACTGCCTTCCCAACCAGAAACCAATCCCAAGGAGCAGTTGAAGGCAATATCGGTCTCAGAGAGGACTACGAGGATTCTGGAGAAGTAGCAGCAGTTATTCTAAGAAGTGGGAGGAACTTAATCAAAGACAAAGTGGTAGGAGACCATACTGATGAGGAGACCGAGCCCCTTTTAATACCGCCAGTGCACCATCAGGGCATCCCGCCCCTCTGAGGTAGACATGAGGAGACCAAGGCTCCTATTTCTTCCTCCTCTCATTCAACTGCTTTTAAAAATACAAAAGGGAAAACATCTGCAAAAGAATTCCTTTTCCAAACCGTCTCAAAGAGCGAGAGCTCGATGAACAATTTGGAAATTTTTTAGATGTATTTCGAAAGCTGACTATCAATATTCCTCTTATTGATTGCGATTAAACAAATGCCAAATTATGCTAAATTTGTGAAGGACTTAATTTCAAATAAGAGGGAATATAAGGAGAAGGACACCATTCAGCTGACCGAGACCTGGTCAGCAGCAATCCTACAGAAGCTGCCTCTAAAGCGTGGTGATCCTGGTCAGCCGATTATCCCTTCTCAATTGGAGACATGGATTGCGGATACGGTCTCTGCGATCTAGGAGCGAGCATCAACCTGATGCCATACACCATGTTCAAAAAGCTTCATGCGGGTGAGCTCGTTCCCATTCATTTCAGACTCCAATTAGCTGATAGATCATCGATCACACCAGAGGTATGGGTAGAAAATGAAAATGTAGTTGTTAGTGTGGGTAAATTTTTCTTCCAGCTGATTTTGTGATCCTCGACATGGATGGATGAAGATGTTGAGGTACTCTAATTCTTGGTAGACTTTCCTTAGAACTGCAAAGACTGTTATCAACGTTGATAAAGGAAAGATTACTTTGAAATTTCATGACGAAGAACTAAGTTTTGATATTAATAAGGTGATGCAAAAAAAATACTTCTTCTCATGCTGTTTTCTCTGCTGATTTAATGAGAATTTTATGATCTTGAGGATGACTGCATCCATAGGAGTACTGATACTTCTAATTTTTTGTTTAAGTGTTTTGACATTTTAGAGCAGGTATTGAGCCTATCCATTAAGGATGACAAGGAAAGCTTAGAGATGGCCTCGGTGGTCGTCCAGCAGCTAAATCAAGGGAGGTCATATTTTCGCTCCTCCACTCCTCCTGTAGAAAAGCTGGATCGACCCATTCAAAGGCCTATCCCTTCAATAGAGAAGCCTCCTACCCTTGAACTCAAATCTCTTCCGTCCCACCTCAAATATATTTTCTGGTAGAGGGTAGCACCCTGCCTGTTATATCTCTGCATCTTTGTCTGTTCGCAGGAAACTAGGCTTCTGGAGGTGCTCAAGAAGCATAGGGTGCCATGGGGTGGTCAGTTGCTGATATCAAAGGGATTAATCGGGGTTTTGCACTCAACGGATCTATATGGAGGAAAATTATAAGGCAGTAAGGCAGCCCCAGAGAAGATTAAATCCAAATCTGAAAGAGGTGGTCAAAGCTGAAGTGCTGAAGCTTCTTGATGCAGGCATTATCTACCCGATTTCTGACAGCCAGTGGGTGTCTCCAGTCCAGGTGCCCCCAAGAAAGGAGGGATCGTGGCAGTTCCCAAT
This sequence comes from Limonium bicolor, assembly GCA_023374045.1. Lineage (NCBI taxonomy): Eukaryota > Viridiplantae > Streptophyta > Magnoliopsida > Caryophyllales > Plumbaginaceae > Limonium > Limonium bicolor. The sequence continues at coordinate 313,200,995 of CM041777.1, read as the reverse complement.
GAGAAGGGTGAGTTAGTCCCCCAAAGGCATACGACCGGTTGGAGAATATGTATTGATTACCGTCGTCTCAATAACGCCACAAGAAAGGACCACTTCCGCTTCCTTTTATTGACCAGATGCTTGAGCGGTTAGTCGGCCAGAGTTCTACTGCTTCCTTGACGGCTACAGTGGATATTTTCAGATCCCTATTGCCCTAGAAAATCAAGAGAAAACGACATTCACCTGTCCATATGGGATATTCGCATACCAGAGGATGCCATTCGGGCTCTGTAATGCCCCAACAACATTTCAGCGGTGTATGATGGCGATTTTCAATGATTTTATCGAGAAAAGTATCGAAGTATTCATGGACGACTTCTCTGTCTATGGACAAAGCTTTGATGTTTGTGGAGCAACTGGACTAGATCTTGGCTCGCTGTGAGGACACGAACCTCGTGCTGAATGAATGGGAAAGTGCCATTTCATGGTACGAGAAGGTATTGTTCTTGGGCATAAGGTGTCAAGGGAAGGCCTCCAGGTGGATAAGGCCAAGATAGAGGTGATAGAAAAGCTACCTCCACCAACTTCAGTTAAGGATGTGAGATCTTCCTGGGCCCTGCGGTTTCTACAGGAGATTCATCCAGGACTTCTCAAAGATTGCGAAACCCCTCTCCGACCTACTCAGAAAGACATTAGATTTCAGTTTACTGATGAATGTTGATGGCGTTCAGACCATTAAGAACTAGCTTGCTCAACACCCATTGTTGTTCCTCCAGATTGGTCAGCACCTTTCGAAATTATGACAGATGCAAGTGATTATGTTGTTGGTGCTGCGCTCTGTCAGATGCAGGATAAAACACTGAGGGTGATCACTTATGCAAGCAAAAATCTGATCGATGCACAGCGAAAACTACACCACAAGAGAGAAAGAATTGCTTGCTGTGGTATTTGCCCTGGATATAAATTTAGACCATATGTTAGGCAGTAAGGTAATCATTCACACAGATCATTCAGCACTAAAATATCTCTTCCAGAAGAATGATTCTAAACCTCGATGTGTGCGATGGATTTTGCTTCTTCAAGAATTTAATTTGGAAGTTGTGGATAAAAAGGGAAAGCAGAACGGAGTTACTGATCACCTATCAAGACTCGACCTGCCTGATGATGGAATCCCAATCAATGAGTTCTTCCTGATGAGACAACATTCAAGATTGGAAAGGTAAATGAACCATGGTACGCAGACTTAGCAAATTATATGGTTTCTGGTTTAATTCCACATGACTACAGCTATAACCAGAGGAGAAGTTCCTTTCAGAGACACGCCATTACATATGGAGGATCTTTATCTGTTTCAGGTCTGTGCTGATGGTCTGATGAGACGCTGTCTCCCAGATGATGAGATTTCAAGTGTGATAGAATTTTGCCATTCAAAGGAAGCAGGTGGACATCACGGTCCTACAAGGACAGCTGCCAAAATATTAGAGTGTGGTTTTTATTGGCCCACTCTTTACAAGAATGTTCACCGCTTCTGCTCTCAATGCGATAAATGTCAAAGAATGGGTAATATATCAAGAAGGCATGAGATGCCTCAAAAAGGAATTATGGAGGTAGAATTATTCGATGTCTGGGGAATAGACTTCAGGGGCCCCTTCCCTTCTTCCCATGGAAACCAGTATATCCTTGGTTGCAGTAGACTATGTATCTAAATGGGTTGAAGCAATTGCTAGTCATGCTGCTGATGCTAAAACAATAGTCAAGTTCCTGAAGAAGCATATCTTCACCAGGTTTGGTGTACCTCGAGCGATCATCAGCGATGGAGGCTCACATTTCTGCAACAAGGCCTCTGAATCTTTAATGACCAAGTACGGAGTAACCCATAAGGTAGCATTACCTTATCATCCACAAACCAATGGTCAAGCAGAAGTAAGCAACCGTGAACTTAAATGGATTCTGCAGAAAACCGTTACTGCTTCGAGAAAGGATTGGTCAGTCAAGCTGGATGACGCTCTGTGGGCCTATCGGACTGCTTTAAGACTCCTATAGGGATGTCTCCGTTCAAGCTTGTGTATGGGAAAGCCTGCCATCTTCCAGTGGAATTAGAAGATAAAGCATATTGGGCATTGAAAGCCCTAAATTTTGACTTTCATGCTGCAGAGAGAAAAGGAAATTTCAGCTGTCTGAACTCGAAGAACTAAGAGAACAAGCTTATGACAGCTCCAGAATTTACAAGGAGCGCACAAAAAGAATTCATGATCAAATGATACAGAAGAGAGAATTTCAAGTAGGGGTTCTAGTGCTGCTCTATAATTCCAGGCTGCGTCTTCTTCCTGGCAAGCTGAAATCCCATTGGGCAGGACCATTTAAAATCGTGGGGATCACTACCTATGGTGCATACGAGCTAGAAAACAAGTAAGGAGAAGTATTCAAAGTGAATGGTGCTCGACTGAAGAAGTACCTAGGCACTACCTTTTCTCAGCCTCCTGCATCAGGTGTATCCTTGATTGAAAGTTCTTATTCCATTAATTCTGTTTGCTGCCACCTGTACTGCAACACCCCATCCAAAAGCATCAAAGAAGCCGCGCTCGCAATGGTATTTCAGACTAAAGAAAGCTATTGCTAGCTGCTGTGGCGGCCCTCCCTGATGCTATCTACAAGGTCTAGCCAAAGACCATAAAGATGGGCAGCTTGGTGGGAGGCAACCCACCGATTTGTTCTCTTTTCGTTCTTGATTTTTGTTGTGTTTATTTTACTCTATTGTTTTATTTTTGTGGTGTGTTGGCGGATAATGTGCATGTTCTAGAACCTTGGCTCTTATCTTTCTACTAATGGTTATCTGGTTCCACTTGAGTTCTTCTGGCTTTGCAGATCATATTTATCAACCTGCATACTTTGATGCTTAGCTGAACTCAAGTGTGGGGTTGTCTCACTACACACCTGAGTAGACTCTGGGGAGTATTCTTACATTTTCTACTCTTGAATATTTTACATGCTCCCTTCTGATCTGCTGTGTGTAATTTCGTTCTCCTGTTGGATTGCTTGATTAATGTTAAAATTCTTTCTATGCAATGAGGACATTGCTCCACTCTAAGTGTGGGGTGGGGAAAGTTCCTTCACATTTCGCCTTTGTGTATCTTTGAGCTCTTGCATTTATTAAAGTCTTGCTAAGATAGCTCAATTTAGAAGGAAGCCATAGAGGAAGTTTAGCTGGTTAGCGATCTTGGGGTGCAAATTTTTGAAAATTTTATGGTTTTTAATTGCTAAATGAAGCCTTTGTTCTAGAAATGCTGAAACAAATGAGAATATTCACCATCTGAACTTTGCTCTCAGCTTTGAGCCCAGAAATGAACTGGATTGAAAGGTTGAAAAAGAACAAGGCAAGGTACTCCGCTGATCCTAAGCATGCTAATTTTAATAATATATTCGAAAAAAAAAGAGAAGAAAAAAAATGCTAATACCTTGCTAAAGAGGATTTATTTTCATATGGATCATGAGTATGTGGCATTGAAAGGTTTGATGGAAAAAGATCTTACTCATGCCTCTTGTCGTTTCTGTGGTTGTGAAGGAAAAAGGTGGATTGGCTCATGGCTAAAAGGCTAAGTTCTTATGGTTTAAGTTCTCTCTGTTAGCTATGAATGACTCATGTTTTTTGAAAAGAAACGAATTGTGCTAAATGTGAGTTTGCCCTTGATTGATGAAGCTAGCAGTATCTTCCTCCATGCTCTTCCTTTTCTGTTGAGTTCCATTAGCTCGGTCTTCAACTTGTACTTGAGAGTTTTGCTAAGGACAAGCAAAAGGCTAAGTGTGGGGTGATTGATGAGTGTGAAATTGAATAGATATGTTTATATGCTCTAAATTCCTATTTTACGCAAGTTTTCAAGCTTTTTCTCACACTTATCCTATGTTTTTCATGATTCTTACCTTGCGCAAGAACTGATGCCAATTTATATGATAAAATCAGGAAATGATGGTAGAAATGCATAGTTCTCCTCAAGAGCTTCCAACGCCCACAACGGATCGAAAAAAAGGAGCTCAAATGAAGAATCTGGAGCCTGTCAAAGTTTGCAAAGAAAACCAAAAACATTGCGTCCGGATCTCCGTCCGACCCCAGACAGACCCGAACATCTCATGTCCGGATCTCCGTCCGACCCAAACAGACCGGACATCTCTTGTCCGGATCTCCGTCCGGCCCAACTGATCCGGACACCTCACAGAGAGCAACACACGTCCGGAACCGGACGTAAGTCCGGACGTGACACGAGACGCAGATCCAAACTTCTATCTCACGTCAGATCCGGACACAAATCCGGACGTGAGGCGAGATCCAGATCTAAACTTTTATCTCACGTCGGATCCGGACACAGATCCGGACGTCACATAGAAAAGAAAAATAAAAACGCATCGCGTGATAATTGGGCTTTCGGCGCAATTATCAGCCGAGGGCGGTTTAGCCCATGCTTCCCCTAAATTAAGGCACGCCCATGCTCAATTAATTGCCCAACTCACCACACCACTAAATATGTTTTTTCTAAGCCTATTTAAACCCTGCTCCTGCCTGATTTCAATTCGTACCTGACTCACAGTCTAACTCCTCTCCTCTCCCTCTCTACTAATCCTCTCATTCACGACTTATTCCATCTCCATTCATTAAACTTCCTCTGTAACTCTTCTCCCTCACTCACACACACAGCCCGCACTCACGCATACCATTTAGTCCGTCCGGATCTCCGTCGGATCCGGACTACACCCAAACACGACGTCCGGATCTCGTCCGACCCAAAACCATCCGGGACGCCTCACAAACTCGCCCAAAAATATCCACTTCATTTCCATTTCACCAAATTCACTTCATTGCCACCAAATCCAACCTCTCAACCAGCATAGCGCAAGGACAAAAGGAAGAGCGAGCAAGAAGATCTTCGTAACAGATGATTTCTCTCAACTCTCTCTCATTTATGAATTCAATTGTTATGTCTAGCTAAGAGGATATACTCTTGGGGAAGGGATGTTGTAATTAGTTGAACTCTGCATTATTTTACTGCTTTATTGTGACTATTTAGATTGTTCAGGTTAATGCATTTAAGTGCTTTTAATAAACGTCATGAATTTATTATAAGCCCTCGAATCATGTTATGATCAGATATAGGTGATAGCATTGATGGTCCTATTAACCTGTTACCTGTGATAATTGCAATCGGATAGATTACATTAGCCACTAGGAGCTTTAGTCCGGACCAAACCAGACTAGTAATTCTGTGCAATAAAACCATCTAGATACTTGTTAAGTCTAGACTAGAACTACGTGCCCTATCTAGATGAGCTATCTGGAATTAGAACTTAATACAGAATAGACAATTGAGAATTACAAGCCAATCCAAAGTCTCCGTTTAAGTAGTAGAATATGCAGAACTTAGCTAGTAAAACAACTCCCTGAACCTAGAGTACCGTTCACACTAACAAATCTATCACTTTAATTTATCTGCTATTTACTTTCTTGTTATCTATTTAAACCCCAAAACCAAAACAAACCCCTTTTGAATTACCCATTGTCTTAGGCTAGGCTTATTTACCTCAAGTCCCGTGGATTGATACCTGGTCGCTTCATAATTGCTATACTACTATGACCGGGATTTTTGCAACCCGACGGTCTATTGATTTGTTGATTTCTAGGATTATTTCTTAGTATTTAATATATCAATTTAACCGTTTGCACTTACATTGCTCCATTTCTAGTTCTACTCAACTACACAACTTCCTCCTAATACAAACCAAGGTGATAACTACTCACTTTCATCTCTGAACATACCTATGTTCTTTCCTCTCAACAAGCACTTAAGTCCCTTAGTTTCTAGACAAAATTTGACAGAGTTTCCCTACATTTCTAAGCATTCTCACCACATTATTTTTGCTCATTCAGCTGAATTTTACATCCCTGTTCAATATATACATCATTCATACAAAATTCTAAACACTTACCACACACTTAATTCCCACACTTAGCATTTTATTCATTTGGTTCAAAAGCTTCTAATTATCAATATAATCAATACTAATACTTCATTTCTTTCCTACCATTACAGTAGCATTACACTATACTAAGGCAATGTAATTATCATACTCAAACCTTAAAATATGTACAAAGGTAATTCCATTACCTTGAGTTTTCTTGGTTCCTTTTCCTTTCTCTCCTTCTCCCTTTCTTGTTCCTCCTTCCTTCTTTGTTATTTGTTATTGTTATCTTGTTTCTTGATTTAAAATTGGCCAAGCTACAGCCACGTTCCAAGGAATACACACACAAGGCTAGTAAATTTTCTAACTCAAGAATTAAACCCTAACTTATAAGAGAATGCTCAAAACTCTAAGGATGTATTACCTTGAACTTCTAGATGAAGTTTTGGGTAGCAAGATGGAAAAGCTTCAGCTCCTAAATTGAAATGCCAAAACGGCTGGAACAAGGAGCAGTAGGGTTCAAACGTGGGTTTCATTTTTCAAAGGAAAGCTGGAAAAAGAAGAGCTTTGAGTTCCTTTCTTACCTTAGAACAACAAGAAGAAGATGGAGCTCCAAATGGTCACCTTCAAGCTCCAAGAAGAGTTACACCCATGGAGATGAAGTTGAAGATTATTGATTTTTGAAGGGTGGAAAACGATCTCCACAACAAGGGGAATCCAACGGTATAATTTTTGTAGTATTTTGAGGTGATTTAGGCTTTCAAAAAGAAAAGAAATGGGGCTGCTGTGAGGGGTTCTAAATCGCCATTACAGAGAGGGAGGAAGAAGAAGAGAGTCTGGAGTAGAGAAAAAAAAATGTGAGAGTAGAGAGGAGTGGGAGGAGAGAGAAGCCTTTTTACTTTTCCTCCCTTATTACTTTGTCTTTTTGTTAGTGAGAGTAAATAAAGAGAGTGTGTGGGGGCTGAAATCATCACACACACATACACACACAAAGTTTCAGATTTTTATTACCAATGGAGAATCTATTTTTCTCTTATTACAATTTACACCCCACAAGTTTCCGGTTTTTACACTATTCACTAACCGGAACCTGTTTTTCAGAATTTTCTCGTTAATTAATTTAATGGTTCTAGACATTCACTAAGGTTTAATTATAGCTATTTAATTGACTATAATTATTACGGGTCTATATAACCCGCTAAAGTCACGTTTTCCCGGTTTCCTCGAAAAACGTGCTTTAAGGTTTGTTTGTGTTTTTAATACGTTTTATGGATCCGTATTCTTCGGGAATTGTTCCCACATGTTTGTTTAGGCATAATTAAGGTTAAAAAATCCTCATTAGCCTAATTATTCACTATTTTAATTTCGGGGTATTTCAATCTACCCCCTTAAGGAACTTTACCCTCAAAGTTGCTCAAGGTTGGTGGCTTACTATCTCTACTCATTTGGCAACTTAAGTCAATTGTCAAAGATCATGCATTATTACCACTTTACAAGGTGTTCACAATTCATACACTGCAAGCACCACACAATTCTAGCACAATACACAATTATAATGCAAGCAATTCCACAATATAATTCACACTACCAATTGTGTCATATACCGTACAACACAGGTACATTACACATCGTGAAAACATACCAAAATCCATTAGCACTACATTGTGCTAACAAAGTGTACTACAATACATACATACTATGCAATGCTATCCCAAAGCAATGCAAAAACAAAATAGCTCTATCCCCCTTAAAAGGGGTACGCCCTGTGCCCTCTAAGCACTAGACAATCTAGTTTTCAAATAGCTGTGGGTACTTCGCCTTCATGGCGTCCTTTAATTCCCAAGTTGCTTCCTTGACATCGTGGTTAGACCACAAGACTTTCACCATTCGTACAGATTTATGGCGAGTGTCTCTAGTCTTCGTATCAAGGATTCTCAATGGAGTCTCGACGTATCTCATCGTCGGCTATAGGGATAGATGTTCAGGTTCTAATACATGAGAAGGATTAGCTATGTATTTCTTGAGTTGTGATACATGAAAGACATCATGAACACACCCCAACTCTTCAGGTAATGTTAGTCGGTAAGCCACAGCTCCTATCCTCTCAGTAATCGTGTACGGCCCTACAAACTTCGGGCTCAGCTTGCCCTTCTGGCCAAATCGGAATACACCCTTCATAGGTGAAACGTGTAAGAATACTTGGTTGCCCACAGCAAACTCAAGGTCGCGTCGTCTCACATCCGCATAGGATTTCTGTCTATCTTGGGCTGCTTACATATTCGCTCGGATCTGCTGAACTTCAGCTTGTACTTGCTCAAGGTACTCCAGTCCAATTATGACCGCTTCGCTCGACTCATCCCAACACAACAGGGTACAGCAAGGTCTACCATACAAAGCTTGGAATGGCGACATCTTGATTGATGCGTGATAACTATTATTATAAGAGAACTCGATCAGATGAAGCTTATCAATCCAGCTCCCCTGGAAGTCTAAGGCACACGCTCTAAGCATGTCCTCGGATGTCTGGATGGTCCTTTCTGTCTGACCGTCGATCTGTGGGTGAAACGCGGTGCTAAGCTTCAACTCAGTACCCAGCGCTTCTCGTGTCGCTCTCCAGTATCTTGAAAGAAATCTGGTATCACGGTCAGATACAATAGTCTTCGGGACTCCGTGGTGTCGAATGATCTCCCGGTCGAATAGCTCAGCGAGCTTCGCCACCTTCCAGGTGTCCCTCATCGGAATAAAGCGGGCACCCTTGGTGAGGCGATCGACTACTACCCAGATCATGTTGAGTCCTCCCCTGGCAGGTGGGAGTCCTACAACAAAATCCATGGAGATATCATGAAATTTCCACTCCGGAATTGGCATAGATTGCACCATTCTGCCCAGTCTTCAGTGCACAAATTTCACCTTCTGACACGTGAGGCACCTCAGAACATACTCAGTCACATCGGATTTCATTCCTGACCACCAGAAGTACCTCTTCACATCTTTGTACATCTTAGAGGCTCCCGGATGTACGGATAATGTAGAACAATGTGACTCTCGCAGAATGCGATCCCTCAGCTCAGCATTGCTTCAGGGAACGCATAATCTACCATTCAGCCGGATCAGACCATCTTCATGCAGTTTGAAGTCGTACTTCGGGTCTCGAATGTACCCTCTGTGATTTTTTGTCTGATCTTTTCCATGTAAGGGTCGCTCAAATGAGACTCTCGCACCTCATCAACTAAGCTAGAAGAAGCGAGTAGCGAATGGAGTGAGTGTGCTCGGTGACTCAGGGCGTCGGCTACAACATTTGCCTTCCCTTCTTTGTACTGAAGGTCGATGTCGTAAACAGATAGGAATTTCATCCACCTTCTCTATCTCAGATTTAGTTCTTTCTGTGTGAGACGTACTACAGGCTCTTATGATCAGAATATATGGTGGTGCTTACCCCATATAGATAATGCCGCCATATCTTCAATGCGAAGACAATGGCTCCAAGCTCTAAGTCGTGTGTCAGGTAATTCTCCTTATGTTTCTTCAGCTGGCGGGAGGCATAAGCTACTACCTTGCCATGCTACATGAGTACGCATCCCATGCCTTTACCAGACGCATCATAATATACCTCGAATCCCTCTGTGCCCTCTGGGAGAGTGAGAACGGGCGCTGAGGTCAACGAGTCTTTCAAGCTCTGAAAGGATTTCTCACAGTTGTCAGTCCATACAAATGGTGCATCCTTCTTCATCAATGTCGTCATGGGCTTTGCGACTTTAGAAAAGTCCTTCATAAATCTCCGGTAATAACCGGCTAGACCAAGAAAGCTCCAAATGCCGGTAACAGTCTTAGGTCTAGGCCATGATCGTACTGCTTCGATATTAGCCGGATCTACTGAGATACCCGCACTCGAGATGACGTGTCCAAGGAATGATACCTGATCAAGCCAAAACTCGCATTTGGAGAAGTTCGCATACAGCTGATTCTCGTGTAGTGTCTCAAGTACTTTTCTCAGATGGTTTTCATGCTCTTTCACTGACTTTGAATGCACAAGGATATCATCGATGAAGACTACTACTGAAGTGTCCAATTGATCACTGAACAGACGGTTCATCAGATCCATGAACTTAGCTGGTGCGTTAGACTAACCGAATGGCATCACTGTGAATTCGTAATGGCCATACCTCGTACGGAATGCCGTCTTCTCAATATCTTGCTCTCGGATGGCAATCTGATGATATCCGGTTCAGAGGTCAATCTTGGAAAAGACCGAAGCTCCCTTCAGCTGATCGAACAGGTCGTCGATGTGTGGCAATGAATACTTGTTCTTAATAGTTACCGCATTCAATTCGTGGTAGTCGATGTAGAGACGGAGGCTATCGTCCTTCTTCTTCACGAAGAGGACCGGTGCTCCCCAGGGTGATACGCTCGGGCATATAAACTCTTTGTCGAGTAGGTCACGTAATTGCTCCTTAAGTTCTGTCATTTCGGCCGGTGCCATACGGTATGGTGCCCTAGCAATAGGACTAGTACCAGGTACAAGATCGATCTCGAACTCTATTGTTCTCTGAGGTGGCATACCAGGTAGCTCTTTCGGAAACACATCCGGAAATTCTGACACAACTGGCACATCAGTGCTGAAGTCTGGGTCACTCTCTAGATCTTGCACATAGCATAAATACACATCGTGCCCCTTTCTGAGCTCCCGGTACATAGCCATAGCGGAGATGACCGTAGTCGAAGGCTCTCTAGGTCTCTGGCGGTATGAAATGGTAACCCCAGATGGACTCTTGAGCAGTAGTCTATGCTCGGTGCAGAGGATTCGCCCTTGTGCCGCTCCAACCAGTTCATCCCGACTATCAAGTTGAATCCCAACCAGTGAATTCAACGAAGAAGATGGGAAACTCTTCACCCTTGATTCGGATAGTGGCGGCTCGGTAATACTTGGTACATCTTACTCGCTCCTTCGACGGCGGGAGCGTAACCAAGAAGTCTGGCAGCTCATCTGCGTCTAGCCCTAACCTCTTTTGCAAATGATGGCGAAACAAAGGTATGAGAGGCACCAGAGTCGAACAATACGGAGGCATCAGTGCCATTCACCGGGAAGGTACCCGTTAGGATGGTGCCGCTCTTATCGGCTTGTGCTTCGGTGAGGATACTCAGGTTACCTTCGGTACCGAGTCCACAACCTAATTATTCATAAATTTCATGAGAATCGATGGTATAACGCAAGTGGGATTTAATAACCAACACTAGTTTTATTGATAAACCATCCATCATATATGATGTGTCTCTAACACACATTACTAATCCATTACATGGTATTACATGGTTAATACTTTCTAAAGGTAAGGTTCAGGCGTCCTGGTTTCATGTGTGTGGCATTGATTATTGCCGGTGGTGCCGTATTCAACTTGATCTTCTTGATCCCATGATACAGCAACCTCGATTTTCCACCCATGATTAAGACATCTCATGATCTCAATACCATTTTCTCCGTGAGGTCCACATGCTTCCGCTCGCAATACAAAATACCGCGTCATCACCAATGGACCAAGACACTACGGGCACTCCTTGTTCAAGAGATTCCGTTGTCTTGTCTTTATCTTGGTGTAACCCAAGTCTTCCGACTTTCTCATAGAAGTTGATGATACAAAGATCTACTTCAAGTGCAGGGATTGGATCATCTTCACATTGTTGTGCAATTTCTACAGCTTGTGTAACAAGCGTCTGAAATTCGGTGGGTATTGCTAGTGGTGTCGCCCCGTCTTGCGTTCGCGTCTTCTGGTATGTCTTGGTATAAGGATTCCAGTCCTTTCCCAAGCACATCATCTTCAGCTATATCTTCGCTCCACCGGGGAATTCGGGTGTGTAAAATCCTCCTGGACCCGCTCCTAGTTGGTTGCATCGTCGGATGATGGTAATTTGTGCTTCAGGTGTCAGGTATCCTTTTAATAAGATCATACCTGGTCGGATGACCTGACACTGCTCGTCGGTGAAGTGGTAGTGGTGATGTTGACTTCTTCATGGTTTGGGTTTGAAGGTATTAGGTAGCAGATATTAAATCTCCCTAAGGTGGTAAATTTCATCTAACGTGAGTTCTAGTTTCAACTAGTTCATTTCATGCTTAAATTCATACTTTAAGTGTTTACGCATTCATGCATTCACTCGAACAGACAATTAATACTTTAGACATGCTTTTTCAAGGATAAAAGTACAGTTAGTACCTAAGCCGGACTTAGTACCAGTCCCATCCGATCAATGATGTGCAAGGCTGGCTGCCCTACGGTGTGCCCTTCTGAGCACCTCGGGACCCCTGTCCTGTGAGGTCTGCTGGGTCTGAGCATCGCCAGATGTAACCTCCTTGCCTTCACGCGGCTTGTAGCCCTGGTAGTTGCCCTTGGGCTTCGAGTTGTTAGGGCATTCATTCGTATGGTGCCCCGGTTTCCTGGCAGTTGTAGCATCGAATCTGTTTACCTTGGCAACTTTTGTGCAATCGGGTGGATGGGGTGGTCATCTTGTTGCAATGTTTGTAGACATAGTTCGGCCATCACTTTGGTTCTTACCGTAGCCAGAACCAGAACTTGAAGCTTCCAAGTTAGCAAGGTTCGGTAATTTACACTAATTCACATGCATACTATTCGGTTTCCGGGTTCTTACCCTTGTAAGGCTGAGACCGTTAGTGGCTTTGCTGCCACTGGCGCAGTGTAGGTGAGCTGCAACGGCTCACTGCCTTGCCCTTCTCAGCATGGGCACTGTTGTCTCCCGGGGTATTCTTCTGATGTTGCTGGGTGAATTTCCCCTTCCTCTTCTTCCAGTTTTTACCTTGGTTCTGCTCCTCTGAGCTGGTTGTTCTTGTTATTTGTCTTGCGCTTAAGCGCTTGCTCTTCATCCCTCAGCTGGCATGTGATCTCAACACGGGATGCAACATGATAGCACTCATGGAGTCACCAGGCATTAGATAACATTCGTTGCATACAAGGGTTTAATTCACATGGACTACGACACTGAGGGTTTAAAATGTCGCTTACCTGAAGTGAGGTAAACCGTGTGTACCCCATGCCATACCGGAGGTGATGGCTCAATCCGCCGTAGAAGCGGTTGACCAAGACTTGGCTGGTATACCTAAGGTCGGGTAGCAGTCTGAGGATGGAAATGAATGTACGGTAGTACTTATCGACCGTCATCTTCTCCGTCATTTTTAGGGCGTCGAGCTCAAGGCACTTCTTGGTTTTGACATGCTCGGGGTAGTATTTAGATCGGAGAAGGGCGGTGAAGGCTTCCTAGTCAAAGGTGGGGTCGGCAACGTGCTCGTCCTTAACGAGCTTCCACCAATCCATAGCCGCATCCTAGAGATAGTACACAACTATCCTCACCCTCACTCTAGCAGGAGCCTCGAGGGTCTCGAAAGCCGTTTCCATCTCGGAGATATAGGCTTTAAGCTTGGCGGGGTCGCTCTTGCCTATAAAGTAGGGAGGTCGAAGGTCGGTGACGCTTTTTACCCAATTGGTTTCTCGGGGTTGAGGGGGGTCGGGCTGTTGCAGTTGGTTCTGTAGTACTTGTTACTGGCCTGCAGTCATTAATTGGGGCAGCAGCTGTGCCACATTGGCGGCAATGATCTCGGCGTCCGTCTGCGCACCAGGCTCATTATCAGCCTGCTCCCCGCGCCCTCGGCCTCGACCACAGCCTCTTCTTGACATCTGAACAAGTGTGGATTACATTAGATACTGTGACCAGGTGGTCTTGATTTAAGCAATGGTATCGTCTTCTCAGACGTTAAAGGGTATCATTGTCGTTAACGGTCATTTAGGGTTAAGTTTCTACTTTTCTGTTGTAAAACGGATTGTAATCCTAACTCGGTAATCACTACGCTCGGTAATCTAATCATTAGAGCGCAACTGCGCTCTGATACCACTTTTTGTAACACCCCAGCCGCTACTCCTATTATTATCCTCTAATCGTCTCCATAATTGCTCTACTCGCAGTGGAATTCTTACATACTCACGGCGGGTGATACAACGCCATTAGCCACCCAATGACTAACAAGGCTCATACTACTTACTGTCACGTCTGATGAATAGAATATACCGAGCAATAATAAAAACTTCAATTACATTCCCAACATTACTTACATCCTTGGATTACCGAGTACACAAATTCATATCAAATACATCCCATTCTTACAAGTCTATCAAAAGCTATGAGTTTATACCACTACTCATTCCTACAAAGTTCATAATTTCCAAAATATTCAAAAGGGTGTACCACATGGTACACCGGCTACCCAAAAAGGCAATAAGCCGTGTACAACTCGGTACACCATTTCCAATCTACTAACTACGCAAAAAAGTCTGGCACAGTCTTAACATGACCTTCATTCTTCTCGGGTACCTGGAAGAAATAAAAACAGTGCCCCAAGGGGCTTAGTAAAAGCTGCATATGAAATTCATATACCCCGCGTGCTAACGGGGGTACGCCGACTACTTGGTCGCATACATGGAGTTCATTTTATTTATACATGCTTACATGCTATAATGAACAATAATACATTCATACCATAATGCATACATTCATACAATCCAATACATACAAAGGAAGACAATCATAAGTCAACCATATATACTTACCAAGCTCATACACATTACTTGGTTAGTTACTTACTCATCCGGGTTAATCGGATGTACTTTACTCTTTTACTCGAGAACCTTGACTTACACCAGTCATGATCTTTACTTGGTCAATTACTCTTCTTACTTTATTACTCAAGTCAAGTCGGTATGACCTATGGGCAGGGACTACAATATCCCACCATCGGGCTTTAGGGTGGCTTGCTTCCTAGGGTTGCTACCTATTTAAGGGTTTGGACCGCAAGAAAGAATAGGCCAGAACTCGGAAACAACCTCTCGTATTTCCTCATTCTCACGCGTGGCCGAAGCTATATCGGACTTCTCACATTACTCCAATTTACCAATTTACTCAAGGTTAGAAGGTTACTTAGTTAGGAGTTAGTGAGAAAACATTCTTTCCATACTACTTGGTTAGTACACTTCACACCAAGGCAATCGAACACTTCATTCATAACCATACATTTCATGAATTATACAAACTATGAGTTCAAATACAAACCAGCAAGGAACAATACATTACAAGCACAAGAAAGTGCAATAAACCTGATTCGTGCATTTTATCTTCATTTAGGTGATCACACATAGCAAACAAACACACAAATCAGGTAACCACGGTAGCATACTGGGCATGAGAAAATCATACCGTTCACCGTCGCTCTCAGACTTCCAACTTTTCTTCGGAGTTCAACTATTTGGGTCCTATAACATGCACGGGATTAGGTGGTTAATTATCTAAAATTAATCTAACTCATGTTATCTTTAAGTTTTCCTGACTACAGTTACTAACTCTTGCAATTCAAATGCATTTACTTAAGTCACTTACTTAAAGTTACTTCCTAAGCTTGTTTATGCCCTTAACGACCATTAAACATCATTAATCAAGTCTTAATTACCTTATAGTATCATTACCAACCAAGTCCCTACCTTAAAGAGGCTTTAAAACAGTTTCTGTGAAGAATTTAGAGTGGTCCGGATTTGTGTCCGGGGTTACAAACTAGGACCAAAGCATTGGAAAACTCTCTGGGTGTGTTGTTAGTGTGGTCCGGGTTTGTGTACCGATTTACAAACCCAGACCACCACGTTGGAATACTTACTGGGATGATTTTGGGGTGGTCCGGGTAGTGTACCGGATTATAAACCCAGACCATCCCATTTGTATACCAATCTGCCGTGTTTTATGCTTGGTCCGGGTTTCTATACCGGGTAGTAAACTCGGACCAAGTGCAGAAATATGAAATTTACTAGTTTTTTTATTATATTTCAACTTCAATCTTCTACCAATTTCTTCTTCAATCTTCCTACATATAGTCTAGCATATTTTACCACTAATTAGACACTCTAAACTACCCTAATTCAATCATTATACTCATCAATCAACCTCTGATAACTTTACACATTTTCACTGTCAGTTTTCCTCCTTAAGTTGCTGCTACAGATTTTTCTTTCCTTCTTCCCACTAGCTTAATGGTTCTTCATCTAGCACTACCTAGTTAAGCAACTTACATTGCTCCATTTCTAGTTCTAGTCAACTACACAACTTCTTCCTGATACAACCAAGGTGATAACTACTCACTTTTATCTCTGAACATACCTATGTTCTTTCCTCTCAACAAGCACTCAAGTCCCTTAGTTTCTAGACAAAATTTGACAGAGTTTCCCTACATTTCTAAGCATTCTCACCACATTATTTTGTGCATTAAACTCAGTTTTACATCCCTGTTCAATATATACATCATTGACACAAAATTCTAAACACTTACCACAACTTAATTCCCACACTTAGCATTTTATTCACTTGGTTCAAAAGCTTCTATTTATCAATATAATCAATACTAATATACTCAATTTCTTTCCTACCATTACAGTAGCATTACACTATACTAAAAAGACAATGTAATTATCATACTCAACCTTATAATCTGTGAAATAAGGTAATTCCATTACCTTGAGTTTTCTTGGTTCCTTTTCCTTTCTCTCCTTCTCCCTTTCTTGTTCCTCCTTCCTTCTTTGTTCTTGTTCTCTTGTTTCTTGATTTCAGATTGGCCAGCCACGTTCCAAGGAATACACACACAAGGCTAGTAATTTTCTAACTCAAGAATTAAACCCTAACTTATAAGAGAATGCTCAAAACTCTAAGGATGTATTACCTTGAACTTCTAGACGAAGTTTTGGGTAGCAAGATGGCAAAGCTTCAGCCCCTAAATTGAAATGCCAAAACCGGCTGAACAAGGAGCAGTAGGGTTCAAACGTGGGTTTTCATTTTTCAAAGGAAAGCTGGAAAAAGAAGAGCATTGAGTTCCTTTCTTACCTTAGAACAACAAGAAGAAGATGGAGCTCCAAATGGTCACCTTCAAGCTCCAAGAAGAGTTACACCCATGGAGATGAAGTTGAAGATTTTCGATTTTTGAAGGGTGGAAAACGATCTCCACAACAAGGGGAATCCAACGGTATAATTTTTGTAGTATTTGGAGGTGATTTAGGCTTTCAAAAAGGAAGAGAAATGGAGCTTCTCTGAGGGGTTTCTAAATCGCCATTACAGAGAGGGAAGAAGAAGAATAGTCTGAGGAGTAAAAAAATCGTGAGAGTAGAGAGGAATGGGAGGAGAGAGAAGCCTTTTTACTTTTCCCCCCTTTATTACTTTGTCTTTTTGTGAGTGAGAGTAAATAAAGAGAGTGTGGGGGCTGAGTGAAATCGTCCACACACATACACACACACAAAGTTTTAGATTTTTAATTACCAATGGAGAAGCTATTTTTCTCTTATTACAATTTACACTCCACTAGTTTCCGGTTTTTACACTATTCACGAACCGGAACCTGTTTTCCAAAATTTTCTCGTTTAATTAATTTTAATGGTTCTAGACCTTCAATAAGGTTTAATTATAGCTATTTAATTGACTATATTATTACGGGTCTATTTAACCCGCTTAAAGTCACGTTTTCCCGGTTTCCTCCAAAAACGCGCTTTAAGGTTCGTTTGTGTTTTTAATCTGTTTTATGGATCCGTTTTCTTCGGGAATTGTTCCCACATGTTTATTTAGGTATAATTAAGCTTCTAAAATCCTCATTAGCCTAATTAATCACTATTTTTAATTTCGGGGTATTTCATTCCTTAATCTAAATGCCTAAGATTTAGTCTTATGTTATCCAGTGATAAACTTCTCAAATGTATGTGGACCTTCTAGGTCTTTAATGTATACCTAGAAGTCATCTAGTGTATATTTGTATTCGAGTTCATTTCCTCTCGAAAACAGTGTCCCCGTCTCACTTTACCTAAGGTCTCTTCTTAGGTTATCTGAGGATAATTTAATCTATGTTATTATCCTTCCATGAGTGAAGTTTCTCTATCACTACTCATATCTTAATCGAAGATATATGTATATATTTCGGTATGTATCTCAGTTTGAATGATTAGCGCGTATAAAATAATAGCGTACGTATTCAACAGATAAATCGTAAACACATTTGCATGCAAGCACACATATCCTCCTATCAAACAATTCACACATCCAAACCCAAGGGAATCCTCAGGCACAATCAAATCATACAACAACATACCTTACACCAATGAACAATGCTAGCGTGAAGTATCACACTCACCCACTATACGTTCTGTAGCTCGTAACCCGTATCTCTAGAATATACCGCTAAATATTAATTCACGTGATCCAATTCGATTCGGTAATTTAATAACTACTAATCCTTTGGTCTTAACCCCGTGATTAACCCCTTAATCGGTTATCGTTGTTACTCGGTTTTCAAGTATATTCGGGATTAGTTTTAATCATGCTTAATTTACATTACACGGCAACACACACACACACACATAATTTTTGTGTGTGTGTGTGTGTGTTTTGTTTCTATATGTATTCAATTTAGCGCAATTACATGTGTATATGAATAATTAAACATTAACCAAGATTTGTTTCGTTTATCATTTTCTACGAAATAAATTATTAATTGTACTATCAACTCATTTCATTCACAAGTTGTGTTACCATCTATTCGCTCAATATTTATAAATATGACATTTTTTTATTACTACCGATTTAACCGAAGTTTCTTTATTACTAAAAACCATCCCATGACATCCATTTATCACCAGCTAACACAAGGTAGTACATTGTTTACCCATTGAGCTTATATATCCACTTAACAACTTCGTATTTTATTTACTAGTCATTTATTTGTATAACTATAACCCCTTTTCAGCTATCCCCAAGTATTTACTCCCGATGTTACTTGATTTCTTTAAACGTACATATTTTTATATCCCAGGTTTAATAACGCATTATCAAAGTATTCATTATTAAGTCTTTGATAATTAATTAATTAGTCTACTTTCAGCTTTATTTAACTGCCGATTCCTTCATTTTCTTAAAGGCCGAGTATGTTTTATTTCTTGTTTGTTCATAGAAAGTAAATTAAAGGTTTAATGTTGATCGAATACTCATATGGTACTTCATTAGGTTAACAGAACCCACGTAGTAATTCTCATTATCATTTGTATATTATAGATCTCACATACTAACTCAATAATACTAAGTCATCTAGATACTTCCAAATTGTTCTAATGATCTTAAAATTATAAACCACCAGCCGTGTCATATTGGATATTACTTTATACTTCATTCTAATTCATTCACTTAATACTTTAATCCTTTGTATCTGTATCTTAACTAAATTTCCCACCTATTGAGTTGTTTATTTTTTAATCAGAAACGGGAGGCTAACTAGCCCTCTTCTCTTATTGAGAATAGAGAGGATTTATCCTCAGCAAGCTGGTTCACAATACAACTAGGGGGTTCAGAGAGCATAATACAACCAAAAGGCAAAGCTAGCCCAGACTTAGCAATACAATCTACTACTTTATTAAACACACGCGGAATATGATCAAAACTAACACCCCTAACAGCTCCTATATTAGCTGCGCATTCAACAAGTATGGGTTTCAAAACGTGCTGGTCTGGACAGTGCTTGAACAGCTCCACCAGTTGAGTAGAATCCGACACGATCTTCACATCCTCAGTCCCGCTTCTTTCACGATCCTACTGGCATGTAGAAGAGCCACTGATTCTGAGTGTAGGGGATTTAGGAGTCCAAAAGCTGCTACAAAACCACGTAACCAGTCGCCATTTCTATTTCTCAAGGAGCCACCCGCAGCCGCTACACCTGAGGAGAAACAAGTGGCACCATCAATACTAAAAATAGAAGAGCAGGAGTCACAGGATAGATTAAAGGGCTTCCTGGAAACAGGAGAGCACTCCCTTGTCCAAACAGAAGACAAACTCTGCGCGTACAGCTGAGCCCGCTTATTTTGTTGGCATCTCAACAACACACTTCTGAATGGGAGGAAAATTCTGTGTTCATCACCAAAGATTTTATCATTTCTCCACTTCCATAACATAAAACAGATAATGGGGAACACCATTATCCAACTGATATTAATAAGCAAGCCTGAAGTATTTCTGAGGTTATTCCTTATCCATTCCTGCAAGTTCCAACCAAAGAAATTAGTATAATGATTAGCAGAAATAAGCTTACTCCAGATCTTCCTAGCCACTGGACAATCACGAAGAATATGTAAAATAGTCTCTTCAGTACCACAATAATGACAGGACTTATCATCTGTCATTCCCAAACTAAATCTCCTAGAGTTTGTCATAAGTTTACACAGCAGGACGCGCCACACCATCAGTTTCACGTGCTCCTGAACCGACTTCCAGATTAGAGAAAAAGCCTCAGTATTACCAGTACTGATTTGGCTGTTATTCTTTGTTAGGAGACAGTAAGCAGACTTGACACTATAATTTCCATTACCCTCAGGCCACCAGGAAAGAAAATCAGGCCCTGAATCCAAGTATACAACAGACCCACCCAAGAGGTTTAATATATTATGAGGTAGCAGGTTTGAGAGAAGATCCCTAATCCATCCCCGATTTCTATCCCAATAGTAGACCACTCTTTTATCAAGGTCTTGGCTAGGAATAGGGTTGATAGTTTTTGATTCTAGAGAGAATCCTGCTATCCACTTGTCCTTCCAAAATTTAACAGTACCGCCATTACTAACTATCCACCGGGAGCCATCAGAGATTAAGGAGTTACACTTCTGCACACTTTTCCAGTTAACAGACCCACGATTCAAGGTAGGGTTAGTATACTTTTTCCGCAAAATTTTGTAACAGTAGTTGTTAGAATTCCTAGCTACATTCCAGGCTACCTTCCCAAAATAAGCTAGGTTCATAAGCCTAGATTGTCTAAGCCCTAATCCACCTTTGCCTTTTGGTTTGCAGAAGGTGTCCCAACTAATGTCATGCCATTTCTTTACATTAGGGTCTTGACCCCAAATGAAATCCCTACTCAGCTTGTCTATTTTATCACAAATCGTGACCGGAAGGAGCTGACACTGCATGGAATGGATGGGGATTGAAGAAACACAGCTTTTAACAAGGCAAACACGTCCAGCCATGGAAAGAGACTTAGCTTTCCAACCAGCCAGCTTGTCTCTGATTTTAGCAATAATTAAATTGTGAGATTGGGCCCTAAATCTACCTTGTTTAAGAATAACACCCAAGTATTTCCCAAAATTCCTAGTTGTGGGCATGTTCGCCTCATGGCTAATGGCTTCTGCCCTTTCAGCATTAATATTCTTGGAAACTAAGATAGAAGATTTATCAAGGCTAACACACTGCCCAGAAGCAGCACAAAATTCCTCAAGACACGCAGACATAATTCGAACTTGTTGCAAGGAGGCCACACCAAATAGGACAAGGTCGTCCGTGAAAAAACAATGGGAAAGGGCTATTCCTCTTTTCCCAAGGGAAATGGGCTTCCAATCTTTCCTAAACACGCTAGCATTTATGAGATAAGCTAGCCTTTCCATGCACAAAACAAAAATGAAAGGTAACAAAGGGTCACCCTGCCTAATCCCCCTACCAGCAGAAAAGGGTTTGGAAATATTACCATTCCAGCAGATTTGAAAAGAGGTAGAAGTAATACAATCCATAATCACATTGCTTAAGTTAACAGGGATGCCAAGACAATTTAGAGTATCCGCTATAAACTGCCAAGAGAGCCTATCATAGGCCTTGGCAATATCAATTTTCATTGCAATACAGCCCTCTCTACTTTTCGTATTTTGCATATAGTGAATAACCTCCTGAACTAAGATTATATTCTCAAAAATACTCCTGCCAGGAACGAAGCTTGCCTGGCAATCAGAGATCCACATACTCATAAAAGGCTTAAGCCTATTAGTTAGAACCTTGGAAAAAATTTTGTATTGGGTCTGTGAAATACCCCAAATCTAATTAATATTATTAAACCATTATTTCATGGAAAATAATCCCATTATAAATCATTTCACGTACGCATGCAAACCCATGCATGAGAACGTTACGTAAAAACAGTCGTTTCTCCATAAACGCTAAAACGCCTTAGAAGCATATGGTCAAACATGACCTTGTATGACCCTCTAATATTCAAACCAAATGGTCATACAATTATTATAAATATATAAACATATTCCCTAAGCTATATTCAGTCAAAAACGCAAAACGCTCGGGAGTGCTCACGCACGCCCCTTAAAGCACGAAAAGTCCGGAGGAGTGCCGAGGTGGCACGAACTCCTATAAAATTAATTCCTTGAGTTCATAACATCATTATTAACCATTATAAAGAGAACCCACGAAGTGGTTTCTCAAAATTCAGCAAAAACCACAGGAGGATTTCTTAGCGCTCCTTTTTGCCCGGGTGTGTCCCGATGGGCCGTAAATTATGTCATGGGTTGATATAACCCCATATAACTCAATGTAACATCTTAATATATGTTTATTTACTATAATAAGTGTTTACAAACACTTGGAACTCATAAAAACAATTTGTTTCCCAAAATTTCCTTAGAGCAAAAACACACCTTCGGGTGTCACGAAAACGCGTTTTACGCAATTGCCTTGTAGTTTTTGACATGCCACGAATTGGTAATTAAATAGGGTTAAAATGACCTTCTAAATCAGTTGGAGAGACTAGTCAACAAGGCTCTCTATAGGGGCCGAATTTATGGGCAAAAACTAGTATAAAAATTGCATTAAAAGTTTATAAAAGGCATAGAACATGGTGACTCACCTTCCCATGTGTTATATTACTTAATGTCAAAGTATGTAGGTCTCATTTGACCATAGAGCTGTCGAAATTAGGCCATGGAATAAGGCCATGTGAGCTAGATACAAAACAAAATGCAAAAAGGTAAAAGTGGATCTAGATTCCACCTTTTTTTTATTCTTTCTTTCCCATGTGACCTTCCTTGTTCTTCCTTGGCTCTTCATGACCGAATGAGACCCCCATTCAGCCC